>JARGCV010000033.1:7587500-8787500 GCA_034064705.1 Bothrops alternatus
ACTTAACTAGACATTCGGTAAGTGAGGATTACCTGTATATCTGCAGTATAGTAACTGTGGTGCAACCTATATTAATTTTTTATACTTGCATAACAGGAGTCATCATTATTACTATTTAAAAATAAAACAAAACTGGAATTTTCACATTCAGGAATAACCTGAAGAATTATTATATATTAGAAAGACAAAATATACCAGAAGAATTGGGGGTTTGGTGTGGAAAGACAAAAAAAGGAGGGGAGGACCCTGTTGAGAAATTGGTACATAAATTTTAATTTTGTGTACATGATGAATAACCATTACCTCCCCTACTTTCTCTTTTCCCCCACACTATAAATTACCCAATTGGGTAATTTGTTAAAATTCTAATTAGATCTAATTTGACAACAATAAAAAAGCAAGTGTAGATGGGGGACAGACAACAGGCTACAACTGAACCCTGGCAAGACCAAATGACTTTGGGTTCATGGAGCTTAGTTCTGGATGGGGCTGCACCACTCTAGACAGACCCGGTTCATAACTTGGGGGTTCTCCTGGACTTGCAACTCCTGCTGGAAGAGCAAGTGGCAGTCATGGCTTTGCAGAACTTGTGATTGGTGAGCCAGTTGCATCCTTTCCTAGGTCAGGAGTACCTGCGTTCAGTCATTCAAGCCTTAGTCATGGGGCTACGTATGAAGAGCATTCAGGTTTAACTAGTGCATAGTGTGGCAGCATGGGCAGTTCTTGAGGTCCCTAAGATGACACGTTATACCACTACTATGTGAGCTGCACTGGCTGCTGGTCTGCTTCCAGATACAATTCAAAGTGCTGGTTATTATCTTTAAAGCCCTGGATTCAGGCTACTAAAGGAACTCTCTTACCCCACTGGGAGTAGTTCGCCCCACTAGCACTGGCAGAGAAGGTATGCTATGGGCCCTATTGGTCAAGAATTCCAGCTCACAAGGTCCAGGAGAAGGGCCTTCTCTGCCATGTTCCTGCTCTATAGGACATCTTACCCCTTGAGGTGACATTGGCTCCCACCTTTCTGTCCTTCCCCAAGAGCCTGGAGACCTGGCTCTACTAGATGGCCTGTGGCTCTAATGAGGGAACATCACATTGGTGATGGTTGTTGAATTGAGAGGCAATCCTACCTCCCCCCCCCGCACATCCTGTTCCCTCCCTCCCTATCTTTTAACTATATCTTGATTTGGATTTCCATTTTTATCCTTTTAAAGAAGTGTGTTAGGTTTTTAATGTTTTAATTATAGAAGCTGCCCAGAATCATTTGCTATGAGATGGGTGGCAAATAAATACTACTGTCTCTGAAAGACAGTAGTATTTAATCACATCCATTGATGGAGCTGCAGTTAGGCTATCACGACTATATATAAGAATGGCAGCTTATATTTTAAAAAATACATGCTGCCCACAAATACTTTCACATCGATAAAGGAGTTCATGCTGATTTTTCTAACCAGAAATGCATTGATCATGCATTGATTAAACATTCCTCTACTCTTTGTTTTATTCAACTAGCCAACAGAAATGTTCTTTAATTCTTGGTGAAGTTTGACTCCAAAATATTGCTTTCTATGATTTAGCAAGTTTTTCTCAGGACCAATATATCAATTACTGCTCATGATTAATAAAGGCAGTATGTAAGAGTAAAATGAAGGAACAAGATAAGGAACAGGCCTTTTTAGGAACATTAAGACATCCTCATGGTCAACTGTTTATCACAGCTGTTTTTAGTATTTTCACCCATTCCTATATTATTTCTTTTGGGGAGGGGAAAGAATTTTCACTTGATCACATCTAACTGAGGTAATCCTCATACAAGATGGGATTCTAGTTTATCAATAGGTATTAATCTGTTAACACAATTATTCTCTCTCTATCAATAAATCAAAAGGCCAGCACTTATATTCTAGGAAAAGCATGCATTAAAAAGGTGATATACTGACAGCTATCATCATAGAATTCAAGTATACGTATATTTTCTTTCACATTACAATATAACCATTAACAGGTACATTATGCTTTAACACAAGAATTCTACATATAAAGTAGTGGTAAATGTATTAAAATCATGCTTTCCATCCTTACATTTGATTTTTGGCAGCTTGTCTCTGTGCTTTCCGTTCTTTCCTTTTCTGATCTGGTGGCTTTGCAAACACAATTTCTATATTTTCTCCTTCTAAATCTTTGCCATTCATTCCTTCCATAGCCTATAAAGAATATAATTTGTAATCATTTTTACCAAAGTAATCTTACAAATACAGCACACAAATTATAACTACAGTAGGAAAAATACCAATGGTACTATGTAGAACAGAGGCCCCTCAATCTTTTAGGCACCAGGGACCGATTCTGTGGGGAGAGGTTTTTCCACAGACCAGAGGGGGCGTGGTTTCGTGTGCTGCCCACATCCCATGGATAGGGCTTTGGCCGGTTTCTGGCATGCTGTGGCCTGATGCCAGTCCACAGATTGGGGGTTGGGGACCCCTGATGTAGAACACACAAGATCACCTCCTCTCTCACTAAAGGCCATGTCAGTCTATTTCTTAATTTTTCAATGTGTTAAGATTTAGAAATATTCTCTGCAATCATGAAAACCAAGAATGAACATTAGGAGCAGAATTTCAGTATATTCTGGAATGAATACTAACAAAGGTCATGGTACCCACACTTCATACTTTAATTCATATTTTTTCTTTATAGGAATTGACACTAGCATAAAATCTGAATCAAACTGATTTACTTAGTATAATTTACTCGAATTTACTTGTTTACTGTCCTGGCAACAGTTGCTCGTTTGCTCATTCTCAACAATTCTTCAGATTATTCATTAGGGCAATGGGAACTAATGGCTTTAGTTCCTGGCACACTACTGAGAGGATAATTAAATCTTCCCTTATTTCTTAGTAACAAACAGAACCCAAACCTGACAACATAAAATTGTAGCATAAATTTTAAGTTTACGGAAGAATTCTGAAGAAATTGCCACCAAGAGTCTATTAATGATTGTAGCCTAATATCAATGTGATAAATACCTGAGAGCTAAGTTTCGTGTGGTAGATAAGGTGTTGGGCTAGATACCAGGAGACCACAAATACTAGTTCTGCCTTACATATGAAAGGTAGTTGGGGAACTATGGGATAGTTGCGCCCTCTCAGACCAAACCCACTTACATAGTTATAGTGGGAAAACCAGAAAATGTATGCCACTTTGAATTCACAAAATCTAAATCTAAATACAAATCTACTAAATAAATGAAACTGGGAATAAAAACATACCTTTACAGCACCATCGCGTTCATCAAAATGAATAAAAGCATAATCTTTTAGCTTTTTCACCCTCTCCAGTTTTCCAAACTGACTAAAAGCCTTTTCTAGTATTTCTTCTGTGACTGAATTTGCAAGATTCCGTACAAATAACACTTTCACCTAAAACAAAGCATCACATTAGTTTACAGTGTTACCAGTATATTATTGCAAACAATAAAACAAGCATATATACTACATATAGATATGTAGTATCTATTATCTATTATCTTTCAAAAAGTAATTGTGATTTGGTTAAGTCATAACTGGACACAAACCAGAAGTGTCTTAATTTACAAATAATGTTCTTAGCTGGACTACTGCAATGCACTCTATGAGGGCTATCCTTGAAGAGCATTGGTCAGCATTGGTCAGGATGTGGCAACTTAATGTAGTTTTCGTACACTGGGATATTCCTATGTAACACATTACTGTGTGAGCTGCACTGGCTTCAGTGCATTCAATTCATGCTACTTGCTATCACCTTGAAAGCCCTACACGGCAAGGATCAAATTACTTGCAGGATTTCCTGTCTCTGATGGTTTACAGTACACGTAGTTCTCTGTTCAAAGTTATGATAATGCTGAACAAATGGTACTCATGCCTGGCCCTTCATAGCAGCACCTCCCCCACAAGTCACATCAGTTTTCACTAACATGAATTTTTTTACTTAGACCTTTGGCAAGGGAAAATAAGACCTTTGCTTCATTCCATCTAGTCTGTCATTCTTACCAACCTTTTTTCCCTTTTGTTTTTTTTTTTGGGGGGGGGGAGTGGCGTGATGGCTCAGCAGTTAAGAGACTGGACTTGTCAGCTAGAAAGCTGGCAGCCCAGGTTCGAAACCCAAGCACCATGCGATGGGGGGAGTGCCTGTCTTCGTTCCAGCTCCTGCCCACCTAGCAGTCTGAAAGCATGCAAATAGATAGACTGTGGAAATATCTTTGAACAGCACTGGCTCAATGGCCTTGAAATGGAGTTGAGCACTACCCTCTATAGTCGGCAATGACTCCTTTATCTTTTTTTCTTGGTTTTATTGTCATTTCTTTGTTCAATTTGTTATGAGCTACCCAGAGAAAGGAGTTGGGCAGCATACATATTTACGGTAATAAATATTTTTTTTATTTTATCAATTTATTATTAATGGAGCTAAGGCAGAGGTCCCCAATCTTTTGGGCACCAAGGACCGGTTCTGTGGAGAAAGGTTTTTCCACGGACCGGAGAGTGTATGGTTTTGTGTGCTGCCTGCATCCTGCAAATGGGGCTTTGCTTGTTTGTGTGGCCCGGTTGCTGGCATGCCGCGGCCCAGTACTGGTCCATGGATCGGGGGCCTGGGGAGCCCTGAGCTAAGGTTTAACTGCTACAACAGAAATGTGAAGATATTATTTGCTTCAGCAAAGTCCCAAACTGATTAGGTGCATGATCCTAAAATAAAAGTGGAACTTAACATCAGTAATTAACAAAAGCCCCACCAGCCACAGGTGTAGAATTTAGTGCATCATTATTTAGATAAATGAAAATATTAAAACAAAATAGTAGTTTCTCACTGAGACCAAACAAGTTTAAGTCACTCTCTGAATCTGTGCCAGTTATGACTATTCAGCTCACCAGTCTAGCTTGATGCATGCCCAAGCAAAAAAAACAGGTATTTGTTCACTAATAACTAATCTCCACTCATGATTGAAGTAAATGTCAAGGTAACAATGTCTAAGTAATGAACTCTTAAAATACAAAATTCCTCTTTTTATCCCAAACCTATCAACACTGTTAGTCTCAACAATTTGGATATAAACATGACACTACAAGGAGCAAGGAGTATTTGCTTCTTTTAAAAGTCATTCGACAGTCAAAAGGACTTGTGAAGACAATACTGGAGCTTTAGAAGGAAATAACACCATCCAGGAGAACAACTAATCTTTTCACCAAGTCAAATGCCATTAATGAAGAAGAGCCTTTCTATAAATAAAAGGTAAGGTAATCAATCATTTCTATACAAATTAACTAAGTTTCCTGAAAAACCCATAATTGCTAATGCTGAGTCTGAACCAGTGAAGAATCCCTGTAGCTTGTGTTCACTGAAAAGCTTGCTGTTACCATTGCTCAGAAAAATCAAGGGAGGTAACCAAAGAAAACAGATCACATTGAGAATATAACATAAAATAAACAGAAATTTAAGAACATAAGGTGACAATACTGAATGCTATGCTGTAACAGACTTCACTGCCATAGCAAAAACGGGAATGGTGGAAGGTTGACAAAGGATCCCCCACATTAAAAAATGTATAGGGTCACAACCCTCTAGAAAAAATAAAGAAACCTAGTGAACACTGTTTTATCAATGAATTAAGATACTATGAGATCGAATAAGAAAAGGGCTTAGGGAATATTTCATATTCCAAGGATTAAAATATTTTTTGACATATTGTTAATTATCAAAACTAAAATATGAAACAGCATTACAGGAGTAACCAGTAGTTACTGGAAACTTCTATGAAAACAGATTACAAAATTTGTATAAATTATTTTGTGTAAAACATCCCATTCAGAGCAGGGGCAATAAATGTTAAATTGGCTATTTTATAGAACAGAATGTATATTTGTGAGTCACAATCTCACAAATCAGCAGAAACAAATGCACGCTATTTTCATTGCCCCTGTAAATGTTTACCTTTGCCATCACTTCAGGATCTGGATCTTCTATGGGGTCAGCCCATTCAACTGTAACAACATTACCCCAAACTTTCACTTTTCCACTCATTAACCTACGCCTGGCTTGAGCGGCTGTTTTGTGATCTTCATATTCAAGGAAACAAAAGCCTCTGTTCTTTTTTTTGTCATCAGGTTGGTGATACAATATTACATCTGTGAGACCCTCTGAAATTGAAACCAGTCATATACATTTAACTGAACCATTAATTATAAATAAAGTATAACAGTTATTAAAAATAAAAAATGACATTGTTTTAATAGCTAGCTTTAACCATTTCCCTTTTATATTTGTCCAATATATTTGCTGCCAAACGGAGACATGTAGGAGTATTACTCCAAGGTACCAGGAGTTTTTATTGTGCTTGTGTTTTTTTTAAAAAAAGTTTTGTTTTGTAATATGCCCAGTGTTGTGGTTCATAGTATTGGCACCTACATTAATCTTTTGTAACTGTTCCTCTCTGCAAAATATACATGCAGAACTATAAAGAAACTGAATTTCCCATCTAAGCTATTGTTTAACAAAGAGAATCAAAGGACAAAAGATTGGAGTTCATGCAAAAAGCACTTAAATGTGTTTGGACATGGAACCTAATGAAACAGTTAAATCAATAAATACGGTATTTATGTCACACTAAACCAAGTTGGTATACAAGACCACAGAAAACAAGTTGCTGTGATGTCATGAAATTTTCATCTTCTAAATCAGGCGTGTCCAAACCACAGCCCATAGGCCGCATACAGTTCCACAAGATCTTTTAATATTATGTGATTTATATACATTAACTATGTTACATATTTTATATGTGGTTCAAGACAATTCCTCTTCATTCAATGAGGCCCAAGCAAGCCAAAAGATTGGCCATCCATGTTCTAAATGCTTTACAGCTTTTATGACAAGAAAGAACAAAATGTCCCCTCTAAAATGGTGGCTGTTCCAATAGCCAACCAACTCCACTGCTAGAGCATGCAATGTAAATGCTGAAATAAAACTGGGAACGATCTCTCAAACTTCAGCTTCTTAAACAATTCCCATCACTTTCTCTGACTTTATCCTTTATGATCTCAGTTTACAATGTCATCATCATCCAACATCAGCCGAAAGATGGTGATACAAGTTCATCACAGATCACTTTAATAGCAATTACATTACTAGCACTTAGCAACTTACCTGTTACTTTGCTAAATTCTTCTACAATTTGCTCCTTGGTTTTACTCTTAGGTATAGAGCCAACAAAGAGCCTATTATTGGCCACAGAGATACATACTCCAATGTGTTTTCCAGAACGAACTTCATGATTGTTATACTAAAAGAAAAAGTTATATAACAAATTACTCTTGCACCCATTATACTTGTTAAGTTTGGCTCATATGCTTAAGGGTCTTGAATGTTGTCCAACTCTTTCTCTTATGTGACAATTTGTTCTCAATTGTACAGACCATCAGAGGACCTTTAGTTACATTTAAGAATGAAGGTACTAAGAACACTAACGACAAAGAATTGTGAGGGAATGTAAAGACTAGTAACTCTAGCACAGAATAAACTCTAGTCTACAAACTATATGTGCAATCTATTATTAATACAGGTCAAAGAAAAAAACTTCTGAAATGCATTTATAACAAGCAGATACAGGGCAATCTTGACCTCAAAACATGGAAAATCTGATACCATCTAATAGTGGCCATCCACATCTGCTGGAACAAGGAAAATACCAAGTGGAATCTGAACACAGTTAACCTGCCCCTCCTGACTTCCAAAAAGTATCACACTTAGCAACAGACCAAACATTGGCTTATGTTGCAGTAGGATTCCTATCTATTTAAGCTATATTTCATCTAAAGTTAAACACAGGCATTCTTCTGAATGAATGAACAATGAATGAAAGAAACAGACCCAGTTTGGTATAGTTAAGTTCTTGCCTAGACCTCCTAGTCATGAAAGCCAGGTGGGCAACTTTGGGCCAATCTGTCAGCTAACCTACATGGCAGGGGTCCTGTTGTGAAGAAAAATAGGAGGTGGTACTAATTAGGTATGTTCTCTGCCTTGGATGGATACTTAGTAATTTTTTATGCTTTAGTAACTAGATACCTCATTTCCACTGTCAACGGAGGATGATTAATCTAAAGTTAGAGACAGACTTCATAAACTCACAGGAACCAATGACACATAACGTGATCATGATTAATATTAATTCTTGCTTAGTTCAGGTGGAATTTTCTTACTAGTTTTTAAATAGCGCTAAGTGGGTTTATTTAGGGCTGGCTAATGCTTAGATCAGGGGTGTCAAACTGCCGGCCCACGGGCCGGATGCATCATGCCAAAACCGCCCCCACTTCATTGCTGGCAATGGAAAAAAAGTTGTGATATGTTGCGACACATCACATGATGTTGCGAGTTTGACACCCCTGGTTTAGATGGAAAATAATAGAAAAATCCCACATGAAAGGAAAAAACCCCAGAAGGCAACAGTAACAATTCACTTCCATATTATTGTCAAGAGAACTAACTACATGGTTTTCACTAAAAAGCTCACATTTTTACTTTTCAGTGTACATTCCAGAGATTCGGTGGCATGACATAACTCACAAGGAACAATATACTAGTCCTCAACTTATGATGTAATTGAGACTGTAATTATGTTTGCACATCATGTGGTTCTTAAACTGGTCATCATGTGACTAATCAATTTTATGACATTTTTTGTGATAGTTGTTAAGCAAACCCATTGTCTGCATTGGGTGTTTTTTCCTGGAAACTGGAAGTAAAGGCCAGATTCCTGCAAAAAAGGTCATAAATTGCAGTCACGTGACTGCGGGATGCTGCAAACAGCCATAAATATGGGCTGATTGCCAAGCACCCCAAATGCTAATCACGTGACAGGAGGTGACCATAGGAATTTTGAATCTAGGTTTTAAGTGCCTTTGGGTGGGGGAGATCATAACTGTGATCGGCCTTGAGTTGAGAACTATCTATCAACAAACTGTAATTTAAAAGTAGCAGAAGTAACTCTAATAGTAATGTAAGAAGTGAGGAACGATTAGACATCAATTAGAAAATGAAATGCAATTCTAGGTCTTAATTTTTATTACAAATGAGATTAGGATTCCTAGAGTACTTAAGTCAAACATAATATTTTGTTCTCAATTGGTTTACTTTATGCTTTTTATACACAATATATGTTATAGATCTGTGTACAAAATTTTCCTGCAATAGATCCTAAAAGAGAACATTCCAGAAAACACCAGAGATATGTTAGACCCAATAAATGTAATTGTTGATCCTTCTCTAATCAAAATACCCTTTTCTGTTGTTAGAACTAACAAATCCCATGAATAAAGCACCAGAAGTATCTTTTTCTCCTACTCAAATTCCATGCTTCCAATATAACACCAAATAATATGTGCCAACAACCATTCAAATCTGAAGCACCCAAGCTTCTATAGAATTCTATCACTTCCTAGAAAATTCCATGGCAACATAAAAGTCAGTTTCTTTTACCAGAGAATAAAGCATATTTCACGCCTAACCATGGTCAAATACTAATTGGACTGTATAACTTTGCATAAAGGACAGAAAACAGCAGCACTATTTAAAGTTATGCAAAAAGGAAAGGTTACACTTAGTAGGACTTTTAACATGTTCATCAATATTTTCACTATTGTGTTGGAAAATTGGTGTATGCTTAAATTTACTAATGATCAGTCATGGCACTAGAGAAAAATACTAGTCAGTTTTACGTAATATACAATTTTAACACATTCCTGTAGTTTCTATACCAGTTATATAGAAATGTAACACATTTACTATAAAATAAGCCCAACTGAATTTGTTTCTGAGCAAGCTACCTCTCAGGTAGTAAAATGCATATACTGTGTTTTCCCGAAGGTAAGACCTACCCCAAAAATAAGCCCTATCTTGATTGGGGGGGCTAATATAAGACCTACCCCCAAAATAAGCTCTAGTTTGGGGGCGAGGCACACACCTAAAAATCAAGCTAGGGCAAGGGTGGGGGGTGGAGCTGCCCCATGTGCCCCACACCCACTTACTTACCTTGCAGCCAAGCCTCTCCTCGCTGGCCCTCTTCTTCTGCATCTTCCACAGCCAGGCTTCCATTTCTCAGTCACAGGTCTTTCCAGAAGGCCTCTGCAGCAGAGAACAGAGCTATGGATTGAATCTATAGCTCGGTACTCTGCTGTATAGGCCTTCCGGAAAGGCCAGACTGCAAAATGCAGGCCGGAATGCAGCTGCTCCTTCGGCTGCAGAAAAAATGGACCAGCTGGCCAGGGCTACCGGTGCCAGAGGTAAGACACTCCACGAAAATAAGATCTGGTGCCTCTTTTGGAGGTAAAAGAAAGACCTGGTCTTATTTTGGGGAAACGTGGTATTACTGAAAGCTAGAGTGGGATAAATATTGCCCTCTTTAAAAATAATCTGTCATTCCTGGCTTAATATACATTGCCTTTAAATAGCTGTATAGCAAAAATACCACACGCTGAGTATTACAAATAGAAATGATAAAAGTCTTAAGCTTTAATATGTTCAGTAGCAATATATAGATTTCTGAAAGCCACTAGGTTTAATAATCAATTCCATTCTATACAACATAAGCAGAAGATTAAGACTTTTTTACACAATTAGGAATCATAGTAGTTGATTTTAAATTCTCACAGAAAATATGAAAAAACTTACCAATTTAACAGCTTCCTGAGCTGCCTCTTTGTTACAAAAAGTGACAAAAGCATATCCCCTGTTTAGACCTGTCAGGGGATCCATCATTAAGCGGAGATCCCAAATAGGTCCAGCTTTTTCAAATAATGGAACAAGTTCATCCTCAAACAAGTCCCTTGGAATTTTACCCACAAATATCTGCAACAATAAACCAAACACATTTTTTTCAAAAACTGAGATTTAAACAGAGAAACATATTATATTCTCCCCAAATGTTGCATCTCTTACTTCAGTGCCAACAGAAGGCTGTTGTCCTGAATAGACACACTCTGGTGGAGGGCCACCATACTTCCTCTGTCCAGTTGTCACATCAAGTGTATAACCCGTCCTCTCCAAAAGAGCCTTCAAAGAGAGTTATAAACCAAGTACAATCAATTAATGAATAGTAACAAAATATTCCATTAATATAGAGGTATTTACTCTGTAGGTTCTCCAACCTATGTAAAAAATCTGCCTTAAACCTAGTTTTCCCATTGGGTCATGCAACTAATATGTCAAGTGCGTGTATCTAGCAAATCTAATATCAGAACATAAACCACTTGAGTAAGAACCAATGTAAAGCCAAAAGTAAAACTTTCTCATTTTTCTAATCTCAAATCTTTTACACAAAGTTCCCCAATTGCTTGTAAAACATCTGAGAACTTGGATTGTGAAAGAAATAATATAACATTTAAAGAAATAATTCTTGCAGATGCCATTTTTTTTCTGCAGAACTAAACTATTAGATGTCTACATGTGTCATCTTACAGCACCCTTCTTCAATTGCCAGTTACAATTCTATGTCTTTAGATTCTGGGAGATTTAATTTATGGATGAAAAGATGAAAGATGCAGAATCCTTCTTTCAGAGAAATGAAGTTAAGAGAACATGGGTTTCTCGCACAACTGAAGCAGTATGTAGTGCAAGAAAAGTTGCTGCAACTTGTTATGGAACAACATTTTCACTTTCCCTCAAAGGAACTGATAGATGGATATATGATAAAGGCATGCATCCCTTAGATACTATTAAAGACTTCATCCTCTGCAAGCACATACATTTCAATTTCACTCAACAGTATAACTTAGTAATGCAGTAATTAGGAAGGGAGAAAATGGAACCCAAAATAAGAATAAAACAAAAATTAAAAAGTCAAAGGAATGGATCCATACTACGTGTAAATGTCATGTTCAAATTATTTAATCATTTCATTGAGCATGTTACTCTGGGTTTATTCATGACAATAATAATACTTTTTGTAATTTTTCCTGCTAGAACCAGCTGAGATATTTGTGAGATATATTAAAGAGATTCAAGATCAGTGAGGCATATGCTGTTCATTAACTGCTAAGAACTTAGCAATATTGGACTATTTGTACTATCAGGTTGTGTTAAAGTCACAACTGCTGGTTTATACATCAAACCTCAGGTTACACTGCCAATGAAGTGGCACTAAAATTTTATGAAGTCCTTTATATCAGATATTCATATATCGTCCAAAAGCAAGATATAAATAAATCCTTCAAATTATAGTGCCATCATAAAGTGTAAAAAGATGAGTACAGAATGCAGATTATACTGTCCTAGTGTTATTTTAGGTTCCTAAAGTACATTATCAATGGCACCTCCCTTAACAGATATAAAAGAAAAACCGGATTTATATGGAAGATTACATGGTAAAATGCACAAGAGACTGCTACTAATATGTATTCCAAATATAAAAACTGAATTGATAATCAGCACTGTAGGTAACATTATGTTTTGAATGACATGAATCTTCAGCAAAAAAAAACAAAACACCCCGTGGTTGTATTCATACTACTATAGCGCCATTGGCTTAAGATAATGTTTCTTAAAAACATACCTTGATTTTTGCCTCATCTGGTCCTTTGCTGGAATCTGCCACTTTGGTCCCTTGTTTTTCTCGTTGTCTATATGTTTTCATGACGCCACATAAAAAGGCACTTTTGTTCTAAAAATAAATATGGATTGAAAAAAATGTGAACTAAATTTCATCAGTCAAAAATCAAGCACTTTCTGTATATATGCTGAAATAAATTAAACAGAAATACTTCCATGGTACATTACCTGAACATGAGAGAGATCACTGTCTTTAAATTGTTGAAGCACTGCCAGTGCACCTTCTTCATTAAATTCCTTTAAAGCTTCAATAGCTCTTTCATCTAAATCACTGTGAGCAACTAGTCCTAGAAAAAGAAATATTTTATTCAAGGATGTCTCACTTAACTATTATGATATTCGGAAATAAATCTTGTCAAATTAATTACTAGTTATTAATTGCGATGTTGGGGATTTTTCACATACTAAAATGCCAAAAATATTTTCTATTTTATTCTTACTGGAACTTGAATATTTAAGAAATTCTAGAAAAACTTATTGCTTCTGAGTAATACTTTTTTGTTCCTAAAACTAACTGATGAAAACTCTCAACCATTCTACTGCACTTCAAAACTATGCTTCAGGACATAACTGAAAAACACTGTACTGCCACTACACCCAGGAATCCAAGCAGTGAATCAGAAAGAAGAGACATACAATTACTACTTCACTACAGTCCTCCAAAGACACACAACTATATTCCAGTATGAACTATTCCTAAAGGATTATATTCCAACTGCTTGCCCTCACCACCACCCCTTCACTCAATGCCAAAGGCTACTCTAAACTAATAGAAACATTGCATATTAATATTGATCACCCAAAAAAATTAAGAAAACTGCAGTCCCCATACTTTTTTGTTTGGAAACCACAAAAAGTTGCTATTTTAGCCCAAAGCAAGGAAAGTCCAATAGAAAATAGTGAATTTGCAAGTTTTACATCTTACCTGCAACGTAAATTTCATCTAGTTTTTCAGCAACTTTCTGTGGTAAACCAGCATCAAGCAATGTCTGGAAATGCTCAGAATGGGTAACTGCAGCAGTAGTATCCATGGGCTCTTCAGTACCATTCCCATTAACATGTTCAGAAGCCATGTTTCCAGATATCTGTTCAAACGCAATAAGCATAATTAAGCTAGAGACCTTAAAGCCAAACAATTCGGGTGTCAATATATGCAGCTGCCTACAAGATACTTGCAGAGTTTAATCCATTCTCCCTACCGCTTCTGAAATCAGAAAGCTTACAATCTTTTTTTGTTCCCAAATGAAAGAACCTATAGTGCAAAGCAATATCCTGAAACACCACTGCCAAACTCTCTGACTCACGTCTCTCTCTGAAGCACGCCCTAGAAAGCTCCGAAGAAGTTGTAACTAGAACAAGCAGCAAACGGCGGGGGGGGGGAGAGAAACGGGTAGACACCACCGCCATATAGCCATCCACACTCTACCTCCTTTCGCCCTAGCTGCTCTCTACTACCTCTCACGAGACCCGCTCCTTGCCTACATTCAAGATGTATCCGTCCTCTCTGACAGGACCTAAGCCGCCAGGCCGAAGGAACAAAGCGCTCTCTAATCCGCGCCTAATCGAGGTGGCTGCGGCGACTGCCGCCATAAGTCTGAGAGAAACACGTGCTCGGCGCGTTCAAATGTCTTACAACTTCCTCCAGCGACCGACTTCCCTTCCCCCCCCCACCCCCGGAAAAGCAGCCTTTCCCTCTCACCCCCCCACCTTTTTTTTCCCTCCGGGAGAAGAATTGCAACACCATGAGCCCTATTTCGCCACGCGGATTGGGGGTGGGGGTGGTGTGGTAGGAGAAAGCGAGAGAGAAGGTAAGAGAAGAAAATGAGCGCTCGACATCTGTCCGGCTCTTCCCTCCTCCCACCCCGGAACAATGCATACAAATCACAGCTCCTCTGCCGCCGCCGCCGCCACCACCGCCCCGCCATGCGCTTCCAACTCCTGAGCGGAGAGTTCGCTTCCAGGCGAACAGCTTCTCCCCCGGCCCACCCGTTACGTGACCCCGAGGGCAGGCGACAGCCCCAACCCCACCGCCACATCGGCGGCGGCGCCGGGAGTCCCTGCCCTGCTCCTTCCTTCCCTTCCCACCCCACCCCACCGGCGCCTCGTGGCCAATGAATGGCGCTGGCGCCGGGACAATGAGGCGCTCCGAGCCTGATCGAGGGCGGGCAGAGGCAGGCAA
This sequence comes from Bothrops alternatus, assembly GCA_034064705.1. NCBI lineage: Eukaryota > Metazoa > Chordata > Lepidosauria > Squamata > Viperidae > Bothrops > Bothrops alternatus. The sequence goes on from JARGCV010000033.1 coordinate 7,602,310, forward strand.
GCACGCGGAAAGGGTCCCGCTTCCACGCCATGCTTTCGGCCTAGCGTAGCCCCCAGCCAGGAGTCCCGAATGCCTCGCAGGCGGTGGCGGCGGCGGCGGCACTCGCTGCACTGGACAGGCCGCTGGCTCAAAACGTCCTCTTTGTTTAAGCCCCGCTCCATTTTTGGCGAAGGCCGGCTGCCCCTGGGCGCCTTTCCCCTCGCAGTATCTCCAGCCCGCGCCCGCCGCCTCCTCCCCGGGAGTTTTTGGGGGTCTCCTTTTTTCATGCCTGACTCCCCTCCCTCCCTCCGCCTGACAATCCCTGGCGGCGGCTGACCTGTATGGGCGAGCGGCGGGGGTGATGAATGGTGAGCGAAAGAGCTCCGGAGGGGGTGGTGGGGGCGCAGTGAAGGAGCTGCCCCTTCTCCGCTCCCTCAGCGTGTCCGGAGAATGTGCAGGAGCCTGCGTAAAATGGCGGCCGCTCGAGCGCTCAAGCCGCTGCTGGCACCAGCCAACCCCAGCCCCCTTCCACTCGGCTCAGGCAGGGAGGGGAGAGGCGGGGAGGGGGAGGAGGAGGAGGAGGAGGTGGCGCCGCGCGCGCGCTGGCGAAGCCCCAACGCCGGGGTCTCCCGAGCCGCTCCACAAGGGTTATTGCCCCGCCTGCTGCTGGGGAGCTGAGCTCGGAAGCAGGCGGAAACCAAGGAGCCGGCGCACGCGCGGCTAGATACATCCCTCGCGGAGCACGTTGCGCAGGAAGTTCGTCCTCCTCTTTGACAGGCACCCGGTGGAGGCTGGAAGGTTGGGCGCCTTAACGGGATTCCCCCGAGATCCTGAGCACTCCCTGGTGCAAATGAATGGTAATTTTATGCTCAGCTGCTTTTGTGACAGGCTCATTTGCCTGTGTGTGTGGGGGGGGTAATGAATCTTTGTATGGCTTTTGTGTTGTATTGCCGAGATCACGAATAAGAATACTAATTACCATAGGTGCATATAAATATTGGAAAAACTCAATACTGTGGTTAGGAAAACATCACATCATTTAGAATGCATTCAAATCATTACAGCAGCCTCCATGGCACCAGGGTATACTCCCAATTCAAGTACAGGTAGTCCTCAAGTTAGGACCACAATTGAGCCCCAAATTCTCTGTTGTTAAGTGAAACGTTTGTTAAATGAGCTTGCCCCATACTATTATTATTATTACTATTATAATTATTATTTATTAGATTTCTATGCCGCCCTATTCCAAGAACTCAGGGCGGCTCACAACATGAATACTAACATAAGGAAATCTAATATTAAAAGACATTATAAAACCCATTAATTAAAAACAACCAATCATCCAAAGACAGACATGCAAACAAACATACACTGGCTGGGGCAAGGAGTTAACTGTCCCAGGCCTGCCGGCAAAGATGGGTCTTCAATAATTTGCGAAAGGCGGAGAGGGTGGGGGCAATACGGATCTCCGGGGGGAGTTGATTCCAGAGGGCCGGGGCCGCAACAGAGAAGGCTCTTCCCCTAGGCCCTGCCAGGCGACAATGTCTGGCTGACGGGACCTGGAGAAGGCCGACTCTGTGGGCCCTAACCGGTCGCTGGGATTCATGGGGCAGCAGACGGTCCCGTAAGTAACCTGGTCCGATGCCATGTAGGGCTTTATAGGTCATAACCAACACTTTGAATTGCGTTCGGAGACCAATTGGCAGCCGATGCAGCTCGCGGAGTGATGTTGAAATGTGGGCATTTCTAGGTAGACCCAATACTGCTCGCGCGGCTGCATTCTGCATTACCTGAAGTCTCCGAACGTTTTTCAAAGGTGGCCCCTTGCCGCAGTTGTTAAGTGAATCATTGCATTCAAGTTAGTAACCTGGTTGTTAAATGAATCTGGATTCCCCATTGACTTTGCTTGTCAGAAGTTTGCAAAAAACGGTGATCACGTGAGCTCAGGACACTGCAATGGTCACAAGCCACTTGCCAAGCGCCTGGATTCTGATCATATGACCATGGGGATGCTGCAACGGTCGTAAATATGAAAAATTGTCTTATGTCACTTTTTCAGTGCCGTTGCAACTTTGAACAGTCACTAAATGAATGGTAAGTCGAGGACTACCCGTAATTTACATTATTGTTATAAATCAGTTAAGCATCTCAACACAGCAGTAATGAAGCACAATGTGAACACAAACTTCTGCAAATTAGTATTAAAAAGGGCAGCTTTTGTGAACATTTGATTACGGACCATCACATTTTCCACTTCTAATAACCATATAGGTTTTTTTTCCATAATCTGTCCGTACCCTGGCCTTTCAGGTCTTCCAAAGATGCACTCATTACCACTGTAACTGAGTACATCCACCTTGCTGCTGGTCTTCCGTACCCTTTTAAACAAGATGCAGTTATGTAGGTAACTGCAACAGCTTCCTCTTGTTTGTAACTTTCATTCTGACTTTTTAGTGAAAATAAATGCAAGGCAGCTCACTGCAAAATTACAGCATACTGTAAAATCTCTCCTCTTTGTACACTCTGAAGGGTTGTTATACCAGAACAATTTTTGAATCAAACTACAGTAAAACCTCCATAGTTGATGACCTCCCTACATTGACCACCTCCCTAAATTCATCTATTTTTTGTAGACAAACATATGCTATGTGTAAACAACAGAAAGCCAACCTCTCTATGTTGATCACCTCTTAAGTAGTATCTTGACCACCTGAACCTTCACACACGGTATTAATTTATTCTCTATAACTTGACCAGTTGAGTCCAGTCTGCACTAAGGGCAAGAAAAGGTAAATGCAGAATTGGTAGCAATGAATTTCTTTCAAGAAGAAAGTCAAACAATTTTTGACTTTGATTCGGCAGTTTAACCATGATAATTATGGATTCATTTCATAATATAAATTGCACAAAGACTTTTTCCTTTTCAATTTTTTTCCTATTTCCAGATCAATAAAAAAATAGCCAATGGTAAAATGAAACAAATACACACATAACACAGACATAGGCAAGCTGTTTTACCTTGCGGCGGCCATCAAAACAAATACTTGGAATAAATTTCAGCCTGAAACAATACAGAAGTACTTCAAGAAAGCTGGATTTGTTACAACTCACAAGAAGATGCTGCAGCCCTGCTAGGCAGCCTACCTCCCTTGGCAGAATTTGAGGGAGTAGATTTTGAAGATATTGTTGCAATGGATGACGTGGCAATCTGCAACGAACCTGACCTAGAAGCAATTTTCCGATCAGTATTGACCAAGGTACAACCCAGTGGAAAAGTGCTGGAAGCAACTGATGAAGCAGAACAATTAAGTGAAAATTAGGTGAGGACACTGAAATTTCAGATATTCCAAAAAAAGAGGATGTCAGTCATTTGATAACGTTAAAGTCATTTGCTATGGAAAAATGCCCAGGTATTCTGAGCGATATAGTCAGCATTGAGTGCTTTCTCCTCGTACCTTCATAAAAAGAATAAGAAACATACCGACTTTTTTTTCAAAAGAATGAACAAAACCGTAAGAAAACCATACATAAATGTATTGATTTTTTTATGCTAACAGTATTGTATGAATGATTTTCCTGTGTTTTCACTGTTTCTGTATGACACTCTAATAAAAGTTGTACAATAAAATGAGGCACATGTACATAACAGTATAGTTCCATATGTTGACCACCTTCATATGTTGATCACTTTTGTTCAGTCCCTTGGGTGGTCAACTTTCATAGGTTTTACTGTACTTTAAAACCACTAATTTTAAAAAAATATGTAAAAGATTTAGGGCCCTTTATAGCTGTGGATATTCACAAAGTTCTGGCCATTGCAGCATCTCCTACACTTAACATGATCATGGTTTTCAGTGCTCCTGGCCAGTTTACCACAAAGTCAATGGGGAAACCAGCAGGAAGCCAGAAATTGCTCCTAATGCATTATGCTACAACAATTTTTAAATCAACAGTTGTTCAAACCAATAGCAATATGATTTTGGGACATTTAATGTTCTTTCCAGTTACATCAAAGGATGGCCCAACGGGTCATAGGTTACCTAGTGTTATATATATCTATAGGCCCAATACAATTAAGATACTTAAAATTTATAGTTTAAAGACTAAAGGTCAAATATTAAGAAACATTAGGAAAGGGAAAATTGGGAAAAAAACCACATTTTATGTATTTATTTTATTTATTTTATTTGGGTTTGTATGCCGCTCCTCTCCAAGGGACTCGGAGCAGCTAACAACATATATATAACAGTGAAATACCATAAAAAACCCAAACAAATATATCTTAAAAAAAATCAATAAAAAAGAACACACATTCAATTCAACATCCCCAGGCCTGCCGGCAAAGATGAGTTTTTAAATTTTTCCGGAAGGCCGGGAGAGTCGGAGAAACGCAGACTTCAGGAGGCAGTTGGTTCCAGAGGGCGGGCGCCACAACAGAGAAGGCCCTCCCCCTAGGGCCCGCCAAACGACATTGTTTCGCTGACGGGACCCAGAGGAGGCCAACCCTGTGCGCTCTCACCGGTCGTAGAGAAGTATGTGGCAGAAGGCGGTCCTGTACATATTAGAAGCAAAGATTTTGTTTAAGAATTCCAGCAGTACACAGCTATCTATCATTTAGAGGGGAGCTAATAACATTAATAATACCAACTGGATCTTATTCTAAAACCTGCCATAATATTTAAGTACAGAAAGATGATCTTTTGGGTACAAAGCTGCAGACTTCTTTAGGATACCTAACTTTTTTTCTGGCCAGTTGATCAAAACAAATGTAGTTTGACCTTTCCAGGCAAGATTACTGAGTTCTTTCTGGTAATGGAGAACAAGCATATAACTACTCGAGAAAAATGTATTTATTCCTTTCTCCTTGCAATCCTGCTGAAAATTGCTGGTGTCTTGTTCCAGTCTTCCAGCAATTACCCCCAATATTATAAAGCTGAAGTGGATGTTCATGTGAGGGTCAAGCAGACATTTTCTTATTTATTTATTTATTTATTTATTTTTTCACCAAACACCATACATCAAAAACAAACCATAGATATATAAACAAAATTCTTTTCTTTTAACAGAGCCGTGCTGTACATTCTAACTATTCTATTACCACTTATTTACATTTTATTTACATTCAATCCTTATGTCTTTTTCTTTCTCTGTTCTAGCCAAATATAACACTTATTCCAAGTTTCCTAAAATTCTGTTGCCTCCTTGTCTTTTAATTCTAGCGTGAGTTTATTTTATTTATTTATTTATTTTTCGGATTTGTATGCCGCTCCTCTCCGCAGACTCGGAGCGGCTCACAACATACAAATAAACAATTCAATATAAATCCGAAAAAAAAAACCATTAAAAATAAACCTTACACATACTCCTCAGTCACACCACAATCAACAGTCATCCCCAGGCCTGCCGGCAGAGGTAGGTTTTTAAATTCTTTCGGAAGGCCAGGAGAGTCGGAGAAACGCGGACTTCAGGAGGTAGTTGGTTCCAGAGGGTGGGCGCCACAACAGAGAAGGCCCTCCCCCTAGGGCCCGCCAGACGACATTGTTTCTCTGACGGGACCCGGAGGAGGCCAACCCTGTGCGCTCTCACCGGTCGAAGGGAAGTATATGGCAGAAGACGGTCCCGTAAGTATCCTGGTCCCATGCCATGAAGGGCTTTATAGGTAATAACCAACACCTTGAATTGGGCTCGGAGACCAATGGGCAACCAATGCAGCATGCAGAGAGTTGATGAAATGTGGGCACGAGGAAGGCCCACAACTGCTCGCGCAGCTGCATTTTGCACTAATTGTAGTCTCCGAACACTCAAGGGTAGCCCAATGTAGAGAGCATTGCAGTAGTCGATCCTCGAGGTGACAAGGGCATGTGTAACTGTGAGGAGAGACTCCTGATCCAAGTAAGGACGCAACTGGTGCACCAGGCGAACCTGGGCAAATGCCCCCCTCACCACTGCCGACAAATGATGATCCAATGTCAGCTGTGGATCGAGGAGGACTCCCAAGTTGCGAACCTTCTCTGAGGGGTTTATAGATTCACCCCCCAGGGTAATCGAAGGACAGATAGAAGTGTCCTTGGGAGGCATCGCCCACAGCCACTCTGTCTTATCGGGGTTGAGCCTTAATCTGTTAACACCCATCCAAACCCTCACAGCCTCCAGACACCGGCACATCACCTCAACCACTTCACTGATATGGCCAGGAGTGGAAATGTACAGCTGAGTATCATCAGCATACTGATGGTATCTCACTCCGTGGCAGTGGATGATCTCACCCAGTGGCTTCATGTAAATGTTAAAAAGTAGGGGGGAGAGAACCGACCCCTGAGGCACCCCACACGGGAGTAACCTAGAGGTGGACCTCTGGCCCCCCACAAACACCGACTGCGACCGACCAGTGAGATAGGAGAACCACTGCAATACGGTGTCCCCCACTCCCAATCCCTCCAGCCGGTGCAGAAGGATACCGTGGTCAATGGTATCGAACGCCGCTGAGAGGTCAAGAAGCACCAGGACAGAGGACTGGCCTCTATCCCGGGCCCGCCAGAGATCATCCATGAGAGCGACCAAAGCAGTTTTGGTGCAGTAGCCGGGCCTGAACCCCGACTGCAGAGGGCCCAGATAATCGGCTTCCTCCAGAGACCGCTGGAGCTGATGCGCCACCACCTTCTCGACAACCTTCCCCACAAAGGGAAGGTTGGAGACCGGACGATAGTTGGTCAAAATTACTGGATCCAGGGAAGGCTTCATGAGGAGGGGGCACACAAGTGCCTCCTTTAAAGCAGCCGGGAAGGACCCCTCCCTCAAAGAAGCGTTGACAATCTCCTGGATCCAAGTACATGTCACCACCCTACTGGCCGAAACCAGCCAGGAGGGACACGGGTCCAATAAACAGGTGCCAGAACTTACAGATCCAATGGCCCTGTCCACTTCCTCAGGCGTAACAGCCTCAAACTCACCCTAGATGACTGGACAAGAACATGCCCCTATCCCCTCAACTGAATCATTATCAGTTGACTCTGCTCCACAATTGGAGTCTAGGTCGGCCCGGATCTGAGCCACTTTGTCTGCGAAACATTTATTAAAGTCCTCGGCACTACCCTGCAAGGGTGGGTCCGGACCCCTTGGGTTAATGAGGGATCGGGTCACCCTGAACAGGGCGGCCGGACGAGATTCCGCAGACGTGATCAAAGCAGAAAGATACGAAGATCTTGCCGCCTTAATCGCCTTCAGATAGGCTTTAATAAATAAGCTCAATCTGGTTCGGTGAGATCCGGACTTACTTTGTCTCCATCGCTTCTCTAGATGTCTCTTATGGCGCTTCATCCCCCTGAGCTCCTCAGTAAACCAAGGAGACCTCCTGGGGCCAGCACCACGGAGAGGTCGCAAAGGCGCAATCCGGTCAATAGCCCCCTTCGCGGCCGTATTCCATGCCACTACCAGGGACTCCGCCGGACTGTGAATGAGGGAGCTCGGTAATTCCCCAAGCGCTGTCTGAAAGCCAATTGGATCCATCAGGCGTCTGGGGCGGAACCACCTAATCGGTTCCGCCTCCCTGCGGGGAAGGATTGGGGCCATAAAATTCAGTCGAAGCAGAAAATGATCGGTCCATGACAAAGGCAAGATATCTAAGCCCCTTAAAACCAGATCATTACCCATTTCTGCGCATTCCAAAATTTTATAGATAACCATATCCTCTGTGGGTATGTTTTCATTCTTCCAGCATTGGGCATATGCTATGTGGGCCGCAGTCAATATGTATATAATGTGTTGGAACTGTTTTTTAATCTTTGAATTTATTATACCCAATAAAAATAATTCTGGTTTGAAATCCATTTTTATCTCCGTTATCTCCTACGGTATATCCAATCTCTTATTCGTTCCCAATATTTCTTTGCTTTAGGGCACAGCCACCACATATGGCAGAATGTTCCTTCTCTAATTCTACATTTCCAACACTTTGGATCTATATTTTTACGCATTTTGGCCAATCTCGCTGGTGTTAAATGCCATCTATAAATCATTTTGTATTGGTTCTCTCTATATGCAGTTGATAACGTCAATTTGCAATTTACATTCCATAGTCTTTCCCATTCCTCTAGGTTTATATTTCTTCCCACATTTCGTGCCCACACTAGCATGGACCCCTTCACTATTTCTTCCTCTAACTCTATTTCTAATAAATATTTATAGATTTTTTGATAATGATTTTCCTTCCTTATTAGGATTTTATCAAGTAAGTGTGGGGTCTGGTTTATTCCACATTCTTGCCTGTCTCTATTGTATCTAGATTTAATTTGTAGATAAGACCACCAATCTGTGGGAATTCTTTGTTCCTCCAGCTCTTCTCGTCTTAAGATTGTCTTGGTTGTCCAGTAATTCTTTATATCTCATCATCTTTTTCTTCTCTAGCATATTAGGGTGAATTACTGCCTCCATCGGCGAGAACCAATTTGGGATTTTCCCATAATGCCTTTTTTATTTTTTCCCATATCCCGATCAATGCTCTTATCTGATGTTGAAAATATGTATTTTCTTCTGTTTCCCCCACAAAAATGCATGCCAGCCCATCTGTAAGTCATGTCCTTCAATCATTAATATCCTATCATTATCCAAATTTATCCAATCTTTAATCCATACTAACCCTGCTGCATAGTAATAAGTTTCCCATTTGGGGAGTCCAAGTCCACCTCTACTTACTGTCCTGTAACGTTTTCATATTTATCCTAGCTTTTTTACCCGCCCAAATAAATTTATTATTTTATCCAATTCTTTAAAAAGTTTTCTCTACGTTTTATTGGGATTGTTTGAAATAAATACAATAATCTTGGTAATATGTTCATTTTAGTCACTGCAATCCTACCTAATAATGATAATCGGAAATTTCCCCAGGTTTCAAGATCTTGTTTCATTTTTAGTATTAGTTTTGTATAATTGTCTTCTTTTATTGAGGAACATCTTGAAGTTATCCAAATTCCTAAATATTTAATCTTTTTTGCTATTTGTAAATCCAAATGCTCTTCCAATTTCCTTTCTTATTCCAAAAGAAGGCACAGACCCTAAACAGATTAAAAACTATAGACCAATCTCGCTTCTAAATACGGATTACAAAATTTTTACTAATATAATGGCGGAAAGATTAAAGTTAATATTGCAGAATATAATACATCCAGACCAAAATGGCTTTTTGCCCCAAAGACAAATTAGAAATAACATTAGAACGGTGTTAAATGTCCTTGAATATTATGAATTACACTCAGGAAAACAAGTAGTGTTGATCTTTCTAGACGCGCAGAAAGCATTTGATAACCTCAATTGGCAATTTATGTTCCAACAGATTGAAGATATGAAATTTGGGGACAAATTTAGTAATATAATAAAGGCAATATATAGAATACAGAGGGCTAGTGTGATAATTAATGGAGAGAACACAAAAATTTTTGAAATAAACAAAGGGGTAAGACAGGGATGTCCAATTTCACCTCTACTCTTTATTTTGTCTCTTGAAGTATTACTACCGTAGTTCAAATTAGACGGAATGAAAAAATAAAAGGGGTACAGGTCAAAGCAGAGGAATATAAATTACAGGCATTTGCTGATGACCTGGTTTTCTTTATTGAGGAACCTACAGAGAGAGGAAATATTCTTATGGGTGAAATAGAAAAATTTGGAATGGTCGCGGGTTTAAAAATTAATAGAGACAAAACTAAAATGCTAGTAAAAAATTTAACTGATAAACAGACAAGCAGACATTTTAATTGATCCCACTTATACCTTTAGGAATTCAGAAAAAAATGGTTTTACCAGATTTGTGAAAATTACAAGTTATTGAAAGATGCAAATGTTCAAACATTTCTGAAACCGAAAAAGCCCAGATTGTATTTTTTTAATGCTACCCATAACTGAACCAGCAAACCAATAAAATAAAATGTCAAGTGAACCTGTACGCTGTCTTAAGGCTAGAGATTTCTCCAACACTGCAGGTAAGAGAATGTATGCATGTGTCATTCAGGGACAGTTGCTTAGGCATTAGTTATACATCAGAGAATTTTAAGTTCTGGCTAGGCAGCCCTCAAACAGCAAAACACAAAAGTCAGATTAATCAGTCAGCACGCATCTCCACAGAGATGGGATTCAGGTGCTTGCTTTGGAGTCTGGAGCTTATGCAACCTCCACTTACCCACAAACCCCTTTGTGTTGTAGGTATGTGGCGATGGCTATGGGCAACTCTAAATCAGGCTTACTAAGGACCAACTTACGCAGAATTTTCCAGTATTGTCTGCAAAGTGAACCTAAGATGTATGTAACATGCCAATTCTGCTGTGTGACTTTCCCTTAAAAGGAAATTATGGCACCTATGAAGTATTTCACAGGGTCAGATTGCCTGCCTCCACTTTTAAATGAAACTGTCACTTTACAGGACAGTCATCTGCAGATCCTAAAAGTACCGCTTCTCATGATTCAGTCTTTATAAATACAGTATTTTCCTGTCTACCTAATAAAGCTAATTCCATAAAGCTTAAGATCTGATTGCTACTTCCAGAGGCATTTGCTGTATCCAGCAAAGGAAGGAGACAAATCTTGTTCAGAGGCCTTTTTTTCTTTTAGTTGGAATAGTTGTGTTGCTTTTAGACTGGGGAAATATGATTTTGGACTTGGGTTTTAAACTCTGCCGTTTATATTTGGAATTGTATATAAACTTGAGTGAAGAACCTGCTGCCCAACTTTTCTTTTTAACACATTAGCCCAGAAGACTCACTACTATGCTACACAATATAGCTGCATGTTGGTCAAGTGACTGAAAACTTGTAACTTTTCAGCTACATTTGTTGTTAAAATGGCTGCCAATTCCATATTTTTCATTGTTTGGACAAGTGTAGTTAAGTATGCTGCCTTCTCTAAGTTTAAATACACTAAACTCCTTTAAAGGCATAAACAAGTCCTAGCAAAGGGAATGTTTGAAACATTTAAAATTTCTTTCATAAGTCAATCTGTTAAGAGAATTTTATACATATGAGCATTACCATAATACTCCTACCCTTTTGGCTTCAAATATTACTGAAATTATTCTCTAAAATGTTTCCATTTATCCATCCTACCACAAAGTTTCATCAATAATAGTCCAATCTGGTGCATTAAATCTTTTATTTTTACAACTTATTGCATACGATCACAATTACATTCTTTTAAAAAAAGAACACATTCTGGTGTTACATTTAATGTTTACATTTTTAATGCACTGATTTTCTTCAAATCTTCAAAGACTAGAGGCTCATGCATGATGTAACTTCGACGAAGCCAACTTTAGATTACGTTCCCCTTCAACTTCAAACACTGTTAATAAAAATGGACAAATGCAGGAGACGGTATACTAATTTACATCTTGCAACGTGACATGCCTGTGCTCAAAAATCCTGAGGGTCGTTTGAATAAACACAAATTGCACTATTCAGAATTATCTCATTGCCGTGTTTTGGCTAAAACATTCATTTAAGAAAAAAGAATACATCTACGAAAATGTCTACAGCCTCTGGTCTCGTGTTGGACATTTGCATATATGGGCATTAACATTTGCAGAACTGTAAAATTCTCCAAAAAAATTAACACAAGTACAGTAGTTATTCAATTGACATACAAACAGTTGCTTGTAATACTGTTTTCAAGCAATGTTTCTGCTTGTTTAATAGTCTGGATATTTTAATGTTTATTCATTGGAGTCCTCTTATCAGTCCCGAATCCAGTTGATTAGTTTGTGTTGTACATCATCTTACCTTTTTTCAAACATAATGCTGTCTTCAGTCTAGGAGTGCTCCTGCATCACTGTTGAAAAGCAATGATGGAATACTTTATTAAAATAAAGCAAGGCAATATATAAAAAAACTTGGGGTTTTTCCCCATAAAAGGAACATCTCCCATTCTTTTAGTTCAACAACTGGGGTCAGTAGGAAAAGGCCTGTCTAACAAAACATGCCTACAATATGATAAAGTACAGCTCCAATGAGAACCGGGTTTTGAAAAATTGAATCTTAAATTTGCACAGGGCTGCAAAGATTTCACTTCCACCTAAATTAAGCCCAGTAGTAAATCAGAACATAGTAATCTAAAATATTCCACTCACTTGATGCATGTTAGGAATCAGAAACTGAAGACCCAATGCCAAATGCGTCCCAGCTGCTCTAAATTTCATCTAGAAGTCAAAATAGCATCTGTGTTAAGAGAATATTCTAGCAGCAATGTTTCTGCATAACAAACTCCAGTTGTATTAATGGCAGCGTAACCTCAGAAGCCGGATCCAAATTGGCATTTTTTCATCAAGAAGTCAGGTTCGGGATAGGCTCATCACTGGTCGGGCCATTCCATACTATTTATTTCAGTAAAAACAGTTCATACACATACCTTCATCTTAATAGTAGCATTATCACGTCTGAAAAGAGAAAAAGCAAGCGTAAATTCTTATTCTATATTTTGCATTTCTAGTAAAGGACAAGTTGTTATAAAGAAGCATTCAAACAAGCATCAGTTCAAAGTTATTAATTATACAGAGTTTTAGTCCAAATGCAGCACTATAACGCCAAGAAGGAAAAAATATTGAACAGCAAATTATAGCTTCCAAAGCCAGCCTTGCATTCTTTACATTCTTTAAGAGTTGTCCATCAGCAAAATTAATTTTCTGTCTTTGTAATCTTTAAATCAACTACAAAAGGCTGACAAACCCTCAAAACAGATTTGAGAAATTCCATTCCACAAGAGAAATATGTAACTATCAGTGTAGGCCTAAATGATTTCAACAAGAATATCATTTCATCAACAGGAATTTTCCTTTCTTACAAGGTGAGGAATAATATAGATTTGAATCATTTCTATCACTAGTTTCTCCAACAGCTAATGTTACAACTGAAAAGGAAGCGTTATTATACTCTTAGTAGAGGCAGTTTGGTTAATGTACTGGCCTAGAAACCCGGGACTGTGATGTATAAAACTCCTTCAGGCATTAAAAACCAGCTGGGTGACTTTGGACCTCACATTCTCAGCCCAACACACTTCATAGTGTTGTTGTGGTGGAAAATACTAGGCAGGAGTATTAAAATATATTTGGCACCTTGAGTTGAGCTACTTTTTAAAAAGGATAAAAATATAATTTCAATACAACAGATTTTCCAAATTTCACATATAGTGAGGATAATTTTAGTGGCAAAATATTTCAGTGGAATTATTATACCCATAAGACAGGGGTCTCCAACCCCCAGTCCGTGGACCAGTACCAGTCTGCACAAACAAGCAAAGCCCCATCTGCAGAATGTAGACAGAACACAAAACCACACCCTCTGGTCCGTGGAAAAACCTCTCTCCATGTAACTGGTCCCTAGTGCCCAAAAGGTTGGGGACCTCTGCTATAAGATATATATTTGGTCAAGGATTTACTTTCATCAGTCACAATAACTTCAAATTGAGAATTTATACTAACTATAGGATTTGTTGTCCAGTAAAAATAATTTGTCCATGGGGTCGCAATGAGACTTCGCAACTACCGGTAACAAAAAAATTCTCACCAAAGCTATTCTTTCATAAGGATTACCCTTATCCAAATATTTCATATTAAAATATTTTTAAAAAGATAAAACTAATGCAAACTAATTAAAAATATTTGAAGTTAAAACAAGAAATGAAAAAGATTAATAGAAAAAAGATACGAAGTAAAATTTGTATTTTTAAAATTCTGAATCAGTTGTGTATTTGAATCCAACATATTCTAATTTTACACATCAACTAACATGATAAATAATGACCCTTCTAGTTGACATCTCCAACATAAATTCAATGTACCTTTATATATTTAACAATGAAATAGTTCTTGATGGTTTGTGAACCCTATCACAAGAGACAACTCTCCAAATATTTAAAGCGAAGATGTTTGAATGCCTTGATCTGAACAAATATACATGCTGAAACAGAGCTAGCCAATTATGGAGCATTATGCTCCTTCGCATTTTGCCAGCATTTTCTATGACAAATCCCTTTTAAATTCTCTTATTTAACCTATACAGCTATAATGCATTTATGTTTTGTCTCTGTTAACATGTTTCAGTATTATATACAGGCAACTAATAGTTTTTAGAAATATACAGTCAGAAAAGAGAACCAGCAACTTGATTCTCTTTCAAGATTTAAACTAGATTTCTCACAAAAGTATGCAAGTAAGAATAATCCCAACAGTTTTATGATTCTAAGGTACTGGTAAAAAAAATCTTTAAAAGTACTACACCTAATCTTAGATATTAACAGCCTCTACCACCCACTGTATTTTATATTAATACAGCAATATTACAAAGGATTGATTCTAATCCCATGTGTGTTCCTTCTTCATAAAAACAAATATATTTGCCTACAATCAAATATAGTGTGATACTTAAAACTATAGTGAAACATACCACAGAGCTAATTGTGTGTAACAGCAACACCATCACAGCTTTTAGGCTCATATTTCCTGGAACATAAAAAACAGATGGTTTTTAAAATCAAATGACAAATACCCATGTATAGTAATCGCTATTTTTTAAAGTAAATCCTAAAGCCTGAAGGGCAGCAATCAATGGCTTCCTTTTCATGTTATTCACTTGCATTGTAAGTCTGCATATATTAAAACATTCAAACTATACAGCACAAAATCACTAATTCAAATGGCAACCTGTTAACTCACCACGTGGCCTTAAGCAAGCCATGCTTTCAGACCCTCCTCCAAGCCTGGTACACCAACAAAAATGTGCAGGGTAGTCATTTTTTAAAGTATTATAAACTGAACTATTAACAAATTAATTATAGTACTTAACCAGATTCTTTCCTCTCTCTAGCCGCTAATTTGAGTTGCAGCCGAACATTGAAAACAAGTCCTTCTAATTTGAATCATGTAGTTTATCATAAAATCACGCCCGTTAATCAGCGATATGCCACACTCCCAACAAGCTCAAGATTGCAATTTTAAAGCTAATCTCTTCCCCCTGAAGCAATATGCATTTTTCCAAAGGCTGCACGGGCATTCTGTCTCCTAACAGGTTCGAATTACAAGTATAATCCGGTGGCTCCTTTTAACACTCAAGCCGCAAGAAGCGGTAAATCGCGAGGGCCTGGACTGGTCTTCTCCCCTCAATAATTGCGCTCCCATCCACCACTGCGGGCTTTTGGCGCGGAAGGGAAAGTCTCGCCTAGGGGCCCTTTTCAGTTAAGAGGTTATACTTGTAAGGAAAGCCCCCCCCCATTTTCTCTAATCCTTTCTTTTAAAAGCTGGATCCACTGCACTTTATTCGAAGCTCGACCCTCTTTCTGTCTCAGCGCCCTCAAAAACGGAGCTAGAAGGCGCCGGACTGGGAACTACCCCCCCCAGAGGGGTCCCTAAAAAGGAGTGTCGGCCTCGTGCAAGTTGTCTTCGTTATAGCTGTCGCAAATCACCCCATAGAGGGGACAACCGAGAGAGGGCGGGGGGGGGGGAAGGGAAGGCGAACTACGCACAAAATGGCGGCGCCCGTTTCTCTCCTTCCTCCCACCTGCCACAAACTTACCACGCTCCGAACGTACAAGCAAAAGGCCGCGCGCGTCCTCTCTCCAAGCTTTATATAAGTCTCCAGGCGCGAAAGCGAGGCAGGTCACGCCCCTCCATTTTCATTGGATACAGGAACGGAGAGGGGAGGCTGTTCTGCAAGGGTTAATCCCCCCCCTCCGTAAACGTAAGAGATACGAGTGCAATTTCAAATCTGCTCCCTCGTGTTGTTTTTTTTTTTCTTTTACGCTGACGGCCTTTTTTTTTTTTGTCTTTTATTATTCTCTTTGTGGAACTTTCTTCCATTGTTTCTCCACATTCACTAAATAAGACCGGGAAAAGAGCTGAACTGGCATTTTCCCATTGCCATCGTTAGGGGAAAAAAATGAGCTCTGCTGCACGGAAGAAGGGATTAGTTGTAAAGCGTTTCTTAAACGTGAAATCCAAATGATTTGCCATGTTGAAAATAATACAATATTAATATTAGATAAAACCTGAGAAGCGGTTTGCAGCCGCTGTTGTGTCATTTTTAATTGTTGATGCGGTGAACATCAATAAATTATATATGTACAGTTTTTGTATGTTGTATATATTTTCTTCGTATCGCCCATATAAATGCAGCGGAGGGGAGTGAAGCGGCAGCGCACAGGCCTTGCGGGGGAGTCAGCTGGATCTACAGCGCTGCAGGGACTCTGCGGAGGCCCCAGGCTCGACTCGCGCGGCTCCAGCTGATCGGCGCTGGGTGCAAAGTCCAGTTGGGCAGCGGGTGGCCGCACTGGGGTAGGGGGGATGGGCTTAGACCGGCGCAGCTACAGAGGCCGGAGCGATGCCAGAGCCGAAGAGGACGCCACGCCCGGAAGAGAAAGGAGGAGGCGGGAAGAGGAGAAGGAGAAGATATGAAAGGAGGAGGGTTTGGCGGGAAAGGACGAGGAGAGGGAGGGATAGAGAAGGCTTCTATGAGGCAAGCCCGAGAGAGATAAAGAGGGAAAGTGATAGGGAGGCTTCTGTAGGGCAAGCCTGAGGGACATAGAGAAGAAAATAGGTGAGGTTTCTCTGGGCAAGCCTGAGGGAGATAGAGAAGGTGATAGGGATAGGTGAGGCTTCCATGGGGCAAGCCTGAAGGAGAGAGAGAGAGAGAGAGAGAGAGAGAGAAGGCAATAGGGATAGGTGAGGCTTCGGTGGGGCAAGCTTGGGCGACATAGAGAAAGAAGACGATAGGAATAGGTGAGGCTTCTGTGGGGCAAGCCTGAGAGACATAAAGAGGGAAAGTGATAGGGAGGCTTCTGTAGGGCAAGCCTGAGGGACATAGAGAAGAAAATAGGTGAGGTGAGGTTTCTCTGGGCAAGCCTGAGGGAGATAGAGAAGAAAATAGGTGAGGTTTCTCTGGGCAAGCCTGAGGGAGATAGAGAAGGTGATAGGGATAGGTGAGGCTTCCATGGGGCAAGCCTGAAGGAGAGAGAGAGAGAGAAGGCAATAGGGATAGGTGAGGCTTCGGTGGGGCAAGCTTGGGCGACATAGAGAAAGAAGACGATAGGAATAGGTGAGGCTTCTGTGGGCAAGCCTGAGAGACATAAAGAGGGAAAGTGATAGGGAGGCTTCTGTAGGGCAAGCCTGAGGGACATAGAGAAGAAAATAGGTGAGGTGAGGCTTCTATGGGGCAAGCCTGAGGGAGATAGAGAAGGTGATAGGGATAGGTGGGGCTTCTATGGGGCAAGCCTGAAAGAGAGAGAGAGAGAGAAGGCAATAGGGATAGGTGAGGCTTCTGTGGGGCAAGCCTGAGGGAGATAGAGAAGATAGGATAGATGAGGTTTTTCTGGGGCATCAAATTTTGACCACCGTGTTTTAGGAAGGCTGTTGACAAAGTAAAGCATGTCCAGTGAAGAACAGCTAAGAATAGGGACTAGAAGAAAAAGACTAGTTGGTGGTGTTGCATATGTTTAATCTGAAGAAGAGTAGTCAAGGAAACTGATTTCTTCACAGAGTTGGGAATTTGAGTAGATTACTTCCAAATTCCATTCCAACCCATTCACGATTTGCAGACCTATAATCTGTTGTTGGATGAATTTGGACTATAGTACAGTGATATCTCGGTATTCGACTGCTTCAAAATTTGTCAAATTTGGTACTCGACGCATTTTGATGTGAAAATGTCCCAGTACTTGTTTGGTACTCAACGGTTGTGATAGGAAAAGGGATGGCCATGGAGAAAGGACAGGAAGTTGGCCATGCTGGGAAGGTTGAGGACATAGAAAAAAAGGCAGACAGTCCTTCCTGTCTGAAAAAAAGTCACCTGGTAAGTCACGTGGTTTGTTTGGCACTCATTGGTTTTAGTACACATTGTGCCTCCTGGAACCAATTAAGGACAAGTACTGAGATACCACTGTAAATGGGCTAGAGATGAAATGAAAGCAACATCATGAAGTGAGGAAAAGAAATGGCTGTGATCAAAAATAATTTCCCATGGTTAAATGCAAGTGGAGAGATGATTTAACTATAATTTTGAACCAACTTGTAACCTTTAAAATATAGTAGGTCTAGTGATTAAAAATACATAAACATCCCAAATGTCACATTTTAAAATAGGTTAATATTTAAAGCATTTTAGAAGAAACAAATATGTGATTTTAAGCTTATTTGCCTTGCCACGTTACTCAGATGTCTTCTCTGCATTGTTAGTTACAGTATATCCACATGTTTAGGTTTAGGTTGTTAGGAAAATAAGCACAGATGTGCTTATAATATCAAGTGAGATATAATATTTATCTCTACTTGTTCCTTCACTTACTGGACAAATAAACCAAACTAAAGGCTCTGACTGTTCTTAAACCTTCCAGCTGTAAAAGGAATGATATAGTAGTTAGGTCTTGTCAAAGCCTCTTTGTCCAAAGTGTTTTGTATAAACAAACTTGAGACAGCTGGGCACAATTCTACATTGTGAAAGGTCAATGTGATAAAGCAATAATTATTATATAGTGAATTGAAACCATAATTTTAGCACTTTTACTGCCAATTCCATTAACTGGAAAATTATGCATTGGGAGGTTTTAGAATGAGGAGAAATTATGAGTGTGCATAGCAGTCAAAGATAATTTGAAATCAATTATTTCACATTTATGTAAGACAGATGCAGAAAAGTCTCAGAGAAAGAGAGAGAGATCTTACCCTTCTATCAAATTTCTTAATATTTCAACAAAAGTGCAACCCTGAAATAGGATATAATGAAATATAAAATGGATAATTTATATGTTTTTGGATGGTACTTTAAAAATTTAAATCCAAGCAACCACAAATTATTCCTTAGTCTACTTAACACTTCCATTTTATGAGGCCAGGCAGATAGAACTGGGCACTGATATTTTCTTTTGAGCAAAAGAACATTGATTTATTGAAATTTAGCAATAGCAATGTTAGTGTACGTTTCAAGGACAAATGCTAATAAGACTACTTTCCTAGAAGTAAGAAAAAGTGCTGCTCTGCCTCAAAACTACCCTGTCTTTTTCATTAGTATACACTGAGTACTGCTGGGTTCTTTTCATATCCCTTATACTTTTGGCAATCACTTAAGTGGGACAATGGGGGCTGCTTCATATGTACACATGACTGCCTGCCCCCTCTTTTCTTATTTTAGTGAGACTGGCAGCTCAGTGGTCAGGCTTGAGAGCTCCATGAAGTCAGCAGAGCCCTGATATATTGTATGGCCTGGGGGAAAATGGCAAAATATTATTTAACTCATGCAGGACGAAAAACCTTGAATTTACTTTGGAACACAGAGTGATGATTGTCAGATCTTCTATTGCTATACTGCAATGTTAGATTCTTATCTGTAATAAATATCAAAGGTCAAGTTGTATCTAAGAGTCTAAGATAATTCAGAATAAAGAGTTGATTATCTAAACCAGTGGTCCCCAAACGTTTTGATACCAGGGACTGGTTTCATGGAAGACAAATTTCCTATGGACTGGGGGAAGGGGGAGGAGTGTGCAGTCTAGATCCCTCACATGTGCTGTTTACAGTAGGGTTCACACACCCCATTCTCCATTCTTGCATGTGATAAGCCCCTGAAAGATGTAAAGGTAAAATGACAGTATGTTGGCATCCTTCCAGCTTTTAACATATTGGAATCATGCACCTGTATCTATCATTGTGTTCTGTCACACATACCTGGAGTGGAATAGATAACTTCCATACCTCACATATGAACAGGCTGCTAAACCTCAAGTTGGATGGAGAGAATAATAGCTGTCCTGAACTTGAAAGCTGGAAATGAGGCTTTCCCCAATCAGAAAATTGATCAGCCACAAAATCTGCAGAACAGCAGCAATTCAAAGGAATACTTCAGCTTTACTGTGGTTTCAAATAAACTAGAGGAAAGCCAAAAAATAAAGTAATTCAATTTCCAAAAAGACTTAGTATTGAGAAACTAAATACGTCCAGAGTCAATCCCAAAATGGTGCAAAGCATTTCATGCGGAAGGGCTGCTCATAAATTACCTTCTATCTTATGATCTGCATTTGGCTTACCTCTGAGGTTATTTAACGCTTCTCCCTCCCAGTAGCAAGCATAATGTAGCTTTGCACAACTGATTATCCTCTAGATGTATATATTACAATTTCTCTAGTTCTGTGTACACATGTCTCACTAGCTGAGAATTCTGGAATTTTTAGTGGAAAAATAGCTGAGGGGGCATTCTTGGAAAAACTCCTATAGTGCAGCATACAGTGACATAATTCAACATAAACATCTGATTGCAAATTTTCATTCACAGAATTTGCATTATTTTACTCTTTAAAACATATTCTGACCATTTAGTTTAACATCTGGAAGAACTGTTTGAAAGAGATATTAATATATTTTAGTAGTTGCTGTGAATGGTCACTGAAAAGCATATAATAATGAATGGAATTTGTCCAAATGAGCATGTTTAGAATTGGAGTATCTTATCTCATAATAGAGGTTTAGTATAGGTGTGGCTTTAGTTTGATATTAGCATACATTTTCATTTTACGACCAGTAGGGGGCAATTAAACACAAGGTATTTATTGTATTTCTCTCCAATGCAATAAAGCTGCTAATTAATTCACTCTATTTCTGTTTGAAAAAGAGGCTTTAATCTATCATTTTTTTTTGCAGAATACAAGTTAATCTCTACTACTGTACCTGATACATGGTACCCTCTAGCTAAAAGTCACTTCTGTTAGAATTTGATACAAGATTAACAAATTTCAAAAACCAATTGGTCCTCTATAGTCATTCACAAAAATGCCTAAATATGAACTGTAAATTTACTGAGATCAGAATTAATGGAGTGGGGGTAACACATTTTCATAGAACCTAAAAGTCATTTCATAAACTGTTTCAACTTCTTCCCTCAAGACGACGCTATAGGGCATTACACACCAAAATAATCAGACGCAAAGACACTGCTAAACAACTAATTCCCACAATACTACCTTATGCCCTAGTATGTCAAACCACCTAGTAGGCTGTATTACTATTACTATTATCCTTCTCATCTTTCCTATTAGCTGTTTCCTTAGCTTATGACTATAACTATAATCAAAATATCATATTTATGCTGATTGCTTTTATTTAGTATCATATTATGATTTATGTTGATTATTTAGTATCCTATGACTATCACTGAGTGTTGTATCTTATTATTTATGATGATTGTTTTTTTATTATGATCATGATTTATCACTTATTGCTTGAATGTACACTGAGAGCTTATGCACCAGAGACAAATTCCTTGTGTGTCCAATCACATTTGGCCAAAAAATTCTATTCTATTCTATGGAATGTGGCAACAGGTCTTCACTTTTCATTATGCTTCTTTGGATGAAGATCTGCCCATTTTTGTAGGATATTGGGGTAAATAACCCTGGGCATTTGTTGAGTTCAAAGCACAGAAGAGTTTATTATTGCTACCTCTAACACAAGAATCTAGTCAACTAATGGTCAGCACTAAACTGGCACTAGATAAGGGTCAATGGAATTCATGTGGGGTTGGACTTAGGTGTTTTGTGACAACACGGTGACTCTAAACTGATGACATGTTTAACCTCACCTTCCAGCTAAGCCTCCTCTTCTACATCATATGGAAAACTGATGAAAGGGTACAAAAGAAGAAAATCAGCAGGAAGAAAGTAAGAAAATAACAAATCTGTGGTACTAATCAGAAAAGAATTGTTTTGTAATTTTCTCCATTAAATTTCCCCATCCTTCATCCAACAGTCACACAACACTGAATGTCCACTAAACAGACTACCAATATGGGAGCATTTCATTCCGCTACCATCACCACCTTCTGGAAAATGATGTTTTCCCAAACTAGAAGTATCCTTTTTTATGTGTTAGTTTAGCTACATGACAATTTATACTTGGCTATATGAGAGCTAGTAAAAAATCCTAAAATTGCAAGGCAGAACCACAAATCCTTATTCTTTCCATTTCTTTCAATAATTTCAGTTTTGGATGACTGGTCCAGTGAAGTAGGATGAACAAGTATGAAAACAGACAACCTCAAAGTATAACTTACTGGAGGAAAGGAGAAATGTATATAATTGAAAAGAGATGTCTAGCCCCACAATATTAGTGAGTATTGGTCATGGCAATCATGCTAGTAGGCGTACAAGCTTTAACAATCCACGTTTGAACCCCTGAGTTTGGATATCTCTCAACAGTGAAATGATATGTGTTGGAATGCAAACAACAACTTGCAAATGAAATTGAACAAAACCATTTTTATTCAGAGAAAGCACTCAGATGGCCCCCGCTAAAGCCAGATTGAGACATGGTGAGACCATACATATGGGAACCTGTATAGGTTCTGTTGGGCTAACAGAATAATAAGGTTGTGTAATCACTGGATTTCACAAAAATGCTACCAAAATTCATAACAAACCTGTAACAGGGTGGAGAAGACTCATCTTTGAATCAAGTATGTGAATGCATGCAGAAACAATATCTTAATAAGGGCCATGTGTATCATATAGGAAGGCTTAATTTATGGAGACTTTCATTAATGTGCTGAGATCTGTAGAGTCT
Organism: Bothrops alternatus; assembly: GCA_034064705.1. NCBI lineage: Eukaryota > Metazoa > Chordata > Lepidosauria > Squamata > Viperidae > Bothrops > Bothrops alternatus. The sequence continues at coordinate 7,624,859 of JARGCV010000033.1, forward strand.
CAACACCTTTTAAGTAATTTATTTCTAACGTTTGGTTGGGTGGAAAAAAACAAAAGAACACATCCAGCTCTTAAGAAAGGAAATGGCAACCAAAATTTGCTGGTTGCCTTAAATCTACATCTATGTACACACACACACACACACACACACACACACACGCACATATACACAACCCTCACAATGAGAAGTGTAAGCAAGGGTACTTGATACACAAGATTGTACACCTTTTTGTAGGTGGAGACCATCTGTTAAGCTGTACATTGCAGGTTGTACCTCTAAACATAGGCAAGGCCAGGAAAATTAAACAGTTGTGATTAAATAAGTTAGTGTGAAGCTTCTGTGTGCAACTTTTATTTTTCCTCTTTTGTCAACTTTTATTTTTCCTCTTTTGTCACATTAAAAATTACAGTTGGGTCATAACTTCAGGAGATGCTCTAAAGCAGGGGTGTCAAACATTGCCAGCAATGGGGTGGGCGCAGTTTTGCTATAATGCATCCGACCCGTGGGCCGCCAGTTTGACACCCCTGCTCTAAAGCATCTGTTTGCACATTCTTACCATGGTATTTATAGGCACTTTATCTGTGGTATAACTGATTATTGTCCATTTAATTAATTAAACTATTTTTATAAGAGAAATGGCATTATAGAAATTAGTGCATTCCAACAAATTTGAGATAATTTGAATAAATTCAGTTTCCCTTTAGCCAGAAAGCAATGAAGCACAACCTTTTATATTCTGCTGCAGGTTTTTTTTTTATCTCACTGATTAGGGTAATGGGAATGGATTTGAATGAAGTTATGCTGCCTTCAAATTAAGTGCTATCACTGCCGATTTCAATCTTAAAAGGAATATCTAAATTCCTTTCTAGATTTAGAATATTCTATATTTAAGTCACCAAGCATAAAATTATAGGCATGTTGAGAAAATGCTTTTATGAAGTATCTGATGTTGGTAATATAATTGAGATTTAATTATTCTGTAAGATTATTAATGAGAGTAGCTAGAGGCTGCAATTCTTAGAACACATTCACCCAAAAACAGTATTACACATTTTATACCCTATTGGACAGAAGTTTTCATGGGATGTACAAAAAAGTTAAAGATGATGGTTGGGAGTGTGTAAAGCTCAAACCCTTTGTATATGTGTCACAACACACATAAAAGAAGAGCCGCCAGGTTTGTTTCATACGATCACAGTCACCATCTTGAATTTTTCTGCACCCACCTGCAGATGCTCCTCAAACTGGAACTTCCTCCGGGAATTTTAAAAGCTGATGAACAATTTTCATCTCTGAGAATATATAAACCCAATAATTCTTCCCCAAATTATGTTGGTGTGGGTGTGGGCACACACACACCTGTGCGTGTGTGTTTTTGAGGAGGGCCAGGTCAAGACAGAATTCTACAGGGATTCCTGGAATGCTACTTTATCATTGTAGGGTATATTAGCAGAATCTTGAAAGCCCGTCTGAATTTATTCTTCCAGTCTCGTCTGATTCTAAACAGTGTAAGTGGGGTTATTTTGAGCTTCTTTCTCATATTTGCTTCAAACTCTGGATTGTGGAATCCTCCCTTAATGTCTTGCTCCTCTAGTCCCCTCTTAATTGGTCTTTCATACCTTCCTCAAGAGCAGTGTTTCTCAACCTTGACAATTTTAAGGCATGTGGACTTCAACTCCCAGAATTCCACAGCCAGCGTTGCTGGCTGTGGAATTCTGGGAGTTGAAGTCCACATGCCTTAAAATTGTCAAGGTTGAGAAACACTGCTCAAGAGCATCTCTGAATTTCTTTACAGCAGCGGTACCCAACCTTTCTGCCTTTGGGAACCGGAAACCGGCAAGGGAGGGGATGGTTTTGCGCGCACACCTGCCACTTACACAAATGGAGCTTGGTGCACACGCCTCTGCTTGCGTAGCCCAGTTCCCAATGGGCCGTGGACCAATACCAGTCTATGGACTGGGAGTTCGGGGACCCCTGCTTTACAGCATGTCTGTAAGTTGTTTGATAAAATATGTGACATTTTCTGATTTAAAAAAAAAACAGAATAATCACCAACTGTGGAAAATCATAACTCTTCCAAATGGCAAATTCTCCAGAGGTTTCCAGATCTGCCTATATCTTCAATCTCCTCTTCTACAGTAAATCATGTAGCACATATAGGCTATGAAGATAGTCGTAGGTATCAATGAGAGTTGGAGCCTTTGATATATGTAGTTGTCAAGCAAAACCAATAGTCTGAAGTGATTCTTTAGTTCAGAAGCCATTGTGCTTGTTAGTTTAGTTTAACATAGTAGCTGCTATTTCTCGTTGGTATGTTTTCTGTTGAACAATTTCCATGAAATGTGAAACTGTCTTCCTAAAGCTAAATTATCCATTTCTTTATAGAAGACTCAGTTAATTATATAGCTTACAGCAAAATGATTTGACATCTTAACCTCCTGCTTTTTTCTTCTGGGTCTATATGTACAGAATGAAATACTTTTTATACTTCATTAATATTTCTAATACTTCCAGGTGTGTAAACAATTGCTTAAAACTAAATAGTTGTACAAACTAAAATAAATAAATAAAAAACCCTGCATTTTACAGTATCCCCCCATCCAATAATAATATGATGAAATCCAGGATTGTGACAGAAAGATTGTAATTCTCTTTACATTTCCTGTCCAAGTTATTTTTCCCCCCCCCAAGACAATAGCATTTGCTTTAAGATGTGCTCTAAAATTTAGCTGTCATTCTCCATTTACCTTTAATTATAAAGATGGATGACATTGGGCCAAGATTTAATGAAATAACATCATTCCATTAAGCCCATCCACTCCTAATCTAATTTACACTAATAGTAGTGATGTATTTATTTATTTATTTATTTATTTATTTATTTATTTATTTATTTATTTATGATTCAGTGCAGCCTAACTCTAGACCAACTTGGGACAGCTTACTATTTTTTAAAAAAGAAATAAATACAGTAAAGTAGATTTTAAAATACAATAAAGGAAACAAATGGCAAATCTGGACATGTGAACATATGAGAGACACAAACTAACATGGAGTTCCGTCCACCAGTCCAAGGCCTGGGAGATCAGCTAGTCTTTAAGGCCTATCAGAACAGCCTCAGGGTAGGAATCAGGACAGACCTTATTCCAGAGGGCAGATGCCACAGAGAAGCTGCATTTCCTGGATCCTGAAAGATGACACTGTTTAATCAAGGGGACCTGATGCCTGCCCATTCTGTTAGTTCTTACCAGCCAAGCAGACCTAGGGAGATACGCAATCCTTCAGGTAACCAATCCACATGCCATGTGACACTTTAGAGGTCATAACCAGCACCTTGAATCACGTCGAAAAGCATTTCATTTTCTTAAGTCCATCCTAGTAACATCCACTTCTTTTGTAGAAATACATTAAGAGCAGTTACTCCCCTTGTTTTCCAGCCTGAAAAATAATATTATTATTAGCCATTAGGTAACATTACGGATATGGAAAATAGCATGTCCAAAAAGTAGAGTTTGGTTAAGAGACTTAATATCCACACGTGCCAAAAAAAAAAAAAATCTACTTACAAATGAACAAAAGCAGAGCAAGTTAGCAGATGCTTGTTGCTAAGGAAACTGTAGCAAAAGTATCCCACCCCCCACCAGAATCAACAGAAACTCTGTGTAGGATCTGAAATGTGAATGAGTAATTAAAGGAACTATGGCAAGCCAGGAGGAGAACCACAGATGTACCCTTCAGACAGTTGTTTTTTGCTGGGTTTTGACTATTTAGATCATTTTTCTTCTAGCCCTTTCCCCATGGCTGCCTTCTCTCTACCTGACACATCCAAATGTCTCAGATCACACCTCAGGGAAGTCCCATCCTGTGTGCCACCGTGGCTGCACATTCTGAAGGTTGTAGTCTTGCGTGTCCGGATGGCACTAGATTCAGCAGACCTGCCTATGAAGTGAGCCATTGGAGATGGTAGAGAGGGACACTTTGGTAGCATTATGTCAGCCTTGTGAGGTAGTCCAAACAAGAAGCACATCCAGAACTACTAGCTTTACCTTTATCAGAATCTTGCAAGTCTGGAAGTACATCTCCTTGTCTTTACAATCCAAGAAACTGGGAAGGGTTCCTTGTGAGATGTTTTCCACACCCCCATTCCTTCTGCATGTTCATCTGCCTCTTATGTGACATTGCCTAGTCTAAGACTCTTCCTCCTGTTGGCCAAGGTTCTTTGACCAAGTGACAAAATTAGTGGATCAGAGGAATGCTGTGGACATAATTTACTTGGACTTCAGTAAGGCATTTGATAAAGTAGATCACAACCTACTACTTGACAAGATAGAAAAATGTGGGGTAGAAAGCACCACCACCAGATGGATCCGTAGCTGGCTGACCGGCCATACTCAGCATGTGGTCCTCAATGGAACCACATCTACATGGAGGGAAGCGTATAGTGGGGTGCCCCAGGGCTCTGTTCTGGGCCCAGTGCTCTTCAATATCTATATCAACGATTTGAACGAGGGGATAGATGGGGAACTCATCAAATTTGCAGACGACACCAAGCTGGCAGGAATAGCCAACATTCCAGAAGACAGGCTTAAGATACAGAAGGACCTGGACAGACTTGAACACTGGGCGCTGTCTAACAAAATGAAATTCAATGGTGAAAAAAGCAAGGTTCTACATTTAGGCAAGAAAAACCAAATGCACAGGTATAGTATAGGGGGTACCTTGCTCAATAGTAATAACTGTGAGAGGGACCTCGGAGTCCTAGTGGACAATCACCTAAATATGAGCCAGCAGTGTGCTGAAGCTGCCAAAAAGGCTAACACAGTGCTAGGCTGCATTAACAGAGGGATAGAATCAAGATCACGTGAAGTGTTAATACAACTTTACAATGCCTTGGTAAGGCCACACTTGGAATACTGCATCCAGTTTTGGTCACCGCGATATAAAAAAGATGTTGAGACTCTAGAAAGAGTACAGAGAAGAGCAACAAAGGTGATTAGGGGACTGGAGGCTAAAGCATATAAGGAAGGGTTGCTGGAATTGGGTATCTCTAGTTTAATAAAGAGAAGGATGAGGGGGGACATGATAGTAGTGTTCCAATATCTCAGGGGCTGCCACAAAGAAGAGGGAGTCAAGCTATTTTCCAAGGCGCCTGAAGGTAGGACAAGAAGCAACGGGTGGAAACTAATCAAGGAGAGAAGCAACCTAGAACCAAGGAGAAACTTCCTGACAGAACAATTAACCAATGGAACAACCTGCCTGCAGAAGTTGTGAATGCTCCAACACTGGAAGTTTTTAAGAAGAGACTGGACAGCCATTTGTCCGAAATGGTGTAGGGTTTCCTGTCTGAGCAGGGGGTTGGATTAGATGACCTCCAAGGTCCCCTCCAACTTTACTACTACTACTATTACTACTACTACTACTACTACTACTATTATTATTATTATTATTATTACTATGTCATTCCCACATACCGTTACACATTATCAGTGATGTCCATGTGGCAAGACATTGCCAGGAAGGATCCTGACATGTTTCTAGGCCTGTCTGTCCTTTCTCCACAATTTTATTTGATTTAGGTTGGGTACCAATCGGTCTCCGAACACAATTCAAAGTGTTGGTTATGACCTATAAAGCCCTTTATGGCAATGGACCAGGTTACTTGCGGGACCGTCTTCTGCCTCATGAATCCCAATGACCGGTTAGGGCACATAGGGTTGGCCTCCTATGAGTCCCGTCTATTAGGCAATGTCATCTGGCGGGGCCTAGGGCAAAGGCCTTCTCCATCGCTGCCCCAGCCCTCTGGAACCAGCTTCCCACAGAGGTTCGCACTGCTTCCTCCCTCCTAGTTTTCCAGAAATTACTGAAGACTTATTTATACCGACAGGCTTGGGGCGTATGAACTGTACTCTGCCCCTGGGCCTAGGAATGTGCCTCCATCAATGACTGTGTGTTGATTGTGATTGTGTGTTGTATGAATGTGTTTTCGGATTGAATGAATGTGTTTTGGATTGGATGGTTGATTGTTAGTGGTAAATTAAATTTTATTGTATTATTGTTGTAAGCCGCCCTGAGTCTCAGGAGAAGGGCGGCATAGAAATTTAAATAAAGTTAAAAGTTAAAGTTCCACTTGGCTAAGGTGACCAACTTTTTTACAATGAAAAGGAGGACACAAATAAATTGAAGAAAAAAATATCGTAAATAAAAGAAACATTTTATTCATTGCAACAATAATATAGAATACACTATAATATGATAAATGCATAATAAAAAACATTTGTAACAATAACATTTTATATTGTAATTATGCTTATATGCCGTGCCCCCACCCGCAGCTGCCCTGCCAGCACTGCTGCCCCGCCATGTAGAGTGGGCCCTGCGGTTCCCAAAGCACCAGCTGTGCCAGCTCCGGCCCCGGGGGGCAGCCCGCCATCAACACACCCCACCTGCAACCGCTCCGCCAGCACCACCACCCACCCTGCACAGCCCCTTGTAGAGCAGGCCCCGCGGCTCCCACAGCATGGGGGCAGCCAGCCACTGCCGCCCCTCACACCCCCACCCGCAGCAGCCCTGCCAACCCTGCCTCTTGTGCTCGCAGCCATTATTGCTCTAGCAGGGCCGAAGATCAAGAGAAAGTTACTGTGGCGTTGCCACTCCAGTCTCCTCCAGGTATCTTCGGGACTAACTAGGAGATGGTGTAGTTGTGTAGCAGGGAGGGATGCAAAGTTCCTGCCAATTCGCCTTTGCTGCAGACAACTTACATGTGCAAAGTTTGCCGGCCGGGTGTTTTTGTGCGCTCAGCAGCAATTCCTATTGGCTTTCGAAAGCCAATAGGGGGAGTAGCACAGCTCATGCAAAAGTTGAAAAAAAAAACAAACATCAAAAAAGGGTGCCAGAACGCCGTTCTGAGTGTTCTATGAGAAAAAAAGCCCTGCAGATTAGTCTTCAAATATCGAAAAGGAGGACATGAAGGTGGACACTTTTTGAGGAAGGACAGAACTCACGAAAAGAGGACTGTCCTCCCTAAAGGAGGACGGTTGGTCACCTTTCACTTGGCCCCATTTCCCTTACCCAATTATTTCTAAGTTGGAAGACAGATACGATTTAACACTGTTTTGCTGCTGTAGTATCTGTAGTCCAAGAACATATAAAAACAACATTTATTGGACCTCTTTTTCTTTTTTTCCGGAACGTACTAAAATTTTAAATAAGGCAAGAGAAGGCATATCTAGTATATAGCATATCAGCAGCTTCAGCTTGGATTCTCCTAAAGTCAGTGTATTAGTCATCCTTATTTTGTGTCTAAAATTTCCTAACTCCAGAGAATAATAAAGGCCTCCTTGATTAAAAATACATGCACAGCTTTGGTGGATTTTTTTTTATAATAACAGTTTTTTAAAAAACTGCAAATTTGAGAGCTTCAGTTAAGCAGGACGTATGGCTGAATAAAATCATAGAACTTATTGTATCTCCCTGTTGCAGAATGCAACATTTGCAAAACAATGAGCAACGTGTAAAACTTTGGGCGAAAGATTAATATCTCAGTGCATTTTTTTAAGCTGGTGTCTGTTTCATTTGTCAAATTATTTAAATTAAGTGCAGGGAAATCCTTGCTTCATGAATATATATATATGCTACTTGGGCCTCCTCTGACCTGGTTAAAAAAAATACTTCATAAGCAGAATACAAACTAATATCTTTAATTTTTCAACACCAAAACACTAATTGTATACATTTCTAACATTTGCTAAGAGGAGAGGATTCTAATAAAAAGTAATTCCTAGCTAGTTGTGAACATATTTTTTTAGAAATGAAAACAGAAAATATTGAAAAACATGTATGGTGTCTTTAGCATAGACTTTAAATGTCTGATCAGTATAAATCTGCCTACATACATATATCAAGCACCTCGACATAATATTCTTCAAAATTATAGTATTGCATGAAGAGTTACTGAAATGCTGTTTTCATGGGAAGATTTCTTATACTAAGTTGAGTCAAGTGATTCATCTATTGCGGTACAGTCAGCAAGAACTGTAAGTAAATCTCTGGGTTTTAAATTCATCTGGAAATACCAGAGATGTAGCTGCAACATGGGTTGTCAAATAATGCTACTGTGGATCCTACTGAATAAAGGTGAGCTAATATTAATCTTCCATTTAACAAAAGCCTGTCTTTTTCTAACCATTACCTTGATATCGTCATCCACCCTTTGTGTGCATTCCTGCTGCTTGTGGCAACTTCTACTGCCCATTTTGCAATGTATTGATAACATAACAATGATAATAAACCAGCTGTAATGGTATCACTGGAGAACTGAAAATCTACTCTGCTTCTTTAACAAGGGCATAATTGTACATGGAACATCACTTGTATTTCAGCTGGGAGAATGAAACAGAACAGGATTGACAATGCAGGAAGCTGATGTTCCAATTCACATTATGTATCAGAGTCATATGGAATAACTCTATCCAAACTAATTCAACCTTTCTATTTTATCTTAAGATACCAATGATATAAAGGAAATTGCCGTAGGATGGCTTCATATTGTGAAGCAATTTTTTGGCAGCATGATTTTTCCTCCATATAGGAAGAGATTGTAACATTTTTATACATGATAGATTGCATTTTTAGACATGGCGGATAGCGTGGCTTTGGGAGATGAAAGTGTAGAATCTAGAAGTTCATCAATACTGTGCCACTTCCTAATTTCATTAGTCCCTAATTTCCCATGGAGATTGTAAGTGTACTTAGGAACACTTCAGACTATGCTAAGACTAAGTACTTTTTTTTAATAAAAAAACTAAGCATGAGAACTCCAACAAATAGAACATAAGAGATTATTAAGAAATAATCTAGTCTTTCCCTTGGTATATTAATTTTTATACAGTATGAAGTATAAAAAATTCCTCTTGAAAAAAATGTGTGAGAGATTCTGCTCTAGTGAAGTGATACAGTCCAACTCTTGCATATTGTGTACAACTACAAGTACACAAATGAACACTGAACATTGCAGGGATGTAGGCAAATATTTGATACAATGGTGGAAAATCTTGACATTCTTCAAATGGACATTTAAAGTAATTTTCATTGAAAAAATACTGATTTTTCTGGTTAGGACTACACTTTAGTTTCTTAAGTACAGTGTGTGCTGTTGATACAGCATAAATCATAAAAATGAAACATATCATGTTATGAGTGACCTTGCCATCTAAACCTTATTGATAACAAAGGAGATGGAGGAAGCATATGCCAAGGAAAAGAAGCATAATAGGCAGAAAGCTTTGTAGAATAGATTAATCCATTTTTTAAAAGTCAATGCTGATAAATATATAGGAAAGAGAAAGAGAACCAGGACATGCTACTGTAAATGAAAACTCATATTATTTTTCCTCTTTCATACTGTGTTCAATCAGGTTTTGTCAGATTGATATATTATAGCTAACTGAATGCATATAGATATAATTTAGAATACAAAGGAAAAGTATTTCCAGCATTTTCAATTCTCCTTATAGCCCCATATCCCACACCATGTCAATTATTGGAAAAAGTATTAGAGAAGTTTCTATTATTAGAGAAAAATTATTAGAGAAATTTCTATTGACCAGAAATGCAGGACAATCCCCCCCCCCAAGTTTAATCAGTGTAGCAAATATATAGGACTTGTCTGTGTTCTTCAATGCGCAGATCTTCTTACATACATGTCTTGTCTCAGTAAAGCATCTTATCTGCCTGACATTCAGGGAAGAAATGGTGGACTGAAGACAGCTCCATGAAAAGTAAAGTGGACAACTGTGCAGAATGAGGAGCCTGTGAATAGACCAGCTCCTTGATAATCCCTGCAGATTTAGAGCTCTGGAAGATGACCACCAAACTATAGCCGGTACCTTTGAAAGGACATTGAATTTGCATACTTCCTTTTCTAATCTCTTGAAAATTGCTTATTAATGGCTGTTAGCTACCTTTAGATTGACACATTTTACAGTACCAGAAATAATGAAATGTAAGAATGGCATTGGAAGATGAGGAAAGAGATATTGCTTAAGAAATAATCAAATAAAAAGGGGAGGAGTCTGCAACTGAGTAATGGGCAAAGAAAGAAACTTAGAAATGGCCTGCTATAACTAATCAGATGGTAAAAAGAGACAGTGAGAGATTTGTACTTTAAGACTTGCAAGAGTCTGTTGATGTAGCCTTATAAAGTAGAATAGAATAGAATAGAATAGCTGGAAGGGACCTTGGAGGTCTTCTAGTCCAGCCCCCTGCTCAAGCAGGAGAACCTCTACCATCTCAGACAAGTGACTATCTAGCCTCTTCTTAAAAACTCCAGCGACGGAGTGCCCACAATTTCTGGAGGCAAGCTGTTCCACTGGTTAATTGTCCTCCCTGTCAGGAACCTTAATTCCAGGTTGCTACTCTCTTTGAACAGTTTCCAACCATCGTTTCTTGTCCTGTCCTCTGGTGTTTTGGTGAATAATGTGACCCCCTCTTCTTGGTGGCAGCCCCTCAAATACTTGAACACTGCTATCATGTCTCTCCCATTTCTTCTTTTCTTTAGACTAGCCAAACCCAAGTCCCGTAGCCGTTCTTCATATATTTTAGTCTCCAGGCCTTGGATCATCTTAGTTGCTCTTCTCTGAATTTTTTCCAAGCTCTCAACATCTGTTTTGTGACACAGTGACCAAAATTGGCTGCAGTATTCCAGGTGTGGTCTTAACTCATCTTGTTGCTTCCTGCCTTATCAACTTGGGAGGAGGACTCTGGATGAGTTTCCTTTAATCCTTTGTGAAAGAAGTTTCAATTACAGTTAAATTCACACATCATTCAAAAAAGATAATAAAAACTAAGAAGGAAACATAAAGACCAAAACATAACCTCTTCAGCAACCAACACCGCGATAAGCAGAAATTAACACTATACAAACAGTCAAGCAGACAACAACATCCTAATCAAGGAACTATTAAACCACATCTCCACTAGCAATGGCGGGACAAGCTACTATATATAAATGGAGCAAAGTCCACACTTACTAGTATTGATGATGTTATCTAATCTGATAATAAAATTTTTGCAAGTAAACAACCAAGCTCAGAGAACACCAAGGGCCCCACAGAATACTTAAATTATTCCTGTTACTCCACAAAAAAGGATCTCTTAGAAGTATTCTAGTAGCCAGAAGGAAAGTGGCTCTTTTAAAAAAAAAAAAAAAAAACCAAATGGGGCTCTGCCAATTTGTTAACCCTCTGGGATGTATTTAAGGCATTTTTAATGGATTTGCTGTTGCTATCACTGAAAAAGTGTATTTTGCTTTTGCTAGAAACCCACAGATGCATCGTGTCAAATATTTATAGTAGGTACAGTTAAATTGGGGTTATTGTATTCAGAGCAATTTGAATATTTTTTGAAATGCAATAAACAGAATCAGGAGAGAATGCTGTAAAGTTATAGATTCAGGGACAAAAATCTTAGAAACAATGAAATTTTAAATCTGAAATTTAGGCAATCATGGTCGCTTGGGTACAGATACTAACTCATACTCATACCTAGCCATACTCATGCCTTACTGCACCAGCCTCCCACACACACCCCACCCAGGACTGCTAACAATGTGATCACATCACACTTTTATGACTGCATAGCTTAGCAATGGGAACTCTACTCCCAATTACCATCATTGACAAGGACTATCTGTAGTGAAGTTTTAGAATTTGATCATGTGACATCCGTAGCGGCCTCCATTGTTAACTATCTCCATAGCAGTGGTCTACAACACAAAACATTTCAAACATGACTTCAAGAAACAGAATATAATGGCTTAATTTCTCACACAGAAATAAGATGGCTCAGTCGATGATGCATACTTTAAAATTTCATTACTATAAAAGATGAAGTAACAAAATTTGTGCTACCCATCTCCCCTATAAGATGACTCTGTGTGGCTAATTGAAGAATTCAAATTCACCTTTGACTGAAGAAGAAAAGATTCAATTAAATATGATTGAAAATGCATTTGCTGTAAATCCAGAAGAACTATCACCAGATTTACAAATAGAAATAATCATCTTGTAATGTTGAGAAACTTGTAAATTAAAATTTAAGGGAATCCATTTGATTTTTTTACAAATATTTGAGAGGAAGTAAAAATTTTAAAAGGTCATCAAACCTGCTCAGAAAACTTTGTTCTTTTGGAAGCACATTTATATGAGAACAAATGCATTTATATGAGAACATGAATAAAAATAAACAGGGTTGTTCTATCATTAATGAACACGTGCAAGATATTTTAAAATATAAACATCTCATTTAACTTGACAGTACAAAAATCTATTGTTGGAAAAATATCACTTTATATATCCATGTTTTTTGTACTTAAATAGTGTCATATTCTTCATGTTTTTTAGTAATGCCCTTCTGTTTTTCCCAGAACTATTTCTTTGTAACCCGTGATTATTTGTACTGTATCAGTGTGGTTGGACTTTTCTCTCAAAGAGTTATGCGGGTCTGCTACAGATGTATGGAAGTTGAGAAAGAAACTTGAGATTTCAGCTATATTCTGTGAGTGAATTTCTAATACATTATTCTATTCTTTGGCCTGTGCCCACTAGAAGTCTTTGAAGAGATTTCAGAGGTGATGTCTGGAAGCTGAAGGGGAGAGAGAGAGGGAGAGAGAGAATTTGTGTGTGGATTTGTGTTTACATCTCTATGTGTGTTGAGTGGGTGGGTGTATAGACATCATGCAATACTTTTCTGTATTGCTGTGTCATATTCAATGTTAAATTATTATTCTCAGAGTTTTAACAGTTGGTTTACATAGAATTCCGTAAATTATTTTGAAAATGATACAGTGGGATGCATGAAAGAAAAGCTTGGGAAACACTACAAAGAAAGAATATGAAGAAAATAAAATCTTGGCATGTAGTACTCATTAAAAAAAATCTTTATAAGGCAGTTGCCTTAGTAACTCAGAATGCAGAATTAAATACAAGTATCTATCTATTTCTATGGAAACATTTAATCACCTGTACATATCTTAATGCTCCATATTTATACCTATCAGGAGGTCTTATATCTAGTTGCTCTTCAATATTTGGAGTAGGTTGACTAGTAGGTATGTGTTATTGCGCACGCGCATGTATGTGTGTTAATGCTATGCGTAGCTTTTCTTGATTTGATTTGTCTATATTATAACGTGTTTGGAATCTTTTGGAAGATCTGCTGTATAGAAAAATTGTAAAAAAATATTTTATATTGGAATTGATGTATAAGTCTGTGTGGAAAGGCTAAAGGTGAGGTGTCCCAATTTTGCCATTTTTAGTTACTCCGGCGTTAAGTAAAAATAGCTTGACTATCATATTGATCATTGCCTATTCCAGCGGTTCTCAACCTATGGGTCGCGACCCCATTTGGGGTCGAACGACCGTTTCGCGGGGGTCGCCGGACACCACGGTCTGCCATTTTGGTTTTTTTGTTTTTTTTTGTTTTTTTCATTGCACGCGCGCCGCGCATGTGCGGTTCAGGCCATCGTGCGCGCTCTGCGCATGCGCGGATCGGCCCATCGCGGTCTGCCATTTTTTTTCTGTCGCGCGCGCGCCGCGCATGCGCGGTTTGGGCCGTCGCGCACCGTGCATGCACGGATCGGGCCGTCGCAGTCCGCCATTTTGTTTTTTTGTTTTTTGTGATGCGCGCCGCGCGTGCGTGGATCGGCCCAACGGCATGCGCGCACGCACGTGCCGGAGCCGCGGCGCACATGGGCGGGGCAAGTGGGGTCTCAGCCTGAAAAAGGTTGAGAACCACTGGCCTATTCTCATCTGTTTATTCAGAAATAGACAGTCCATTCAATTCAATAGAGCTTCTTTCCAGAAAACAGTGTACAAGACTGAAGTCTTAAGGTATACCCATCTTCCGCTTACATTTTGTCCTTACATTTGAGTTCTCAGACATTCATACTCTCTCTCTCTCTCTCTCTCTCTCTCTCTCTCTCTCTCTCTCTCTCTCTCTCTCACACACACACACACACACACACACACACACACACACACACACACTGCTCTAGATGTACAGAGATTAAGAAAGGAACTTGAGATTTTATCTACAGTCTTTGAGTGAATTTCTAATAAATTATTCTATTCTTTGGGTCTGTGCCCACTGGAAGTCTCTTTGAAAGGATTTCAGATGATCTGTAGAGGATCTTAAGAATTATTACATATTTTAAAATGCTAACATTGCCATTTTTGTATCATGCCATTTTTCAAAACAAAACCTTTGTGTGCAAATCTGTATCTTTAGCATTCCCACCGCAGGAAAATTTACAATGCTGGTTCATAAGTAATTCTGGGGAATTTGGAGAATACTGTAAAGGTGGGTGGGGGGAGGGGGAAGGAAGACACATTGTTTAACTTTCTTGGCATTCCCAGCAAAAATTACAGTGAAAAACTGAAAAAAAGTACTTAGCTCTATATAGTACATATATGAAATTACTTTTTCCAAAATCACACGGATAGGCTTTTCAATAGCAGGCATGTATTAGAGCTGGTTAGGAAGCAAAAACCTTCAGCATGTAACTAATTAAGGTCTTATCAGTTTCAGGCATCCACAGCAGGAGGAAGGGTCCTAATCAATTACTTAAAGTAACATTTATTAGGGAAGCACTGTGTTGCAAAGAAAAACTGTTCAGGAACATAGTCAAACAGCTAGACACTACAGGTAAACCTCGAATTATGAGCACAACTGAGCCCAAAATTTCTGTTGATAAGAGAAACATTTATTAAGTGAGTTTGCCCCATTTTATGACCTGCCTTGCCACCGTTGTTAAGTGAATCATTGCAGTTGTTAAATTAGTCAAGCTGTTGTTAAGTGAATCTGGCTTCCCCATTGACTTTGCTTGTCAGAAGTTCGCAGAAGGGGATCACGTGACCCCTGGACACTGCAACCGTCATAAATATGAGTCAATTGCCAAGCGTCTGAATTTTGATCACATGACCATGGGAATGCTACAACGGTCATAAGTCTGAAAACATCATACGTCACTTTTTTAAAGTGCCATTGTAACATTGAACGGTCACTAAACAAACTATTGTAAGTCAAGGACTATCTCTATTACAGCGGTTCTCAACCTGTGGGTCACGACCCCATTTGGGGTCTAACGACCATTTCACGGGGGTCGCCAAACACCGCAGTCCGCCATTTTTTTCCCCTTTTCCCCTCGGCCGGCGCAGGGGGCAGCACCGTGCATGCGCGGGGTAGCACCGCACATGCGCGATGCGGGCCATCGCGCCACACATGCACGGTGCAGGTTGGGGTCACGCCACGCATGCGCGGCGCAGGTTGGGGTCACGGCCTGAAAAAGGTTGAGAACCGCTGCTCTATTAGATTTTTAAAAAATGCTTGCCGAATGCAAGACATGAAGACAAAATGAAGGACATGCCTTCCTTTTGCCAGACATCTAGTAATCCTAGTGACAGCAGTATTTCAGACCTTCACTGGGTCCAATTGTGGTGACAAAAATAATGGATTTTTTTTCTTTGAAAGCAAAAAGAGAGCTTTTATTTGTATTTGTGATATATCGTACTGACCCAGAATTTAATGTCACTTTGTGAATGATAAAAAAAAAAAGATTTATCTTTCTTTTTTCTTCTGGAAACAACAGGCATTATAAATATTGGTGCAGAAAGAACACAGTGAATTACAAAGCTTTTCACCAGCTATCACATATACCTGACTGATCTGACCATTTTCTCTTCCAGCTCTACATCAACTGAGGACCTCTGTTAGCATAAAACCCGTGCCCCAAATGCTGTAATTACTCTGCTATTTCCTGAGATGGTATAATGGACTGGAGAATTTTTATTCATATCATTTAAAAGATTAAAAAGAACATTTCCAAGTTCAGGAGAGTCAAATGGGAGGAGGGACCTGCAAGCAAATCTTCCACTTCATTATCTGAAAACGACAGCTCCATCAGTTACGGGTCTGATGAGGCAAATGGGGAATTCAGGGCATTTCACATATTGACTGCCCTGAAATAACTGGTCAGTGGAAATGAGGGAGAGAGGATTAATTCGACTAGGAAGGGGACAGCTCAAGACCTCCAGAGCTACATCCAGATCCCTAGGAAATGACAAGGTCTTTCCCCCTTGTCTTCTTGTTAACACAGAGGCCAAAACCAGGGAGGCGGTGATATGAACAGCAGATCTAGCAAAATTATCTGTTTACCACTTTGGACAGTGAGAGACAAATTAAATAGAATCTTATTAATATACCGTTTTTATAATAGAAGCTGATCAAAAGCTGGAGCCTGGTGCCTAATATTTCTTTACAAAACCCCCACATGGTAATTGCATGTGTATGGGAAGTCCAAACATACAGAATTGCCTACAAGTAAGCTTCTCTATAACCTGGAAATCTTCCAAGTTGAGGTGCTGCGGTGCTTAGAAGACTCCGCAGAAAGGACTGTCCTGCTCAAGTATCTATATTTTAATATTTCAAAGGCTGGGCTTGAGAATCTACTGCATAATAGCAGGAGGTATGTTGGCACAGCCTTGCTATCTTTTTCAATAAGATTGGGTGGATAACCACCCTCCGTCAGAACTTTATGTCCATGGAAGCTGAGGATGACAAATTCCATTATGTGCCTATATTATGGGCAAGAGGCATTTCATTTATCCTAACATCAGCTGGGAATCAAATTTTAAAGCAAGTGGGAGATCCAACAGGTTCTAGATGTGCCTTGCAGTCGACTTCATTGTCCAAAGGAAAACTCCACTGTCAGACACATTTAACTTAATTAGACCTGAAGTAGTGGAAGAGGCACTTGGATGAGATCAACCATGTAATCCTAGAATGCACCATCAAGAACAGCTAAAGAGGCCAAACAATACTGAACAGCTTAATCAGGTTAGTGATTGATCATCATCATGAGCACACAAAACTGTTATTTCCTTTCTTTTTACAGAAGGAGAATAGGGTTTTGGTTTGAGGTTGACTATTGTTAGAGTGTCCATTGCTTCAGACTTTGCCAGACAATCAAATGCCTCCATCAAGGACCGAAGTGGTGAAAGTCTACATGATGCAGCCTGAAGATTAGTGGTTTTCATTTCTTTGCCTTTGGCAAGTCCCTCCAGGCTCATGTTTTCCATCTTTTTTTCTTCTTGTGATCCATTATAAGCTCTTTTTCTGGCTCTTTCTTTTGCTTTCCCATCTGACAAAGCCCTCATGTAATCCAACATATGAAACAGTATTAGATCTGCATTGCCTTATTTCATCTGAGGTTTATGTCTTACAAAGGACTTAAAAGGATTAGCATCCATTGGGAACAAGAGAATAGAGAAAGTATTCATTTTCTGTGATGTGGTGTATTTCATTCCACTAAGTCTCATCCTTGCAGAGAAAGGATCTACGATTTTTGCATACCTTATTTTTTTATTGCCTGATATAGTAAACCTTTCATAAAATAGCTCTCTCTCAGGTTTTCCACACAGTTTCTTCAGGGTGCAAAAAGCTCTCAGTGTTTTTGTTGTTTGTTATCTTCTTCAACTTTTGTTTCCTAAGGTAAATCTATTTTAGCTCTAGAACTAGCGTAAAATCGTCTAGAAACTATCATGGGATGGCAGTGATGAAGTGGATGGTGGTGCCATCAGCACTGATGTACTAGCTGCAACCATTCTTGTGCAGTCAGATTTCAGGACAGTGAAATCTGCCTTGAGTATACTTTGTTTTCCTCTAGACCAGGGGTAGACAACCTTGGCTCTTTTATGACTCGTGGACTTCAACTTCCAGAATTCCTCAGCCAGCATGGCTGGCTCATGAATTCTGGGAGTTGAAGTCCACGAGTTATAAAAGAGCCAAGGTTGTCTACCCTTGCTCTAGTCAAAAGGTTTCCAAAAAGCTACAACCAATTCAAAATAGGCACTGTTGAGCTAACTGATCCCTATTACAAATATGACATGATGTTTACATTAAAAGATCTGCAGCGGTAGCCATTTGGAGAACAAGCTAAGGCCTCAAATTTTAAGCTCGTAAATGGCTTCATGACTGATCTATTGAGGTCCAACTATGATGACTCTAGAGGTCCAACTATGATGACTCTAGAATCTTCGGAGGGACTTTTTTGAAAATGCCCATATTTAGTACAAAGGTCTTCTGCATTGTTGCCAGAATAGTATTTGGTCCTCCTGTTCCCTCTGCCTTTAGAAATTAGTTTAAATAGATGGGTACAGAAAGAAGGCTAAACCAATGATTTCCTATTAGAAATTATCATCCCGGTTCTTAAGAATTCTACCTGGCATCCAGTTTTCCCCTCACAGGTTCACTTAGCATCAAGAATGTCAGTTTTTACACTAAGTAAATACCTTCTTAATTTTTCTGAGCATTTTGTTCTTAATTTATCCTTATAGTTTTTGCCCAATTGTCTTTTTTTCCATTTGATTTCTGAGTACTTTGAGAATGTTTATTTAAGATTGACAGAAATCTTTCCCCTGATAAATCAAAAAGCATGTATGCTCACTCCAGGCTATGACCAGGATCTAAACTACAGTATGAATAATTATGGACATCCAAGTAGATTGGAAACTTGCTTTGTTAAGCAAGAGTTCCTGACTCTCAAGGGTAAATCTCTTTGGAAACTAAGGATTTAACAAGTGGCTCTGGGGAAATGGCAGTCGTTCATAGTGAAAATTCTAATTGGCATCCATCCAACTTTTTCAAATGTAGGATGCAGATCTTTGAATGTATCCTGTTTTGTCCTGGAATACAATTGTGGACGATGTAGTTTCTCTTGGTCGTATGGTTTAGGCAATAATTTTATGTCTACTTCTATGAGATTTTTTTTTTACCATGAACTCAGGATGTACAGTAAGCTCTGTGATCAATCTACCATGAAGAAACTAGTTTGTGTGAACTGGCCTGGTTTTCATGTGAGGGGGTTAACAGCTGCTTTGGCATGATAACATTTATAATGAATGCAGTGTGTTTGAGGGCCAGCATAAGAAGCAATCAGTCTCCCCACGTCTGCCTGAAGATTGCTTGAGGGAACAGGTTGTCTGTTTTTATTACCTATGAACAAAGCATAAAAGTAACTCGGCAAGTTGGGATATAATATTTTCAGCTATATTATTTTTATAATCAGCTAAAATCAGTTGTGTCAGAAGTCAGAAATATGTCATTCAGATATTAGTGTATTAAAAGATAACCAGATTCTGTAAAGCAAAGATATTAAATGTTGTATTCTAAATGCTTATGAGGTTATAATTAAAGTGATTTGATGTAAACATAGCCCTATAGATTCAGAACAAGAGTCATCTGATTCCAGCAACCTGGACATTTCATCAGGGAGAGAGACCATAAGTAGATTCAAAGGTAAGAAACACTTTACCTCAAGAGCTTTGAGTGTAGTAGATCCCAGCTGGAGAATTTGGTTTTTTTACAAGGATCTATCAGAAGGGGATGAAAAATAACATAGTTGTTTGCTTCCCAGCAACCTCCTCTGTTACACACACACACACACACACACACACACACACACACACACACACATGTAGGTCTTTGGTTATTCGGGTTTGCTCCTGTGTAAAATTGGAAGTGTCTTGGCGACGTTTCGACGAAGTCCCATTCGTCATCTTCAGGCTGGTGTTTTCGGCTTCGTGCTTCTAGGAGCAATGTGTGATTGTAGCTGTTTCTTCCTTTTAACTGCCAGTGGGGGTATGAACTGATTGGGTGGGAGCTTGGCTGTTTTCTGATTGGGTGGAGGTGTGTTCTGATTGGTTAGGGGCTTGGCTGTGTTCTGATTGGATGGGGGGTTGGCTGTGCTCTGATTGGATGGGGGAGTGTTCTGTTTTGGTGGGGGCTTTGTTGTGCTCAGGTTAGTCTGAGTTGCAGGGGGAATTGAGATGGTGAGCTGCATTGCTGTTGTTTGGCTTTGCGTTTTCAAACACGCCTCTATTAATTTCACCAAATCCTCGGTTTGTAGGAAGTCCTGGTGTTGTTCCCTGTCCCCTTCATTCAGGCGGTCTCTTAGAACTGTGATCACCAGGTCTTGTGGAATGGAGGTGAAGAGTGAGGTGACATCAAAAGACACCATCATCTCATTCTCCTCCACTCTTAGGGTTTTAATCCTTTCCAGAAACTCCTCTGCCGATTTTATAATAGTTTCACTATTGCTGACAAGATGGTTGATCCGGTTACTCAGCCATCTGGCCAGTTCCAAGGTTGGAGTGCTTCTGAACAAGACAATAGGGCGGAGGCGGACACCTTCCTTATGGATCTTAGGTAGTCCATAAAACCTAGCCATTGCTGAATCACTCGGGCGTATCCTCCTCCAGGTGTCATCATCTATCTTTTTACCATGTTTGAAGCTGTTAAGCAACTTATTGATGTGGTTTTTGAGTGCGGTCATGGGGTCTTTACTAATGACTCTATATGCTGTCTCATCCTTAAGCAGCGCCAACACTTTATCTATATAGTGTGCCCTGTCCATGACCACGGTCACCCTCCCCTTATCTGCCGGCAGTATGGTAATGGAGTTGTCTTTTCTAAGCTGTTCCGAAGCCTCCCTTTCCTTTTGGACAGTATCTGGCAGCACCTATGGTTCATTAGCAATCCTGTGACCTGTTGTTTAATCGAATTCTTGGCTTCCTCTCCTACCTCAATGTGGTGCATAGTGGGCTCCAATGCTGCCACAAAGTCTAATGCGCATGCATCCATCAGGTTGTGTCCTGTGTCTCGTTGTAGCAGGGTGAGTTGTGGTTGGGTCAGTACCTTAGAGGATAGGTTGTGCACCAGTCTATCAGTAAAGTTGCTATCTCTCAGCCTCCGTAGATCGTCTGTTTTGCATTGGAGTATTGCAGCCGTTTGTCAGCTAGCCCTCTTGGTGGCTTGATAGATATGATGATCCAACGCCTGCCCAGCACATCAGGCATTGAGAGCATGGGACAAACAAAATAATGCATCCCAACAAAGACAATTTAGCAATTTAACAAGATCAAGGAAACAGAACTATAGGGGAAGTGAAAATGCCATTGCAATCCACGGACGATCAGATAGTGGTTGCCAATAAACAACCAACAGAAGTTCCTTCCCTGGGGGTATGCACACATTCCAAAAGAGCAAGAGAGCTGTTAAATAAAAGCCAACATAGCAGGAGGTCCCCCAGATCCCTTAGGACACTCAAGAGGAATAACAACACCCCCAATGAAAGAACAAGGGCCAGAACACACTGGCAAAAAGTCCTCACACCAGAGATGCCAGGCTGCACAACAAATGACATCAAAGATACTCATGCACGTGCAGTAACAACAAGACATAAAAACAATGGAGTGGAACTAATTGGACGGTATATCAACAGCCCCATAATAGAAACTCGATCGCGATTGAAAGAAGAGAACAATCCAGAACACCATAGACAATATGAGGATCACAATGATAGGTTTGTAACAAACATAAAAAAGGGGGGGAGGAATGAATGGCCACCCACCAACTAACCCCATATACAGGCATAGGGCCATGAGAAAGAGGGGTGCAGGCTTAAACACACAATGCAGCAATACCCCCGTGAAGAGCGAATACGCACGAACCACATTAAATGGAGACAACAGATCGAAATGGAGACTGCAATATGATGATTGGGGCGACGCGAACATAATGGGCATCGGAGACGAGGAGAAAGGGGTGGAGAACATAGGAGGTGAGGTGTGTGTAGAACATGGCCATGAACATATGGGAAGGACAGCGGGGGGGGGGAAAGATGAGAGGAGAATACCTAGTGCATGGCCCAATGGAGCGAGAAGGAGCAACTGGGAAAACACGGAGGAAACGAGCGGCCAAAAAAGGGGGGAAGGAGCATGCCGAACTCAGGAGTGTAGTGAGGAGATAGATAGCAATACACGCACAAAGAAGGAGGGTGGAGGAAGCAGAGCAAGTAATGGGAGCGAAAGCATCAATCAACATCAAGAATATAATCAACACGCAGCCCAATCAAGTAGGACCTATGACGAGATCCAGGAGCCATGTGCATAGACTGACTAGCACTATAAAGGAGACTTCCATTGACCGGTTTTAAGCCCTGATGATGTCGGCAGTTGGCCGACGAAAGCTTGGCACTAGATTAAATGTTTTTAGTTTTAAATCTTTCCTGGTGTTCGTGTTTGTTTGCTTTTATAATATGACTATACCCAGGATTCGTGTTTTTAACGAAATTAGCAATATATATATTACCCAGGATTCGTGTTTTTAACTATGTGTGGCTCAAATAAGGGATATCAAAGCTTTTAAAACCATCTGGAATTTTGTCCAGATAAATTTGCAATGAAATTTTCACATTACTTCCAAGTTCAGCTTAAAAAAACAAAATTGTAATAGAGTAGCAGGAATAGTTAATGGACTAAAGACATAGTTCAAACCCTGCAAACTTTGAGGTGTTGCTGTATTACAATTCACAGCATTTCTCATTTTTGACAATATTGGAAGGGGCTGTTGAAAACAACCTCAGGAAAACCACATTGTTCATTCCAGTCTAGAAACGTCTGTTGTGTTAGAAATAAGAATAAAAATAATAGGGCACTGAAAGCTGACCTTCTTTCCTATAGAAGATTATATTCCTGAAGGCCCCTTTAAACACTTGAATACCTCTAGAACAGGTGTGTCAAATTTGCAACATCACGTGATGTGTTGCTATATACTGTGACTTTTTTCCCATTGCCGGCAATGAGGGGGTGCGGTTTCAGCATGACACATATGGTCTGCGGGCCAGCAGTTTGACACCCCTGCTCTAGAAGATTTCACACTGCAGCTTTTTTTTAAACAAATTTTATTGGTTTTTTAAGTTCTTAAAGCAGTGGTTCTCAACCTTTTTTAGGTTGAGACCCCACTTTGCGCCGCCCATGCGCGTTGCGACCCCGACCTGGGAGCGCGCCCCCGAAAAAAATGGCAGACCGCAACATGCCGATCTGCGCATGCGTGTGCGACAGGCCCGAACCACGCATGCGCGTGAAGCGCCGAACTGCACATGCGCAGAACCGGCGGGCCCGCCGGCTCCAGACCAGGCCGGCCTCGCCTCCGGCAGGCACACAGAGGAGCGGTCCGGAGCAGGCGGGCGCAAAGCTGCCTCCTTCCCGCTCCGCTCCGCCCCAGGCCCGGCCTCCAACTCGCCCTCCGGCAGCCGACCAAGCAGTCGGGGCAGCCTGACCTCGAGGCGGGCCTGCACTTCACCGAGGCCAGCTCGGCTGTGGCGAGAGGCGCCCAGCGGCCGCCTCCGGCCCCCAAGTCCGCGCTACGGACTGGCGTCCAGGTCGCAGCGCTCCACCTACCAGGCTCGTCCGGGACACCCGCGCCTTCCGCAGGGCCGGCAGCGGCCGCAGGTAGGTAGGCGGGCGGCAGGACTGGGGACCGGCTCCTTCCCCGGCTCGGCCTCCCCCCACGCTCGGCTCCCTCCCCGGCTCGGCCTCCCCCCACGCCCGGCTCCTTCCCCGGCTCGGCCTTCCCCCATGCCCGGCTCCCTCCCCGGCTCGGCCTTCCCCCACGCCCGGCTCCTTCCCCGGCTCGGCCTCCCCCCACGCCCGGCTCCTTTCCCGGCTCGGCCTCCCCCCACGCCCGGCTCCTTCCCCGGCTCGGCCTCCCCCCACGCCCGGCTCCTTCCCCGGCTCGGCCTCCCCCCACGCCCGGCTCCTTCCCCGGCTCGGCCTTCCCCCCACGCCCGGCTCCTTCCCCGGCTCGGCCTCCCCCCACGCCCGGCTCCTTCCCCGGCTCGGCCTCCCCCCACGCCCGGCTCCTTCCCCGGCTCGGCCTTCCCCCACGCCCGGCTCCTTCCCCGGCTCGGCCTCCCCCCACGCCCGGCTCCTTCCCCGGCTCGGCCTCCCCTCATGCCCGGCTCCTTCCCCGGCTCGGCCTTCCCCCACGCCCGGCTCCTTCCCCGGCTCGGCCTCCCCCACGCCCAGCTCCTTCCCCGGCTCGGCCTCCCCCCACGCCCGGCTGGGCGCCTTACTGCCTGGTTTGGCCGCCGCCGCCAACCGAGGGAGGGAGCTGGCCCAGGCGGGCTCCCCAGTCCTGCCGCCCGCTTACCTACCTGCGGCCGCTGCCGGCCCTGCGGAAGGCGCGAGAGTCCCGGACGAGCCTGGCAGGTTGAGCGCTGGGACCTGGACGCCAGTACGTAGTGCGGACTTGGGGGCCGGAGGCGGCCGCCGGGTGCCTCTCGCCACAGCCGAGCCGGTCTCGTTGAAGTGCAGGCCCGCCTAGAGGTCCGGCTGCCCCGACCGCTTGGCCGGCTGCCGGAGGGTGAGTTGGAGGCCGGGCCTGGGATGTGGCGGAGCGGAGCAGGAAGGAGGCAGCTTTGCGCCCGCCTGCTCCGGAGCGCTCCTCCGTGTGCCTTCCGGAGTTTTGTGCATGCGTGTGCGGATCGGGTCGTCGTGCGCGCCACACATGCGCGGTTCGGCCCGTCGCGTGCACGTGACAGGCCGAACTGCGCATGCACCGGCCAAAAAAAAATTAAAAAAATTAAAAAAATTTAAAAAAAATTAAAAAATTAAAAACAAAATGGCGGCCCGGGGTGTCCGGCGACCCCCGCGAAATGGTCTCGCGACCCCAAATGGGGTTGCGACCCCAAGGTTGAGAACCGCTGTCTTAAAGCAACATATTCAGGACACACCGTGGTGTTGGGGTAATTAAACATCTTAAAACAAGACATATATACATAATATAATCAATACGTCAAATATTCCCTCTCTTTTTCCCTCAAATAGCATAATATATTTAGAATATCCAATTCTAGCTTAAATGTATTCAACCTGAACCTGTTTTTAAGCTTCATCAATTTCTACCATAATCAAATTAACTTTAAATAAAAACATTTTCAATTCAAATATCCCTTCCACATATGTTCTACTTTCTTAATTTTACCAAAATCTTATTTGTTTCTTCTTCCATTACTCTCCCTTATTTAGAGTAAAATATTAATCTATCCTGTACGTATCAAATCTATCATTTGATCTATCTCTTCAAGCTAAAAAAAATAATATCATACCTTAAATCATGTCATTATATTAAACAAAATTCAAATCTCCAATTAATTATCATGACTAATAACGTCCATATCATCAGAAAATCATATCATCTTATTAAATTTCAATTAACTATTAGTTCACTTCAAATCTGAAACATCTCTTCAATTTTTGCCATTCCATTACATCATAAATTTCATAGAAATAAACCTAACATTCTAAAAGGAACATTCCTAGTATTCTAAATTGTCTTTAATCCCTTATATAGAAAGGGATTTTTTAAACAAAAATATTAATCTATCCTAGACACATCTAAATGTATGTATTTATCAAACTATTCTATAGATATCTAATCCTTCACTTAATCAATCTCTTTGAATTAACAAATTAATATCAAATCTTAAATCATTTCAATCCTTTAAGTAAAGTTTAAATTTCACATGTTATAGGACAAACAAGTCGTCTTATTTAATTAACATTCAATTAATTATTGATTCACTCCAACTCTAAGACATCTTTTTACTTCAAACTCAAAATCTCAGTCCTTACATCAGTCTATAGTTCTAGGTTGCCTTTAATCCAATTTAAGAAATTTTAAATTTCATTTTTCAATCTTATTCTAGCTTTCCTCTTTTGCCAGGTGGGTTTCCATAACAGGGCTTCCCTTCCAGATAATAGGTCTCTTTTCGTTGCTTGTAGTGTCACTTGATTCGATACTGACCATCTTGATCTCTGATTTAATCCTCTGTTTCTTTTGTCCATAAAGCCTCGTTGCTTCAGAAGTCCAAAGTTCAGTCTTTGCTTTTCCTGGTCTTGCTTATGAGGCAAAATAAGATTCTCCTTATCCTCAGTTAAAACCTCTTCTTGTATAATCTGTTTTGTAGAGTAGTCAAGTGTAGTCTGGGAATCAATTTAAGTTTTAAAGTAGAGATTCTGGCTCTTAGTTCTGTAGTAGCCTCTTTTATTGTAGTACATATTTCTTCTTTAGCCTCATAGATCTTTTCCAGTATAAGTTTACAGTTTAAGTATGATTGAGGTTTCTCCATTTTAGCAATAGTTGAAGAAGAGTCCTTTTCCTTTTTAGTGAAGGTTACAGTTGAACATTATGCACCCCCACAGATCACACAGCTAGTTCAAATTATATTTTTTCTTGAAAAACAGTTTGAAGTCCAAAGCTCTCTCATCTCCAAATAAACAACAATCCAATATTTATTTTGGATAAATAATTTATTTTTAATTTATTTTTAATTATTTTAAATTTTGTATATTTATATGTATTTTAAATTTTAGGCTGTACACCGCCCCGAGTCCTTCGGGAGAGGGGCGGTATAGAAATTTGATTAATAAATAAATAAATAAATATTAACTTTTGACCAGTAGGTGTCCTCAGTGAGCTAAAAAAACTTCAAACACCAGGTTTTCCCCCTTTTTTCTATCTTTTAAAGGGAGAATAGAAAAAGAAATACTCTGCCGATATAATACTGCTCCAAAAAACACAAAAACAGTTTTTTCTACAGCACAATGTAAATAGAAATAGAGTATAGTCTTTAAATGAATATTTATTTATTTTTTCTGTCCTTTTTGTAAAATGTGTTTGTTCCCATGATTACTAAAGCCGCTTTCTCCAGACAGGGAAATAATAGCATAAACAGCTTCTACAGGCAAAAACAGCAGGGGTATGGAGAGGAACAAAGCGGTGGGTCATTAACGCTTAGAGGACGATGTGACTTTCAGCTGGTGCAGCAGGGTGATTGGCTATCTTACAGGCTGATCTTTGCTCCGTTGGCCCTAAGGGGAAGCTGGAGATTCAGGGGAAGCTACTGCCCTCCCCTATCTACCAGCCGGCCTCCTCCTTGGTGGTCGCCCCTCCAGGGCGTCTTTCGACTCCCTAGGGGGTCTACCGGCAAAGGAAACTCCGGACGGCCTGGAGAGAAGTTTCCAGGCACAACCAGCGTCGCCGCGTTCCGGAACCGGAAGTCACACTGTAGCTTTTAATGATGGGTATCTAGGAATACATTTAGAAGGGGCATGCAACATTCATTCATCATCATTTATTTATTTAATATAACTTTATTAAACTTCCAAAACTAATAAAAAATAGGACTATGGTAAGAGAAAAGTTAGAAAAAAAGAAAAGCAAGGAAAAGAAGAGCTAAAAGTGTAACATGGAAAAAAAGATATAAGAAAAAAGATACAGAAAAAGAATAACTTCCAAATTTCTTCAATACGGGTACAGATATTTAAGAAAACAACCTCTTACTCTAAGTTTAAACAAAATTAAAAGCATAACTTAAAGCATATGGAATAAATCAGATGAGTTTTTAAAAGTTTTAAATGAGCGTAATACTTTTCTCAAGAAGCCCAATGGAGTAAAAAGCAGATGGTATATTTTAGTTTTATCTGCCAGATAAATAGAATTACGATTGCTATTAATGCATAAAGTGAAATCTTATGGCAATAATAAGTTTTGCTCATTTAGATAACTGTTGAAAATACTGCTTAAAGCTTGAAAGTTAAACTTTGATTTGATTGTGGGCCATGTTGTTCTGCTGCCATATCTTTCAATATCTAATATACTGAACAACATACTCATTTTACATCATAAAATGATCTTTAGAAGCATTAGGATTTTTTTTTTTTGCGATAATGATCTGTACACTATAGTAAAGACTAGGAGGAAGAAAACAAATTTAAATCATAGCTGTATCAGTAGGGCAGAGTAAACTTCCAATTACTGAAAACATAATTCAGGCTTAGTGAATTCTATGTAGCCCACAGAAACCTAAACCAATTCAATCACCACAGTACTCAATCAAATTAATGTACTATTTTGAGAGCACCAATCTATTAGATTTAATTATCTGTAATTGTCCTAAAAAGCATCCTGTGTGGAAAAGTGCTTTTTTTAAACTAGAGCAAACTCATGAACTCAAGAGATTCAGAAAAGAGTTTCTGAAGCTAAATAGAGAGATTCAAAGGAAGGATACTAATTTTTCCTCCTCCTCCTCCATTTTAATTTACAGGAGATTTTTCTGAAGTAAAGCAGAATATAGCAAATATTAAAAATACAATATTAAAAATACAAAATATAAGAAAGCATAAAGTCTAATAAAAACTGGGTGAGATAGAGGACATGTCAAATACAAGACTTGCCAAGCTTCCAAAACTCATTGTGCAGTTAAATAAATTAAATAAAAAGATAAGGATAAAATGGCTAACCGGAAGACACAAAGATCAAGGTGGTACCACGACTGAGAAAACCTTTATTGATAAAAAGCAGACCCGAGCAGCACTACCTGAACTAAGTCTTATAAGCAGAGAGGATATAATTCCTTGGTTTATATTTGCAACCTAAATCTTGTAAAGCTTTAAAGGGGGGGGGATAACCAGCAGAGTTGACTAACATTTGAAATCATATTGAGATAATGCAGTTTAAGTAACAGCAAAAATTCAAGCTCCAAATAGAAGGACAACATATTAAGTCAGCACAAAGACCACTAAGTTGCGCTTAGACTGGGAAGACACAAACTGAATTTCTCCTTCAGCTGTGAAGTTTATAGGATGAATTTGGGCCTACTACAGTTTTGAATCTAATGTACCACACTGGACTGTTTTGCAGGAAAAGAGATAGAGATTAATGTATCCAGCAAGCTGGACTCTTGAAAAAAAAAAGCATGATAAAATATATAATTGCTGGCAACTTTCACAGCATTTTTGCTTTTCTAGAAATTCTTTACATGTTTTTCCTCATTCAGGACTCTCCAAGAGTGCTTCAAATGCTGATAGGCAGGGTCTATGCAGGATCCTTTTCTGTGTGAGGCACGGTAGTAAATAGTTTCCAAAAATAAAAAATAAAAATCAGTATGCAAATTCCAATAAACCTATGCAATGTTCTTGGTGAGCGTAGGATGCATACCTGGTAATTGTAGAGAATTAAGAAGTAAGATGTTTGGTTTTAATAGACCAATAGGGCAGAAACAACAACAACAACAACAACAACAACAACAACAACAACAACAACAACAACAACAATAATAATAATAATAATAATAATAATAATAAATAGCTGGGAAAGCAGGTAATAAAAAGACCTGGCAATGGTTAAGAACAGGAAAATTGAAGAAAGAGACTGAGGGACTAATTCTGGCTGCACAAGACCAAGCCTTATGGACAAATGCATATAAAGTCAAAATTGAGAAGACAGCAACAGACAGTAAGTGCTGCCTATGCAAAGAAGCTGAAGAAACAGTGGACCACCTGGTAAGCTGCTGCAAGAAGATCGCACAGACTGACTACAAGCAGCGGCATGACAAAGTAGCAACAATGATGCATTGGAAGATCTGCAAGAAAGATCATTTGCCTGTAAGCAAGAACTGGTGGGATCATAAAATAGAGAAAGTCATAGAAAATGATAAAATTAAACTGCTCTGGGACTTCAGAATTCAAACAGACAAGCACCTGCAACATAACACCCCAGACTTAACAATTGTTGATAAGAAAGAAAAAAAAGTCTGGATAGTGGACTGTGGACTGCCACAGTGCCTGGAGACAGCAGAATAGATGAGAAAGAACTGGAGAAGATAACAAAATACAAAAACCTACAAATAGAAATAGAAAGACTGTGGCAAAAGCAAGCAATGGTAGTACCAATAGTAATAGGCGCCTTGGGTGCAATCCCAAAACAACTGGAGCACCACTTGAACACCATTGGCATTGACAAATTTGCCATTAGTCAATTGCAAAAGGCGGCCTTACTAGGAACTGCTTCCATCTTGCGACGATATCTGTAATACCATCAACACATCTGCATATCCCAGGTCCTTGGTAAGGACTCGATAGGTAGAGAAAATGCCAAATCCAGTCTGAACATCTGGCTGACTATGTGATGATCCACAATAATAATAATGATAAAGTTGGAAGGGATCTTGGAGGTCATCTAGTCCAATCCCCTGCTCAGGCAGGAAACCCTATACCATTTCGGACAAATGGCTGTCCAGTTTCTTCTTAAAAACTTCCAGTGTTGGCGCATTCACCACTTCTGGAGGAAGTTGTTCCACTGGTTAATTGTTCTAACTGTCAGGAAGTTTCTCCTTAGTTCTAGGTTGCTTCTCTCTTTGGTTAGTTTCCACCCGTTGCTTCTTGTCCTGCCTTCAGGCGCTTTGGAAAATAGCTTGACACCCTCTTCTTTGTGGCAGCCCCTGAGATATTGGAACAATGCTATCATGTCACCTCTCGTCCTTTTCTTCGTTAAACTAGACATACCCAATTCCAGCAACCGTTCCTTATATGTTTTAGCCTCCAGTCCCCTAATCATCTTTGTTGCTCTTCTCTGTACTCTTTCTAAAGTCTCAACATCTTTTTTACATCGTGGTGTAAAAGTATTTTGTTTCTTTTAAATTAAATGTTATAGCAATAGCTTTTAGATTTATATACCACTTCACAGTGCTCTACAGCTTTCTCTAAGCAGTTTAGAGTCAGCATATTGCCCCCAACAATCTGGGTCCTCATTTTACCGACCTCGGAAAGATGAAATGCTAAGTCAATCTTGAACCGGTAAGAATCAAACTCCTGGCAGTCGGCAGAGTTAGCCTGCAATACTGCATTCTAACCACTGTGCCACCATGGTTATGTGCCTAAATTCAAAGCATTGCTCCATTCCTGTAATTTCCTTCTGAAAAGAAATCTCCCCGTTCTGTTTCCCTTTGAATATTTAAAAAGCAACGTGGTGACTGGGTGAATCAATAGTTCAATAACAAAACCTTAGTGCAAATCTCAGGTTACAACATCAAATATTTCTTCTCTTTTTCCCTTAACATTTACTGTCTCATATTCAGGTTAGTACATTTCTAATTATATCAACTCAATAAGAACATTATTATTACATTTATCCATAAATTTTTAGCTTATACATATCTTAATTACATTCACTACTTCCCTCTCATGCATTTTTAAAATAAAATAACTGTCAGCTCTCCCAGATAAACTAGGTGAGATAATTCTATTTTATTGTATGGTTATATTAACAGAATTTTACACATGTGAATGTACAAACTTCCTACTGCCACTTGATTCATTATGTCAAATCCTTCCTAAGTTTCTTTCTCTGCTTGTGAAGCCACTAGGGCAGTGGTTCTCAACCTTTTTCAGGTTGAGACCCCACTTGCCCCGCCCATGCGTGGCGCGACCCTGGCGCGCGCGCCCGTGCGCCGGGCCAATCCACGTATGCGAGGCGTGCGCGCGACGGAAAAAAAAGCAAAATCAAAATGGTAGACCGCACCGGGCCGATCCACACATGCGCAGCGCGCGCATGCCGGGCTGATCTGTGCATGCGTGGCGCGCGCGCGACAGAAAAGAAAAAAGCAAAAACAAAATGGCGGACTGTGACGGCCCGAACCGCGCATGCGCATGTGCGACAAAAAAACAAAAAAACCAAAAAAAAACAAAATGGCAGACCACGGTATCCGGCGACCCCCGCGAAACGGTCGTTCGACCCCAAATGGGGTCGCCACCCATAGGTTGAAAACCACTGCACTAGGGGTTCCTCCCTCTCTTGTCTGGTTGTTCTCTAGACAGCTCACTCTTCTCTCTCTCCCCCAAGGTCACCTGCACATTCCATTCCTACAATAGACAAGTGCTGCAAAAGCACAGACGATCACATGTGGAAGATAGTATCCAAAATTCACATAAAATGTAGTGAGTGAGACAAATGGATTGTTGATAAAACACATAAAATTTATCTCACTGTGGAGGAAAGATGGTAATTCATATTCCAGGTCTTACCATTTCTATTAAGCATATATGTGATGGCAAACATACATTGAATTGAAAGCCTTCTTTCATATATATTTTCCACACATCAGGATTTCAGGATCCCTAATCTCTGGATTTTAACACAGATTTCAGTGAATAGGAACCATTCATTGTGGTGAGGTATATCAGTGGTGTGTTCTTTTATGTTAAGGTGCAGGTAGATAAGGCTTAGAATGACAGAAAAATCACCCTGTGTTTATCCAAGAAAGAATTAATTAAGAACACTCTTCACTGCCGCAATAAAATGTTGTCAGATTATAGCATCAACAATCATTAACAGATGGCCTGAAAATAGGGAGGGAGCTGCAGTAGAAATTAAAAAAGACAAGGACAATATTCTAATTCTCTCAGCTTTTATAAAAGAAGCTAATGAAAGGGCAATCTTGTATATATTACTGGCGCAAAACACAACATATCTTCTTTTCCTTTTCCACTCACCCAAGCCTGTCTAAAGGGCTGTTGGCTGTAGAGTGTTCAAACTTACAAATAGTCCACATTTAGCAACCGCCTCATACAGGAACTGTTCAAAGTTATGACAGTAACTTTATAACCAATCCTCTCATTTACTTAAGGTGACCAGCCGTCCTCCTTTAGGGAGGACAGTCCTCCTTTTGTAAGTTTTGTCCTCCCTCGAAAAGTGTCCTCCTACATGTCCTCCTTTTTGATATTTGAAGACTAATCTGCAGGGCTTTTTTTTTCCCTCATAGAATGCTCAGAACGGCATTCCAGCACTTTTTTTGATTTGATTTTGGTTTTTTTTTCAACTTTTGCATGAGCTGTGCTACTCCCCTTATTGGTTTTTGAAAGCCAATAGGAATTGCTGCTGAGTGCGCCAAAACACCCAGCCGGCAAACTTTGCACATGCAAGTTGTTTGCAGCGAAGGTGAATTGGCAGAAACTTAGCATCCCTCCCTGCTACCCAACTACACCATCTCCTAGTTAGTTCCAAAGATACCTGGAGGAGACTGGAGCGGTAAGTTTCTCTTGATCTTCAGCTCTGCTAGGGCAATAATGGCTGCGGGTACAAGAGGCAGGGGCGGCTGGGGTGCTGCAGGCAGGGGTGTGAGGGGCGGCAGCGGCCGGCTGCCCCTGTGCTGTGGGAGCCACGGGGCCCTCTCTACATGGGGCTGCACAGGGTGGGCGGTGATGCTGGTGGGGCGGCTGCAGGCGGAGTGTGTTGACGGCAGGCTGCCCCCAAGGGCCAGAGCCGGCACGGCTGGTGCTTTGGGAGCTGTAGGTGCTGGCGGGGCAGCTGTGGGTGGGGCGCGGCGGGTGGTTGACCTTCCATGGGCCGAGCCAGCTTTTACGATATTTTTTTCTTCAATTTATATGTGTCCTCCTTTTAATTGTAAAAAAGTTGGTCACCTTAATTTACTACCTTTGCAGGTCTCCAAAACAAAGGAAAGCTGATTGTTAAGAACAGTCATGGTTTCACTTAGCTTCTATTTCGCTTAACAACTAAGTTGCCAGCCCCAATTAGAGTGATTAAACAAGGGCAATTTCTCAGTTGCTCCAGACCAGACATGTCAAACTCGCGACGTCACGTGACACCGCGCAACATATTGGGATGGTTTTGCCACTGCCGACAATGGGGTGGGCGCGGCTTCTGGATGACACATCCGGCCCGCGGGCTGCAGTTTGACACCCCTGCTCCAGACGGTAAGACTAGAATTAAAACAGTGGTGTCAAACTTGCAACGTCATGTGATGTGTTGCGACGTATCGTGACTTTTTTGCATTGCCGGCAATGGGGTGGGCGCAGTTTCGCTATAATGCATCCGGCCCTCAGGCTGGCAGTTTGACACTCCTGCTGTAGATAGAGATTGGACATTAGGAAGAAGATTACGAAGAACTACCGTAGGAAGAGCCAGTTTGGTGTAGTGGTTAAGGTGCTGGTCTAGTAATCAGGAGACTCTGAGCTCTAGTACTGCCTTCGGTACAAAAGCTGGCTTGGTGATCTTGGCCTAGTCACTCTCTCTCTCTGCTGAACCCACCTCACAGGGTTGTTCTTGTGAGGAAAATAAGAGGAGGGAGTATTATGTCATACATTTCAAGAGCTATCAATCAGTGGAATAGGTTACCTCATGGAGTGCCTTCTTACTCTTCACTGGAGATTTTCAAACAGGGTGAATAGTTATCTAGCAGAAACGATGTAGTGAACCCTGCATTGTGCGTGGGGTTAGATTTGATGATCTCTTACTTAGTTAGGTCCTTCCAGCTCTATGAATCTGTGATGTTTCTGAGTAGAATTCTGTAGTACAGAAACAGAATTCTGTCAGCCTCAGTTTCCTTCCTAGGGAGTCCCCAGATGCATCTCTGCTACCAATTTCAGCTACCCAATTACCTCCTGGTGAGGAGAAAAACAGTATCCTGGAAAGCAGATCAGGAGGTTTAGCCAAATCCAAAGAGAGATTTTGCAGAGATATTGGGCTCATTCCCTGAATAAGTTTGCAAAGGTCAAGCAAGCAGTCACTGACAATTAACAAGCTAGTCAATGATTTATTTATTTTTTAAGCCTCCAAGAAAAGCAGATATATCAAAAGTCATCAAGGCTGTAAATGCCCGTGCCAAAATTAAGGACTAAAGTCTGAGCAATTTTGTTTAACTTATTAAATTGGTTTTATTTGGATGTGCCTGTTTTCTATTCCACTGAAATCTGTTTTAAAATACAGAGGCTGTACTGAGATTAGGGGTTCTGCGAATCTGTTATGAAAGAAAGAACAGCTTTTTCTGTTTTTAATGACCCTTTAATCTCTTTATTTGGGGTATAGTCAGGGCAACTGAATGAAGCTGAACGTTTACTGGCCAGATGCCCTTCCTGACGCATGTGTGGAATTTTCAGCAGATATTTTCTCTCTCTTTTTTTGGTATGTATATTTTATTAATTTTTTACAATAACAATCTTTAGTACTTAATAAGCAACACGTTGTCTGGGTTTACATATTTGACATTAATAGTAGTACAATTTCCATTCCTACCCTTTATTCCGTTTTTCTAACCATTTATAAAAAATTTCCCATGTTTGAAAGTAATCTGAATCTTGTTTCCCCTTCATTTTCAATCCATTTCTGCACAGTCCAAGATTTTCTAATTATATCTTCTTCAGATGATATTTCTTCATTTTCCCAATATCGAGCAAATGTAATTCTCGCTGCTGTTAATATATGTAATATTAAGTATACACGTTTTTTATCACAGTTTTCCGAAATTATACCTAAAAGAAATAATTCCGGTTTATAGTCTACATATGCTCCTATCATCTTTTCTAGTCACCTATGTATTTTTCACCAAAAGTTCTTTGCTTTAGGGCAGGGCTCCCCAACCCCTGGGCCATGGCATGCCAGCAACCGGTCCGCACAAACAAGTAAAGCCCCATCCATGGGATGCAGGCAGCACACAAAACCACGCACCCTCCAGTCCGCGGAAAAATCTCTCTCCACGGAACCGGTCCCTGGTGCCCAAAAGGTTGGGACCTCTGCTTTAGGGCATGTCCACCAAAGATGGTAATACGTGCCTGGATTTTGTCTGCATTTCCAACAATTGCTAGACATAGTTTTAAACATTTTTGCTAGTCTTGCAGGTGGTAAATGCCATCCATAGAACATTTTATATAGATTTTCTTTATAAGTAGCTGCCCTTATTATTTTATAGTTTTTTTCCCCCATAGGTTTTGCCATTTTTCTAACTCTACATTATGCCCAAATTTTTTTTGCCCAAGTTATTGTTTCTTTAACTTGTTCATCTTCCATCTTTAAGTTTAACAGAAAACTGTACAGTTTCTTAATCAATTTGTCATCTGATGACAATAGTATCTGGTCCAACGCTGTCTGATCTTTGTAAAAACCCATATATTTTTTCATCTTTCTTCATATCTCATTTGCATTTGCAAATGTGGCCACCATGTTAGCTCAATGCCCTGTTCTTCCAATTCTTGTTTAGTTTGTAGTTTCCCATCAGTAGTCAAAATATCTTTATAAGTCACAGGTTTCTCATAATTAATTAAATGTGGGTGTATGAATGCTTCCATTATCGAAATCCATCCTGGTATTTTCATGTAAGTTAGGTTTCATCTAATATCAGAGACCAAGAAATGCATGTGCTTCATTGGGAGCATTGACCTGGTTGAGAGAGCTCTGTAAAATATATTAATTGTTGTCACTTGCTTTGAGTTCCCTCTCTCTTTTTTTTTCCTTTTTTTTTTCCCTTGGGGTGAAGCGAACCCAGAAAGAAGGCTGCTTTCCCTATTTATTGAATGTTACAGTGGGCGGTTACATAAGACATCACATGGATACAGAGAAAAAGAGAGAGAGAGTGAGATAGATTGTTGCATCCTGCAATAAGGAAGAATGTAGGATGTAATCTTATGCGTTTTTGTGGAGGAATGTCCCATTGGTTATAAGTATGCTTAGGACTGCTCTGTAAGAAGGTGCAATCCTCACCTTATAAGATCTCCTCCTAGCAAATTTGAACTAGCAAACCAAACAATAATGCCAAGAGCCAAAATGACTTCTATCGTGACTTACAAATTGGCATGATTTACACAAGATCATATAATAGAAATGCAAGGCACCAATTACTTCTAATTCCTTGCTCAGCATGTATTGCTCAGTATAAGAAGCCAAATTAGCATCTCTAAAGCTGGCCATCCAACCTCTGCCTGAATATGTCTACCGGTAGTGAATGAAGAGCTCATTACATCTTTGGGTGGTTGGTCTTATTGTAAGGAAGTTGTTTTAAACCCATTATTCTGATGCTGAACTCTGGAATATTATAGAACAGATCTTTGTCTTCTGTGTAATAATCCTTTAGGTATTTGAAGAGTACTGTCAAGGTCTATCTTTGTTCTTCTTTTCTCAAGGCCATATATTTCCAATTCTTTCAACTTCTCTTCACAAATCACAATATTCTTATGAACTGGTGCCTGCTGCTCCATCCATCCTTTCAAACACTTTAAGTTATTTAATAGGCTTTTGTACCTTGGAACTTTACAATGAAACTATAATTAATAACCAATCAGTGTCAGACAAATAGTCACTTTTCCTCCGCAACTTGTTCACAAAGTTCCGGTCCTCAAAAGTCGCTGTGAAATGGATGCTCCAACAGTTGGAAGGGAAGGAAGACAGGGAGTCCCTACCAATAGCTGTTTGCCAATGTTCTTTAGCTGTAACTGCTGGATACATTCAGTGTATTAGCAATAGCAAATTCATTTAGGTTTATATAGGGGCCTGGAAGCTAAAACATATAAGGAATTGAGTTACTGGAATTGAGTATGTCTAGTTTAATGAAGAGAAGGACGAGGGGTGACACGATTGCAGTGTTCCAATATCTCAGGGGCTGCCACAAAGAAGAGGGAGTCAAGCTATTCTCCAAAGCACCTGAAGGCAGGACCAGAAGCAACGGGTGGAAACTAATCAAGGAGAGAAGCAACCTGGAACCAAGGAGAAACTTCCTGACAGTTAGAACAATTAACCAGTGGAACAACCTGCCTTCAGAAGCAGTAAATGCTCCAACACTGGAAGTTTTTAAGAAGAGACTGGACAGCCATTTGTCTGAAATGGTATAGGGTTTCCTGCCTGAGCAGGGGGTTGGACTACATGACCTCCAAGGTCCCTTCCAACCTTTTAAATAATAATAATAATGATTATTATTATTATTATTATTGTTGTTGTTATTATTATTATTACAATGTAAAACATTGCATATTGCCCCCAACAATCTGGGTCCTCATTTTATTGACCTTGGAAGGCTGGAAAGCTGAGTCAACTTGGTGTCCCATTAGGATCGAAGTCTAGACTGTGGGCAAAGTTAGTTTGCAATACTGCACTTAATCACCGCGTCACCAGGGCTCAGGTATTCCTTCATTTTCATGAAGTTCTTCAATAAGTATGTACTGGTATACTCTTCCTTGTCTGTTTCTGGACCCAGATAATCAATGGAATTTAGCTAGCTAATTCAGACAGAGAAACTCAACACCCAACTTTGTTCTCTCCAAAGTCTAAAAAGACAACTTACCCAGTAGAGTTTGTTTCTGCTCCAGCAAAGCCCAGAAACCTTCTTCAAGCCGTAGTGAACTCCATCCATTGAAAGGTCACATTGGCAGGGCTCAGTCATATAAGTCCATGTCATTTTTGCAGAATATAGAACTAATTTAGAGCCACCTGCTCAAATTTATAGTTGCCAGAATTATTTTGTTATAAGTAGTCTTATTAGCTCTAATCAGGTTTACCGATGCATGACAGTTGGTATCCCAAGAGAGCTGCAGACACACTATTCATAAATTAAGCAATGACAGAAATACACCGATATAAAAAGAGCAACATGTCCAACAATAATTAGAGCTAGTTGACATTGCTGTAATTCTCTTCAAACAGTTAAATGTCACTGAAGGCTAGTTTACTAGAGAAAATAATGAATTACTTTTTAGAAGCACTGGGAAATGTGAAATGCAACTAACATACGGCTGATTTGCAAAAATAATCATACATTTGAGAGCCAGTTTAGGGTAGTGAATACGGCACCAAACTAGAAATCAGGAGAGTTCTACTCCTATCTTAGGCACAAAACCAGCTCGGTCACTTGGGTCAGTCTTTCTCTCTCAGCTCTAGGAAGGAGGTAGTAATGGTAAACTATTTCCTTTGTCAAGAAAACTGTAGGGACTAGTCCAGACAGGGACCAGGATGAATCAAAGGCACCCAAAAATACTTAAATAAATAGATCTTACATTTAATCAGAGTCTGTACATGACCTAGGGAATTGTCCATGAAAAAATAGGTCTTATTTTGCACAGTTGTGTGTACTGGTTTCTCCATATTGTACTTCCTTTTTATAAGAAATATCTTCAGTTGTGTGCTGTATAAAAAGGCCCTGAACCTGAAGAATCTGATTAATATTTGTTCCTTGCCTAAATTGTTTCTCTCATGCAATGGCATGCATAGAAGTTGTCATTCCAGTAGGATACATTTCTTAGGAATGCTGGCAGCCAATGTGGTCTAGAGGTCAATATGTTGGTCTAAAATCAAAGAAAGCCAGATTCAAACCATGGAAACACAATCAAAACTTAATCTGTTATAATTATTTCCTTTCAGCCTAGTCTACCTCACAATGTGGTTGCTGCCCCATCCAAGCCTTCATGAGCTTGAAGGGAGAGGGAGAGAGAGAGAGAGAGAGAGAGAGAGAGAGAGAGTCAATAAATCCTATGAACCAATAGCTTGTAATTACTCCTGATTGGAAATGAAGCAGATACCTTATTGCTTTAGCATAGAATAAACTGGGCCTAAAACTGAATGTGAACTTCCATATTAATAAGAACAGGACCTAATGGAAATAATGCAAATATTCTCAAATATCTTTAACATTGTGATTTCAGCTTTGCATGTCTAGGGATTTCTTTGAAATATTGAGCAAATTTATAAGTGGTGATTGGTCTGGCCATGCTGGAATTAATTTTTATTTATTTATTTTTATTTATATGTCATGTTTCTAAATCACTCATCTCCCTTTAAGAGGGACTCATTGCATGCTATTCCATTCCAAATAAAGTTGGCAAAATAAGAAGGATGCAATAGTGCTTGTGCCGGACCAATATGTAACCATATTGCCAGAGCATATACTTGAAAATTGTGTTATTGTGTTTAGCATTTACAGGGTTAATGTTGTATCATTGAGAGAACTGTATGTTAGAACCTTTAGCTTTTAAAGGGGTAAACGCTATTTCCTTAAGAGATGGCTTATGGGTAATGTAGTTTTAGCTGTTAGTTAATGTTATAGCTTATCTAGCTTCAAAGTTTATGACTGTACTTCCTGGCTTTGTGCCATTGTATCTTCTCTCTGTATGGATCCCGGCCACCAGGCCAGGAGCTCTGTGACAACATGTGATTTACGCAGGATGGAGGAATCCACTATTTCTTTACCTATGGGAGTGGACAATATCCTAATGATTCAGATGTATCTTCTGCAAAGTAAGTCTCTGCTAAGGATTCCTGGATAATAAATATTGTTTTAAAATCATTCTCATTGAGTTTATGCTGTCCAGACCAGAACTGCAAGGCATCTTAGTTCATGATTCCGGAATAGTGCTGATATCTTTCTGCAACATATAAACGTTACATACATTCTTTGGAGATATTAAGAGGAAATTAAGGGAAGATGATAAGACTGTCTATAGACTGGATTTAATATGCTCTACCTATTGTTCCATATTGAATTAGTCCACTCAGGGTAATTTTCAAATACCTCTCAGTATCAGGTTTTTAACAGCAGTGGTTTAACTATTGTAGGAAGGCTGTGCATAGCATGACTTCTTTGTTGCATCAAAAAAATAGCAGAGAAGAAGGTATATCTGAAATAGTACAGACTAGCAAACTTAAGAAGAAGAAAAGCAGACTTTGAGCACTTTATGAAAAACAATCCTTTTGACATGAAGATTTTTCAACTTCAAAATGTTAGGAAAACCTTATTTGGGCTGCAAGGAGATACAAAAATCATTGCTGCCATCTAGTGATTTCCTGGAGTTTTGCAAGCTTAGATTTGGTAGTCCCAGAAAAGGGACTCAAAGTACTGGTTTCAAATCTATTTTTTCCCCCTGCCTGATCTGCGCCATAAAATATATTAGAAGTCAGGACAGAATGATTCCAGTTCCTTCTGGAAGAGATTGAAAAGTCACTGGGCATATCCATCTTCCTGTCAAGCAGTTTTGTTTTCTAAGCATGCCGGAATTTTAACTTTCACTTTTTGACTTTATTGTTTTATTTTGCTTTTTGCTTTAAAAATTGATCAGTTGTTGAATACTGATTTATTTCAACCCCTTGCTGGACTCTAATTGCTTTTTCTCTTTTTTCCTTCTGATATACTGTTGTTCTGGATAACGTCTGTCCCTTCCATATGGAAAACACAGCAACATTCCGGGAGGTGGTAAAGAGACAGACATTAGACTCTCACCACTGGACTCTGTATTTTTTGAATTTGCAAAATACCTGGAGTTTATTTCTATTGAATTTTTCTTATAATTTTAGATTGAAATATAGAGGATTTTTTTTGGTTCTTTGTTCTCTAATTATTTTCACAGATTAAAATGGCTGAACAATGTCTGAAATCTAAGAAAGAAGGGTGGAAAATATGCAGCTTCAAGCTGGTTTTCTCTTACATAAACTTGGTTGAACTTTAATGATTCTTCAAAGAACGTTACAACCTGAAGTTTTATCTTTGGATAAAGATATACAAAAGGACTTTGATCCAGTTCCAGATCAAAGAGAAGTGGATTTCATTTGTTGTTCAGAAGTTTAAGCTTGTATACTTCTCCAACATTATGGCCTCAGCTGGAAGAGAGGGAGAACAAATTCCTTTCCTCTACAAAGGAATCCTTTTCCTCTATGATTACAGAAGGAGACTGGATGGATTTATTACAGTTCACTGTTAACTACTTCTGCTTGTACTCTGATTGGAAGATAGACATGTTCTGGAGACTGAATTTACTACATTTAATTAAACAACAATTGACAAGAGAGGATATTAAGAAACAAACATGGATTTTTGACCCAGGATGATCTATTTATAATTTTGGGAAGATCCGGGATAGTTAAGATGCCGTGGTAAATTTTCTACAAGTAGATTACAATAACAACTTGTTAACAGAGAGATTTGAAACTTTAATTTTATTCTGTTTTACTATGATTGTTTTTCCTGCTAACTACTTTGTCACTAATATAACAACAGAAGGTCAACAAGTTGCTAATGGACAGTAGATTATAAATGTTAGGTGGGCCTGTTTCACAAGGGGTGGGAACTAATTGTAGTAATATATTAATCAGAGGTGATAATATGCAAATAATGTGTTGTGGCTTTTTTTGATGCACGCTTTTTTAATGTTCTGACTGTTTTGTATGTTGTGTGTTTTTTCTTTTATGTCTTCTTAAATTTTTATTGAATTTTGTATTTTAATTTTGTTCTGTATAAAATAAAACATATTTTTAAAAAGTCAGGGCAAAATGGAAGATAATTAATAATGCTCCATTGTAAATGTTTATTTGAAAAGCTCCCAGTGATTTGCTTAAGTGGCTAGTTACATCAATCAAGTTGAAAACTGCTACGGTAATTCCAGAGAGAATCTATCTATGTCATCACTAAGAATCAACACAGACTTGATGGCACTCAATCAATTGATCAATGAGTTGTGGTTTTATTAACCATGAGAGAATAGAATAGAATAGAATACACTAGAATAGAATACACTAGAATACAATACAATACAATACAATACAATACAATACACTAGAATACAATACAATATAATACAATACAATACAATACAGCTGGAAGGGACCTTGGAGGTCTTCTAGTCCAGCCCCCTGCTCAAGCAGGAGAACCTCTACCATCTCAGACAGATGAATGTCTAGTCTCTTCATAAAAATCTCCAGTGATGGAGCGCCCACGATTTCTAGGGGTAAGCTGTTCCACTGGTTGATTATCCTCACTGTCAGGAAGTTTCTCCTTAATTCCAGGTTGCTTCTCTCATTGATCAGTTTCCAACCATTGTTTCTTGTCCTGCCCTCTGATGCTTTGGTGAATAATGTGACCCCCTCTGCCTTGTGGCAGCCCCTCAGATACTGGAATATTGCTATCATGTCTCCCCTATTTCTTCTTTTCTTTAGACTAGCCAAACCCAAGTCCTGCAGCCGTTCTTCGTATGTTTTACTCTCCAGACCTTTGATAATCT
Organism: Bothrops alternatus; assembly: GCA_034064705.1. Classification (NCBI taxonomy): domain Eukaryota; kingdom Metazoa; phylum Chordata; class Lepidosauria; order Squamata; family Viperidae; genus Bothrops; species Bothrops alternatus. Next base: position 7,667,359 of record JARGCV010000033.1, read on the forward strand.
TAGTTGCTCTTCTCTGATTTTTTCCAAACTCTCAACATCTTTTTTGTGATATGGTGACCAAAATTGGCTGCAGTATTCCAGATGTGGTCTTACTAGGGTTTTATTAAGCAATACTAATACCTCGTGTGATCTTGATTCTATACCTCTGTTTATAGAACCCAGGATTGTATTAGCTATTTTGGTTGCTGCTGCACACTGCTGGCTCATAGTCAAGTGATCGTCCACTAGGACTCCAAGGTCCCTCTCATAGTTACTGTTTTTAAGCCAGGTGTCACCCAATCTGTACTTGTACCTTTGATTTTTCCTGCCTAAATGTAAGACTTTGCTTTTCTCCACATTAAAACTCATTTTGTTGGATAGGGCTAGTGCATAAACCATAAGTGACTCTGTTTGCATATGTACACCATAACGTTGATTGTTTGGCTTTGACTTAGCATGGCACCGAATTAAGTCAATATTTTGTGGAAGTAAACTGGCACAGAGTGGCTGATTCATATGTTAATTTTCCCTGCAGAGTTGCTGAAAGGGCCCCTTAAGACATTAATTAAAGCATTATTATCATAAGACAAATATATGTTTTTAAAAGTTTATGTCCTGTGTAGCTACAAACCTTTTTTTTATTTATCCAATGCCCTACTCTAAACCAAAACAAAAGTGAATTTTTTTGTGTCATAATACTTTAAAATTTGGTATTGGAATGCTCAGACTGCATGCAGTGTAAATATGCTCTTGGGCTTTCATAGCAAAATACATTTCCTAGGACTTTTTTTCAGGTCAAACTAAGCACTTTGCTATGTGATAAAAGCATTTACTAATCTCTCTCCACTTGGAGTCGATGAATCTGAAATATGCTTAAGGTTGACTAATAGAGCTCAAGGGACTAAGAAAAGTCATTTTCTTTCTTTTTTTAATGAATAAATTAAGAATGCTTTCTGGATCAATTTCTTATTTGAATCCTTCATGTTCCTGATATAGGAATAACATTATGAGGAGACTTCCGGTTTTGCGCAGTAGCAACCGGTTGTGGGCTTGCGAATTCTCCGCACCCCTGCAGCTAATTTCGCCCTGCCTGAGGACCCTAAATGGGTCTAAGTCACCCCGGAGAGGCAACAAAGAAAGAAGGGTGCTCCAGCGATTCTGGAATGGTGGCGGCCATTCCGTTCGACTTGGGGAAAGCCTTCTAACCCAACAGGAGAAAGGCTGGCCGTATTGCATCGACCAGCCCAAGCTACTAGCAATCTAAGTCCAAAAGCCCTAATCAGCACAATTGTGAGCATGCTTGAAACTGGGTAAGGAATCCAATCTTCTCTTCTCTTTTCTATTCTATATTTAATTTCCTGGAAAAGATCCCCAAGAAGCAAAATACCTCCGAAAGGGAAGGAGGGGGATTTCGCCCCACCCTTATACTAACGGAAGTGGCAAATTAATCTTTTTATGGAGGATCAAAATATATAAAATTGAAAAACAATTAGTTGCTGACACCTATGACAGTTATGAATTTGACAGTTATGACTTTAATATAACACTTGGCAAAACCTGGTAAAAGCTAATCTGTGTTTGCGACCTTCAAAGTTTTAACAACAAACAACAATAATCTGGGCTGTAGACAAAGAGAGGATTATAAATTTCAGGGAAAAAAAACTTTTTTGAACTATTTGGATTATAAATATCTATTTAATTGGGACTTTAAAGCTATTTTCAGAGAAAAGAAAGGAAGAGAAAACTCAAATTCTTGGCCATCATGGATCAGAGACATATAGAAAGAACACATCAAGAAAACATAAATACATCACAGGAGGAGATATATAGTATACTGCAATTAATTCAAACAACAATGACTTTAAACCACAAAGAAATCCAAACTAACTTTGAAAATATAAATCAATCTATTTCTAAGTTAACTCTACAACAACAAAAAAATCCCAGAAAACAACAACAAAGAAGGAGCAGATAAAAGAGATAAATGGATATAGAATTGAGAATAGAGACTTAAGAATGGAACTTAACAAAACAAGGAAACATGATTTAATCCTAGTGGAAAAAAATTCACAAGAATTGGAAAAAAACAATGTATCCCTTAAGACTACAAAATAAATCTGAGGACAAGAAAATAGATTGGATAAAATGGACTGTAGAGATGTCAGGAACATCGGAGAGAAAGGAAATGATAAGAGAAGCAGAGAGAAAGGGGGAAAAAAGATTTTCAACAAACATGGAAAGGCCCCGTACAAAGACACTTCACCTGATTTACTTTTTATATCTACAGCAACATTTACGAACATATGGAAAAACTTTTTGATTCAGCAAAATATATTGATTAAGAAAGATACTGGGCAAAGGAAAAAGACTAAAGTGGAAACCAAGAAAATAGATGATGGGACTTACCAGAGACAATAATTAAAAAAGAAACATTTGTTTGAATATGGTTAAAGAAATAGAAAAGTTTTGGAATATATATATCATTCTAAGAGGGATGAATTCCCTAAATAATATAGTATGTTTTCCCCCTTTTTTGTTCTCTTTCTTGATATGAGTAATATAAAAATGTTGAAATGACTTAGATAAAGAAAATGTCTTAGATACTTAAATGTGATTGAATTTAAGAAAATTATAATGGGTAAAAATGTTTTGAATAAAAGGACTAGATGACTAGATGTATTAAATGGAATGTTTAAAGTTTAAACATATTTTTAATTATGGTTAAAAAGAATACGAAATTTAGGAAATAAATATATATTAGCTTAGAAGGGATATATATTTTAAGTAGTATGTTATTTTTTATGTTTCTTTACTCTTGCTCTCCTTTCTTTTTTTCCATTGTTTTATCTATTCCTTAAGAAATGTAAAAGTGTGAGATAGTTCATATGGAAAAATAGAGTTAAATTTTTAAATGTAATTAATTTTTGAGAAAATCTTAACCAGTAAGAATACCTAGAATTTGTTGGGAGAAACAAATTAAAATAAGGACTGTAGCAGGATCTATGATAAGGCAACCAGAATGATTGGATAGAAAAGAAATATTATGTTGATGTGATTATTATTTTTATTTATTTATTTATTTATTTTATTTGGGTTTGTATGCCGCTCCTCTCCAGGGGACTCGGAGCGGCTAACAACATATATATAACAGTGAAGTACCATAAAAAAAAACCAAACAAATATATCTAAAAAAAATCAATAAAAAAACACACATTCAATTCATCAATCAACCACAGTCATCCCCAGGCCTGCCGGCAAAGATGAGTTTTTAGATTTTTCCGGAAGGCCGGGAGAGTCGGAGAAACGCGGACTTCAGGGGGCAGTTGGTTCCAGAGGGAATATTGGAAAATTATATATTAATATTGGGGATATTAATATTAATATTGGGAAAAATTATATATTTAATTGTTATCTATCAAAACAATAAGAATTGTATTAACTCAATGTTCACAAAAGAGGATATTTTGGGAAAAGAGGAAATCAACTAAAACCATTATGTGGATTATGGATTATAGAAATCAATTGTTAATGATTGTTTTACAAATGTAACCTAGAGAACACACTGTTCACCAATTATTGTGATTTATGTTTTTAAAAAATCAATAAAATATATTACAAAAAAATAAAATGTGAGTAAAAGACTGGGAATAATAATAAAAAGGAATAATATTGTGTTTTGAGTTTAGGATATTATTTCTCTATAAGTCTATGGAGATTCTCAGTCATCTAGATCACGGTTGTCCCAAAAGTGCTTTTTCAGGAGGCAACTGGACTTTCTTGTTTTTCTTTGAAGACGATTCGCTTCTCATCCAAGAAGCTTCTTCAGCTCTGACTGGATGGTGGGAAGTGGAAGGATTTATATTGCAATAAAAACAGCATCTCTCCTAACAATCATCTGTGTTTAACTTCAGTGTTAACTACAGAATATACACGTGAGTTTCCAGAGAAAGGTTTATTACTCGGTTGTGGACCTCCAAGTGAGCATTTTGAAACAGCAACTTTGAGCAACACATCATTGCATTCATGACATCAACGTGTGTGTGTCCAAAGGGATCATTGTTCATTGATAAGGTAGCTGTAATTTGTATCGGCCTCACTTCACTCTATGTGTCTGATGCAGCAAGCTCCTGTCTTTTGAAAATGTCAGACCAGACTCCCTCTAACAGATCTTGCTGACTCCTTAGTGAAGCTGGGACAACTGAGGGCTGCACCTAACATTTTGGGGTAGGGTGAGAGCTGCAGTGGGCAAGGCAATAACAGATGTGAGCTGTTTCTCATGTGAGTGAAGACAGCGCTAGTTGGAGAGGCTGTAAATGTGAAAAGACTGGGAAATTTTTTATCATTTTCAATGATGTTGAATCTGTGTGAAAGCTAATATATTTTTCATGTGTTTCCTACTTAAAATATTGGGAAATCATGTAGCTGAATTTCCATAATTGTGATTAAAGGGAGATCAGAGACTGAGATCTTAGTTACAGGGGTAGGCAACCTTGGCTCTTTTATGACTCGTGGCCTTCAACTCCCAGAATTGGCTCAGGAATTCTGGGAGTTGAAGGCCACGAGTCATAAAAGAGCCAAGGTTGCCTACCCCTGGTTTAGGACAATGCATTAACTCAGTCGGATTGTGGGAACTAGTGGGTGTCTAATAATAGACTAGTTTATTTTCTACTTTCCTTTGCATGCTACTGAATATAAATAAACTTACTACAGGTAGTCCTTGATTTACGACCACAAGTGAGCCCAAATTACCGTTGCTAATCAAGACATTTGTTAAGTGAGTTCTGCCCCATTTCACAACCTTTCTTGTCACAGTTGTCAAGCGAATTACTGCAGTTGTTTAGTTAGTAACACAGTTGTTGAGGGAATCTAGTTTCCCCATTGACTTTGCTTGTTGGAAGGTCACAAAAGGTGATCACGTGACCCCTCCGGGACATTGCAATGGTCATAAACATGAGTCTGTTGTTTTGATCACTGACCGTGGTGTGAATGGCCAATAAGTGTGAAAAACAGTCATAAGTCACTTTCTTCAGTGCTATTAGTCATTTCAGTTTTGGTCACTAAATGAACTGTTGTAAGTTGAGGATTACCTGCATTACTAATTGAGGAGATACTTGTAATCAGTCTCACCTGTACTGGTTATCGGCATACAGGACCCACCCTCCATTTCATCCCAAGGGTTTCAATTTTCAGAGATGTATAAAGTAGAATATTAAATGCAGTCCAGGAAAGAATAAAAAGTATAATATAAAAAAAAATTATTGAACTGGGTTCAAAATGATGTAGGCACAAAATCTGTTTCTTTCTCAGTGGTTATTTCTCTTACTGATTTACTCCCATACCACTTCTCCAAACTCTCTCAAGCAGTTCAAACCTGATTTATTATCACTCTTACTTCTGCCGACCTTGAAATACAGATAAGATCATGAATCAGTCAATGTTCCCTTCAGACAATGACTGAGAAAGAAGAAAAAAAAATGTCATTTAATCAAGGCCACATGCCCATCAGTGTCTACCCTCTGCTCTATGATCAGACTGAAAATAACAAATCTCCCTTGCTTACTTTCATTCTAAAAAGGAAATAAAGCAAAGAGTTGCTGCCCATTGTTATGATGGCGGGAAGCCATCTGAGGGGAAGCCATTTGTAAACATCCCAACTTTGCCAGCAATTTTATACTAAATTTAAGGAAAACATTTTGGTCAGGGTGGGAGAAAATCGGAAGTTTCTCCCCACTGGAAAACAGATCACCTATAAGCTTTGCAGTGACGCAAAGGAAGTGCCAAGTTCACTTTGATTCCAGATGAGACACAACCCAGCAAATGTGTTCTGGAGTCAGTTCTGAACTGGCACCGTTTATTTGTCTATCTTCTTTTTAACTCATGTGCTCCAATGACCAATAGTGAGCTAGCTTGGCCCTAGGAAAAGTAACTTTCTAAAATCCCCCAAACAGAAGCCAACGGGTGCTCGCAAGAAAATTGGGTAGCATCTGAATTAAAGGCGAGTAAGGAGAGGATTCTTGCCAACAAGAGGCAGATCTGGAAATGCCCTGCATGAAGCTTAATTATTTCTGGTTGAGCTTTAATGAAAAATACATTGTGCTGGAGAGCACTCAGAATGCTTATTGCAGGTATGTCCGCCAACATTAAAATTACCTACTAGAAACTCAACATTACTGTACTGTACTCAGTCTCAGTCAACTACGGCTGCGTCATCATCATCATCATCAGAAGAGGGGAAAATGGCAGACCGAAAATGGACTAGGCAGCTTCCATCCCCACCCGTTTCATATTGATAACATGAAGATTGATGTTTTCTCAGGGCCAGGTGAATACAGGTGGCCCTCAATTTACAACCACAATTTCCATTGATAAGCAAGGTGGCTGTTAATTGAGATGCACCTGATTTTATGATCCATGGTTGTTAAGCAAATCTCTGCAGTCATTAAATGAATTGCATGTATTTGTTTAGTAAATCTGGCTTCTCTCGTTGACTTTGTTTTTTTAAAATCTTTTTTATTAGTTTATTATTAATTTCCCCCCCCATATATGCAAATTTTTCCAATCAACAAGTTGTCTGAAATTTGCTAAACTAATACATATTCAATTCCTAATCCTTGCTTCTTTTCTCTAACCAAGTATAAAATAAGTTCCAAATTTGGTAATGGTCTGTATCTTCTTTGTCTTTTAGCCTCATGGTTAATCTGTCCATTTCTGCACATTCCAAGATCTTCCTGATTATTTCTTCCTCTTGTGGCAAAGCTTCATTTTTCCAGCGTTGTGCAAAAATTATTCTTGCTGCTGTAGTGGTATGTAAAATTAAATATAATTTCTGCTTATTAGTCTTTTCAGGCGTAATGCCTAGTAAAAAGAGTTCAGGTTTAAAATCAACCTGTTCATCCAATATTTTTTCTAACCACATATGTATATTTTTCCAATAAACCTTTGCCTTCCCACAAGTCCACCAAATATGATAATACGAGCCTATATTATGTTTACATTTCCAACATCTATCTGACGTATTTTTAAACATTCTTGCTAGTCTTACAGGTGGAAGATGCCATCTCTAAAACATTTTATACAGATTTTCTTTGTATGAAGTAGACATTGTCAGCTTGTAATTTCTCTCCCATAACAATTGCCATTTTTCTAATTCTATGTTATAACCAAATTTTTTTGCCCATCTTGTCATTGTTTCTTTCGTTTGTTCACTTTCCATATCTAAAATTAACAAAAAATTATACATTTTCTTAATTCTCTCGTTGACTTTGCTTGTCAGAAGCAGGCTGGGAAGGTCCCAGATGAGGATCCCATGATTCTGGGATTGCTACAACCATCATAAATACATGCCAGTTGCCAAGCAGTCAAATTTTGTAACTGTGAGGATGCTCTGCAATGGTCGTAAGTGCAAGGTCTGATTGTAAGTCACTTTTTTTTACTGTTACATTGTAGCATTGAATGTCACTACCTAAACTCCCTGTACTCTCCTCAGCTTTTTCTCCCACGCTTACGGGCATCTCCATAACTCCTTTTTACCTTTTCTGCCGGCATTGTGTTTGCTTCTTGCTTCGTTGCTTTTAATATATCCTGCTTTTAGATTAAGTGTGTGCTCTGGACGTCTTTCACCGAATAGCAGCCTATAAGAAACCTGCCGGATTGATCAGAAAAATAAATAAATAAACTAAGTAACTGCTCACCAAACAGAGGAGTAACAGTTCCATCAGCAGTTCTGAGCAAAGATTGAAAGATTGTTCTCTGAGAATATCAACAAGAGCAATTTTATGCATGTTCCTTTTGGTTGTTGTTTCTCCCCCCCCCCAAACAGGCTCTACTGCTCTGCTCAAGAGCTCTTTACGCTTTCTCCCATAAATCCAATGCCGTATAAATGCATTCTCCGTGAAATGACATAATAGTCACAGAAATTGAAAGCTTTAATCTGTTTTTTTAATTTTATTTTAGGAATAGGAAGCTCTGGCAGCAAAGAGCCTCGTTTCTCCCGATTCTCTTTTTCAGAATATGGTGCCAAACTGATTGTTGTCATATCTTCCATATCAGTGGGTGAAATTTGTCAAAAATGATTTGAGTAATCAGGATAGATAGGACTTTCCGTTTTCATGGATCAATGATGCATGCAGAGTCTCATCTAAATAAGGTCTTGGGAAGCCTAGAAAGGAGGGCACAGATATGGTCCTGCTGTAGAACAAGAACTCTGTGCCAAGGACCCTCTGCGCTGCACAAAAAGAACAGAGGGAGCATTCGTGACACTGTCACAACTATCATCCTGACTTTTTTGACCATACCCTGCAGACACCCCTGCTGCATGCCCATCTTCTAAAATGGACACTTGATGCAGTTAAATAAATTTTAGATCTGGAAAATCTTTAAACTTCATTCCCTTTTATTTGCACCCCCCAAAAAAATTTTTTTCAGTGGCAAATCTCTGGTTTCTGGTAGCATGCTGACTCTTGAGGAGAGAAGGGATTAAAATATGACTGTGAAGCCTCTGCAAGGTTTAGGTGTGCCTACTATTAAGAAAATAATTCAGACCTTCTCCTCAAAGTATAAAAAATATTGGCCTCACCCCTATCAGTAACGTTGCTATTATACCTCTGTGGTCCTTGGAATAAGGTGGCACATTGGCTCATCACTTAAGATGCTGGGCTTGTCGGCTGGAAAGCCAACAGGATGAGCTCCTGTTATTTGCCCCAGTTCCTGCCAGCCTAGCAGTTTGAAAGCACGTAAAGGTGAGTAGCTAAATTGGGACCACTTTGGCGGGAAGGTAATAGTGTTTCACAACATCATGCTGGTCAAATAAGCACAGACGTGGTGGCTCAGTGGCCTCAAAATGGAGATGAGCATCGCCCCTATAGTCAGCAACAACTAGTGGTCCTTGGAATATGAAAAAACAAACAAACCATAAATGTATGCCTACCCCTGTTTTAACCTTTGGACAGATTTCCCCAGTGTGGGTCTTTTCTAGTTTCAGCAGTCTTCAGAACCATAGCCAGGGATGATGCAAGCTGTAAGGCTAAAATGAGAGCCAGTTTGGTGTGGTGGTTAGGGCATCAAGGTAGAAAATATGAGACCTGAGTTCCAGTCTTTCCTTAGGCACAAACCAGCTGGATTATCTAGGACCAGTCACTTTCTCTCAGCCCTAGGAAGGAAGCAATGGCAAACCACTTTTGAAAAATCTTGCCAAGAAAACTGCAGGGACCTGTCCAGGCAGCCTCTGAGAATTGGACACAATTGAATAAAGAAAGAAAAAGGAAGGTGAAAGCATCTAAGTTGCAACATGGCTGGTAGATTTGGAACTCTACTGTTCATTTTGCTGTGGGCTCTGGATGTCTGACTCAAAATCCTTGCCCTGCCAGAAGTGCCACCAAAGGCAGAATATGTCTGAATGACTGTCACAAAACATAATAAGCCAGAAAGGGTTGCCATTTTTATACTTTGTTTATAGCAACCTGATTAGCTTCTGTCAGCATGTAAATGCTGGATTTGATAGCTGTCTAATCTTAGCCAGTAAGGTTATCTATATACCACACACAATAATATACTGTGCCTCTTCCCTTCAGTTTGTGTATTTGTGACTCTATTCTAGGAAGCAAAAAGATCCTGCAGCTGATAATGCTTTTTTAACATCAAAAACCTTGCTCGGTGAGTGGATTCTGAGCTAGATTATACAAATTCCAAAGCAACTTAAGACATTTATTAAAGGTTATGGAGGATTTAAAAGGTCCACAAAATGATGCAGGGGCTGGCATTTCCATTCAATACATTTCTGTGACTCTCAGACAGATTCATTCAAGAAAGCGAGATGAATATGCCACACAGTCAAGATTAAATTGTAGTAATTCCCAAATAAAAACATGAAAGAATTTAGATATGTAGTTGATAGAATAGCATAATAATGATCAACTGAAATTTCAGTAGAGCAAAGTCAAACTATTCTACCCTCTATACTCTGTGAATGTATAATTTGTTTTTATCTATTCATAGTTTTTGGTATATTGTTCCTAGTAATGTGTTATATATTTCTGAACAAGTGAATTTAATAAAAGCATTCAGTTTCTAGAAAGGTACTGCCCTTTTCAGAGCACATTTCCTAGAAAATTCTTGGTGTTCCTTGACAGATACATAGGAACAGAAATGAAGACATTTTCTTTTATTGCAATTACCTCTGAGTTAACCCATAGCCTTGAGCTAGCAATCAATACCTCCTCTGCAGTGACAGCTCTGTCCTCCCTGAGATGCTTATCTGGTCTCTATTGATTTTGAAAGCTGCACTTGATACAGAACAGGATCTGTATCACCACTGGGACTACTAGTTGTATACAATAAGATCTTCAAAGAGCTTATTCGGGACCAATAATTCTAGATTACCTCTTCTGATATAGGAACACTCATACACTAACTGCAAAAGCATGCCTCCCAAATGTATAGCTACATACAGTACAAAAACAGTGTAAGAGGAAAAGTGTATTTTAAACATTTTTTTTACAGGATCACACTTGCTTGTTTCCCCTAATATATTATTTCACCATAAAATTGAAGAATAAAACATCTCAAGAACTAAGAAAAATATAGCTGAAATAATATACTCATTCAAGAAAGAAGGCACAATTTCAAAGTTTTGTCATCTTTCTCAAGGAAAGTAAAAAAAAATGAACTCTGTAAAATGCAAAAGTCTTACTTCTTCCCATTTTTTCCCATTAGTTAATTACTTCATTATCAAAATGTCTCTCACCTTTTCGAGCCAGTAAACATCACCCATGGATTTCCACTTCCCCACTACTGTAAGGACAACAGCACTGATGAATTTCATCCACTTGATGTCAGGCTTGCTTGTGCCTTTCCAAGAATTTGTAAACCCTGGGAATAACGTGCACCAAGTAGTGATATTGACAAAGTTCAAAGTTGCTTCAAATATGAACTTATGAAACCCTTTATCGTAAACTGTAGTAAAAATGGAATGGCATTTCCTGTAAAAGTTCATAATTTACTCCGACTCAACTTTAAATTAGGTCATATTTATTTAGTGTTAGTGCTCAGCAGAACTAACCAGCTAATGTATAAGGAATATGAGAAAAAGTTTGGCTTTGCTCTACTGAAATTTCAATTGATCATTGTTATGCTATTCTACCAACTGCATATCTAAATTCTTTCTGTGTGATTGTGTCTCAGTTAATAGTAAACATTTCAAGCACTTAGATAAATTCCTGTTGATTGCTATGACAGACCAAGCAGTCTGGCACAATTTATTTGTTTTATCAATCAATTTTTTTATTGCTTGCTCACTAAAAACATTAAAATCATTTCTAATTCCAAGTACACATAGAAATTCTACTGGATGTATGTCTACTAGATAAAAGTCAACATTAGTGTATGTATTTCAGGAGAGAAATACACCTTTTGAAATTCTAAGGAGAACCTTTTGAAATGCTAAGGAGCTGTTCATCGATGTTAGTGCTGAAAATCATACATCTTTGAAAATTAATACAAGTACTGTGCCTTTAGCTTATGAATATTTGGTCTCCACCACAACCCACCATTTCTTATATAGACACTTTAAAAGGTATAATTATTCATCCAGTTCTTCCTTCTCTGGGAATGGATACCTTTAAACCAGAGGTATAAATTTAAGTGAATTCAGAGCAGCACCACTTTTCTTTACTATCTCTACAAATTTAGAGATGCACATTATCGGTGCATCTCAACTTATGTCTACAATTGGGACCAAAATCTGAGTCACTGAGTGAAGTGGTTGTTGAATGAGATGCCCGCATGACTGCTTTACTCAATGACTACAATCCTGGCACTCTTGGTTGTGGGTATTAAGCCATCTCATGGATTGTTAAGTGGAGAACACCCACCAATGCCTCAGGAAGACCTCAATGGTATGGATGTCAGACACTCCATTCAGGAGCCAAAAATTTGTTTAAGTCCAAAAAGATTTTCAGCCCCTGATCAAACAGACACTCGTGCATTGACTCTGCTCTGCCTCCCAGGGTGTGAGGCCCCAAGCCCAGAGATGACACAGCAAAATCCAATCAAGTTCAATCCTTTATTTGCTTATAGCTAATGGACAGAATCTAGCTGAACTAAAGCTATAACTTTCTAGCTTACTAAATACATTGTGAGAGATTCAAGAATGAGGCTACCCTGAATCTCTTCCCCTTGCCCCATTCAGCCAGGACTGTACAATCCCTTAATCCAGGCCTCTCTCTAGGAAAGCTGTGTGTTGCCCAAGCTGCTCCTGCAAGTACACATTCCATCACATTACGCCTCTACCACCCATGTGAGGCATCTCACATTCCTTAACTTGCCATGCTGCTTCTCCATTTGCTGCTTGGATTTCAGCTCCATCTTGTCTTTGAGGGCTGGCTGAAAGAGCTGCCTGCTGAAGGATTTCAGCTCCTCTCAGTGCATGGAAGGGAATTCCTTCAGCTGGTGCAGGAATGGAACTGAAGCCTTCATGAAGGAGTTCAGTTTCCCTTGGCTGACAGCTCTTTCAGCAAGCCCCCCCCCCTAAATGAGAGGGTAGCAGCAGCTTGCAATCTTCCCTGCTGGTGTCCCCGTTGATGGGAGAAATGGTAGGGAAGACTGCAAATGGTGATCACAGGATCATAGCATGTTTGACAACTGGTTGTAAGTGTGGACAGATTTTCAGCACCCAGATTACAATTATGTGACTGCAGGGGTAATGTTACAATATTTTGCAATGGCTGGAAGCCATCATAATTCTGGACTATCATTAAATGAATGGTAAGCCATCGACTACCTGTAAGCTGTGGAGGTAAGGAATGTTTTTACAGTTATATGGATATGCTGGCATGCAGACAGAACTGAACACAACTGGAGGAAGTAGGAGATAGTGGACTTTAAATGAAAGTTACATTGAAAAAAAATTCGTATCTGCTTTCAAGAGTTCAATAGAATTTATTCCAAGGTAGATATGCAGAGAAAGTCACTTAAACACAGGTACAGACTTGGAATCTGTCCTGTCTATGACTGGTTAGTCTATGGATCAGCAAACCAATAATCAGGTTAGTACTGTGCTAACTCCCAACAGTAGCTTACCCAAGATTATTCATAAAATCCAAGCAGGTGAGGCATCAAGATAAAATAAAAAGAACAAGGTCCCCAAACCAGTTTTCAGAGGCAGGATGTCAGCATATCAACAAAAAGCCATAAGTACTGAAAACCAGAAGCGCTAGCTGGTTTGACCTGATAGCTTATCAACCTGAGTTTGACCCTGAGTTCTGAAACCACAAGTTTTGGTCTGTCATCCATCACACAGGCTAGAAAAAAAAATCTCATGAATTGGTCCCTACTGCTATGTAAGCTTTTATTTCATTATGCTTTTTTCTTTTCTACAGTGGCCCCCAGAACAGATTGCAATAATACCAAAATGGTGCCGTGTGATATCATCGTACAAATGCAGTTGTTAATGTTCTTGTGACCCAATGTCTGGCACAATTATATTAGTTGTGGCACTTTGGTAATGCAAGTGCTTTCTGACCTGGAAATTGCACGTGAGAGGTTCATAATCTATTTCTCATCCTTGGTTTGATAACTGAGCTCTACCACCTCCTTGTGCCAAAAGCATAATTCAATTTGATTTCTGTATCCTTTATTTGGCTTAATGATGAATATATTAGCAATGAAAAAAATAACCGGATTGCCAGAAACTCCTTGCTTTCTAATTCCAAGACAATACAATTCAACTACATTTTCCTTCTTACTATTTCCAAATTCCAGGCTCTGGTCACAACAGCACATCTTGTTGCTTGCATGTTCTGTTGAATTTCAGATTGAGCTTGCCCATAAAACTCATCAACCTCCTCTTCTTCTGCATTACTGGTTGGAGCATGATAATTGTCATATTAAAGGATTGTCTGCAAAGTCTAATGATATTATTTGGTCACTGACTACGTTGTGGTTAAGTACTATATTGGCTATATCCTTCCTGGCCCAGTTCCTTCTTGTTTTTCCTGTTTTGAGAATGCAATGCAATCCTTTGACTGAATGTGTTCAGTCGCACTCCGTCTCAATTGGCTTATGCCTAAGATGTCAATGTGCATTTGATTCATTTCATCTTTTGCTTTCTGGAGCTTTCTCATGTTTCAGTTTTTTACATTCCATGTTCTCCCTATAATTCTGCCTTTACACATTCAGATTTTCTCTTCTTGAATGCCACTGTCAGCACCTAGATATCCCATAGGCTTTAATCTAGCCATGTCATAAACACCATTAATTCTCCAAAAGTGTCTTCCTTAACATCATGTTGAGGGCCATCTAACCTGGGAGGCTCATCATCGGGAACTATATCATAAATCATAAACATATATTGTTTATCCATGTAGTTTTATTAATAATATACAAAAGTAGTTTACCACTACTTTCTCTCACATAGTATAAAGCGATGCTTTGTCATTGTCATTAAAGTGATCGTCCATCTTTAGCATCTTCATATATCACTACTGACCAATATAGGAACCTGATTAATTTAGCTAGGTGTGCCTTGGGTAACTTCTAAGAGTATATACACTTGTTGTATACTTTCACCATTCTTATTCATCCCTCTCGAGAACACTCACTTTCACAATAAGGCAGCATAGCACTATGCCGGAATAGGGCGGCATAGAAATCGAATAAATAAATAAATAAAATAAATAAATAAATAAATAAACTTACAAAGTCCTAAAAATAGCAGAAGGAATTGTACAATGCATCCCCAAGATGTACCCATGTAGTATGTATCCTCAAAATTTACCCATGTAGTATGGCTGTAGTATTATCATTTATCCCTCTTATTATCTTCTTAACTCCTCCCTCTTATTGGTATTGTGATGATGATGATTCTGTTGCTTTGCATGTACACTGAGAGCTTCTGCACACATTTAGCCAAATAAAGTATTCTACTCTACTCTACTCTACTCTACTCTACTCTACTCTACTCTACTCTACTCTACTCTACTCTACTCTACTCTACTCTACTCTACTCTACTCTACTCTACTCCACTCCACTCCACTCCACTCCACTCCACCCCATCCCATCCCATGTAAAAGATTGACATGAACATCTCAAAAATGGTCAGTCTTGTGAGGTAGTCCATACAAGAAACACAACCAGAAGTAGTAGCTCTTAATGAGTTTACATTAAGAAAACCTTTCCATTGGTATACTTGACAACTATGACAGTTGCCTAATCTGCAGCTATTTTTTCTAGGGTTAGAGTTAAAGTTAGAGTTAGGGTTATGAATCAATTTTCTCCCAAGGTGATTCCCATGTTCCATTACAAAATTCGCCTTAGTTACCCCACATGGCCACTCTTTCAGGAATTGTTACGACAATGTTCATTATTATTTATTAGACTTATAGGCCGCTCTTCTCCAGGGGACCCAGAGCGGCTAAGCACTCTATCCTGGCTGGCTCAGGAATTCTGGGAGTTGAAGTCCACGAGTCATCATAGAGCCAAGGTTGCCTACCCCTGCCTTAGACCATATGCTAGCAATAATCCACATAACATATCATGATGAAACAGACTCAATTGCTACAGCATTTTGACAGCATGCTATGAAAGGTTCCCTGGGAAACTAAAAAAAAAAAAAGATTTAGGGCAAACAGAGCTTGCAGGCTGCACTCTCTTCTGTTTTATTGGCACCTGAGGTAAAGATAATAAACCTGACTTCATTGTTTGCATTAGCTTTCTTCAAACTGTGGGTCTCTTTATTGGGTGATTATGGTTATTAGTAAGCTTATGGTGTATTTCTCCTACTTCCTCTACTTTTGCATGTACAGTGCTTTCAACAATTTTTTTTGTTTATCAAACATACATGTTTGTTATTTCTAGATGTACCAGTTTCTGAGCTATTCCCTTGTGCATTAGGTACAATATGTTCAGTACACCCCTAGCAGGTTCAAGAGAAGGATGTCACTGAGAATGTTGTTTATGAATTTTTCCAGAAGGCCAATTCTCAGTGGTAGAAAACTGTTGGTAAAACAACAACATGATTAGCATGATGAAGTCATCAACCAGAATCGATAAGACATTAAGATGAAGTGATAAAAAAATAAACATTCCTCCAGTGATCTCTCTGTACAATTTTGAAACAGAAATAACATAGATTCTCCAACATGGGATTGCCTTTTCAGAATAGTTTTGAAAAAACATCTGATGCAACCCCCCCCAGGAAATATGTTGTTAACTGGAACTAATTGCAACAGAAATAGCATTTAGAGTTATATATCACCCCATAGTGCTTTATAGTATTCTCTGGGCAATTTACAATGTCAGCATTCTTTGCATATTGCCCCCACAATCTGGATCTTCATAATAAAAATGATCACAACCTTGCAGTTATATTCCTAATGGTGGGATTGTTTTTATTGTATAGCATAATTAATTCTTTCTTGACAGCTTCTCTAAATGACTGGAATAGCATCAAAAGAAAGAGATGTCATGGATTCAGAAACACTGCAGTAATGTTCAAAAGGTTACCTCATAACATAGTCAACCTCAGTAACACTTTCAGTGGAGTATAACCCACAGCTACATATGAAAATGACATTTCCTTAAAATAAAGCCACCATATGTATTACACTTCAACTTTTATAATTGCCATAGCATGGGCAAAGCAACTATATCTACTGGAAAATATGGAAGATGAATTAATCTGAGGTGACCAATTTGTTCAAGTCTTACATTTACTGAATTTTAAAATGTTGTTTTGCCTGTAGCTCAAGGGACACAAAGATTCCTATAGCAGTCATGGCATTCATTATCAGCCTTGGTTATGTTTTAAAGATGCTTTCATGTAGCTAGATTTGCACATTTTACTAAAGGTTAGTTGCTTCCCCAAAGTATAGTTTTTACAAAAGAGAAAGTTGGTGATGTTTTCACTGGCAGCACTTAGGGAAGAAGAGCAGAACTGAAATGATTATCCACTGATCCAAACACAGGATCAGCACTATTAAGCTGGACAGTTCCCATCATAAATCTGGAAAGAAATGCAAGAACAATCTCCCATGTTACCGTTTGTCATCTACAGCAGTGGTTCTTAACCTTTTTGAACGAATCGCCCCCTTGAGCCAATGAGGAAGTTGTCATCGGCCCCCCTCCCCCAACATAATCTCTCAATCACAACATAGGAAATAATTCTTCAATTTATCCAAACACTTTTTTTTGTTTTCTTTTAAATTGTCATCAGGTCATATCGATGCAAATAATTTATTTCCAGTCTTTTTCCCATATCTCAACTGTGTGAAAAATCACCCATCACTTTATTCCCAAACTTCGTGATACACGTATTTCCTTATTATCTTATTTATTCAAGACACTTAAATGTAATGACCACTGAAAACAAAATTCAATTGCAAGAAAGTGAAATGCCCGAAAAGAAAAACAGTAACATTTAACGATGGAATTACAAGTGAAATTTAAGATGCAAAAAGAAATATAAAAAGAGCATAAGAACAAACCGCAATGCAGGAACTAAGAATTTCAAGACGAAAACTCTGAAACTAAATTAAGATTCGAAGAAAGTATATATAGTCACGCACACTGTAAAAAGGATTAAAAAGACACAAAGAAAATATAATATCGAACTGGAGTGCATGCTAAAAAAGTTAAATACAAAGAGACACACAAAATGTTTTACAGAGCACAACAAAAATTTGAAAACGAAGCCGAAGCCGAAAACTGGAACGTGAAATCCAATGCAAGCAAATACAATAATAAAAGCTCAGACAATTATTAACGAAAAAAATGTATGTACACAAAAAGCAAAAAAAAAAAGAACATCAATGTTCTTTTGTGCTTGGTGAGCTGATGTCAATTTCTTGATGTCTGGAACCATTTTTGTTAATCACATTCTTAAATCACCGCACTCAGAGATCTTCAACATGTTCCTTGACTTAGAAAGGATCTGTTGGATGGCACTGAAGCTCCTCTCCACTAAGTAAGTTGAAGGAAAGGCTAAAAGAAGCAACTTAACTTCCTCCCACAATATTTGGTAAGTGTTCCTCATTTTCACCCAAAAAGCTTTGTAGCCGTAACTCTGAAAATGTGACTGGGCTTCACAGTTGTATTTCAGATCTGTCAGTGGCTCTTGCAGTTTGGGATGAAGTTGTGCAAAGTCTGCTGTGAAAGGATTTAGCACCCAAGTGGGCACTTCCAGATTTATCAGATCATAGAATCTGGTTTCCATATCTTCTTTTAGTTGCTTCAAGTGGCAGCAAAAAATGTCCAAATCTTCTCCTTGGAGTTCACGTTCATTACCAAGGCTTGGGAACTGATACAGCTCCTGGCGACTCATATTGCTTGCAAGGAGGTCCAATATGGAAATAAATGAGCAGATTACACCCTTGGCCTTAAGAAAATTGATTTTATCTCCTTGCAGCTTTACATTCACTTCATTCAGCTTGTCAAAAACACCAGTGAGATAAGCTACATCCAGACGTCGAAGTTTAAGAGAACTGCTTAGACTTGGGTCAATGGATTCAAGAAATTCGACAACTGTGTCAAAAAGTTCGTGGAATTGCCGCAAACACTTTCCTTTTGAAAGCCACCTTACTTCAATGTGCAAAAGGAGTGTGCAAAACTCCTCATCATTTTCTTCACAAAGCTCGTGAAAAAGTCGGTTGTTCAAGGCATTCGACTTAATTTTATTCACAGCATTAATGACGTCACGTAGCGACTCATGCAAACGGCCACTCAAATTTTTTGAGACAAGGTGCTGTCTATGAATGACACAACGGACAGTCATAACTCCAGGTACAACCTATTTTAGATGAGCTTGAAATCCACGATGTCATCCAACCATGGATGCAGCTCCGTCGGTTGCACATGCCATGACGTTTGTCAAAGGGATGTTTTTCTCATAAAAAAACTCTTCAACCTTTTTAAATATTGAAGAACCTTTTGTGTCGGTGGCTAAATTTTGAACAAATAACAGTTCTTCCCCGATCTCTTCATTCCCATTGATGAAATGGACATAAGCCAA
Organism: Bothrops alternatus; assembly: GCA_034064705.1. Lineage (NCBI taxonomy): Eukaryota > Metazoa > Chordata > Lepidosauria > Squamata > Viperidae > Bothrops > Bothrops alternatus. The sequence goes on from JARGCV010000033.1 coordinate 7,686,339, forward strand.
TAACAAGGCTTCATTTTCACGAATTGTTGACTCGTCAATCTGCATCACAAATTCTGTATTTTTCAAGGTGTCAATAAGCCTTTCTTCCACATCAGCAGCCATTTCATCAATTCTTTTCGATACGGTGTCATTGCTCAAAGGAATCGATTGCGTGATTGGGCCCCAACATGGTGGCAACAATCTGTTTCACTGCTGGTAAAATCAGCATTTCTCCGATAGTGTGAGGTTTGCCACATTTTGCTATCAATAAAGATACTTCATAGGAACAAATGAGCCCCTTGTCATCATTGAGTGACGATTTTCCAAATAACTTCCCAACAGTGCTGCGACCCTCAAACTTGTCCTTTAAGGATTGGAAAAATGATGTCGGTTTGTTGGCTTTATCCGAATGAATTCTTACCAAATGGTCTTTCAGTTGGGAAGGCTTCATTGCTTCATTTGAAAATGTTTTCTCACAAAGAAGACAAAACGGAAGCTGTATGTTGGAAGGAGATGGAATGAATCCCAATTTTAGGTATTCCATCGAATATTAATGACACTTCCTCTTCTCGACCATGTTGAGAGGTCTTCAAAATGAAAGGCAAATTACCTGCAAATTAAATTTTTGACTCCACTGGAACACTAGAAAAACACACATGGACGACAAAAAACCTACTTTCAACAGTTATGTTGACATTACAGCTGACATCACAGGGGACAGTCACTCAGCATGCGATGTTTCAAAAGAAGCGCTCCCCCCTCCATCATTGCCCATTCTGGCCAACGGTACGCCACTATATGGGTAGAGGTTGCTGCGCAACGCGCATGAAGATAAGCGATGTGTATTCACATATGTACGGCGTTCTGTACTGAAGCTAGCTGGAGGAACATTTGAAAACACAATTCAATCCACTAATAGCGAGCGATCTGATGTTTTTGTACAACAGATATACAGCGATTCACTGTACGAAAAAGTCTCAAAAGTGTCCCCAAACTTCTCACTCCATCACCCCATATCACCCCCTTTTCGTTCCTTCGCCCCTGCGTTGCCCCTTTTCGTTCCATCGCCCCCCTGAAAAATGAAATCGCCCCCTGGGGGGCAATATCGCCCAGGTTAAGAACCACTGATCTACAGCATGGAGAGTCAAACCAGTGGGCGACTTACACAAATAAATGTGTTTGTGACATATGCCTCACATTCAGTGGATTAAAACAATGATTGCCTTATGGTATATGATTAGAATTCCCCTCACAAGGAAACCAAAGAAGAATCATTGAGCAGTATGGTTTCACTGTCATAAATTATTGTGAGGATTCATTCACTTACTCTAGAGAACATTTGTTTGGAAGAAATGAAATTCATACTAATATCCCTTTAGTTTAGAGCATTTTGTTTGAAGTCATAAGGGGCATTACATGAGGCCTACAATTTGTAATCTGAGCCTCTCTCTTTTTCCCTCCCACCCTTCCTTTTTGATGTTTTATAATTGTTATCTTTCCTGAATAATTCTTCTGAACCTATGAACCAATCCAACTCTAGATTTATCTCTTTGCATAAAAAATATCTCTTTGTCTCTTTCTTTGCTTCTCTGAAAGTGCATGCAAATTTTAGATGATCTTTCTATGCTTGCCATGTTGTTCTGCGTGACTCTCATGCTCCAATGAAACTTGGCGTTGATATCACAGCATGTCAGCACTTTTTCCTTGTTAATTATGGCAACATCTACCAACCTTCCTCTGATATTTGCACTTTCATTGGTCCCAAAGTGAAGTTAGCATTTCAGCTAACTTCTTTACAAAGGAAGATTTCACTACAAGTTATTCCTGAAAAATACTACTTTTTAGATACAGGGACTCAGACAGACATACAGAACACACAAAGAGACATACAAACATAGTTTGTAAAAAGAGCAAACACCATCTTTTCACATTTTCACCTTGATAATAGCTGTCACTGTTGGCATAAAATAGGAATCACAATAGCTTCCAACCAGTCAAACTGAGAGATATATCTCCCCATAAATTGGCATGAGTAAAAGTAACCGAGGGGTACTCCAGTTTGTGTCAGCAGTGTTGTGATTTATCCATAAATTCCCCTTAACATAAAGTTGCCTATGGAAAATTCTGCATTATCTTTCTGTATTACTGTTGCCAGACAATATTACTGTCTAATTAATTATTATTATTTCCAAAGATATCTGTAGATAGCTCAAAAGGGTATTTTTAATACCCACATTTTACTATGTGTAGATGTTCTGCTTTAGCACAGTGCAAAACAAGAGGGCTGATCTTACGGGTCCGTTCCAAAGAATTGAAATCTAGCCCTTTGCCTGTCCCCCCCACCCTTTAATTTAATCCAGTATTGTACTTTTTACAACGATGGGAGACTTTGGCCCATATCTATAAACATTTAACATAAAAGCCTCTACTGCTGTTATTATCCTGCAACAGATATTCATATTTCCCATCTGGCCCAAAGGGCTGTCATCTTAACTAATAGCTCTCAAGGCTGTAACTCACTTTCTCATTGAATAAAACTCTGTGTTGTTGTTGTTGTTTTTACTTTGGTCCTTTCTGTTTGGAAAGGAATTGAAAGACAGCTTTGTCCAGAGATGCAGCTGCTATTGGAGATAAAATATGTCCAGTCCTGGCCTACCCATTAAGCATGGGATCCAATAAAGCAGTTGTTATCTGTTGAACACTTGACATGGTTGTCAAAGGGGGAGAAGGGCCCAGAGGATCAACATACTTGTATCAGACATTGGATACAAGGGTGGGGTTTACATCATGACATGCTTGTGCTGATATTTTGACTCAATTTCAATTTGCCACGGTCATTGGCAATGATGGATTAGCCTTTAGATGTGAATCCCAGCGACCGGTTAGGGCACATAGGGTTGGCCTCCTACGGGTCCCGTCTGTTAGACAATGCCATCTGGCGGGGCCTAGGGCAAGGGCCTTCTCCGTTGCTGCCCCAGCCCTCTGGAACCAGCTTCCCTCAGAGGTTCGTACTGCTTCCTCCCTCCTAGCTTTCCGGAAACTGTTGAAGACTCATTTATGCAGACAGGTTTGGACCGTGTGAGCTGCACTCTGCCCCTGGGACTTTGACTGTGATTGTGTGTGGTATGAGTGTAATAATTTTTTTAGTTTTTATATAGTATTGTAAGTAGTAATTTTAAATTGATTTCATGTTATGTTTTTACTTGTATTGTTGTTGTGAGCTGTCCTGGGTCTTAGGAGAAGGGCGGCATATAAATTTAAACAAAATAAATAAAATAAAATTATTCCATGGCAAAAAAATCAGAAGAAGCCTGATAGCATTTTTTCTGACTAAGAAATATTATTAAAAGGAATAAACTTTGGTGATCTGCTCTGATATCTTGCCACAACAAACTAATATGGGTCTCGTCCTACAAGGTTTAAATAAGAGGCTTAAGCCAATATTTAAGTAAAAATCAACTGTCACTTGAGTTGGCTTTAATATATGGAATGAGAAAGAGCAACATTTTTACTTTTAGCTTTAGGCAACAAAATATTAAAGAGTTGGTCCTGGGAGACAATCAAGGACTAGTTTTTCTACACTTGAGTACTTTCCTGGCAGAACTCTCTGTATAATAAGATATTGTTTCTAATAATATTGGGAATATTCAGGAAAATAAATAAAAGCTAGAGCTACAGCTAAACATTCAGAACACAGCAAAGAACTCAGAATGGGAAAGTTCCAGGGTTTAATCTCCAGGATCTCTAGGTAGGACTAGGGAAAAAAAAATCAGGCCTGAAATCCTGGACAAGAGCTCTCAATCAATAGCCAGCTTAATTCATAAGACTATACCATAATATAATTGGTTTGATTTTGGATTAGCAGAGCACATAAACCAAACTCATCATTATTAATCAGACCATGCTTTATTGTGATGTGCTAAATCTAGTCATTAATCATAATATTGAGCTATACAAATCCATATAAGGTGGTTTATATATTATTTATTTATTTATTTATTTAATTTATATGCCGCCCCTCTCCCAAGACCCGGGGCGGCTCACATCAATTATCCCCTTATTTAGGAAAGATTATTCTTGAATAGTTACCTACTTCAAAAAATGGGATATTTATCTGAGAAGTGTAGAATCTTCCAATATATATGCAGATGAAAAAGGGATGGCAAAGAAAAGGATATGACCTTTTGTATATATAAGGTAAAGGTTTCCCTGTTCACTCATGTCTGACTTTAGGGGGCGGTGCTCATCTCTATTTCTTGGCCGAAGGAGCCAGTGTTGTCCGAAGACAATTTATATGGTCATGTGGCCAGCATGGTTATATGCCAAAGGCACACAGAATGCTGTTACCTTCTCACTGAAGTGGTACCTATTTATCTACTTGCATTTACGTGCTTTCAAATTGCTAAGTGGGCAGGATTATATATCTATAATCCTTATAATGTATAATAATGTAATAATAATAATGTAATATATAATATATAATAGATATAGGTAGGTAGGTAGGTAGGTAGGTAGATAGATGATAGATAAATAGATAGATAGATAGATAGATAGATAGATAGATAGATAGATAGATAGATAGATAGATAGATAGATAGATAGAAATGGAAAAGACCTGTATGTAGCATAGAATGTATCAACCTCTGGTTCACCAAAAATCTATTATCTGTATATCTGTATATTCAGATATATGCACATTTCACAAAAACAGCATGCACATTTATTGGACCACCAAAGCCTAGTAAACTTTCTTTATATCAACTTTCAGGACTTGCTAAGTCTCTTTTCTCCTCCTGACATGCCTTTTTTTTTTTAAAGAAAATCTTTTCCTCACTGTCCTGTTTAGCTTTAGGGTTCAAATAGCCATCACTGAGTCACTCTTGATATACACTAACTGTGTAGACTGAATCAGATGAACAACTCTAACAGCAAGCTTAGAAACAGCAGTTGTGCAGGAACTGTACATCCTGTTCCTATGTATAAATAACTATAAGATCTTGAAATCATTCCAGTTGCAGTTCGTCGTGTTTAGTAGGGGGAGACATTCAACTTTCCAATACAGAACCAGAATGTATAATTTTTATTTAATTTAAGATTCTACCTTATTTTTATAATGTGAAAAAAGGAAGAAAATGTCAGTTGATAGTGTCAATTGCTCTAAGCACCTCCCGCAGATCTTAAAAAAATGCATGATCCTATTTTCTCTTATATGTAATTGGTTAAAAAAAATTAAAATTAGTTCCAAAACCTTGAGCAAGTTGTCTCTTCAATTTAAAAGAGCTCCACGAGCAGCCAGATCCCCCAGATTTTCTTTGCAGAGGAAAATAGTGATTCCTTCATTCATTTCAGTGAGTTTTCCATACAAAACTTACATAAATGGGATTTCAATTGAAGTAGATGAGGAAACCCAGCCTGACACAGGGCAGTGAACAAAGATTTGTTTCCTAATGACCAGGTGCCATATCTGGTGACCCATTGTCTACTTTTGTCTGAAATAATATAGGGTTTCCTGCCTGAGCAGGGGGTTGGACTAGATGACCTCCAAGTCCCTTCCAACATTATTATTACTATTATTACTACTTACTAGTATTACTACTACTACTACTATGACTACTACTCTATTATTATTATTATTATTATTATTATTATTATTATTATTATTATTATTATTATTATTATTATTATTATTATTATTGTTAAGTAGGGCCAGGCCTGGCTTATACTTGGAAGGTTTACAGCTAGGAAATCCCAGGACTGCAGATTTGATTGGAAATTTTAAAAAGAAAACAAAAACAAATCATAGAAGAAGGCAGAGGTAATCGCTTCTGCACAGTGATAAAGACTGTACAGATAAGACTACTTGGATGCATATATTAAGTCATTGGGAAGCAAGCTTTATCCAGAAGAGACTTTGTTTTACTTTATTAATGTATACAGGACAGGGACCCAGCCCAAGATGAAACATTCCTTTTCTCCGCTCTAACTCAGAGCAATCAATCGTTTTCCATTTGAATATAATCCCTCATATGTCATTAGGACTCATATTATAATCAAAATTGATCTGGCACTGGCAAACCAAATATCACTTTGAAGTGCTGCTGCGGGCAGAAAATTGTCATTTGAACAGACTTCTGGGGAGGGCATAAAGAACTAATCTGAAAGAGCAGAAATGATGACTGCAGCAAAGACTGAAGAACCAGACCACTTCCTTGGAACCTCCCCAGATAAAAAGAGGACAGGAGATTGCCCACATGCGCCCCAGATGGCTGCCCCTCACAAAGAGACTGTAGGACAACAGCTTCCATGGGTTTGAAAATGCCTAGAAATGAAGCAAAGCCATCATACTCACAGGCAGGGTAGAACTTTTTAAAGGACACTGCGTTTGCTAATAACACTTTCTAATCACTTTTGGAAATTGCCTAATTAATTATCTGAAGACTACTGTATTAGATATCATTGGAACAACGTCTGAGATGCCACCTGTGAGTTTACCTTTATTCTTGAACAAAAGAAAAATTAACTTTAAGTTACAAATTTAAAGAATTGAAAATAAGTGGCAAAAAACTAAACAAGGTTTTAATCCAAGAAGGTTATAAACAAATTAAGGTACCAGATAATTTTGGAATATTTGGGCTTGGAAATAATTATATAAACAAACAGCATTTATGGGAACTAAATTGTTTTGTTTATCCTAAGTCATAACATAAATTTGAGACTTTAAGATTTCAGAAATTGGGTGCTAGAGGGGTCTAAAGATTCCAAGCAGACAAGGGAAAGGGGAAAAACATGAAAACTTGCCTTTTGTTTTTGGTTGGTATTGGCTTTTGCAAACTTACATAAAACATTAGGTCATTTGAAATACTCCAGGAGTTTTTTTAAAAAAATAATAATAATGGGGTAAAATTAGCAGATACTAGATAACCTATGGCCCATTGGATAAAACTTTATCAACATTTACTTATCTAAAAAGATAAATGAAATCATCACAGCATGCAAAAAACGCAATGAGATTGCGAGTAATTTCTGACTTCCTGATAGCTTTCCCATTGACTTGGCTAGATTTTGGACACATTCTTTAAGTTACCACATTTGAGATACCTTGAGTCAAAAATTGTTACCCAAGGATGGATCATTTCAGCTAATTGAAAGTTACAAACAGAAAAAAAACTAAGAGTTTAGTAGCATATAGTAAAGCCAGCAATATCTGCTTCTATGATAGACTATGTCCAAAGATTTTAGTGAAGGAATGACAGGTGTGAAATAAATTTTGCCTAATATACAAATACTGGATGATTTTTTTAAAATGTGGATTTCAGTATAAGGCAGAGAAAATACTAGAAATACAACTGACATATCAAGAGAATGACCCGATAAGGACTTTCTGTTGGATATACAAAAGAAATTGGTTAAAGCTTTTAAGATTAAAGTGGAAATACAAATTATAACACAAGAAAATAATTTGGTTAAAGGATTTCTGAGGGAGAAGGATTACAAAAGAAGTTTGCTAAAGTTCCAAAGAAGCCTTTAGGACAGGGCTTTTCAACCAGTGGTACGGGTACCACCTGTGGTACATTGGTACCTGGGAGGTGGTACGCAACCATCCTAGAAAAGTGGTAGCTGAACCGGTGGCAGCAGCGCACAAGCCTGAGCTGCAGGGCTGTCAGGGCTCAGTGGAAGTGCCAGGATCAGCGTCGGGCTCCAGCTGGAGCTCGGCGCTGATCCTGGCGCTTTTGCTGAGCCCAGAAGAAGTGCCGATCAGCTGGAATGTTGCAGCATCTCCAGGGTCTTGTGATTTACATTCAGATGTTTGGCAACTGATTCATATTTATGACGGTCACAGTGTCCCAGGGTCATGTGAAGTGACCAAAACCTGCTGCAACCACCCAGTAGACGGGGGGGGATAAAAACCAAACACCCCCACCCGACCCCCACTGCCAATCCTCAACAAAAATGCTCACAATAATGGAAACCTCAGACAGGAGGAAGAGCACCGCCGGGTGGGCAGGCAGGTGTCTTGCTCGGCTGTGGCTTGGGGGCACTCTTTTCAGTGCCATTGTAACTTTGAACAGTCACTAAGCGAACTGTTGTTAAGTCGAGGACTACCTGTACTTTATCACTCCCCCCCTTTTTTTGGTCATCAAGTTTTTGACACCTTGCTAGGCGACTGGAGGTACTCGGATACTGCCATATCCTAAAAGTGGTACAATGGGTGAAAAGGTTGAAAAGCCCTGCTTTAGGATGAGAAAAAAAATCTTGACAACGGATCAAATCCTATGGCAACATCTGACCGAATTAAAGATCAAGTTTGTTAGAAGTGAAAGGAAGGAATATACAGTTGGTTTGTTTAACCAAGATTAAAAAGAGACATATTTCTGTAAAGCTCTGGGAACCTTCATGGACTTTTTTCTGAGACCAGGAAAAGCTGTTGGTTTATGGATTTGCATACAGATGAGATATGGGTTATGGGAAGAAGAGATATTTGTCTATAATCTTATAGGGGTGAAGAGTTATTACGGTAAGTTATTTTCTACTTGGGTTGAAGATTGGAAGTCACGTCTTTAAATATTTTTTTCTTTTTCTTAGTTTCTTCTTTTCTTGTTCTTTCCTTTCTATTTATTTTTCTCTTTGAGTTTAGTTTGTATGTGCTTTTACTATTGTAATTAAATTTTTTCATATTTTCTAAAAGGAACTGACAGTGGAACACAAGGAAATAAAGTCCCACTGTTTGGGAAATGTCTCTGTGGTATGTCTAAAAAAGTAAAACAAACTGACCAAAATCTATATTTATCTGGATTAGATTGCAGTCCTAGCCACATTTACCTGCTAAGAATTACACTGTTTACTTTGTTCCAATCTGTCACATGAGTGGAGAATAAAGAAGTAATTCTTTGTGCAATTTTGTTAATAAATATCTAAGTACGCATGCTGTTTCATGATTTACAGTATACACCAGAAAACATTTATTTTATTTTCCTCCCATTATTGAGACAGAACAATTTCATCCTGCCGCTTTCATATGGCAATATGGCATGATATGAATCTCAAACAACATTTATTACTGCAAACTGCTATTATTAGTAGCACACTAATAACATTATCTAATATTTCCAAAGGTCACAATGCTTTCTGGCCCTGACATTTTCAAATCTGGCATTCTCCCTTGATCTGTTTGACTTGTTATGCTGCTGTGTTGTTGTTGTTATGCCCTATCGAGTCGTAAACAATTCCTGGTGACTCTATGGATTAAAATTCTCAAAGACATCCTGTTTCTAACTGCATTGCGCAATTCTTGTAAGGTGCATTTCTGTGATGTGTGTTCCTTCTATCTACTTCCTACACTGTCAACTTCTTCGCCCTCCATCGACCTTGACCAGCATTTTCATCTTTTCCACAGATGCACTGTTAATTTAATGAGCATTCTGGATTGATTTCTTCTAGAGCTGGATGGTTGGTCTTCTTAGTTGTCCAACAAATGCAAAGCAGACTTGTACAGCACCAAAGCTCAAAGAAGCTCTTTCTCCTGGTGCAGAGTGCATCCCTCACATTCATACATCATACCATCCTGGCTTGTGTCTTGATGAAAATGGTTGTCTTTAATGAATCTCCCAATGCCTTTTTTGCCCACTGCTCCTCATCTCTGAATCTTCTTTGCAAATCCACCATCCTTCTCAATTTTGGACCTAGAGAACTGTAGCTGTCAACTACTTCGGTCACTTTATCTTAAATTCTTTTACAATTGACATAAACTGGGTTTTCTTGATGTTCAAGGAATGCCTGATTTTTCCCTCTTCTGTTTTTATTTTTAGAATGATTGTTATTCTGTTCCTGACTGGGTTACATTAATTACATTATATATGTATATACATATATTTTGGGACAATAACCACTGCTTCATTTTTTTCTGTGAGTTTCATTTCCAGAATAGAAACATTTAAGTTTCCCAATCTGGTCCATTTTTAAACCACTTTTAGAATGTCTATCCCAGTTTAAGTCATTTCTGCTTTGGTTCTTACCGTAGATGTTCCATGTTATCATCCTAAATGTTTTAATAACCCTTCAGCTTTTTTTTATTCTGCCAACATCAGCAACTAGACATCTCCAAAACTTTGATCCACTCATGTCGTACTACCTTGATAAAATTGTTTACTCTTCTTCAGTAGCCAAATAGTTACCTCCAGACTGGCAACCCTACAGTCTGTCTTGGCATGATGAACATTTTTTCCATTAGTTTTGGCATATGTAAAGAAGCAGTTTGATATTTTTCTCATGGTGTTTCAGAGAGTTGCTGCAACCTTACTATGGCTTCCTCGTGATGAGCCCATCTGATGTATTTCATCTTCTCCAGGACTAGTGATGATTGGACCATTCTCTGCACCAAGGGAGAGGGGTTTGGACTTTTAACACAGTCCATACACATCTTGTCACAGGCCCATCTTTGGATTTCTGTGGCCTTCCCCTAGAGTATACCATATCTTGCTGACACTGCGATCATGGACTGTGATCATGGAATATATATCCTGCTTATGTTGCAGATTATAGAATACAGAATAGCAGAGTTGGAAGGCACTTTGGAGGTCTTCTACTCCAACCACTTGCTTTAACAGGAGATCTTATACTATTCCGGACTAATGGTTGTCCAATTTTTCTTGAAAGTCTCCAGTGATGGAGCACCCACAAGTTCTGGAGGCAAGTCATTCTATTAATTAATTGTGCTCACTGTGAGGAAATTTCTTCTTAATTCTAGATTGGATCTCTCTTTAAAGAGCTTCCACCCATTAGTACTTCTCCTGCCCTCTGATGTTTTGAAGAATAGATCAACCCATTCTTTTCTGTGGCTCCTCAGTTATTGAAAGACTGCTACTGGTATCCTGTCATTCCTAGTCGTTCTCTTGCTGAAGGAGTCAATGCTTCATTGTGATTTTTAATAGTCTCAGCCAGAGCTTTTAAAATTCAATGAACTAGAGTCATTATCTTCATATCTGCAGGCTCTTTGCCTTTTTGCCATTTGTGGACACACTGCACGAGCTCTGTTGGACCATACTTTCCATTATGGGATATATATCGGACTATACCATACTCCCAGCGACCGGTCAGGGTGCATAGGGTTGGCCTCCTACGAGTCCTGTCTGTTAAACAATGTCATCTGGTGGGGCCTAGGGCAAGGGCCTTCTCTGTTGCTGCCCCAGCCCTCTGGAACCAGCTTCCCTCAGAGGTTCATACTGCTTCCTCCCTCCTAGCTTTCCGGAAAGTGCTGAAGACGCATCTATGCCGACAGGCTTGGGGCATATGAGCTGTGCTCTGCCCCTCGGCCCTAAGAGTGTCCCGCCATCAGCGACTGCGAACTGATTGTGTTTGTATGTGGTATGAATGTGGTTAATTTTAAAATTGTTATTATATTCTTGTTGTGAGCCGCCCTGGGTCTTCGGAGAAGGGTGGCATATAAGTTTGAATAAACTAAACTAAACTAAACTAAACTCTGGTTTAGGGTACATCAGGAATAAGTGTATTTTTTAGAAAGCTATTGGATAGGTCAGTTATATAAACTGTGGAATAGTTTCTGTGCCTCCAAGCTAGATGGGTAGTTTAGCCTCCAAGCTAGATGAGTAGAAAGGAATAAATTAGAGAAACAGAATTAGAAAGAGTAGGTTGAAAAAGTAACTTGTTCCATCTCTTCTCTCATCTGTCAAACTAGATGAACCTGCTGCATTACCAGCCATGGTCATACATTTAAAATGGGATGGTTACAATATGCATTTGTATTTATTGGTACTTAATATTTTACATTTGTCTGAGACTATATTTAGAGTGCAGTTTCTATTTTTTTTATCATCAAATATTTATTCATCTTTATCCCTGTTTTTTCCCCTCCACCATATGTCCTTTATTGTTAATTGATTCTTTTTAAAAATAATTTCCTTTTTATCTCATTCCACTCAACTGTAAACACTATAATCAAATCTGTTTATTTCTTTCCATTATGTACACTGAAGCAACGGTTGTTGACTTGGCCCCGCAATGAACAGAAATGAAAGTACATCCCTTTAGTCTGAGACTAAATTTTTGTTTGGCATTCTTTCTTTTCCTTTTCTATGAATTACAACTTCTTTCGTCTTCTTTCTTTGGAAGACATTTAAAAGTATTCTGTATATTCACTGTGATCATTATTGGGTTTTAAATAATACAGAGTAGAACTGAAAAGAAATAGAACAGGTTTTTTTTAATTGAAATGTACTATTATTGTTTTATTTTTAAAAAACAGGAAAAAGAAAACAAAAGGGAAAAAGCAAGGTGAAAATGATTTTATTCAATAGTTTTCATGAATGGCATGACATTCATTTGAACTTTCAGTTTGGGTTTATTTGGAACAGAGCATCAAATCTTATTCACTGTTTCTATTCTCTCTTATCTGATTTTGTTTTCACTCTCTTGACAAAGTCAAAGTGGAAGTAAAATTTAGACATCATTATTTCATTTATCACCATAAACCATAATGTAGGTTTTTAAAGAATGTTGCATGGACCAACTATTGTGGCTTATAAAACATAATTTATGATTGGCACATTGGACAGACACAACCACAAAAAATGAACTATTCAATAAACTATGATGAAGTAAAGCATGCCTTAGTCTGATACGTGAATATAGTTTCACTCAACCATTTTAGAACTATCAGCTGTATGTGGTTTGTGTCATATAATACCATAAGACTAATTCTTAGGCCTAATTTATATAATGTGTGAAATCTCAGTGTGATTGTATGGTTAGGACAATATATATTAACATAAATTGTCATTTATAAGCCATCATTTGTGGCTTAGCATTCAATGTGGACCCATTCATTATGGCCTACACAATGAACTCTAGTTAAAGCAATCCATAGCTTAATGCAATGCATGAACCCAGCCTCAGTGATATATTGCTAATAATGAAAAGTTGCTGACCCTTCACAAATGCATCTTCTTTTATTTACCTAGGAATAAGGGATAGAATGTGTTGTTGAAAGAAAAATCTTCATCAGGATCCAGTCCAAGCTGGGAATAATCAAAATGGAGACTGCTTTAGAAAGAAGGTTGTAGTTTATTGAAGAGGAGAGCTAGACAGAAAGATGGCTCTGGGAAAAACTGACCACATGGAGCAGAGTGGTGGATTTTTATGCCTTCTGGGGCTCTTGGGGTTGTTTCTTGTTTCTGTTTGAGGCTTTGCATTTCCTGTGTCATGTACTTTGATCTGAGTCTGAGTGTGCCATTTTGGTATTGGGTGGGTTAATCCTATTATGTCTCCTGTCCTTAGAATTTGGGTGCGGGTATGTAGATTTTAGGTGTCTTTGTCTTCCTAATAGCTTCCTGGCCCCAACCTTCCTGACTGGATTATTGAAATTTGCATTTTTAAAAGCTGGCCTCTGCCTAGGGGCTGGGGCTGATTTCTGGGGGCTGGTTTCTGTCTTTTTTAAAAGATCTTCTCCATTATTTCTTTGAGGAAATATATTCTGCCTTTTTAATAATTCCCAAAATATTTCTTTCTCTGGATTCTTCCCACAGTGTCTTTCTCTGCACTGCAGAATCTTGTCTTTGCCATGGATTCCTCTCCTATGCAAGGCTGGGCCAATCTGGAATCAGCGCTGTGCGCTGCCTCCTCAGGATACACTGGGCTTCCAGAAGCCAAATGAACTTTTGGCTCTGCTGTTGCTGCTTCACAGAAAATGCTGCAGAAGCCATGTTGCAGCCTTCCCTCTGGAAACGATGCGTGAATGTGCTGCCCTTTGGTAGGGACCTTTGTCTCCTTGGATTTCCCCCCTCCGGAAGTCAAGACCACGGGGCCACCATTCTCCCCCCCCACACTACTCACCATTCTTTTGAAGTAATCAACATCCAGTGATAAATGTATGTTTTCTCCCACCAAACATAGTCAGGAAATTTCAGACATGGATGTAGATGGGACAATGGATAGAGTCTTTTTTCCCCCCTGCTGGACAACTGGGTCCCCTTTCTTCAACCTCTCCAGCCCCAGGGAGCATAGTGAGAATATTAGGGGGCAGGGGAATTATATGGCCGAAACCGTGGCTCTATGAAAATGCTCAAACTTTATGTACACAAAATTGTTTGAGACACATTCTACCCAGCACAGTGTTGCAATGGAAGCTGTTCCCTTTGCTACAAATTATTTAACCCAGCGTCCTGCATATCCCATTATGTCAGGATGGGTACATGCCAGGCTCCCATTTTGAAACCATGACACCTAATGGGACCCAGGAAGTGTGCCTCTTCTCTGTTGCGTCACCTGCTCTTTGGAATTTTTATTTCTGTTTTGCAGGCTTCCCATGCTCACAAATGGTAAGAAGGGCACCATTCTAAATCTTTTGAATAAATAAATAAATGTAAAGATGTTTTCTAAGCACAGTTTGGGGGGAAATAATTAGTCTCAGAATCTGGAAACTAAAGTGCATTTTGCTCCTACAAGTACTTAGAGACCTTCAGAACCTTACTAAGATTCAAAGAAATACTGATTCATGTTGAATTATACAGAAAAGAAAAACCATATTTGTGCTTCACCTCTTTAAAGATGCTGCCTTGAAATTATGCTCATATGCAATGGAGGACTTCCACTGCAATTTCCTCAGTGTCCAGGAAAGGACATATTATGGTCCTTGCTCCTGGTCAGTTTCTATGATTTAGAGCAGAGGTGTCAAACTCAATTTCATTGAGGGCTGCATCAGCATTGTGGCTGCCCTCGGGGGGGGCGGGGGTGTGTGGCCAGGGTGGGTGCGGCCTACTGGTTGGGCATGGATGGAGTGGGTGTGGCCTACTGGATGGGCATGACCAGCTCTACATCTTTCGCGTCAAGGGTGCCTGTAGGGCCTGGGCAGAAGTGGGACAGTTCTCTGGCAGAAGGGGGTGGGACCGGGGCAAGCAACAAGGCATAGTCCATTTCCTCATTCCTCACAAAGGGTGACACCTCCCCAGCATACACCCAGGGGGCGGGGATGACGTGGCAGGGGCTGGTTCCTTGCTGTTTCCAGACAGCCTTGTGGAGCTAAGACTGGATGCGTTTCAGCATAGATGGCCACCACAAAATTGTACATTGGCTCCCGTCCGGCCTGGGCCAGGGCCAAGGCAGCGGGGACCGTTCCCTCACTGTTTCCAGGATGGCTTTGTGGGCCACATGAAACCACTTTGCGGGCTGCATCCAGCCCCCGGGCCTTGTGTTTGACATGTCTGATTTAGAGTGAACTTGAACTGGGATTTTTTCATTCTTAGTCCATTATCTTATATTAGTTCATCCATCCATTATTTGGTTTAATAACCACAAACTGATGGGAGAAACTCTGCTAAACTTTTATTTGTTGGCCAGCTAACGATAAAGCGGTTGAAAGCTTGCAGATATTGTGTCTGATCTTGTACAGGCAGGCCATTTTGTGTTTTATTAGGTTTTAACTTAGCATTTTGCATGAGCTCAGCTATTGTGATTTACAAATGACTTTAGGGCTTAACACTCCATGAAACAAGATTTGTTCAATAAACCATTGTTCTAATAGTTATGGTTTTAGTACAACGTAACCATGATTTACCTTTTCTGACCCTATAGTGTATATGTAACAAAACCTACCAAGATGCTGTATATGTTTAGAATGACACATCTTGTTTTGGGAATGCACCCCATATTTGGTTTCTTTTACATACTCCTAAAACAACTTGGGAGTTTCCAGGTAACATTTAATTTATATACAGTAATCTGTTTTTCCATTCCATTCACGGAACTTTATGGAATGGTGAACCAAATGATACCTTCTTTTACATACAAACTTCTGGTGCTTTTCCTATCATTTATTCTAACCTTTTATCTCTTTCTCCGCCCTCTGTCACACATTTGGACAGGAAGGAGGAAGAGAAGGCACAGATCTGTTCAGAAAAAAAGTCAGAAATGCTGAATTACATTCTGTAGATGATAGTGCTAAAAGTATAGAAGTGGAAACATTCTTAGGAAACTTTAGTCTCTGAATTTAATGTGCAACCACTGACACAAGGGAAGGGAAAAGAGGGGGAAAGTTGCTTTTATTTCAAACAGACAAGAAAATTCAGGAACGGAGGCACCTGAACTGCATAACTGGGATGATCCGTGTTTTGCATCCCTAGAACCTCAAAATAAAAGCACCCCTCAAATAAAGAGAGGCCTGGCAATGTTTTGTTTCTTACAGCATGCAGGGCATTTCAAGTACTGTAAGACAAAAATGAAATCTTTTTCTCTGGTTTCTCCTGTGGGGAACTTTGTGAATAAAACCATTTTCCAACATACTTTTTTTTTGGTGTGTACTTACTTGAAAATCGTTTCCCCCCCCCCCCCAGTTGAGACACTTGTAGGCTATAATTTTCTTTTTTTGAAAGGGTTTGGGTGAGGGCGTAGAAAAAGAAGAAAAAGAAAAAAAATCTTGCTGAATTACGTTCTGCAAACACTGAAAGAACCATAGTAACTGACAATGTACGAGAACTACCAATATGTTCTTTCTATAAACTTGATGGCAGCGCACCAATGGCAAGTCTGTGTGGCTTTGGGTTTTAAATTTCACTTATAATTATGCCTTCCAAATGATGGTCATTATCTGGCCTATAAATATGCAGAGCACCATGGTGATTATACTGAAGCCCCATCTTTACCTTTCTGATTTGTAACGACACCATATTCTGAGTACCTTTAAAAACTAAAGATATTTCAAGGTCAGCCTTTTATAATACCAAACCTCTGTTTTTTCTCTCTAAAATGAAGATGTGATATACGTTCTCCTAACTTCTAATTAACTAGGGAAACAAGGAAGGATCAGGAAGGAGCACTTCAGCTGAGACAATCAGCAAATCTTACCGGTGAAATGAAACTTCGCCCAGTGACACAGCAGAAGTTAGAGTTTCCATGTTAGTTTCATAAGACCAAGATATTTTCATGAAACCTCTTCAGCCAGAAAAAAAACAGATTTGCCTGATTGGATATGTTCACATATATTGCTAAGCTACATATTTTTTGAACCATGGTTTGTTGAAGGAATCATTTGGGGTTTGTTTCATCAAAATGCTAAACAAAAAATGCGAGGGTCTACTCATCACACTAAGCAAATTGTTTAAGGGGATGCAGGGGCTCCTGTGGTTAGGATGCTGAATGAAAAGACCATTGAGAGGTTGACAGCTCAGCAGTTTGAACCCTGAGAGTGAGCTACGTGATGGAATGAGCGCCCGTCTATTTGCCCCAGCTCCTGCCCACCTAGCAGTTTGAAAGCATGCAAATGCAAGTAGATAAAGAGGTATAACCTCAGTGGAAAATAACAGGGACATAAAAGGAGCCCCCTCAGTGTCCTCTGGGCAACAGTGATGTCAATGGCTAATCCTTTCAATCCAGAAGGACCTTGGTAGATACTTCTAACACAAATGTATTAGTAGCAGTGGTGGTGAATTGTAAGCCACCTGGAGTTATGGATTGAGATGTATCCCAAGCACTGATACATCAGTTTGAATGAATGAATGAATGAATGAATGAATCCACAGCAAAGAAATGAGATTAGAGTTTAGCATAGCAGTGTTCAACGTATTTTGGAATGCCAAGGATTGAAGCAAAGATAGTAGGTAGTCAGGTCAATGTCACATATTCAAGATAGTCAGGTCAATGTCACATATTCAAGGTAGTCAGGTCAATGTCACATATTTATGTATTTATTTATTGTTGATATTTCTAAACTGCCCATCTCCCTCAAAAGAGGGATTGCCAGGTCTTAAATTTTGTGCTCTCCTGTGATTTGAGCAACATTGCACTGTACTGTGTGGAAGAGCAGTTGAGGGAGACTTCTCAATGTCCTTTGAGTTCATCTACTATTGGGGGAATGAGACAAGTTCAGGAAAAGTGGGGTCTGTAGAGTTAGGCTCCAAAGATGTAAACCAAATTGAGATTGAGGCAATTGAGGAGAATAGGGTTCAGATATAGGGATAACAAATACTTCTTGGTCAATTCAAGGATGGGTGAAAAAAATAGAATAACAGAGTAGAGAAGAAGCTATTAGAGGGTCAATGAGTTATTGTTTTAGTACTATTTTTAGATTTTTATCTCAGTTTTATACACACATGTACTGATCAAAACAGCCTTTCAATGTATGATATTGTTTAGAAGTGAACTTTGCCCATGCAAACCTGGCTTTCCTTTTTTGTCTTATCAAGAAGAAGCTCGGGGTTGCTATGCCTAAATTACAGTGTAAACTTTGTGGTTAGCCACCAGATCTGAATGAAAGGTTTCTGGTACAATATACAACTATATTTTATTAGCTGCTGGGTAGACTCCAAGAAGGAGTCATGCATGGGATAGAAAAGGTGGATAGAGAAAAATTATTTTCTCTATCACACAATACCAGGACAAGGGGGCACTCCCTAAAGCTCATAGGTAAGAAAGTGAGGACAAATAAAGGGAAATATTTCTTCACCCAGAGGGTCGTTGATTTATGGAATTCACTTCCAGAAGGGGTCGTGACAGCTGTCAGCCTTGACAGCTTCAAGGCAGGGCTAGATACATTCATGGATGCCAAGTGTGTCGGTGGTTATTAAAACGGATGTCCATGTGCCACCTCTATGTTGGTTGAGGCAGGCAGGATCCCCTTGAGTACCATTTGTTGGGGGTCAAGGGAAAGGGAGGGTTTTGCCTTCTCTTTCTGCTCAAGATCCCCATGTACAATTGGTGGGCCACTGTGTGACACAGAATGCTGGAATCGATGGGCTTTGGCCTGATTCAGCATGGCTCTTCTTATGTTCTTATGTTCTAAGGTTTCTATATCAGAGGTAAGAATTCCAATATCACAAATATATTTCCTAACAAAGATCTAAAAGGTTTTTTAAAAGAGGTACAGGTAGTTAAATCCTCTGGAGTTGTGGTGGGATATTGATATATACAGTATAACAAGCATGCTACAAAGCAGTAAACAGCAAGGCCTTCCACGTCCATTCCAGGCATTTTATTCAACCCTTCACTAGTTCAGAAAAATACTCATAGACTACAAGATTTTATAATGGAGCTTCCTGAGAAACTTTTACAAGAATCATTCACTGAACAAAGAAAAACTGATGTGTTTTGCCTGCTGATTTACAAACATCACATTTCTTAATTTAAAACTCCAGCAAGCTGAAATTAAAAGAAAACTTAATTTTGTTGTCTTAGAAATAATCACTGTAATTTAATAATGAACGAACCGTTAAAATCTATGGGTGTAATGTCATGGTTTTAGATCATATATTTCTGTTTTGCTTGCTTAAATCATCAGTATACGAAATCCGTCAAGACAATAAAGATTTAAGACATTTTGTGCATATTAGTGAATCAAAAGAAGTAATGTTAAGTATTAGAAAGAAAGGTAAATAATTGATTTGCAGCAATGGATTGCTGATATGTATGATCAGTTAACATTTGATTGTCTATCTGTCCATCATTGGAGAGGACAAGAAACATTACTTTTAAGCAACCTGGTTAAATGTTTTGAGTTTTGGGGGGGTGTTGGTTTTAAATAAGGTTAATGTTGAAGCCATTTAAAAAGTTCATTTTCATAATGCCACACTGCACTTTTTTAGTTGTTTTTTTAATTTTATTATTATTTATTCTGTTGTTAGTTTGTTTCTTCTTATTTTATATTTTAACTTTGGAAATAAAATAAACATTTGTGAACACTGTACATTTTTTTTAAAGATTTGGACATTATTAAATGCTGTTACCCTTGCCTAGCTACAAGTATTTTTTTTTAATGTTAATTGCTTTGACGCAATGAGAACATTTATTTTCAAAGATTCCCACTGAGAAAGTTAAATATAAAGCTTCACCACCTGTTAAATAAGGGGAGAGGGCAACCAGTGCAAGCTGGATTATAAATGTTTGCATTCAGGTGTTGTTGAGGATATTGAGACACAAAAATAATTTGTCAAAAGATAATGCCAAGAAAAAAAAATAACTATTCTGAATATTGTGAAACCTTCTTCAAGGCATTCTTAAATAGGAGAAAGAGAAAGCTACGAAAAGCATCCTTTCAGCAATAAGAAACCGTGGCAGAGGGGCTGGAGAGGAAACAGCTCCTTTGATCACTGAGATCTACATAAGGTAAGTGACCCGGTCAGGCAGGATGGGGGGGAGAGGGGGAAGCATGAGATATCTCAGAGGGTCAGGGGAGATCTTGGGTGGTCTCAAGCACTAGCCCCCCCCACGGCCTTCCCACCCTGAAATACCTCATCTGCACTTAACAACCCGTGCATTCGATTAACGAATGCATGGGAAAAAGCAGGGAGTGACAGCAATCAAGTTACACGATTCACTCCTACGAATCCTCAGGTTACAAATGTAATTAGCAGGCTCCAATACATTCGTAACTCGAGGACAACCTGCATCGCTCCCACAGAGAGGGCCTCCTCAGGGTGCCATCGGCTAAGCAATGTCAGCTGGTGGCGCCCAGGGGAAGAGCCTTCTCTGTGGGGGCACCGACGATATGGAATGAGCTCCCCCCGGAACTCCGGACGTGTCATGATCTCCGCACCTTCAGAAGAGAACTGAAGACTCATCTCTTCAATCAAGCCGGCCTGGCCTAGATCTCCTCAGGTTTTTAAGTAAATTTTTATAAGAAGGTAGCTAGGGTTTTAAGAATGGGATTCTAATTGGTTTTAATGACAGTTTAGGTATTAATTTAATTTAGTAATAATATTTATTATTGTTATGTGTTTTAATCTTGCTGTAAACCGCCCCGAGTCCTACGGGAGAGGGTCGGTATAAAAGTTTGAATAATAAATAAATAAATAATAAATTGTGCTAATTAATATGCTATTAATTTAACAGGTAAGAAATATTTTATTAAGTAATTCATATGCTGGCAAAACATGGACACTAATCTCACAATCGATATCAAAGTTACGAGTAGCGCAAAGAACCATGGAAAGATCCATGCGTGGCATTACAAGACAAGATAGAAAGACCTGCACATGGATTAGAGAACAAACGAAAGTATATAAGATATCATCAAGAGAGTAGAAGAATTGAAAAGGAAATGGGCTGGTCACATAGCAAGAAGGACTGACGGCAGGTGGACCAAGGCAGTCACAGAATGGATCCCACTTGATAAAAAGCATCCACAAAAGACACCTAAAACAAGATGGATCAAGGACATCAGCAAGTATTGCGGGCCCAATTGGCAAAAGAAAACTCAGGACCGTATTGATTGGTAACATGTGGAAGAGGCATTCATCCCGCAGTGGATAGACAATAGCTATGATGATGATGAATGATGGTAATTTGGTGTTTAAAGGGAAAAATCTACCAATGCTCATTAAAGAGCTGCTGTGAATTAGAAACTCAATTTTCAAACAATACTTTGATAATTGGTTTGTTATTTTTTCCCTCCTTCACCCCACTCCCCATTCCTGCTTTGCAAGCAGCTCATTCTCTACCAACATCATTGTTTGGCAGCCCAATAAAATATAAGATGCCCTTGATAGCACACTGTAACATTTTAATTAATTAAGCTGCCCAGCCTGAAGTGCTTTCGGGAAAAGTTAAATAATATTTCCTGGCTTTATCTGGCACTAGCAAGCCACAATGATACGTTTTGTTACTTAGCGTACCTTAAAAGGACACAGTTATCCTCCTCATTTATTGATGTCTCTTTTAAATCCTCTGATCAGTAATTACGGGATTGCTTGGGTGGGGTATTTTTGATTGGTGCCTGCAACAGATCCTTTGCTTGATCAATGGGAAAGGAGGCTGAAAGCAGTGGTGAAAGAATGTTACTTAATTTTTTACAAGGATTAGTATTCTTCCAAAGGCTGACTAAAGAAAAGGCAGACTCAATTTTTAATAAAGGAAGAGATGGCAAGCAATGTGGAGCATTTGGCTAACCCTAAAAGTTGACAACAGCCAACTGGCTGTTAGTTTTGGCAAGAACTGAAGCGAGCAGGCCTGTTGTCAGCACCTAGCAGTTGATGGCAGACACATTCCCCCCCCCCACCCCCTCATCCCCGGCACCTGAAGAATCTAGCCCCAAGCGGACTTGATGGCTGTTTTATTTCTCCACAATGTCTTATGTGAAACACCACTGCAAAGTATTGTTGGAAATTAAAGTGGAAGATAGAGTCCACCAGAATCCCCTCAAACCAAAGTAGAATGAAAGAAATGTACTTCATCAGTCAAGATAATATTTGAACAAAGTCTGGATAATAAATCCTAGATTAACTGTATTTAGAAGATGAAAAACAGTAAGGAAAAATAGACTAGGGTAAGGGAGATATTAAAAACCTCTAGCACTATTGTAAGGTGACCAACTTTTTTACAATGAGAAGGAGGACACAAATAAATTGAAGAAAAAAAAGTGAGTCTAATGTGTGCGTGTGTGCTGTGTCGTGTTTCGGTAAGAAGTAAACAAAGCCACTTGCGTGCGGTGCACTCTTGCACGCAGCGCACTCTCTCAAAACAATTCTCCTGTGCAGAGCGCATGCGTCTCATAATCGCGCCTTGCCGCACTGTACTGAGCCTTGACGAATCATCATGTCAAATACAAATATGTCACATCACATGCAACGGATCGGATTGGCATCGATAGAATACGGAGATTTACAGATTAGTCTTCAAATATCGCAAAGGAGGACATGTAGGAGGACACTTTTCAAGAGAGGACAGAATTTACAAAAGGAGGACTGTCCTCCCTAAAGGAGGACGATTGGTCACCTTAACTATTGGACACCAATTCTCTGGAATCCTCTTTCCTGTTATCCTGATGGTATTTGATTTCCTTCTTTCCCTTGGATAGCTTTCTTCTCTGAGAGCCACAGCAGCTCTGGGACTTGTGTTATCTCCCACAATGGAAGGCATGGCATCCAACAACCTGGATTTCATGCTGAACATCCAGTCAGTCCTAATGTCAGTCCTGTATATTATAGAGTAATTAGAGTCTGTGTTTTCCTTTGCCGAAAGACCCTGGAAAGGGTCGAATGTCACCCTGGAGGGGTGACCACCGCTGAGGAGGACCCTCGCCTAAGAGTGGAAGGGCGACAGGCCTCCTGCTGGAGCCGAGGCAGATCCTTTGAATCGACGAAGAAAAGACTGGCCATCAACATGGTCGATCACTTAGCTGCACCAGCCGAAAGCCAAAGCACTATTAAGCACAACGAAGCACCGTGGAAGATCTGGGTGAGACCCTTCCTTTCCTCTCTTCTACCCTAACTACCTTCCTGTAGTGATCTGTATAGATTAATAATAAAATCCCACTTCAGTATAAAATCATGTACCTTAAAGATTTCCTTAACCTGATGTACTCCAGATCTGTTAAGTTCAATGTTCTAGAATTCTCAGCCAATATTGGCTATTCTCCCCCTCTCTCTCCATGTTAGAGAAAAACAGTGGTGGGATTCAGCCAGTTTGCACCACTTCGGCAGAACCGATAGCTAATTTTTTGTTGCCCAGGCCCAGAATGGACTTCCGGAAGCGGCATCCACATACAGAACCGGTTGTTCACATAGTTGAATCCCACCACTGGAGAAAACCATATTAAATTCTTAACATTTTGATCAGTTTCTAGTTTATTTTCACTAACAAATGCATTTGCCATGCTATAGAACACTGGAATACTAGTTTCATTTGTATGCATCACACTAATTTCATTTTTATGTGTTATTTATGTATTTGTATACAAAGGTTAGAGAGGAAAGGGGCTTTTATAAAAAGGAAATTCCCCTAAAGACCAAAGACTCGTTTAGCATACGTTTTAATTTTCAGTAAAACCAAGCAGGGTTTGGGAGTTTAAAGTCTCTTCACCATTATTTTTTTATTCGAGCAATTGGAATAAAATATCAAAGTGCATTACTGAATACCACCAATAGATTCTTTACTCACAGAATATATAATCACAGAATGTATACATTTAATGTGTTACGTTTCCTCTTTCAAAATCTGGTGGAACATTTTTCTCTCTTTGGCCACCTACCACTCATTTAAGAATATTAATATTCTTTTGTTCCATTCTGGACATTCATTTCTTGCCAAGTCATCAGCAAATTCAAATAAGCCAGATTCTAAACATTTATCTTCTGTGCCCTCTCCAAATTATATTAGACAGCTAACCATCAAGCGAGGCAACGTACAATTAACAGCTCTCAATCTGATAGAAAGTGACATAGTTTGCAACCCTGAAAATTGCAATCCCACTTATCTGAGGGATGCACAGGGTAAATGTGCGAGCAAAATGTTTGCCAGATTCTGCTTTTTCACGTTATTTGCTGTTTCATTTGCTAGATTTTTTCTTCTTCTTTTATTACTTTATAATGAATATAAGGGAGTGAGCATACCTAATATTCCTTCCTCCTATTTTCTCCATAACAACAGCCCTGCATTGGGCTGAGAGAAAGTGATGGCCCAAAGTCACCCAGCTAGTTTCATATCTAAGGTGGATCTAGAACTCACAGTCTCCTGATTTCTAGCACCTTAACACTACACTAAACTGACTATAGTGACTCCTTATGTACCTTATTCTTTTTAACCTTAACACTATTGAATCCGATGTTCACAATATATGGGCTCTTGTTACTTACTTGAAAAGAAATACAACAATACCTATTGTGAATAGTTAGGAATCTGTTCCCATTGTTTACAGTCTTAAAGTAGATACTTCTAACTCCAGTTATGCTGTCATGATCCCCTTTCCACACAACAAACTATGTGAACTTTAAAGCCGACCCTTATGAATGTTTCCCTCAATATCTAGATTTGTAAAAATTATTCTTCTCCCCCCCCCACCCCCCATTTCCTTCTTGGTTTTTGAAATCATATCTGAAAAAAGTAGCTCACTGAATGATAGGAACATTTCTGAAGAAAATCATCAAGTCAAATCATTTGAAACAAAACACTAACTAGTCATAAGCAAAACAAGTGTTTTTGGAAATTAACACAGTGACTATATAAAAGGCACCGAGAGAGATTTGGGGAGGGAAAGGGTGAGGCTTCTTCTCCAAATTAGAGCTGGGGTTGATAATAATCAGGAGAAGAGAAGGGGAATATAGATTTTGATGGGGAATTAAGGAATTTTGATTCAAGATCCATGAGGGAAAGGTATTTATTTAGACAACTTACATCATGATACAATAATTGAGATGGTTATTGAGTGTTGTGGTGGTTCTTTGTCATGAAGGAATGTGTGACTGACTTGGGAACGAAAAATATAAAGAAGGAAATGGTACTGGCAAACTGGAAGTCATGTTATTGACAGAAAAGATCAAAGCGATTCTTACACTGCTTTATTTTTCTCGTTTATCGCTTTATTCCTTTTCTTTTTGTTCTGTTTTAATAAATAAATAAATAAAGGGGGGGATTTATTTATTTTATTTATTTTATAAAATTTGTATGCCGCCCCTCTCCTGAGACTCGGGGCGGCTCACAACAACAATACAGCTACAAATATAAAAAAATTAATAATAATGACAACAACCAATATAAAAATCCATACATACAACATGCAAACACAGTCAAACACACAATCAATGATGGAAGCACAATTCCTCGGCCCGGGGGCAGAACACAGTTCATACCCCCCAAGCCTGTCGACATAAATAGGTCTTCAAAAGCTTCCGGAAAGCTAGGAGGGAGGAGGCAGTACGAACCTCTGAGGGAAGTTGGTTCCAGAGGGCTGGGGCAGCAATGGAGAAGGCCCTTGTCCTAGGACCCGTCAGATGACACTGCCTAATGGACGGGACCCGTAGGAGGCCAGCCCTATGAGCCCTAACCGGTCGCTGGGATTCATGAGGCTGAAGACGGTCCCACAAGTAACCTGGTCCATTACCATAAAGGGCTTTATAGGTCATAACCAACACTTTAAATTGTGTTCGGAGACCAATTGGCAGCCAGTGCAGCTCACGAAGGGAAATACAGGTAGCCTTTGACTTATAACCATTCATTTAGCAATCATTCAAAGTTACAATGGCACTGAAAAAAGTGACTTATGGCCAGTCCATGCATTTACGACTGTCATCACGTGATCAAAATGTGGGTGCTTGGCAACAGGCATGTATTTACAATGATTGCAATATCCCTGGGTGATGTGGACTAGTTCCAGGAATTTTCCTGGCAGTTTTTCAGAATCTGAAAAACCATTCACCCCTCTTCCTAGGGCTGAGAGGGAGTGACTCAAAGTCACCCAGCTGGCTTTCTGTGTAAGGTGGGACTAGAATTCCCAGTCTCCCAGTTTCTAGCCTGGCGCTTTAAGCAATATACCAAAGTGCTTTCTGTACAGATTGGCTGTAATTGATCAAGCAAATAAACAATGAACAGAGATATTCTTGAAAAACCAATTATACTATTTTCAAAAAACATCTCCTCATATTATGGAGAAAGAAATGGTTATAACATCACATCTTCAGTTTGTGTTTAGTGTCACTCTGCTTGGAATAAGAAATCTATTTTGCTTCTATCTGAAAGTTTGAGTCTGTTTTTCTTTCAGGCATTTAGCCAGTGGTGGGATTCAGCTGGTTCGCACCACTTCAGCAGAACCGGTAGCTAATTTTTTGTTGCCCAGGCCGAGAACGGACTTCCGGAAGCAGCATCCACACAGAGAACCGGTTGTTCACATATTTGAATCCCACCATTCCATTTAGCCAAGAGAGTAAATAATTAATTTAGTTAGTTCTGGGACATATTTGGGACTAATCTTTAGGTAGTTAAGAGAGACAGCAATATTGCTCTCTTAAATGTATAGATGGGCTTACCATTTTCAATATCTGGTCCTGGATTTCATTTATCAGCTTTATTTTATTTTAAAGAAAGAAAGAAAAAGAGAGAGAAACTGAGACAGATGGACAGGGAAGACCACAAGACAAGGCTGACAGATGGCTTGTGCAAAATGCCAAGGAATACAAGAACTTTTTGTTGCAAAGAGGCATCGTGCAGTCTGAGGGATGGTAAAGGGAATCCTTTTTGGATATCAATGTTTTGGATAGAGGTGAGAATATATTGCAGTCAATATATATATATGGTTTTGTTGCTGCTGTTTTAGTTTTTGTTTCTGCTTTACAAAAGTTACAGCAGATAATAATGAGGAAGAGGAGGAAGTGGTCAGAGCTGATGCTTTTCAAACATTGCCAAACTATATTATGTAAAATAATTTGGTAACAATATAATCATACCATCAAATGCACAATAATACAGGAAATAAGAGTCATAGAAAAAAGCAACTCAAGATAATTTAAATAAATTGAGGAAGATGACAGCATGAACCAGTTTTGTCTAAAGAAATGAAAAGAAATGTATGTACACAGAGAAATAAAATAGCCTAGCAACTGAGTAAAAGTGGGAAGTGGTGGAAAAGAATAAGAGAAAAATATTGATTCAGGATTCACTACAGTTGTATGGCTGTAATTCTCAAAGATCTTGATCAACAGTATTTCTCAAACTTACCTAAAAATGCCTGCTGAGTATCCGCTGAAGCTGTTTCCAGAGATATTTTTTGATATATTGATAATGAGACCTTTGAGTAAAAAAGTCTGACAAACAAGCAAACAAGCACAAGACTTCTCCCATAAAACACTTAACTGATAAGCATATTCCACACTAATGGTACAAGCCTACTACAGGATCAGGTAAAAGGGTTGCTTGAGTTCATTTTAACTGCATCAATCCTATGCGGTTAAATTTAGCCCCAAAGAAATCCAATTTTGCATAAGGTAAATTAACTCCATCCCATCAGCCATTGCTGTGAGAACACAGAACTCAGACAATTGTCTAGTTGTGCCTTTCACAACCTCCAACTGGGGAAAAAAATGGCTGAAAAAGCAAGCCTCTTCATTGCAAACTCATTGCCAAAGTCTGGTGTCACAGAACCTCCTCCCTCCACATTTGATTGGCTATTTTAACCAAGCCCTGCCCAGTGCAACCTGGTTGACCAATAGGGTAAGCTCTGCCAATATTTGGTCACTAGGTGCAGCAGTTGCTAAGTGAAAACACAACTGTGCTTATGGTGGGCTAACTTACAGAATGTGTCTAAACTCTGGCACCCATGGCTCTTGTGGGGTTGAAATTTGGCAAAGTTGTGGCTGCTTCCATAGCCATGCTGCCATGGTCAGTGGCAATTATGTGACTGGAAACGACAATCACATGATTGTGCCCGACTGTGGCAGCATTGGCTATGGAAGTGGCCACAACTTTGCCAAATTTCAATTTGGCCAGATTCCTACAAAGAAAGCAATGGGGAGCCTGGCAGGGAGGTGGAAGTCACTCCCAATGCTTTTTTGCCTGTCTGTGGTCATTCTGTTTCTCTATTTAGTTAAGGAAATGTCTCTGAAATGATGACCCAATAGGCCACAGAGCATCCAGCCGATAATTAAAAGCCTGGGTGAAATTTCTAAGGCCAGGGCCAACCGTATCTGAATGGGGAGAGTCTGAAGAGTAAGAAATATACCACAAAAATATCTATTTTCAAGAAATCTAAATTCTGTAACACCTAACAAACTCATATCTGCACTGCAGTTAGGAATTCATACAGTAAATCATAACCTTAACAATGTAGCACTATTACCCTTTTTTTATAAACAACACATCCAGGAGAATAAACGGAATGGCAGATCTTCATGCTGAAATCTTACCAACAGGAATCTAACTTCCAGGTGGTGATAGAAGTAACAATGATACTTATCTCAAATTCTTCCTGTGTAGAAGAATTCAAAACATAGTTTAAAAAGTTACACCAGATTCCAGTGTAAAGGCACATAGGCAACCCAAGCTATCCCATCCTGAAGCAGGTTGGCACTTTATTACTGGATGATAAGGAAATGTTTACATTTCAGCCGTCAAAGTGTGACTAGTTGTGTGAAAAAAAAATGGCAGTCTCTTTGGGCTCCTTCTAAAACAGGACTATATAAAGCTGGTGACTAGTGGCAGTCAAAAAACAGATTACTATATTTGCACTGTGTAGTTTTCAAACAATCGGAATATGTATTTATCTTCCCTTCCTCATTTTCCCAGGCTGGTGGTAATATAAGTTATGCTTGGAAAAGAGGTTTAAAAACACTTCTATTAAAATCAAGGGCTAGTCCTCGGAAGCTGTCCCTCAACTTCAAGAATCAGGACAAGAAGAATGGAATGCTAATATTCCAAATAAATATAACTCTATTCCATAAACCAGCAAGGAAACATAATTTCAGGATGTACAGCTGGAGGCGTTCTCATCTAGAATGTCTGCAAACACCCTGCCATATCTCTAGGAGAGCAGATTTGTTTTCTCTTTCCTGTTATTCTTCCATATAGTTATATTTTATTAATACTTGAAAAATATAATTAAAAATCACTTTAATTTGTTGAAGTTATTCCTGTATGAAGTTATTCAGTGCAATAAAATAAACATTTGATGTTCCTAAATGTTTCTTTTATATAATAATAATAATAATAATAATAATAATAATAATAATAATAATAATAATAATAATAATAATAATAATAATAAAGTTGGAAGGGACCTTGGAGGTCATCTAGTCCAACCCCCTGCTCAGTCAGGAAACCCTATACCATTTCGGACAAATGGTTGTCCAGTCTCTTCTTAAAAATCTCCAGCGTTAGAGCATTCACCGCTTCTGGAGGCAGGTTGTTCCACTGGTTAATTGTTCTAACTGTCAGGAAGTTTCTCTTTAGTTCTAGGTTGCTTCTCTCCTTGATTAGTTTCCATCCGTTGCTTCTTGTCCTGCCTTCAGGTGCTTTGGAAAATAGCTTGACTCCCTCTTTTTTGTGGCAGCCACTGAGATATTGGAATACTGCTATCATGTCCCCCCTCGTTCTTCATTAAACTAGACATACCCAATTCCAGCAACTGTTCCTTATATGTTTTAGCCTCCAGTCCCCCAATTTCTTTTCATATGTGCAGTAGGCTCCAATCACTTTAAAATCTATATCTTTTTTTAAAAACATCATAATTCATTTGTTTACAATACTTTATATTCTTTAAGTTACAGTTCACAGAAAATTATTAAAGATGTCTTTTTTCTAAACTAATATCTAGAACCATTGGTATCATGCATTTACAATTCTAATTAAAGTAATATGCTTAAATATAATTACTTTGGGGTATCATGCATTTATAATTCTAATTAAAGTAGTATGCTTAATTATAATTACATTTGGGAATATCAGTGCAACCACCAGGTTGCAGCTCCATCACTTTAAGGTTCAAACATCAATCTGTCTATAAAATTACTTTATTTTGATTTTCACAAATGTGGTGCTTCCTTTCAAGTGATAAAGCCCCATTGCCATTGCAATGCTTCCAGTCCAACTTATTTTTCTAAAATGTTCTAATTATTATAAATCAGTTCCATTTAACATTTACCTAAAGGTAATACAATTCCTTTCTTCTCTACCAGTCATTCCTAAGAAAAATTAATCTATATCAGGCATTTATGACTAAGAATGACAGAATCAGCCAGCAATCCTCAACACCTTTCTTAAAAATAATGCTATTTTTGTATTACTGTACACACACCACACATACACACACACACGCACCTGTTCTCTTTTGTATGAAACTGTATAGTCTTTTCAACATAATAACCATGCTGAAAGTGTTTTTACTTTTTTTTTAAAAAAAACACACCAATGAACAAGAGCCCATAATTCCATTTTGGTGCTGTTTTAACAGATGGTGAACATTCTGGACTTTTTGTCATTGAAAGCAATCTTGAGAATCTTGTGGGAGTTGATGATAACTGAGTGCAGTTTAACAGCTTTAAAATAATCCATCTCCAAACTTTCAAGTATTCTTCCATTTAGATAGACATGTAAGAGAGAAGAAAAAATGCAGTGACATCTTCTTGTTTACCCCAACGTTATTACCACAAGCCTAAGATATTATGGAAATTATAAGTTACCATTATGAATATCAGTCATAGATCAAGAATATCAAACTGAATGTTTTTTTGGAATTACTTCTAATGAATATGCATGAAATGTTAAATAGCCCGTTGCCCATATTTGACATTGCCATCCACCTTCGATGCTTTTGTTTTTGCCAGATCTAGAAAATATTAAAGGTAAAGTATATCTAACCAGGTTACTTGCGGGACTGTCTTCAGCCTCATGTATCCCAGCGACCAGTTAGGGCGCATAGGGCTGGCCTCCTACGGGTCCCATCCATCAGACAGTGTCATCTGATGGGTCCTAGGACAAGGGCCTTCTCCGTTACTGCCCCAGCCCTCTGGAACCAGCTCCCCTCGGAGGTTCGTACTGCCTCCTCCCTCCTAGCTTTCTGGAAGCTTTTGAAGACCTATTTGTGCCGACCGGCTTGGGGGGTATGAACTGTGTTCTACCCCCGGGCCGAGGAATGTGCTTCCATCCTTGATTGAGCGTTTGAATGTTGTATGTATGGATCTTTGGTTTGGCTGTTGTCATTGTTATTAAAAAAATTTATGTGTACCTATATTGTTGTTGTGAGCCGCCCTGAGTCTCAGGAGATGGGCGGCATACAAATTTGATAAATAATAATAAAATAATAATAACAACTTTGAAAGTCAGTAGGCCCATCAATACTCACAGCTAAACAGTGTGTGCTCCAAATATGTATGTATGTATTTATTGCATCTGGGTAATTTTGCTGTTGATCAAAGAACAAGATTTAATCTAGAAGGACTCAAATCCCCCAGTTAGATAGTCCTTAATACTCAAGTCTAGCTATCGTTTGGAAACACCTGTTTGCTTAGAGAACATCTGAACATATTGATCAGGGTAAATTATCCACCAGCACTCTATCTTACTAATGCTGCATGGACTATTAGCTTATTGTTTTTTATTCACTCTTCATTCTCTGTACTGTACTCACACATGAAACACTTACCAGCTTAAGCTAACCGTTATATGAACCCAGCTTTCTGGGCTTGTATGGTACAATGAATCATAAAGCACACTAAAATATAACCACTAAGTTGGATTCCAACATCTTGAGATTCTATCTTATTTCTCATTGACATAAAATGCCCCATCAACTCATCAGAGGCATCTTAAATTTTTCAATAACTTTTCTAGTCACAAAGTATGTTTTCTCATTCTCTCAAGACAAGACTGGCCATACAAATAATGCACAATGCCTTCCTGGCAATGTGGTGATGAACCATTCAAGGTTTGAGATCTGCTCAGCTCCATAGCTATTTGAGGCTACTCTAGACATGACCCTTCTCCTCAGCAGCTGGGATCTTCTCTCCATGGCTTCTTCTAGGAGAAACCAAACATCTGGCTTCCATAGCCGCATTGTGCTGAGTAACATCTGACCAGATAATTTTAAAGCACTTGTGTTCCATCTGCTCCTTATAAACCAGGGTTCCTGCTGTTTTCAAAGCACGGTAGCCATGTGTTTAAAATAGGACCACAGGTCCCTGACAGAGTGCCAGTCCTTAAATAGACATGTACACACACAGGTCCTTTAGTATAATAGTGCATTGAGTGGAATCTCATTCAAAGTTTCTAGAAAAGGGAAGCTGCGACCGTCTTTCCTTTGTTCTCCAAACTGAGGGCAACCCAAAGCAGAAGAGGCATCTCTGTGCCTATATTGCTTTCAGAGAAGCAAAGCTTACTACCGTGTTTCCCCGATAGTAAGACACCCCCGATTGTAAGACGTATCAGGGTTTTCAGGGGGTCGGCTAATATAAGCCGTACCTCGAAAGTAAGACATATTACTCCTGCCCACTTCCGCCTCCTGCTTAAAATACTTAAATACTTAAAATACTTAAATACTTAAAATACTTAAAATACTTAATATACTTAAAATACTTAAAATAAAACTGACAATTGTTTTCCAATCAATATAAGCCGTACCCCGAAAGTAAGACATAGTGGGCTTTTGGGGATAAAAAGAAAGTAAGACACTTCTTCCTTTCGGGGAAACACGGTATATTCTGGAGGGTGGGAACTGGGAAGAGGGAGGAACTTCCCTAAGGAAACGTATCCCACCTTCTGCAAAGGTCGCTTTTCCACTTGAGACCGGGCGTTGTTCACCTGCCACAGTTCCCACTGCTTAGGAGGCTTGCACTGACTGGTAGGTAAATGTTCATCCTGAGAAATTAGCAACAAAGCCAACTCCCAGCTGCTTTGTACCTGCTCAGCTTCAAATTTGGAGAGGTGCAAGAACAGAGGGGAGGAAGGGGTATGTTATGTGTATGCATAAGACAGAGACAGATAGGAGACAACAACAGAGTTTTTATACATAATGCCCAGTCCAGCCACAACACAGGGCATTTAACACTTTTAACACAGTGTTAAAGTGAGTTACAGGGCATGCATATATTCTAAATTGCTTCAGAGAGACAGTGGAGGCATTTATGTTTTCTTTTACTAATTAAAAGTCTGTTTACAAGAAGTAGGGAGAAAAACAACAATTTACAACAGAATTTTCAAACGTTCTGGATTCTAGCTTTCTCTCTCTTTAGACTGTTTGCTAGCAACCACCTGTTCTGTTGTATAGCTACCAACAACCACTTTTTCCTTAGCTTTTCACTGAGAGACAGAGAAGGGAATTGGCTGAGTTACTTTGATGGGTGCCAAATGCCTTTCATTATGCTGATTTGAATCTTGTCATCTATCTCTCACTGTGTGATATCTGTCTTTCTTCACCCATCTTTAACTAGCCCTTCCTGTTTTGGGGCTTTCCTGAGTCTCCAGACCTGTCTCTCTCCCATCTGCCATGGGTTTGGGTGAAGCAGATCATTCTGTCTGGGTCTTTGTTTCTCTTTTCTAGTGAATGGCTTTCACCCCTT
Source organism: Bothrops alternatus (assembly GCA_034064705.1). Classification (NCBI taxonomy): domain Eukaryota; kingdom Metazoa; phylum Chordata; class Lepidosauria; order Squamata; family Viperidae; genus Bothrops; species Bothrops alternatus. Next base: position 7,720,070 of record JARGCV010000033.1, read on the forward strand.
TTCCCTCTGGAGCCAGGAAATGGCACCCACACGATCTAGCAGCACAGCAGTCTCCCACCAATGAGTCTTTCCTGCCACCAACTTCCCCCACACACACTCCCAGATATCTATTGCTTCTGTTGAAAGAAAAATGTTCATCTGAGTCCAGTCCAAGCCGGGAATAAGCAAAATGGAGACTGCTTTAGGAAAGAAGGTTGTAGTTTATTGAAGAGCAGAACCACAAGACATGTGGTTCTGGAGCAGCTGACCACATGTTGCTAGGAGTGGTGGGTTTTTATACCTTCTTGGGTTTTTGTGTTTGGAGTTGTTCTTGTTCCTGTGGCTTTGTATTTTCTGTATCACGTACTTTGACCTGAGTCTGAGTGTACCCTTTTTGTATTCTGATGGTGGTCGGTTAATTCTATTATGTCCTAAAAGTCATGTCCTGCTTTCCTGGGGCTGTGGCTGATGGCTATGTGTTGGATGGGAGAGGGATTGCTGGTTCTAATCCTATCACTCTGCTATTGTTAGCTATCAGTTTTGCTCCAAGGGATTTCGAAAGATCCTATCTTGAATGGGTTTCTGCAGGCAATATTTGCTCATGAATGGGGCCTCAGACTTTCTGAATAGGATTATCAAATCTGCATTTCAACAGACCTGGCCTGCTGAGTTTCTGTTTGGGGCTATTAAGAAACTTGGGCCTGCTTTCCTTTGAGGAAATATAATATTCTGCCTTTTTATATACCCCAAAATATTTCTTCTCCTGGGGGGAGGGCTGGTTTCCCACACTTCAAAGAAGCACAAGTTCAAAATGTGACAATGTATCTCTCTGTCCTTTATATCTCCCCCTCCCTTATGGCTGAAACCAGCAGTTTCTCTCCCCCCCCCTGCAATTGATCTTGGCTCTTCCCAGGGCTTTAGACCCCAGCACTAGTATACCAAGTTTAGACAATGAGAATGCTGCCTCTATTGCTGACTAGCCTGCCAGATCAATTCATCTGCCCTTGTGACAGCACAGGCATCCTCCAAAACCTTGCCTGAGCTGCTCCTCTCATTCTTTTCTCTCTCCTTCTGCTGACTCACTTAATAGTAACCAGCCTGGTCACAGAGCCTATATGCCACACAGTAAGAGTAACGTTTATACAGCTTTAAAATAAACATACTGTATAAGCCTGATACTCCTGCTGCCTAACTTCGCTGATAGAATTTACAACAAAGCATTCTTACCATCTTACCATTCTTACTACTGCCCATCTCATTGTCCACCTACAACCCCTTCCTCCAGCCAGTCTGGTTTTATTAAATATGTTTATAAATCAGTGGTTCTCAACCTTTTTGATGCCGTGACCCCCAACCGGTCGTAAGTCGAGGACCACCCAACCGGTCGTAAGTCGAGGACCCCCCAACCAGTCGTAAGTCGAGGACCCCAACCAGTCGTAAGTCAAGGACTATTTCCCTGCCCGGGAGCACCGCACATGCGTAGTGCCGCCCCCTGCGCCGGCCGAGGCATAGCTGGCAAGGGGCAGTGATGGCGCAGGGCGACCACCGGCTGGGCCACCAGCTGGCCCAGCCCAAGGGAGGTAAGGCACCTGCCGGGCCCCACGTGCGCCAGCAACCCTCCCTGCGCCCACCGGCCTCCCACCTCCCACCCCTGGCCCTCTTTTACTTACATTTTTAGTAGTTGTTCAGCAGGGAGGGGTGGAAAGTTCCAGACAGCTCGCCTTCGCTGCAGACAACTTGCAGCACCGTTTGCAGACTGGGACTTTTGGCGGGCTCAGCAGGGCAGAGACAGCCTGGACAATTCCTATTGGCTTTTGAAAGCCAATAGAATTAGACTCTATTCAAGAGAGTCTATTCTATTGGCTTTCAAAAGCCAATAGAATAAGAGGGAGTAGCACAGCTAAGGAAAAGGGGGGAAAAATGGCGGACAGTGTTGTTTGGAGACCCCCGTGAAATGGTCGTTCGACCCCAAATGGGGTCGCGACCCACAGGTTGAGAACCGCTGTTATAAATTGTCCAAAATATGTAGCGATGGAATAAGGAGGAAAGAGTATTCCATAATCAGAGACTCAGTTCCTGAAAAGGAGAAAGGTACATAGTTTAGAACTGGTTATAAGATTGGGCTCCATTCTAGTCTTTGCAGATAAAGCCTACAATCTTTTCTCCATCTTCCTAACAAGACTGGTCTTTCCCCTTTACATAAAGAGAATATTAATTCTTTTCTAGTTCACCCCCATGACACAATGGTTCAGCAAACACTAATCACAAAATTGGAAATTAAAAGGATATCCAGTGTACAATACACATCTCATAATCACAAGTGTGAAAATGGGGATTGGTCTTTTCAATTCTTCTGTCATGAAGGATCCAATCTGGGCTAGTCACCTGGACCAGAGGTTTATTTTTTCTGAACCTTTGGACTCATGCTGGAGGCCATCCTCACGGAATTTCTCTCTGACCAGAATGTGCATTCCAGTAGAGAGACATTCCTTGAGGATGGGCTCCAGCACAAGTCCAAAAGCTCGGAAGACTAAACTTCTGGTCCTGGTAACTAACCCAGATTGGATCCTGCAACATTATTTTGGAACATATATATTTGCCTTCATTCTTCTAACATGCTTTCTGATTTTCATTCCATCATAGCAGTATTCCAGTATTTGAGGGCCTGCCACAAAGAAGAGGGCATCAAACTATTCTCCAAAGCACCAGAGGGAAGGACAAGAAACAGTGGTTGGAAACTGACCAGAGAGAGAGGCAACCTGGAATTAAGGAGAAACTTCCTAACAGTGAGGACAATTAACCAATGGAACAGCTTGCCTTCAGAAATCCTGGGTGCTCAATCACTGGAGATGTTTAAGAAGAGACTGGACAGTCATTTGTCTGAGATGGTATAGGTTGTCCTGCTTGAGCTGGACTAGAAGACGTCCAAGGTCCCTTCCTATTTTATTCTGTTCTGTTCTGTTCTTTCATTCACAAGGATAAAATACCTGCTGGATCATTTTATTCTTTGCATAGCAGTTTTCTCATACATTGATCTCTTGCTTCTTCAGGAGAGTTTGTTTTCTTTGGCTCTTTTCTTTCTTTTTTTTTTTGACTGGAAATAAATATCACTCATATTTTTACTCAGATGGGTAGGATAACAGGCATTGCTGTTTTTCATGTTGTAGACTCCTATACAAATGATTTCAATATCCTGCTTGACTTTAATCCTCTTCAGTCCAATTACCTTGCAGTTCCTGGAATTCCCTTATCAGTTGACATGTACAAGCTTTGCAGTAAACCTGATGCAATGAAAGCAGGTTATTTCCAATGAAAAGCAACAGGGCTAACTGGGGCAGATTTTTCTTCCCAGTTCACCTCGTCATTCTCCCTAAGGCATATTGACTGCTTGGGAAATACTTTTACATATGGACTGAGCACGGGTTCCAGAATAAATATTCAAGTTATTCAAGAATACAAGCAAGTTTTGACAAGTTGTAGAACTGCTGGTCAAACTGTGTTTTAAAACTCACCTTTTCCTCAATCACAGTCCCAACTAATTTTGGAGTAAGTTTTTTCTGAAAGCAGGTGATGCTCAGTAGAAGAAATGAAACCAGAGAATCCACCACTCACTTTTCTTTATTTGTACTTATAGTGTAAGGACTGGGCTACTGGCTGGCCATGTTATAGAGGCAGATTAGAGCTTGGCTGTGACATTTATGCCAGCATACTTTTCTGCTGACTCAAAATCTGAATGAAGCTGTGAGAAAGAGCCTTAAGCTAAATTGTTTTAAATTAAAATGTTGGTGTACTGTGAGATCCCCAACTCTGAGAGAAATCTCTGAGGATAATTATGTTTCATTCATAATTTACATGGCAGCTGAATGAGGTTCAAACAAGTTAAAGCAATTGTCAGAGTTCAAGAGATGTTAATAGTTGTTTGATTGTTACTTTGGCTGCCACGATGTATTTTATTTTGTTCTTGTGTAACTATTGCAGTATTGGCTGCCAATAGTCACTAGGGTGAGCTGGGTGGCCATATAAATTGAATAAATAAAATAAATATTATGCCATTTGACTAGGTGAACACACTATTATTGTCATGGTTCCAATAGATGAGTCCAGTAGAAATAAGAACTCTGAGGCAATTGCTTTCCTCAAAGAATACTTTTAATGGCTACATAGTATCCTCACCCCTATAGTTGTCATAAATCACAATCCCCAATTACCTACTTTGGTGGGCTTTCTAACAATAGCTCCAGCCCGCCAAAACTTAAGCAGCTTGATCTTGGTTCCCACAAGAAAGTATTTGTTATGGCTAAACTAAAAGAACACATGTCCCTCCTCTCATGGCTGTGGCAACCGAAAAGGAAGATGGCTGCAGACAGAATCGTTTGAAGGTTGGCAATTATTTCAGAAGGGATGACAAAGGAGAGGTATTACTTCAAGCATCCAGCAACAATGGTCGAGGCTGCCAGAAGAGCAAGAGCCAAAATCTTGTATCTGTCTTGACACCCAAAACAGTAAAAGATGAAATAAAGAAGAAAATCCAGCAAGGGCTGAGTCCATAGGATGACAGCATTGTTGTTTCCATTGACAGAGTGGGGGGAATAAGAACCATGAAAAAATAGAACAATGTTCTTTTTTTGTTTGTTTGTTTTAATTAGAATGGCACAACAGAGCAAGGGTCTACGTTCATTGATAATATATCTTAAGAAGCACAATTGTCCGTACTGCTGAAACTAGCTGAAATTCTCCTGATAAAATTAATGAAATGTCAGAACATTTTTTCCTTATAAAGTTATGATGTGGGGGTGGGGGTGGGGGCGGGATTAACCTCCAGAAGGTTTTGAGCTGAGGAAAAGTCATATGTAAAAATCAATATATTCCTGATAGATTAAATCTAAACATACTTGTTTGATGTTCAAAACCCACTGCAGCAGCAGTATTTCTTTCATCAAAGCTCTGCAAAAGAACAGTAGGATGTCTCCAAAATGGTTCACAAGCTCAACTCTCATTTAATTACTAAAGATAGGAAGGAAGGGATTGTTGTTGGTTTTTTTTTTGTTTTTTTTTTTTTAAATGTACACTGAATTTCAAATACAATTTTTTCCAGTTTCCTTCTTCCTCGTTTCCTTTCCACTATACTATAGATAAGCAAAGGAAACAAAACTTCATTGGAGACTAGAGATTCATTTGTTCTACTAAACTACAATGTTGTTTGGTTGCAGCTTAATCTATTGTACAAACCAGGCCACTGTTAAAATATAGTTTAAAATGTGAATCCAATCTGGGTCATCTCCATGAGTGATTATAGCATATGTGAACACAGTTGATTTTGAGAACCAGCCAAGTCAGACCAATTTCAAATGATCAAGTGAAGTGTCTATCTACTCCAGATCTTGAACAGAACCTTGAAGGATAGAACTAAAGCAGCAAATCTTGGTCGGTCGATTTTATGCTTTCTGGTTTTTCATATATCTTGGCATGATTTCCCTTGTATGACTCAGTTTTCATGCTAGAGTCAACGATCAAGAAAGTTGGTTGGTTACTTTGGGGGTGAATAATCACATAAAGTCTTAAAAGAGATGCAAATATTGCCTGTAACTTCTTATAATTGCCCATCAAACATCTTTTCTCTCGTGCTGTTTTTTTTTAGCAGCAGTTTCATTATTTGCATTCATTAAAAAAAATGGGTTGGTTCTATCTCAAGAACTGTTGAAGTGTTCTATTTCATCTGTAATTCTAACCTGCGGAGATCAGGAAAACTTCTAGCTGCCAGAAACTCTGAAACTGTTTCATATTGATCTCCTAGAGCAGGGGTTCTCAACCTTGGCAACTTTAAGACTTGTGGACTTCAACTCCCAGAATTCCTCAGCCAGCAAAGCTGCGCCCTGCGCCATCACTGCCCCTTGCCAGCTATGCCTCGGCCGGCGCAGGGGGCGGCACTACGCATGCGCGGTGCTCCCGGGCAGGGAAATAGTCCTCGACTTACAACTGGTTGGGGTCCTCGACTTACGACTGGTTGGGGGGGTCCTCGACTTACGACCGGTTGGGTGGTCCTTGACTTACGACCGGTTGGGGGTCACGGCATCAAAAAGGTTGAGAACCACTGATTTATAAACATATTTAATAAAACCAGACTGGCTGGAGGAAGGGGTTGTAGGTGGACAATGAGAACTCCTGACCTAGAGTATGCTGACTCGGGAATTCTGGGAGTTGAAGTCCACAAGTCTTAAAGTTGCCAAGGTTGAGAACCCCTGACCTAGAGTATGCTGACTCGGGAATTCTGGGAGTTGAAGTCCACAAGTCTTAAAGTTGCCAAGGTTGAGAACCCCTGACCTAGAGTATGCTGACTCGGAAATTCTGGGAGTTGAAGTCCACAAGTCTTAAAGTTGCCAAGGTTGAGAACCCCTGACCTAGAGTATGCTGACTCGGGAATTCTGGGAGTTGAAGTCCACAAGTCTTAAAGTTGCCAAGGTTGAGAACCCCTGACCTAGAGTATGCTGACTCGGGAATTCTGGGAGTTGAAGTCCACAAGTCTTAAAGTTGCCAAGGTTGAGAACCCCTGACCTAGAGTATGCTGACTCGGGAATTCTGGGAGTTGAAGTCCATGAGTCATAAAAGAGCCGAGGTTGCCTACCCCTGCCCTAGGAGGAAACATGCAGTTCATAATACAAAATAAAGCTTGAATCTTCAACCATTTATTATATGGTTTTATTATATCTTTAGGAAAGCTATTGGTGATTATTTTTCTGCAAGTGAATGAGAAGAGAAAGGATAGCAGTGAATCCACCAATCACTGTCTAGAAACTATTCTACATTAAATTGTGTAAGGATAGCAACACTGCCCAGTCTCACTGTGGGGCATTGTGCAAATAAGATGTGAAGGGCAACTGCAATTTATTTTGTTATTTTTTTTCTCCTAGTTGAAGGGCAGGAGGAAAGCGTATTAACATAGCCTAAATGAGGAAATGGCCTAAATTATGCTAAACTGAAAACTAACCTATCACATTTTGGCTTAGCAGGGTGGGAATCATAAACTCCTCTGTCTGTTTTTAAGCCACAGGAAAGATAAAGAGAAGTTCTTTAGATCTGTTTGTCTACTCTGAATTGGTCTTTGGTAACCCTTTGTTCAAGGATGATCATCAAAAGATAGCGTTAGAATTGTATGAAGAGTTGAATGTTTCCTTGATGCTTTTGGTACATTGCCTTTTCAGGTGTTGTACCCATTTGGGGGTTTTACAATATGGTTGACTAATTTGTCCTATGTAAACAGCAATGGGGGTTGTTGATAAATAATACATATTTATTATAAATATCGGGGAGCATCAGGGAGTATATATTTGAGAGTAATTCAAACATAGGTGAACTTACTTTAAGTAAACATGCATAGGATGCTGCTGCTAATTCATAGTAGCAACATCATTCATTACAGAAAACACTGGGCGCTATCTAACAAAATGAAATTCAATGGTGAAAAAAGGAAGGTTCTACATTTAGGCAAGAAAAAACAAATACACAGGCATAGTATAGGTGGTTCCTTGCTCAACTGTGAGAGGGATCTCAAAGTCCTAGTGGACAATCACTTAAATAGGAGCCAGCAGTGTGCTGCAGCTGCCAAAAAAGCCAACACAGTGCTAGGCTGCATTAACAGATAGAATCAAGATCATGTGAAGTGTTAATACCACTTTACAATGCCTTGGTAAGGCCACACTTGGAATACTGCATCCAGTTTTGGTCACCACGACGTAAAAAAGATGTTGAGACTCTAGAAAGAGAACAGAGAAGAGCCACAAATATGATTAGAGGACTGGAGGCTAAAACATATAAGAAAAGGTTGATGGAATTGGGTATGTCTAGTTTAATGAAGAGAAGGACTAGGGGTGACATGATAGCAGTCTTCCAATATCTCAGGGGTTACCACAAAGAAGAGGGAGTCAAGCTTTTCTCCAAAGCACCTGAAGGCAGGACATGAAGCAATGGATGAAAACTAATCAAAGAGAGACGCAATCTAGAACTAAGGAGAAATTTCCTGACAGAACAATTAATCTGTGGCACAACCAGCCTCCAGAAGTTGTGAATGCTCCAACACTGGAAATTTTAAAGAAGAGACTGGACAACCATTTGTCTGAAATGGTATAGGTTCTCCTGCTTGAGCAAGGGGCTGGACTAGAAGACCTCCACAGACCCTTCCAGTTCTATTCTATTCTATTCTATTCTATTCTATTCTATTCTATTCTATTCTATTCTATTCTATTCTATTCTATTCTATTCTATTCTATTCTATTCTATTCTATTCTATTCTTGTTATGTCCTGGGCCTGTGATTGACGGAGCAGGTGCAGGAAGCTGCAGAGAGATCCGAGCAGACCATGTGGCTGCCCGGGCCAGAGAGGTTGTCTCCAGCCTCTTGCGCACACGCAAAGCAGGAAAATATCTTGCATTTATTGGCTGACACTGTTCCTTGCAAAAGGGTATAAAAAGGATCTGCGCCATTTTTGTGTTGTTCTATTGAAGCTTGAATAAAGAAGCAACTGTTGTTACACTCAATGCCTTACCAACACACAGAACAGAACTATTCTATTCTGTTCTGTTCTGTTCTGCCATCTGATTCATTGTTGGACTAAAACTGAGCAGTTATTCAAGACTGAACAATCATTTGTCCAGGAAGGTATAAAGACTTCTGCCTTGAACAGGGGGTTGGGCTAGAAGACCTCCAAGATCCCTTCCAGCCCTATGAGTCTATGATTCTATGACTCATCTTAGTTAAAGTGCATTGTCACCTCAAAGTATCCATGTCACTTTCCCAGACAAGGTAAAACAATCTCTTCCCCTTACAATAATAAAAAAAGCAATTAATTCATACAGAAAAATATTCTGCCTTTTTCTAACAAACCCAAAGGTCTACATACTGTATTGCTCTTTCAATGTTAAGGCTGGTCCTGACCTTTCCCAGTTAATAAACTGAAAAAAAACACCTGATTTTCTCATTAATTCTAGAAATGTTTATTATTTTTTAAAATCCTTGTTTCATTTGAAATTCATGGATATTTGCATCAAAATAAACCCCCTATGTTTTCAGCCAATATGGTTGTTTATCCATAGAGCAGAAGGAAATAGGAATGAGATGGTAACATTTTGAAAGAGTAGGAGTGGACTATCAGTTCAGATAAGGTAATTTCCCATTTTTCAATTTAATTGTAGAGTGACAATAAAATAGTTTTTCAAATAGAAAGCAAATCATGTTTTCTAAAGGGTTTGTTGTTGTTTTTTACCATAGATAATTGTAACAATAGAAAAGGCACCCTCCATTTTTGATCCAAAATGTCACAGTCTAAAATTTGCAATCCTTTGCACAGTTATCTAGGAACAAACAGTAAGGGTCTTTGTATTGGGTGTGTAGTGCGTATATCATTTACACTGAGGAAACAGGCAAGAGTTCATAAAAATCAAATATGTCATTTTATATATTAATTTCCTGTACTATTTATTAAACAAGCAGGTTAATAAGAAACCCATGAATATGATTAGAATGGCCTTTTCTGCTCCATTAAAATTTGATATCTCAAAAGAAGATGGTGATGGTCACTTTTCCCCAATACCCTGATTATTTATTCATACATTAAAGTATTTAATCCTAATTCTAAATTTGCTTTAGAAAGTTAACCCTCCCAATCTGGTATCTTTTAGAAGTATTGGATTTCAAAACTAGTTATTTCTATCGGTCATTAGGGAAGTGTATTTGCATTGAAATTCAACACATCTGGAGGGACCAGTTATAAAAATCTGCTTATATACTGCATTCTAACAGCAAATATTTTCATTGATGCCAGAAATGGTACCAGGTTGAGATTTTCCTCCACTACAAACACAAACTGCCTTATCTGGGGTGAGATATACAACTAGTTATCTCAGAAGAATGCCATGGTTAGTTATCAGAAGCTGTCAAGAAATCAAGCATGAACAGGATAATGTCATTTCTCCTATCCTCAACAAAGGTCATCAACAAAAGTGACCAATGTCGGTTCAGTTCCACACCCAAGCATGAATCCTGACAGAAAAGCAGGAATGTGTTTAAAGGAATAAAAAAAAATCAAGATGTGCAAACCCTGAGCAAAATAAGTATCTAGAACTGCTGGATCAATCAACAACTTCTTGAGGAAAAGGAACATCAACACCTTTTTTTAAGACAAAAGGCATCATCCCTTTATTCATGGATGTATGTACCACCTTCTGCACCCAGTTTCCTGTTGCCTCTGTCAGTTTTCAGTAGTCTGGTAGTACAGAGGTCCATTGTTCAGGTATCAAGCCAATAGCACAGAGAACCTCATCAACATCTTTGAGGTTTTGGCTCAAACCTACCTCAAGTAACCTTACAGAACAAGGCCTCAGCTATCCCAGATAGCTAGGACTTATCTTGCTATCAACCCCTTGATGATGATATTATCTCCCCCTTCTCTCTCCCTCTCCCTCTCCCTCTCCCTTTCCCTCCCCCTCCCCCTCTCCCTCTCCCTCTCCCTCTCCCTCTCCTTCTCCTTCTCCTTCTCCTTCTCCTTCTCCTTCTCCTCCTTCTACCACAACAAGTGTCGAAGGAGATACAAAGTTTTGGCTCTTGCTTTTCTGGCAGCCTCAACCACTGTTAGTTGATGTTCTTGTAGTGCATCTTTGATGTTGTTTCTCCATCTTCTTCTGGGTCTGCCTCATGTTCTTTGACCGTTTCCTCTTTTTGTATATGCCTTGTACAGTATGAAATCCCACGACATCCTCTCCGTGTGAACAAACCACTTTATTTGCTGTTTTTGTATGTAATGTAAGATTGGTTCTGTGCCATTCTTTCTCTTATGGTCTCATTTCTGATTTTATCTCTTCTGGTCATTCCAGCAGCTTTCCTCAAACATCTCATTTCTGTAGTGACTAACTTTCAGTTATATTTTATTGAAAGTGTCCATGTTTGGCATTGGTAACATAGGATGGAGATGAATATGCTTTATATGACATGCTTCTTTGTGCTGATCAGTACTGCCTTATGTTGGAGGAGAGGAGCATGCTGTCCAAATACTTGGTTTGCTTTACGCTCTTCATCCACTTTACTATCTTTGGTGAATGTTCCTCCTAGATATTTAAATTGATATTTGTTTTATGCTTGTTCCTTCTTAGGTATGCTTCGGGTATGCTTTTTTTTCCTTCTGATTGCCATTATTGCTTTTTTCTCTTTATTGATTCTCATATTATTTGTCTGCAATTCTTGGTTCATGGCCAGAAGATGTTGCAGTTTCTTATCAGTCCCGGATCATCTGCAAAGGGTAGTTTGTTGATATAATTTCCATTCTTGGGTTTGGCTTCTTGGTTTATGCTGTCAATGCCGGTGATAAACAATAGTGGTGATAGTATACATCCCTGTTTTACTCCGGATGTTACTGTGAAGGGTTCCAATGTTCCTTGGTTTGTTCTGACTACACTTCTGTGATCACTATATAAGCTTACTTATATAAGCTTACTTCACTTACTTCATAGGCCCAGCAAGCCATCAATAGATAATATATTGCTATAGAAATTATAATGAGATTATTACTATAACAAGATACAGATTATCACTAGGGTTAATACAATACGTAGGTTTTATCAATATAGGCGCTAGGATCAGGTTTGGCTCAATGACAATTAGAAGAATAGCAAATATAAACATAATTTCAAAATAGGAAGGAAGAAATTAAGATAAAACTTCTTGGAGTAATCATGTGTTTGGATAGATTGTGAAAGTAGTTTTACTCTACCATCCTAGTTATTGTGTAATGTTATTTCTCATTCCAAAATTATGCTAATTCAGATTTATTGATATACTTCCATTCCCTCCCCCCTCATCTTATAAAGCGATATTGAGCATGGTTAGTTTGAAATATGTGTATGATAGAAATAAGAAGTTGTTGAATTAAACAAAGCAGGGTAAATTATACTCCCCATTTAATCCAAATGTGTTGTCTTGAACAACTTCATTTAAATTAATTATACTGAATGATACATTGAATTGGTTTTAAAAAAACAGCGTTCATTTTATTTATTTGCTAGGCAGGGGATTTTAAATTACTGGACTGTAGACTATAAAAAACCAAAACATTTATCTACTCCACATAATTGCAGGTTATCTGCTTATGCTATATTTGTGAGAGCCCCAAATGGGGTCCCCAGAGAATCTTATAGATATGCGAGGCATTAAAATGAGTGTTGGGATTCGTAGCATAGGTATGATTTTTACCAATATTTATTCAGATTGGGAAAATGGATCCTTGTTTCCAAACCTCCTGATCTGTTATTGTGACACTGGTTGTATGATGGTTAATCAAATAAACGCTTGAAAATGTACTTTTTTTGGAAAATAATACAAAAAGCTTTTAGCATTTTAGTTGACTCTTGGCATTTATTAAATGTAGTTTTTGAGAGCAGCTGTGCCTACTGCCTGAAGATTTAATTGAAATCATAAACTGAGGATCAATTTATGCAATTTCTTTACTGGTGTTACTGTACCAAATAATAATTGTAAGTCATTGTTTTTGCTACGCATGGCTGGCAGAGAAACAGCTTCTCATCCTATCAGACTGTAACTTAACTTTAGTTATTCCTTTCATCATTATCCCCTTCCTTTATTAAAGCAATACATAAAATCTGGGCAAGATTCAGCTAGCCTGAAAGAAAACAAGTTAAATTTATATTGACTATTAGAATTACTATTATTTATCATTTTGTGAATATTAAATACGCAAAATTTAACATAGTATTACTTACCATAACCTGAAATAGTTGCAGTGATATAATTTTATGAACATTATTTCTCTCTCTTTCAATCTTGGATAATGAGTGAAATCAGACATTATCGTTTTGTTATCTTATTTTACTACGTTTTAAACTTGCAGGCAGTCCTCAGGTTAGGACTCCAACTGAGACCAGAACTTTTGTTGCTAAGCAATGAGGTTGTTAAAGCAAGCCATCATGGGATCACATTCAATTTTACTACTTTTTTTTGCTGCAGCATTTAAGGGAATCACATAGCCATTAAGTGAATCACATGATTGTTAAGTGAATCTGGCTTCCCCCCATTGACTTTGCTTATTCAGAAGTTGGCTGGGAAAGTTGCAAACAGTGGTCATGTGACCCAGGATGCTGCTACCTTTGTAAAGACATGCTGGTGGCTAAGTGCCCAAATTGTGTTCACAGGAGTGTGGGAATATGCTGCGATGGTCTTAAGTGGGGGTCTTCAAACTTGGCCCTTTTATGACTTGTGGACTTCAAATCCCAGAATTCCTCAGCCAGGTCTTCAAACTTGGCCCTTTTATGACTTGTGGACTTCAACTCCCAGAATTCTTCAGCCAGCGTGCCTGGCTGAGGAACTCTGGGAGCTGAAGTCCACAAGTCATAAAAGGGCCAAGTTTGAAGACCCCTGGTCTTAAGTGCAAGAACTGCTCATAAGTCACTTTATTCAGCAGCATCATAACAGCCGGTAAACGAATGGTCATAAGTCAAGGACTACTTGTAATCTCATTCCATAATCAATGGTCCCCAGGTTTCATACAAACTTACTAAGACAGACCTTGGAGTCCATTGAGAGAAAACTGTCTTCATTCTCATAGTTTTCTGAAACTGAAAGACAGAATTCAAGCCTCCAATATTATTTTTTTAATTTATTTTTTCCAAATGTTTGTCTGTGAGTTAGAAAAAGTAAATTTGACCCGTTAGATCTTCCCTCACTCTGCAATCTCTATTTTGAGAAGGACTGAACAAATGTATATGAAGTAATCAAACATGCTTCTAAACATATATCAAATCTAATAAGACTTGCCTTTAAAATTATCTGTGCAGTCTTTCAACTAGAGCTTCATTTCTTAGAGAGTGGTGTGTCAGTGAGGGAGACAACTGAGGAATTCTGTGGTCCAGTGTAAGAGCCAGTAAATGAAAGTTTATACATATGTTGTATATAGCATGTTTAAATGTGTGTTGTTTATGTGTATACTTTTGAGAGCAAGCAACTAAATTTCATTTTTAATGTGTGCCAATGTGCCCACATTAAAAAAAATGGCAATAAAGATTATCTATGAACCATGTACTACTAATGGAGGCTTGGGATACAAAACTTGGAGAAATAAAGAAAATGTAAAAAGATTTGGATTGGATAAATGCAATAATTTAGGAAACAGGAATTTTGGCAAGGCAGAATGTTTGCTGATTGCTAACTGGGAAAGTTCTTTGCTGCCCAGAGACTGGACACACCACACTGTTGCAAATCTGTACAAAATACTTTATTGCAACATACACCTTTACCAACAATAGATTTTTGCTCTGGATCAGCTCTAGAATTTTGTAAGGCAATGTTGCCATGTAAATATGTCTTTATTTTTTAAAAATATATTTTATTAATTTTTTACAATAACAATCTTTAAAGCTTCATGAACAGTGTGTTGTCTGGGTTCATATACTCAAAACAATCAATAACAATTAATTTCTCCAATTAATCAATGTTAGTTGGTAATATATTTCTTGATCTTCTCTTCTTCCAATAATAATCTCCTTTTGTCTACATTAAACAATATAATTCTTAATATTTTCAGTACATACCAAGTTAAATATAAACATTTTTTGTATTTATGCATATGATAACATTAACATATAACATATTTTCTAATCAGCTTATGTTTCCTTTATATTTATAAAAGTCATCTTATTAAGTCATTATATGTCCTGTTTTCAAACTTTTTATTAAAGCTTAGTTTCCCTTCAGTATTCAGACCATTCTTATCAGTCATATAATATTCCCTCTGATATGTTGAATCACATTTCTTGACTCCACATTTCTTGACTTCTTTTGCCATGTCACTTTCCAAGTCAGTAAGTTTAGCTTGCCAGACTGTATTTTTGTGAGTGTTGTTGGGGACAAAAAAAACCAAGTCAAGTAAAGTATCAGTTTTTTTGTCTCCCGTGTTGTAATGATTCTTCTGACAGTTCTTTAATTCATTTTATTAGTTTTTCTTTTTTATCCTCAGATTTGTTTTGAAATCCTGGAGGACCAAGCACCCTTTTTGTCTTCTTTATTACAGTGCTGAATGGAAGTCCACTTGCCTGCTTGTAATAGCTGCCAATCTTCAGAAGCTGTCTCCGCTTCCTCATCTGTCGACCATTTTCTTTCATTTTTCCTGCTATGCCCCGTGTCTTAGGATTTGATTTTGTAAGCTCAAAATACGGTGTTTGTATCTGGGGTTGGGGAGGGGGAAGGAGATCCCTCTGGATGTCAACACATCCTTGAAAACATGAGGGTGTGGCTCAGTTACCCTGGCAGTTGAACACCAGTTTAAATGTCTACGAGTACCGTTTTGAGGGGATGAATGAAGACTGAGGAACGTGCTTGTCTGCATGACTGTAGCTACTTTTGAAAAGAGCAGACAGCAACCTCAGCTTCACTCCTTCACACCGACACTAGCTTTATATAGCATAAACATATCCTTTACACATACAATGGAGAATTGACATTATTGGATGAAAACAATGGAATCACAAAGACAAGAGAAAAGAAGCGCAAGTCAGGAGAGGTCCAGGTATGAATTCTCGTATAAGCAATCCAGTTTCGTGGAAGTTATGTAAATAAGCAGTTGAGGGGCTCTGGTAAAAGATAAAAGGCCTGCAAAAATCAAAAGGGGGGGGAACCCTCAAAAATGTCAGAAATACAGAGAGTGAAAGCTTCGAGCAATAAGAGCAAGCAACAACTAAATGCAGAGTCCCAGTGTCAAAACAAGAAAACATAAAGACATTTTGGTTAAAAAAAACAACAACAACAAATGGAGGAATATAGTAAGAGGGAAAAAATATTCGGAACTCCTCTAGAAATTGAGGTAAAATAGCAATTGGCTGCCAAATAGGAAAAAATCCGGGTTCAAGTGAAATTCCCACTGAACTGTAAAAAGATGCATGTTGCAGAACTTTTTCTTAGACGATGTGCTCCTGAGCATCTGCAGAGAGCCAAAAGAATAATGAATAATTAAATATCAACAGTTTCCACTTAAAAATAAATAAAATGTATGTAATCAATTGGTTTAGATGCAGAGCACAGGTTTAGCCCTGCTGTCAACAAATGCTAGCAGACATTCACTGCAATAAAAGTGAAATTGATTACGAAAAACATAGCCTTACATGATGAGGCAGAAGCACAAGAGAAAAAGTTATCCTAGACTAATTAAATTAAGAATAGGTCAGGTAAGAGACAGGCGTAGGGGCAATGTATGAAGACTTTTCTACTTAGCTATCACTTGACATTGTCCTATTGATCAGAAATCTCTTGGAGACAATGCCATTTCTAACTCTGCAGAAGAAAAGCCACTTAGAGTGCTAGCAGCACTATATCAATAAATATAGAGGTCCGGAGCCCTTCTAGGAAAGCTCCGGACCGTGACTTAAATTTTTTATAAAAAATTAGGAGTACTGAGAGCAGAGAGCGCTGGAAAGATAGGCGCATCTGAAGAGGACCCTCGGCGCATTCCAGAGAAGTATAAATCGCCGCCGAGGGTCCCCCACGGACAACCAGCAGAGCGGAGGAAGCCGGCGGTGGCTGGCCGGCCGGCCGGAGGGCTGGAAGAGGACGGGAGGCCCCAAAATCAGAAGTTGCAGGGGAGAGCGAGTGTCGGCAGCGGCGGCGACGAACAGCGTGCAGACAGACGGAAGCAGCCGGGAGAGCCCACCGACCGAAGACGGCCCCCAGACGAGTTCCAGGGGGCGAGGAAGAATGCGAGAGCAGAGGTGAGAGCCGGCAGCAGGAATCGGAAGAGGAGAGGGCCGGGGGCAGCCGGACAAAAGGAGGAGGCCTCAAGCGGTGGAGAACGGGTGAGAGAGAAGCGAGAGTGACATAGGCAGGAGGGGCGAAGGCAACTGGGGGGGTCTCCCAACCTAGAAAGGGCCCCCAGAAGAGCTGAAGAGGGTGGAATATCCGAGAGGGCAGCGGAGTGGCCTGAAGCGGCAGAAAAGGACGGAGGCAATCAACGGAGCTGAATGCAGGCAAGCCAGAACAATAGAGGGGAGGAGAGAAGAACCAAGTGGGAAGAAGCAAGAAAGCAGACAGCGGGAGAGGACACAAGAAAAGGGTACCCTGGGTGGCAGAGAGACGGGGGAGAGATATCCCACGCGCTGTGCCCCAGACCCCCCAGAACGGGAGCCCCAGGGATACTGAAGAGAACAGAACCCACCAGGGAGGAAGGTGGGCGTAAGAGGAAAACTAAAAGGCATCCAGGGCGGCTGTGGAGGGAAGGCAGAAGGGGCCTGGAATCACAGACAGGCAGAGGCACTGAATAGACTCCTTGACCACAGACAGACCTCCCTGCCTACAGGCCCCTAGACCTGCACTGCCTGAACCCTGAAGCCCCCTCCTCCCACTGAAAGGACAGATTACTGAAGCAACACCAGATCGCAGTCTAGTGCCTAACCTGGCCCAAGCTGGAAACCAAAACCAAAACAGGGCCTGGACAAAGGGAGGACAAGCTCAAGATGGCCTCCAAACAGATCACACTGACACAAACGAAGGGAGTTGTATCCTCCCCAGCCCAGCGTACTAAACCACCAGGAACTACTCTACCCACCCCCACACCCTCCCATCCAAATACAGGCACCCAGAACCATACACCTTCACAGGCCAGCCCAACAACACACATGATACAAAAGGCAATAGAAATGCTGGTTGAAAGGTTGGATGGAATGGATAAAAGGTTGGCGGAAAGGGACACAAAGATGGAGAGGAGGTGTGTAGAGGCAGAACAAAAGATGGAAAAAAGATACAACGATACAAAACAAATGCTGCAAGAACAAGGTAGAGAGATGGAGAGGAGGTGCGTAGAGGTAGAACAAAAGATGGAGAAAAGATACAACGATATAAAACAAATGCTGCAAGAACAAGGTAGAGAGATGGAGAGGAGGTGCGTAGAGGTAGAACAAAAGATGGAGAAAAGATACAACGATATAAAACAAATGCTGCAAGAACAAGGTAGAGGGCTAGAGAGAAAATGGGAGGAGCAACGCAGGGCGATGGCTGCAGATTTGGAGCAAATGAAGGAGGCAATACAAGCGCACTACAAGGAAATAGGGGAGGAAATGGAGAAAAACTTCCAGGAAATCAGAGAGAAGGTGGACAAGCGGATGGAGAAAGTGGAGAATCAAGTAGAAGGCCAGACAGCGGAGATAACAGAGATGAAAGGGGTGGCCCAAGACCAAGCCTCCATGATACAGTACTGGCAAATGGCGTCAGCAATCAGGTTTAGAGGCTTGAAAGAGGCACCAGACGAAACCCAAGGGAGCTTGACCGGAACCTTTATAGAGGCCCTGGCAGCATTTCTGGGTAAACCAACCCCAGTTATCGAATGGCAAATCAACAGGCTCTACAGAGTGGGCGCATGTACGACAACAAACAGACACCAACCAAGGGATGTGGTCATCCACTTTGCGACGCAGGGATTCCGGAACCACATCTCAGCCACATTCTACAACAGGACCTTATACATAAAGGGGCAGGAAGTGAAAGTACTGAAAGAGATCCCCCAGACGATACTGCGAGACAGAAAGGAATACAAGTTCCTGGTCGACGAACTGAGTTCACGTGCTCTGCGATACAGATGGGAAACCCCCACAGGGATGACATTTTTCTATAAAAATAAAAGACACCACCTGAACTCGGTCCAACAAGCCAGAGATTTCCTGGAAAAGGAACTGAAGCCGGAGGGACCCCAATACACCACGAGAGAAGACGCAGAAAGACCACCAGACCGACAGACCGATACAGGAACACGAGAAAGGAAAAAACCAACTCGAGACATGACGACACAGAGAACAGGAAGCAACAACAACAACAAGGGAGCAGGACAGACTGCAGGGGGCAGGATAACACGATCCACCACCAAACGCACAGAGCAACACGACACGATCCCTATATGCAACTCGAGCACAAACCTGGATACCATGGGAACGGGGCCAAAAAAGACCACGAGAGATAGAATGGAAGCGGTCTCGGAAGAGTATCCTGAAACAGACAATGACGACTAAATACTTGACATGGAACGTCAACGGACTAAATTCCCCACAGAAAAGGAGGAAGATATTTCATTATCTGTTTCAAGGAGGAAACGACATAATTTGCCTACAAGAAACACACATCAGAGCAACGGACCAGAAATACTTAATCAACAACAGACTAGGTGCACATTTTGTCGCAGCGGCACCACAAAAGAAGAACGGGATTGTTATATACGTGAAGAAACATGTAATAGCCAAGCTAATAGAGTCGGACTCCCAGGGTAGATACCTAGCAATCGAAGTGACACAGGACGACAAGAAAATTCTATATATGCCCCACATCAACAACAAGGAAAATTCTACAAAAAGATACACAAGAAGTTAACACAATTTAACTACAGATCATGTATTATACTGGGAGATTGGAACGGGGTCATAGAGATTGCCTTGGACAAGAAGAAGACAAAACCTAAACCACAAAAGCACTCCAAGTTGCCTAAATCTTTCTACGACATGAAGGAAGACCTTGTACTGACGGACAACTGAAGGGAACGGCACGGCAAAGAACAAGAATTCACCTTTTTCTCCGACAGGCATCAGCTGTTGTCCAGAATTGATTTCATCCTGACATCTAGTGACTTGCTAATTCGCCTAAACGCAGTGTCAATCCTACCCAAAGTACTAACAGACCACAACCCAGTAAGGATGGAATTAAGACAAGATAGGAAATCGAGGAGATCCTGGAGGATCAATGAAAACCTGCTTAGACACGAGAAAAGGGTGGCTGAATGCAAAAGTGCCATGAAGGAATTCTTCAGAATAAATATGAACAATGAAACACCCATTGAAATGATTTGGGACGCTAGCAAGGCATATATGCGCGGGATCCTCATGAACATGAACGCCAGGCACCGTCGTACACAAGAACAGAAAAGAAAGGAGCTAGAGGAGGAGATAAAGAAACAGGAGCTATTATTAATAAAAAGACCAGAGGACAAAGCCACAAAAGAAGGAATTAAAATACTAAGAAAACAATTCGACCTGCTGATGGCGGATCAAGTAGCAAGGAATCTACAATATGCAAAACATAAGACATTCTGCAGTGCTAACAAACCGGGGCGGTGGCTGGCTTATACCTTAAGAAAGAAACAGAAAGCCCGCATAATTGAAAATATAGAGTACAAAGACAAGGAAGAATTCAAACAAGAAATCATCAAGAAAGCCTTCACAGAGTTCTACTCAAAGCTATACGCCGAGGAGAAGATACAGGACAAAGAGATAGAAACGTTTCTACAAAACGAAAACTTAATGATACTCACCGATACACAACGAGATGCCCTGAATGCCCCAATCACAAAGGAGGAAATATACTCAGCAATCAAACAACTGAAAACAGGAAAGTCACCCGGGACGGATGGGATAACGGCTATCTATTACAAACATCTCCAAGAGGAAATGATAGAACCCCTCAGAGAACTTTTTGTCAACATACAAGAAGGCGGCCAAATCCCACCCTCCTGGAAAACAGCATACATCTCTCTAATTCCCAAAGAGGGAAAAGATAATGCACAACCGGCGAACTATAGACCCATCTCACTACTGAATACAGACTACAAAATCTTTACAAAGGTCCTGGCCAACAGACTAATGACTGTACTACAAAAAATAATTCACCCGGACCAAACGGGGTTTATACAAAGACGTCAGATGAAAACCAACGTGAGACAGCTGCTGAACATAATAGAGTACTTGGAAAGACACAACCAGGTACCTGCAACCCTCATGTTTGTACACGCAGAAAAAGCCTTTGACAGACTGAATTGGCCATTCCTGACGAACCTAGCCCGGGGGATGAAAATGGGAAAGCAGCTCCTCAACTCCATAACAGCAATCTACCAGAAACAAACGGGCCAGATCATCGTGAACGGCGAACTAACAGACCCATTCAATATAGAAAGAGGCACGAGACAGCGTTGTCCACTATCACCACTGCTATTTGTCTTAACGATGGAGATCCTACTGAACAAGATAAGAGCAGCAGAGGACGTAAAGGGCATACAGATTGGAAAACAGGACTACAAACTGTGTGCCTTTGCAGACGACCTACTGGTGACAGTATCGCAACCAATACAATCAACAAGGAGTCTGATGGAGATACTGGAAGACTATGGCAAGGTATCAGGCTTTAAAGTTAATATATCAAAAACGAAGATGCTAGTTAAAAATCTAGACAGCAAAGCAAAACAGGACTTGGAAAGAATAATGGGTTGTGAAATAGTTAAGAAAGTTAAGTACCTGGGGGTGGAGATAGAAACAACGAATGCGAAATTATACAAAAATAACTACGAGGTGCTGTGGAGCAAGATACAAGAAGATCTGGAAAGGTGGAAAACACTACGACTATCCTTGCTGGGCAGGATAACAGCAGTAAAGATGAACGTCCTGCCAAGATTTCTATTTCTCTTCCAAACGCTACCTATACTCAAAAAGGACGAGGACTTGGACAATTGGCAGAGGGGCATCACCAAATTTATTTGGGATGACAAGAGACCGAGGGTGAAACTAAAAATTATCCAGGACATAAGGAAGAGAGGGGGACTAAAAATGCCTAATCTAAAGCTATACTATTACGCAGCGACGTTAGTGGCGGTGAGTGACTGGATCAATATGACGAATGATAGAATACTGAATGTTGAAGGGCAGGGTCTACTATTTGGCTGGCACGCATACCTAGTATACGACAAAAAGGCAGACAGGAACTTCAAGGAGAACCCACTACGGATCCCATTGTTATGGGTCTGGAAGAAATATAAACACATCCTACACGGCAAGATTCCCATCTGGACGATCCCCGGACACGCAATAGGGGATACAAACACATCCCAAGGGCAAGAGGTGGTGCCATACAGTAAACGTATACTGGGAGAAGAAAATAGGTTCCTCTTGATACCCCAAACAACACTAGCAAACAGAGGAGTAGGAGGTACCTGGCTATCATATGTACAACTGCAATCAAGGTGGCGTAAAGATAAGAAGAAGGGCTTCTCCCGAACTGACGAGAAACTAATTGAGCAGATTAGAGATCAGGGGATCATGCACATCAAACGAGTGTACAACATTCTGATAGAAATGGACTCTGAAACCGAGCTAGTCAAGAACTGTATGGTGAGGTGGGCACAAGACTTTGGACACTCTATCGCCATGGACACATGGGAGAAAATATGGGTGAGGAACGTAGAATTCACAAAATCGCAACACTTAAGGGAAAACTTCTACAAGATGTTCTATAGGTGGCACCTCGACCCGAAAAAACTATCGCTCATCTACCCAGACTCCCAGCCCAAATGCTGGAGGTGTGGAGACGGGGACGCTACCTACTTTCATGTATGGTGGACATGCAGAAAAATCAAAGCCTTCTGGAGGAAGATATGGTGGACACTCCAAACCATTTTCACAAAGCGCATAGAATTTCTACCTCAGGTTTTTTTGTTAGGGATTACAAAGGATATCACTACCTCAGAGACAAACTTATTTCTGAACTTGATTACAGCAGCGAGATTGTTGGTGGGACAATACTGGAAGAACCCAGAAATACCGCCTATGGAAGAATGGACTGTGAAAGTAACAAACCTGGCGGAAATGGCGAAAATATCAGCATACTTGAAGGGTCGTTCCAATGAACAATACTTGACAGACTGGAAACAATGGATAGACTACATCCAAGAGAAACACCAATCAAACAAAATGCATCTGGCGTTTAGCTAAGGCTCGAAGTGAAGAGGGAAGAATGTATAACAAATCAAATGTTTACAAAAACTAACACTCAATGTTGAATGTATATGTACTAATATTTACCGAACCAGACGTTTACAAAGATTAATACTTAGTGTTATATCTAGTGTTCTATGATGATTGCTTATAGATATGATCTTATGGTTAATGTTGAACATTTTAACATTGAAAGAGCAGACTGAATTTCTACCTCAGGTTATTGAAGTACTACCTCAGGATTTACTGTTAGGGACCATACAGGTTAAAAAATGTAACAGGTGTATAGTAGAGGCTTGAAGTGAAGAGTGAAGAATGTCTACCTATTGTTGTATGTTATGTTCTACGATGATTGCTTCTTAATATGATTGCTTCTTAATATGATCCTATGCTTAATGTTGATTACTTTAATAATGAAAAAGCAGACTGAATCTTTACCCCAGGTTATTGAATCTCTAGCTCAGGATCTTTTGCCAGGGATCATAAAAGATAAAATACAACAGACATATAGTTGAGACTGGAAGTGAGGATTAAAGAATATGTACCAAACCAAGCGTTTACAAAGATTAATACCTAGTGTTATATGCTGTGTTCTCTGAGGATTGATTATTAATATGATCTTATATTTAATGTTTAACTACTACCTCAAGACCTATTATCAGGGATCATAGAGAATAAAAAATGTAACGGGTGTATAATAGAGGATTGAAGTGAGGAGTGAAAAATGTTTACCAAACCAGACGTTTCCAAAGAATAATACGTAGTGTTGTATACCAGATGCTATGATGTTTGATGCATACAAAGATTTTATGTACAATGCTGAATGTTTTAATAAAGGATTTTTAAAAAATAAAATAAAAATAAATAAATATAGAACAAGAGTGTCCTAAAACCTTGATGTATATTATTCCAATATTTATACTGGAAATATAAGAGAATGTGCAAGTTACTGAACCATTTCATTAACTCATCACACAAGCAAACTTTGGCTGAATAATTTACAATGAAGAATTCGTATGCAGAGAGATAAATGTCAAATTAATAGGTAGCTTTCAGAAAAGGCAAAGGATAATGAGAGCAAATAGGTAACATAAAACGGATAATAGAGAGAATGGAAGAATAAATAAAGGAGGATTGCCTTTGTTTTATTGATTATAAATCAGTCCAGAGTGAGAAAATCACTGATTATAAACTGATTATTATTTTGAGGAATCTTTGCAATGAATAAAAAACAACTGAAAGAACTGAAGAGGGAGAAAAACTGGTGTACAGTAAGGAAGGAAATATAACTTCACATTTGAAATATGAGATACTATCTTTGTATCTGCTTAACATGCAAAGTGAGTATATTATAAGAATGGCAGGAGAGTAAATAGTGACATCTGGGATCAAAACTCGGTGGTGGGGGGGAGAGGCAATGACACCATATTGTTAGCTGAAAGTAAAGTAAACCAAGAATAACTTGTTATGAAAATCAACATGACAAGTGAAATATTTGTCTTACTGTTAAACATTAAAATAACAATGATAATTCAGTTGGCAAGATTGATGAACCTAGAGTTGAGTAGGAAGAAATTAAAATGGTAGATAGTTTTATTTCCTTAGAACTCAAGAACGGATAAAGAAAGACAGGGTGCTGGAGGAAAACAGAGAGGAATTTAATCTATGATTAATGACCCGGTTGCATCTCATTTCCTAAAGCGCATAGTAAGCTCTTAAAGCAAATGGGGGCAGAGAAAGATGGGAAGCAACAGGAATTAAATCAGTAAAAAATAAAATGGAGAATGCTATTCAATCTTCATCATATTTCAGAGAATGGTTAACAGGGATTTTTTTCTCATAGAACGCCCAGAACGGAGTTCCGGCACCTTTTTGGGATGGAACCTTGTAGGGTAGGCAAGGCGGGTTGTATGACATGTGTGAGTTTGCACTGATGGTTAATGCTGTGTCCTGAGCCTGCTGAAATATTCATCACACTCACAAATGTTGCAAACAGTCCCGGGCAAACCAAAAGCTGCCTGGGACCAGACTAGCTGGCGCCAGCCTTGGGCGCATGCGCAAGGCACGAAATAGCCAGATTCCTATTGGTTGTTGCTATCCAGGTTCAGGATGCTATAAAAGGCCTGCGTGCCTTTTGCTGTTTGCTGGTTGTAAGGAGAAGATCAATAAAGAAGCTTGTTGTTCACAATGTGCCTTCGTGTGAATCCCCAATACATAAAAGTTAACAAGAGAAAATGTTCCTTACCTGATAAAGACACTTGCCTTGCAAGTAGGTAAACAAATCTCTATTGTGGACGCTAACTGATTTATCCTACATCTTGTTTAGAAAAGGATTACAAGCTTTCCAATTGCTAGGAACAATGTTACCCAAGATAATTATACTGTATATACAGAGAGAAAAGAAGGCAGAGATGGGATAAATGTATTAAAGGATGTCATAGTCACAGAACCATAGAATTGAAAGGATCTTGGATGTCTACTAGTCCAATCCTCTGACCAGTGAAGTAATCATTTCGAAGTAAAAAGAGGTAGGCAATAACTGTCCTGTTGCACCTGCCATTTTGAAGCCAAATAACCCTTGCTGTATGTATGCTTGCCAGTGGGGCTCAGCCATCCATATACTATTTAATTTATATCAAACAGGATAATTCATCCTCAGGAAACAAAATGAAGTTGCTAGCATTCATTATGGATAATTATAATACAGAGAACCAGTGTGGCATTGTAATTAAATTACTAGACAAGATACTCAGGAGGCCCAGGATCAGGAATAGCTTCAGTCAGGACAGTTTAGTGCAGGGGTTCTCAACCTTGGCAACTTTAAGACTTTTGGACTTTAATTCCCAGAATTCCTCAGCCAGCAAAGCTGGCTGAGGAATTCTGGGAATTGAAGTCCACAAGTCTTAAAGTTGCCAAGGTTGAGAACCCCTGGTTTAGTGAGTTGATCTCTTTCAGCTCAGATCAGGTGGAGGTGAAGAAAAACAATCCATCTCACATATGCTATGGCACATATGATGTCCTTCAACATGTACCGAGAAAGACCTCATGATGGCGAGAGAAAATGCTGTCTAGATTGCCTGATTTTGGGTGAATGTCATTTAGTTTTAATCCTACTTATTCTGCATACTTTTTACAGGTGCTAAATTTCTATGATCTAGTCTATGCCTATTTGATTTGGACAGTTTATTTTTATTTTTTATTTTATTTTACGATTTTTATACCGCCCCCCTCCCGAAGGACTCGGGGCGGTGTACAGCCCAATTAAAAACGTCAACATACAAAAAGTAAAATTATTAAAAATAAATTAAATAATTTGGCCCAATCATTTAAAAACCCAATACATAATCTAAAAACTCAATCCCCTAAAAACAATTATGGCCTTGTTGGAACCGGAGCTACTATCCCAGGCCGGCTTGTCGGAATAAATATGTTTTTAATTCTCGACGGAAGGAACGCAATTCCGTCATCGTATGGAGTTCGGGGGGGAGCTCGTTCCAAAGCGTTGGAGCTCCCATAGAGAAGGCCCTCCCCCTGGGGGTTGCCGGCCAACATTGTCTGGCTGACGGCACCCTGAGGAGACCCACTCTGTGGGAGCGTACCGGACGGCAGGAGGTATTTGCTGGCAGAAGGCGGTCCTGTAAATATCCGGGTCCGATGCCATGGAGCGTTTTAAAGATGGTCACTAACACCTTGAAACGCACCCGGAAGGCCGCCGGCAACCAGTGCAGCTTGCGCAGGAGCGATGTTACATGGGAGCGCCATGACACTCCGGTCACTACCCGCGCGGCTGCATTCTGGGCCAGCTGAAGCCTCCGGGTGCACCTCAAGGGGAGCCCCATGTAGAGAGCATTACAGTAGTCCAGCCTGGAAGTGACGAAGGCATGAGTAACTGTGCATAGCGAGTCCCGGTCTAGGAAGGGACGCAACTGGCGTACCAGGCGAACCTGATAGAACATCCTCCCGGCCACGGCCATCAAATGGTCCTCTAAAGACAGCCGTGAATCCAGGAGGACTCCCAAATTGCAAACCCAGTGTTGAATGTTACTTGTTATACGTCTATAATTTTCAGGTGTTCTGACACGAATAAGGAAAACCCAGACCAGCACTGTTGGCATGAACTAAAAATGGGAGGTGAGTATGCTATGCTTTCTGGAAAAAGGGTGGGGAACGAATCTTCTCTAAGTTATTCAATTGTACATAGGAACACTATAAAAGTAGTCCGTGACTTACAACTACAATGGAGCCCTCCAATTTTTGTTGCTAAGTGAGACATGTGTTAATTTATTTATGACACTGCAACCATAATAAATGTGAGCCAGTTGCCAAGGGGCCAGGTTTTGATCCCATGGCCATGAGGATGCTGCAACGGTCATAAGTGTAAAAAATGGTCATAAATCACTTTTTCAGTGCTGTTGTAAGTTTGAATGGTCATTAAATGAATTGTTGAAAGTTGAGGACTATTTGTATATCCACATGCACTGAGATATGCACACCACATTCAAAATGCAACCTGCCAAATGAGACAATTTTCATGTGTTTAATGTTCCCTCGACACCCAAAGCGTAAGAGAGGAAGTAAAGAAGAAGAATGTTTTCAGATTAGTAAGATAATAAACAATTTCATCGCCGATCAGTACGTGCAAAGAATGCTGGGTATGATGGAAATTACTATCCAATATATCTTGGCAAAGGAAACCTAACTGGACTAAAGCAATACCAAAGAATTTAATTCATCTATTAGTAAGCAGAAGTCATATACGTGTCTTAGGGAAATGGCATGTATGGAAGATTGCTACTAACATTTTAATACTTCATCCAATTTGAACTCCATCCAATTGGAATTCTTTCTCCTTGGCAAGCTAAGTAAGAAATAAATTGAGGTCTCTTTGTGTTAATGTTGCAATAAAATAATTCATTTTTTATGGATTTCATTTGAACAGATAATATAAGGAACAAAGAAAAGCTATTTTTTGCAGAGGTCATCTAGGAGATTCATCCTCTTTTTGGGGTGATATCAAAGTATAGTCCTTTTTTCTTATTCAGTTACTCAGGAATGGGAATGGGAACACTGAGAGACAGTTGGTTTAGTGGTTAAGGTGCTGGCCTAGAAACCAGGAGTTCTAGTCCTGCCTTAGGCATGAAGAGCTATCAATAGTAGAATAACTCACTCACTTTCTCTCAGCCTCACCCATATCACAAGGTTGTTGTTGTAAGGCAGGGGTCTTCAAACCTGGCCCTTTTATGACTTGTAGACTTCAACTCCCAGAATTCCTCAGCCAGGCCAAGTTTGAAGACCCCCTGTTGTAAGGAAAATAGGAGGAGGAAGGAGTATCCTGTTCACCACCTGGAGTTACTTTATTATAAAGTACACAGGGTAAAATAAAACTAAAAATTTTAAAAATGGGAATTTTAGGATTAAGGCTCTGACCTTTATAAATCCTATATCTGGTTTGCTTCTGGCACCATTTTCTGAATAATTAGTGTATAAGAGCTGTTTCTAGGGGTGGGTGTTAGTAATCTTTGAAGGACTGAGTCTTTCCTTATCTGTGGTTCAGATAAGAAGCTCTCTCGCTGTCTGCTAATAATTTTTAAAAAAGCACCCAATTTGTTTTTCAGAACATCATTTGTCTGCAATCCTAAACACAATAATCTCTCTCTCTCTCTCTCTCTCTCTCTCTCTCTCTCTCTCTCTCTCTCTCTCTCTCTCCTCTCTCTCTCTCTCTCTCTCTCTCTCTCTCTCTCTCTCTCTCTCTCTCTCTCTCATTTTTTTAATGTAGAGGGGGAGTCAGAAAACTGGCTTCTGATGGATAGGGTAGTTCAATTTTTTTAAAGGTCATCAGTGAAACTTCCTAATTCAATCTCATAGCTTCAACTATTTGGTACTTTGGAATACATAATCAAATATATAGTAACTCCATTTTGCTGCTATAAACAGAACCATTACCATCAAAACTTTTTCATTTTTGACCATCAAAAACTTTATTGAAATATAAATATGTTCTGCTATTCTGATGTCCTGAATTCAACTGAAGAAGGATTATAGGTGGACCCATACACCTTCTACCAGTTTCTACCAGTTCTCAGATAATCCTAACCCCTTTAGTCGTTATATTTTAAAAGGAATCTTGTTAGCAATGACCACTCTCACATTTTTTTGAATTGGGCAGGTGCATTGGATAGATCCTATATCCCTTATCTCACAAATTAGGAAGGGTTTCCTTAAAGGCCAGAACCAGTTGTTATTGCACATATGATTGCTTTCTACATACGTCTTCACTGTACTTTCTTTGCTTAAAGTCATTTTCTTATTAGAGGATGTTTAATATTTTATAAAGTAGTTACAAGGAGATATGCAAGTACCAGTTAATGTGACCCATGTGCCAAATTTAACCATATTGGAACAATGCCAACTTATATATATATAATTCATGACTGACTTCAATAACGTTCTTTAACTGGCATACATAATATATTTAAAACCCAAAGGAGAAAAAAATTCATAAATATGTAGATCATGTAGAATGCCAATTTGCTTATTATTATAAAGGCTTTAAATATTTGAAGAAAAATCCCATATTCATTTTGTAAGATAAAGTTTAAATTGTTCAGATCCAGAGTATTGTTCATCTGGCTAATGTAAAAAATAACAAACTAATCTCTCAACAGGAAAATGAGACAAAATATATTGAAACTTTACTTGGGAATGGCTTAACATTGCCTAATTTGATTAAATACAGTCGATGGTTTGAGAATCCAAGATATCAGCTTCCCCCCACACACCCACACACACCACAGATAAAGCAATCATGCACTTTAAGATTACTAAAACGGATACAGAATCACAACATTGTTCCATATTTTAACAACCTTCTTGTCATTTTCATAATTATGGTCTTCCCAGGCCACAAAGCAACTAAGTTGTCATGGTGCTCAGATTCTGTTCTTCTCAAGAAACTGTGACAAATAATATTCCCAAATGCACAGAGAGAGAGAGAGAGAGAGAGAGAGAGAGAGAGAGAGAGAGAGAGAGAGAGAGAGAGAGAGAGAGATATGGTTCATCAAGTGTTGGACTCTTAGCAATCACATAGATTTTCTCTATGACATACACACATACATATATATGTATGCATGTGTGTGTGTATACACACATCTCCATCCATCAATCATCAATCTGAAAAGTCTTTGATCCTGACAACTCCTTAGTTTTTTTGTATTGGAACCAACAGCCACATTTTCCTTCACTCTGATACCATACATGTGTTCATATATTCATGTATGTATTTATAACTCAACTTTCATTTAGGAATTCAAGGTAGTATGTAGAATGCATCTTCCTCTTTTTTTAAAAGAAATATGCTATTTTATTTTACTAAATATTTGCATGGGTTTGGTGTCTCAAGTCAATTTTGATTCCGGATGACTACTTGGACAAGTCCCATGTGGGTTTTTTTGGAAATATTCAGAAGTGATTTGCCCTTCCCTCCCTCCTAGGGCTGAGAGAGAGAGAGAGAGAGAGAGAGAGAGAGAGAGAGAGAGAGAGAGAGAGAGAGAGAGAGAGAGAGAGAGAGAGAGAGAGAGAGAGAGAGAGAGAGAGAGAGAGAGATTGGCCCAGAGTTCCCAACTGGCTTCATGCCTAAGATAGATCTAGAACTCATGGTCTCCCCATTTTTCGTCTAGTGCGTTTAACCCAGGGGTCCCCAACCTATGGTCCCAGGCTGTGGGCTTTTGGCAGCAGGCCATGAAACAGCTGGCCAGTGCACACACATGGGTGCGCATTTCCCCCCACTCGCGCTAGCACCCACGGCCCCATTTGCACATGCATGTGGGCGTGAATGGGGATACTAGCACAGGGCGGGTGTCTGCAGCCCATTTGCACATGCGCTGCTAGCCCGGGCGGTTTGTGCGACCTGTTTGCACATCCACAAACAGGCTGCTAGCTGCTGTTGGGGATGTGCAGCCATTCGTGTGCATGGCACCAGCGCATGCCACATGCATGAACAGGGCTGCTAATGCTGCTTCAGTGTGCGTGGCCCTATGCGTGCGCGCACACGCAACCAATTTTGAAGCTGCTCTCCTTCCCTCCAGTCCTCGAGCCTGGAAAGGTTGGAGACCTCTGGTTTAACTACTGCATCAAATTGGTTTTCTTCTGCTATCTAGGATGGTTAAATTTTCTTTTCTCTTTTAACTTTTTTTAAATAAAAAAGTAGCTTAAATGAGTTCTTTGGCCTAACTTAAATGGAGTTCAGATAGCAGGATAAAATGAATCTCTGCTTAAAACTCCAATGATTTTACACATCATAACCTGAACTAGTGAGTTTTCCTTGTCATCCAAACTAAAATCACACAGGAGCTCAACTTTCCCTGAGAATTAACGCCTCTTACCATCTGTCAGTCTACTTGTCTATCTAATGATCTATCCATACTATTTATAAATTTCATCTGTCTGTCTACCTGCCTATCTATCCATGCTATTTATAAACTGCCTTTCATGATTCAAATCTTACCAAGGTAGCTTACAATATAAATGTTTCAAATACCAATTAATTCTAGGGGAAGTGGAGATCATGATTAATGGGGCACAGCAAACCTGAATGCTTATTCTGAAATCAGTGATCAGTGTAACTTTCCTCACAGTTATTAAATAGTATTGCAGGAAGAAGCTTTAAATTAATAGAGATTCCTATTCTAAATTTATAAAAAAATAAGATTTATTTTTGCCCCTAAATAAAGCAGATGCTATACGTGATTCCATATACTGGCTGCTATCTATTGCCAGAAAAAGAGAACAAAGGTTTTTATAATATAAATTTAGAATGGAATTCCTGTAATTTAAATAGAAAAATATTAAATCTCATCAACCTGCAAAATACTAACAGTCAATGATACTTTATTTATTATATTATGTCATTATGTATTTATAATTATTTGCATGCCATCTTTTTGTGATTCTAGGTAGCCTGAAATAAATAGAATAAAATATCCCTAAATAAGATTTTATTTTGTATTCCACTTTCATTCCCAGCTGAGGGATAGTTTCTTTATATGATCATTTGTTTCGAAACTAGAATGTGTTGAGATCACTCTTTTCATTTTCTTCTTAAAGCCATGAATTAGAATATACACTTGACTGCTGAAGTGTTGATCTAGCAATAGTTTATAACAGAGGTCCCCAACATTTTGGGCACCAGGGACCAGTTCCGCGGACCGGAGGGGGCGTGGTTTTGTGTGCTGCCTGCATCCCACGGATGGGGCTTTTCTTATTTCTGTGGACCAGTTGCTGGCATGCTGCAGCCTGGTACTGGTCCACAGACCGGGGGTTGGGGACCCCTGGTTTATAGAGCCAATAAGCAAATTTTAGCTCATTTCTCAGATTACCTCAAAAGCAGAGTCCCCCTCCACACACAGTTTTAACTTATGTGTTAAACATATTGTGAAAGCAAGTGTGTGAACTAGATGGCATGGCAGCATGTTTCCTTCAGAGTGGGAGTAATTTTCTTAATAACTGTGTTCCTCTCTGTGGCTGAATCATTTTCTCATGACTCCCATTTGTTACATGTTAGGCAAAAACCATCCATAGTTATCTATAGTTATTCTATAAATGCTTTAATGCCTGAAATACTTGCACAGAGGCAACAATTTTGGACATGGGCACGAGTTCTGCAATCACCAATCTTCCTCCTCTTTCTTTCCTTTTAAATTTATTTCAATAAGTTAAACACTGAAAATGCATAAATAGCAGATGCTCATAGTGATTCTAATAATGGCTATGCAGCTAAAATAGGGAAACATGAGGGAGGTATCAGCTTTTTCCAGGGGATAGGGAGCTCAAATTATGTAAATAAACAGGAAAATAATAATAAAACACCCTCATTAAATATATATATGAACACATGAGATGGAAAAATCAAAGGCAAAGGTGAAATACAATTGCTGAATGACTGAAACTGCAATAGCATCTTTCAATACCACACAATACAGGTGGTGATTGTTTCAAAGTTACAATGGCACTGAAAAAAAGTGACTTATGACCACTTTTCACATTTACGACCATTGCTGCATCTCTGTAGTCATATGATCAAAAATTGGACGCTTGACAACTCGCATGCATTTATGATGGTTGCCATGTCCTGGGGGCACTTGATCACATTTTACGACCTTCTGATAAGCAAAATCAATGGGGAAACCAGATTCGCTTAACAACCCTATTACTAATTTAACAACTGCAGTGATTCACTTAGCAACTATGACAAGAAATGTTGTAAAATGGGGCAAAATTCACTTAACAACTCTCTTGTTTAGCCATGGTGATTTGTGGTTGTAAGTCAAGGACTACCTATAGCAAATTTACAATATTTATATTCAGGTAGCATGCAAAGGACAGGTAAAAAGGACATATAGTCTATCATTAGACATCCATTAGGTTCAAACAGTTTAATCAGTGATTGTTTATTGTATAAATCATAATCAATATTAATTATTTACTCATGATTTATTGGGTAAGCTACATCATCATGGATAACTGAGTCACTGAATAACCATCACTGATTTGGTTTACACAAATCACTGGGGAAGCCAGATTCACTTAATAACCCTGTTACTAATTTAAAAACTGCAGTGATTAATTTTATTCATATCGTGCCTTCATTATTTTAAAAACTTATATATATATATATTAAATCATAACGTCTAAACACATGAAACATGCTAAACTAAAACCAAATTTGTTTCATTTAATAAAGCCTAATCTATATGATACTTTCTTCCACTTAAGAATGCTAGCTTGGTATCCACCCTGACTACTAATAGAAAATGTACATAGAAATCATTCATCCTCCTAAACTGATGTTCTCTATGTCAGAGGTCCCCAACCTTTTGGGCACCAGGGACCAGTTCCATGGAGAAAAGTTTTTCCGCGGACTGGAGGGGGCATGGTTTCGTTTGCTGCCTGCATCCCATGGATGGGGCTTTGCTTGTTTGTGAGGACCGGTTGCTGGCATGTCATGGCCCAGTACCGGTCCACGGTCCGGGGGTTGGGGACCCTTGCTCTAGATGTATTAAGATCACAACTCTGAGAGCAAACAATCCAAAGAGAATTTGTCATTCAGACTATGAAAATTTTGACATTTAAAAGTTATTTGAATTATAGTACCATCGTGACATTAGAAAGGAAGGGGTGGGTTACATTACATGTTTGATTGCTAAATTTCAGGGTTTGTAGAGTAGAACCATAAAGTAACCAACTATGTTGCTTTGCACAACATGCTAAGCCATTAAATGCAGATTACAGTATCCAAGGTTAACTATCTTTTGAAATCTGACATCTTAAGCTTATCCTCATAAACACACATTCAAAGGATATTCACCCTTGTCTCATAGCCAGTTCAGCTTTCGGGCAGCTTGTATTAGTCCAGGGGTTCTCAACCTTGTCAACTTTAAGACTTGTGGACTTCAACTCCCAGAATTCCTCAGCCAGCTTTGCTGGCTGAGGAATTCTGGGAATTGAAGTCCACAAGTCTTAAAGTTGCCAAGGTTGAGAACCCCTGTATTAGTCTTTAGTTGTTCCAATACTGAATGGCTATTTTTCCTCTTCTCTCAGTGCAAGTCTTGCCATCCATGAAATGGTCAATGATGTAGTCAGCAATGAGTCAGTGTCCCAGCTCCCAGTTTTGACAGCCTTGGGACATCTCCCCCCCTTTGGTACCTGGGAAATTTTTCCGGATCCATTTACCTTTGGAAAGGAGGAAAGATTAATTCTTTCAAACAAGGCTCTCCCCCCAATACCAAAGAACCATATCTCCCCACTTCTGCCATCCCTGCCAAATCTGATAGGAAATCTTGAAGCTTTCAGGGCACAGAAGGGTGATAAGAGAATGGAGAGTGGTTGCAAGATTAAGCGGAAAGAAGCTTTCCCACTGTATTTCACAACTCTTCCCAAGCAGCTTTTTTCCCCCAAGATCTAAAAGTTGCTAAACCTAGGTATATATGAAAGCTTAACAGGGCTATATGGCAGGGATTGGCAACTATGGCCCCTTGGTGATCTGTGGACCAACTCCCAGAATTCCTGAGCCAGCCATGCTAGCTCAGGAATTCTGGGAGTTGAAGTCTACAAGCTGTAAAGGGATCATAGTTGCCCGCCCCTGCTATATGGCAACATTGGAATAATGCAAGCCATGCAGTGAAGCAAAACTGTTTGCTGTACCAGACACGCCCAACCCAACTCACAGACCAAATGCTGAAACTGATCTTCAAGATAACTGAGAGTTGCTGCTTTAGAGGAAATAATGTATAGAGAGGAAAGCAGTGGTTGTAAATTAAAGTAGGAATACTCCTTTCTATTTCATGTTGCAACCACCCGCATCATTTTTTTTATGCTACTATTAAACATAGAATTAGTGCATTCCGGAATAGCATACTAAAGTCTGTCTCCAGATGGAACCTGATTGTCAAGTGATATCAAGTCAGGCTTCTCTTAATCACACCTGTGCAAAACTCTTACACAAAAGCAGAACCGTCTTGTCATTCATTCTGGTTTTGCCATCTTTCAAAACGCATCACCTCCCAACCCTATACCTCCTACTTCCTGGAAGTATGGATAAGGTGTTAATATAACTATCAACAGCAGGTCTACCATTTCTGAGAGCTCTGACACCTGAGAAATTATATCAGAGAAGTTTTCCCCATCCTAATACTTTTCAACTGTTTGAAGAATGAGATATTCAACCTAAATGTCTGAATGGAGTTTAAGGGAGTCTTTAGCAAATCTCAACTGAGCTTGTAGTTAACTAACCAGGAACCCAAGAATGGAGCAAGAAGAAGGGGGAAAAAATCCTCAATGGGCGATGCCTGAAGAAATAATGTTGAAAATGAACAAATAAAAATCTTATGATCTGAAGTGTTTCTGGTGTGTTTGTGTTCCTGTCCAAAAATAACCTTGTATATACAGGGTACAACTTCATCTTATAAAAGAGGGTGGATAAGTATTGTCAGACGAAGTAGATGCTATAATAGGAGCTGAGAGAAGAATCCACACAACATAAATATGGAAATCAAATACAGGAGCAAGCCTAGCAAACAAGAATGATGACAGATCATGAGATATAAAAGACAATCTGCCCCAATGGAATTCAGAAATTGTTTGGGGGCAGATTGCCTTTTATAGACAATCCCTGCAGAAAAGGAGAGACCCTGCAGAATAGGAGACAGGATATTAAATCCTAGAAGAGCAGAAGGAATGTAATTATGCCCAGCAAGGAGACAAAGGGAAGAGTCCTAGTGACTCATTTTTACAAGAAACCAAAACATATGTGTACTCGCTGCTTCATGAAATGGGGGTTTTATGGTATGACAGTTTAAGTAGGTAGCTTTAAAATTGTACTAAAGGAGTGTTTTTTCATCATGTTACAAGCTTGTTACAAGATTCAGTCCTGGGTCCTGCACTTTTCACAGTTTGATTGATGATTTGAATGAACAGGTGAAGAGAATGTAGAAGACACAAAATTGGGTAGGATAGCTAAAGCCAAAGAAAACAGAAATGAAATCCAGAACAACTTTATAGAAATAAGGCAGGAAGGGAAAAAAATCCCAGAATGAAATAAAATAGAGGGAAATAGAACAAAATTCTTCACTTGGGAAATAAAAATCAAATTTAGGATACACATGTCCCTTGATGATAGCATTTCTGAAAAAGATCTTGGGACAATAATTCATAGCAAACTTGAGAATGTGTCAGAAGAATGATATAACTGCAAAAAACAACAACAACAAAACCCCACCAAGCAAATGCAATTTTAGGCTGCATCAACAGAAGTGTAGTTTTTAAATCCTAGAAAATAATTATTCCACATTATTCTGCCTTCGCTAGACCTCACCCATAGTACAAGTACTATATATAATTCTGGTTGCTACACTTCAAGAAAGATTCAGAAAAATTAAAACATTAATAAAAAAATTACAAGGATAATTGGAGGCTAGAAACTAAATCCTGTTGACATCAATAAAAGCAATTGAGTTTGTTTCACCTTGAGAAAAAAAGATTGAGATTCAAAATAGTACCTAAATAAATATAATGCTGAAGAAAGTCAGCATGGTTTAACAGAAAGAAAACTGACAGAACACTCAATTAACCAGAGTTGGGCTGGGCTTCATTTGGAGATCAAACCTATGCTAGACTGCTTCTGCAGTGAGGGCTACAGATTTGGCGATCAACTGGGGTACTTTAATTTGGATTGGACATTGAGCAAAGGATTGGACTTGAAATGTTACTGTCAACTCTACAACGAGCATGGTTGCAGCCATTTTTTCTTCTCATTCTAGGTTGCCACATAGAACGGAGGGAGGGGGGTTGCCCAGGTGCTTCATTAGTCAAAATAATCTTCTGCCCCATGGGAACCAAGGTCATCTGTTGCTCCCGTTAGCATAAAAAGCCCACCAAATAAATATATTGGGGAACGTAGTTGCTTGCATGGTTTTGTGGGTGGGACATTTAACTTTGTAGTTTGGCAATTGTTACTTGTGTATTCAGACTTGGTTTCACTTTTGACCATGCTGATACTTTGTAACTAATAAACATGTTCTTTGAGGAATTTTCAAGCCTCAGAGTTCTGCTTTATTTGTCTCTGTCAGAACCATGACATTTAATCTTGAACTGTTTAAGATCCCTTTCAGCTCTATGATTCTAGGACCATAAATTCTGGATTTTCAATTGGCAAGGCTACTGGCTGTGTTGGTGATAATTTTGGGGGCTGTAGGAAAAACACAGCTGGAAGATACCAAGTTGAGATAACTGTTGTAAGGGTTTACATTCAAAGACTCACTTTTCACACACGCACGCACACACACACACACTCCCTTCACAGACAATCGTGCTTTATGCCCAATGCTTAAAATGAGATAGCAGTTTCCAGTGGCAGGTGCTAGAGTGTGAAAAACACCAACACGTTTGGGGGGAACTGAGATATATGCGGAAGTCCCCTAAGTCTCAGCAGAAAATATATTTCTATCCCCCACACTGAAGCAAGATTTGGCTGCTAGACTGCTCAGATTTTTATATATGAAATATAGATGAAAGGGAAGAAGAAAATGCACCAAGTTGTTCTTCTGAGCAATCAGTATCTTGTTTACTTTATTTTCCGCATGTCTTAGTTTTAAGCAGTTAATAATAGTTAATAACTAAACAACCCATGACCCATTGGGTCATTCTTCTTTCCATATATAATATAGGCTTCCATGCTTCCCTTTCTCTCATAATACACAGGAGAGCCTTGGGGAAACTACTTCCTCCTCGGCTGACCCAGGGAACTGCCTGCCACTTTTCTGGGAGTGGGGGAACAAAGAGAACAGCAGACCACAAAGAAATCTGCACCTGCCCCCCCCCATTCCAGTGTGTCTCCAAGCCTCACCCTTCCTCCAGGGAGGAAAAGGGCTCACCCATTGACTGCCTGTGCCCCCTTTGCCAGCCAGGCGTCCCTCATTCTTCCCTCAACTACCGGTATTAAATTTCACCCTTGGTTCCAAAGCAACCAATGGCTGCTCACCTGTTGGGCCTTATTAGACAATTGGGTGCAGGGACCAAAGAGAGGCAGGAAAGAGAGTGGAGATGTACCCCTTCCATCTTCTCTTCTGCTATGTAACTTACAAGTTTGTGGTCACAGCCACAGGTTTTCCAAATTTCAATCCCACAGGAATCGTGGGTCTTGGATTTTAGACACATTCTGTAAGTTAGCCCATATGAAGTATGCTGATTCATACATATCACGCTCTACGATGCACCGTTCCACCCAACTGAAGGTTAGTGTTTTAACAGTTTGTAGTATTGTGTTTTCTCTGAACATCCAGACAGCCAGTGATGGGATTCAAATATGTAAACAACCAGTTATCTGTGTGGGTGCTGCTTCCAGAAGTCCATTCTGAGCCTGGACAACAAAAAATTAGTTGCCGGTTCTGCCAAAGTGGAGCAAACTGGCTGAATCCCACCACTGCAGACAGCTATTGCTTGAGGAAGACACCCTGTCTTCTGTCCTCATCCATCAGTATGGCAATGACAATGCAAACAGAAGCTATGCTTATGTTTATGTAATCCATGATAGGAAAATTACTGGTGGAAAAAAGCTCCAGGGTCTCACCAAGAGTTTGCTTAATGTAAATTGGCTTGTCTACTCTTGGATACTCTCTTGAGGGAATTCCCAGGCAGGAAGATAGCCTGCAATAATTGGCTCTTAGAGTTTCTGTGGATCTTGGCACAACAAGGTCACTGTCAGTTGTTGACAGGCTGCATTTTTTCGATCACCTGTGGCTCGGCTCTCTTGAATGAGAAACTGGTCTGGAGGCTGCCAGCCCTCATTGGTTTCTCTTTTTCCTATCTGCAGACACTGAAGCATCTCAGTAGAGGTCTGGCACCTGCTAAAACAAATTCATGATAATCACAATGTCTGGATTATGATTATTCTAAATCAGGCATTAATTTTCTGAGTTCTCTTGCTCAGCTGGCAAACTGACATTTCTTCACATGAGCTGTCAGCATTAGCTACATGCTCTCTAACAGGCAATCAAAGTTATTTAATGCCTTGAACATTTCCCAAAAAATAGATTGATTGCAAGCCAACTGTGCTTTTACCTGTGGATACTTTCCCCGAAGTCTGTCAGACTCTGCTCAGCCTGACAAGATTGAAATAATAAATGAAAAGGTGACATGCTGCACACCAAAACACCATCGTGGTAGGAATAATATATCTCTATCTACATTATATTTCATATTTCCAAGAAGGTTTCTAGCATATAGCTAGTTATCAAGTTTAACCCCGTAAGTAAGACTGGTCCATTTAGGCCAGCGGTCTTCAGACTTGGCCCTTTTATGACTTGTGGACTTCAACTCCCAGAATTCCTTAGCCAGGCACGCTGGCTGAGGAATTCTGGGAGTTGAAGTCCACAAGTCATAAAAGGGCCAAGTTTGAAGACCTCTGATTTAGGCGAACTCATAAGAAACCAAAGAATTACAGATAAGTAATGTTTATTGAAAAAAGTATAAAGTCATAAGCAAGGAATTTCAGCAACTGCTATTATTCAGGAAACCCTGTTTAGAGAAACCAAAGTGACTTGAGTGTTGTTTTGTTTTTTACCCTATGAAAAATATTTATTACGACTATTTGGAATTTAATAGATTTTTCAAGTGCTACAATACAATTATATTCTTCCATGTGTGACTTTGGTTTTTTGTCAACCTCAAGGACAAACCATTCCTGTTGTTTTATTTTTCTCGGCAGCCTAACATTGACATCACCTAGAGTGTTAATCAATAGTAATAATTATTTCAGGAAATAAAAAAATAAACTGTTTACTTCTTTGGAGAATAGTAATCTCTGGGAAATCATTTCTCTCTTTATTATATCGTGTTAAAAGATCATTCTGATTTCTTATAAAGCAGCATAAAAGTATGTACACTATCAGAAGCATACAACCATTTTTTTTGTATTTTAAAAAGTTAGATTCATAAGGAGAAAAGCTGATTTCTGAATCCTGATGCTATTATTACTTTTCTCAGAATCTGCCCAGTATGTTGCAAGGTCTGTCTATTTTTGTACAGCCACTCACCTAGTTCTTACCATAAAGTTATCCATGTATGATGTGATGATAATGATGATGATGATAATAATAATAATAATAATAATAATAATAATAATAATAATAATAATAATAATAAAGTTGGAAGGGACCTTGGAGGTCATCAAGTCCAACCCCCTGCTCAGACGGGAAACCCTATACCAGTGGTTCTCAACCTTCCTAATGCCGCGACCCCCAACCATGTGGTCGTAAGTCGAGGACTACATGTATTTCCCTGTGGGTGGGGGCAGGGAATTCATCTTGGCCACCGCCCGTTTGGGGCCGCGGGAGGCAGGCCCAGGCACTCCTGGGCGGCCATGCAAGCAGCAGCGACAGTGCAGGCCAACCACCGGCTGGGCCACCAGCTGGCACAGCCCAAGGGAGGTAAGCCACCCGCCGGGTACCACGCACGCCAGCTAGTCTCCCAGACCTGCCGCTGCCCTGCTAGCCTTACCTTGGCCACCACCCATTCGGGGCGGCAGCAGGCAAGCCCAGGCACTCCTGGGCGGCCCTCCCCCCTGGCCCTCTTTTACTTACATTTAGTAGTAGGTGGAAACTTCACGACAGCTCGCCTTTGCTGCAGACAACTAGCAGCAACATTTTCCGACTGGGACTTTTGGCGGGCTCAGCAGGGCAGAGACAGCCTGGACAATTCCTATTGGCTTTTGAAAGCCAATAGAATTAGACTCTATTCAAGAGACTCTATTCTATTGGTGTTTGAAAGCCAATAGAATAGACTCTCTTGAATAGAGTCTATTCTATTGGCTTTCAAAAGCCAATAGAATAAGAGGGAATAGCACAGCTCATGAAAAAGGGGGGGGACAAAAAAAAATGCCAGACTGCGATTTTATGAGGAAAAACTCCAGGACTTTGGCAACCCCTGTGAAATGGTCGTTCGACTCAAAAAGGGGTCGCGACCCACAGGTTGAGAACCGCTGCCCTATACTATTTCAGACAAATGGCTGTCCAGTCTCTTCTTAAAAACTTTCAGTGTTGGAGCATTCACCGCTTCTGGAGGCAGGTTTTTCCACTGGTTAATTGTTCTAACTGTCAGGAAGTTTCTCCTTAGTTCTAGGTTGCTTCTCTCCTTTCCATCCGTTGCTTCTTGTCCTGCCTTCAGGCGCTTTGGAAAATAGCTTGATTCCCTCTTCTCTGTGACAGCCCCTGAGATACTGGAATACTGCTATCATGTCCCCCCTCGTCCTTCTCATCATTAAACTAGACATACCCAATTCCATCAACCTTTTCTTATATGTTTTAACCTCCAGTCCCCTAATCATCTTTGTTGCTCTTCTCTGTACTCTTTCTAGAGTCTCAACATCTTTTTTACATTGTGGTGACCAAAACTGGATGCAGTATTCCAAGTGTGGCCTTACCAAGGTATTGTAGAGTGGTATTAATACTTCACATGATCTTGATTCTATCCCTCTGTTAATGCAGCCTAGCACTGTGTTGGCTTTTTGGCAGCTGCAGCACACTGCTTGCTCATATTTAAGTGATTGTCTACTAGGACTCTGAGATCCCTCTCACAGTTACTACTATTGAGCAAGGTACCCCCTATACTGGGGGTGGGGAATTGTGGTGGGTGGGAGTGTGTTTGGGGATTATGTGCGTGGGACCTGGTCTTTGGGTGTCATGTAAATTTCGTTGTATGTGTATACTGTGTATACACACACACAATGACAATAAAGTTATTATTATTATTATTATTATTATTATTATTATTATTAGTATTAGTATTAGTATTAGTATTAGTATTAGTATTAGTATTAGTATTAGTATTAGTATTAGTATTAGTATTAGTATTAGTATTAGTATTAGTATTAGTATTAGTATTAGTATTAGTATTAGTATTAGTATACTATACCTGTGTATTTGGTTTTTCTTGCCTAAATGTAGAACCTTACTTTTTTCACTACTTAATTTCATTTTGTTAGATAGCGCCCAGTGTTCAAGTCTGCCCAGATCCTCCTGTATCCTAAGCCTGTCTTCTGGAGTGTTGGCTATTCCTGCCAGCTTGGTGTCGTCTGCAAATTTGATGAGTTCCCCATCTAACCCCTCGTCCAAATCATTGATGAAGATGTTGAAGAGCACTGGGCCCAGAATAGAGCCCTGGGGACTACATCAGCTTCCAGTCCTCTGGTAGTTCCCCAGTGCTCCAGGGTCTTTGAAAAATATAGTTCAGTGGTTCTGAGATCACATCTGCCAGTTCCTTGAGAACCTTGGGGTGTAATCCATCTGGTCCTGGTGATTTGAACTCGTCTAGGCTGGACAGATGAAAAATGAATTAAATAGTTCTGCTTTCTCCCTGTTGCTTGTCACCTTCTTGCCACTTTCACCCACTAATGGACCAATCGTTTCTTTCACTTTTTTCTTGTTTTTTACATATTGAAAGAAGCTTTTTTTGTTATTTTTGATTTGGTCGCAAGCCTTAGTTCATTTTGAGCCTTAGCTTTCCTCACTTCATCTTTGCAGGCTCGGGCTATTTGCTGATATTCTGGTTTAGTTATGTGTCCCTCTTTCCACTTTCTATACTTGTCCTTTTTATCTTTCAATTTATCAGAGAGTTCTTTGTGCAGCCATGCTGGTTTCTTTTGAGAACTGTTATTTTTCCTCTTTGTTGGTATTGTGCTAGACTGGGCTTTTATTATCTCACTTTTCAAAATTTCCCAAGCATCTTGAGTTGTTTTCCCCTGGAGGATTCTCATCCATGGAGTCCTTCCTAAACCCTCTCTAAGTTTATTGAAATTAGCTCTCTTGAAGTCCAAGACTCTAGTTTGACTGTGTTCTAGTGCTTGTGCTTCCATAATGTTGAATTCCAATATTGCATGATCACTTCCTCCCAAGATTCTTATGGCTTCAACACCTTCTATCATTTCATCTCTGTTAGTGAGAATTAGATCCAAAATGGCTAATCCCCTAGTTCCCTTCTCTACTTTTTGGGAGACAAAGTTGTCTGCTAGGTTTGTCAGGAATCTGTTTGATCTTCCACTTGGTGCAGAGTTTGTCTCCCAGTTGATGTCAGGGTAGTTAAAGTCCCCCATTACTATTGTGATGTGCTCCCTACATACCTTAGTTAGCTGACTAGCAAAAAGTTCATCTATTTCCTCTGTTTGGTCTATAGTATACACCTATGGCAATGTCTTCCCCCCTCCCACTTTTTTATTGACCCAAATGCATTCAAGGCAGTTTTCATCATTGTTGTGCTCTATTTCTGTAGAGATGTAGTTATTTCTTATGTAGAGAGCAACTCCACCTCCTCTTTTATTTGGTCTGTTTCTTTTAAATAAAGGATTTTATTTTGTTTTAGAAGCTGGTGTTGTGGAGGGCTGAGAGGTGGTGATGGTTCTAAGTCAGAGGTCTTCAAACTTGGCCCTTTTATGACTTGTGGCACGCTGGCTGAGGAATTCTGTGAATTGAAGTCCACAAGTCATCAAAGGGCCAAGTTCGAAGACCACTGGTCTTAAGTGCAAGGACTGCTCATAAGTCACTTTATTCAGCAGCATCATAGATGGTAAATGAATGGTGGTAAGTCAAGGACTACTTGTAATCTGTCATTCCATTGAATTTCATTTGTGAAAAAAGTAAGGTTCTACATTCTACAAATAAAAAGCATTCTCTTAACTAAGCTTTTAGGAATGGGGTTTTTTTTTTGTCTTCAGAAAATAGTTTTATGAAATGCAGGCCAAGTTTGTTCCTAATCTAAATTCATTTTTTTTAAAGAGAATTTTGCAAAGAGAGCATTTATTCCTCCCATCC
Organism: Bothrops alternatus; assembly: GCA_034064705.1. Classification (NCBI taxonomy): domain Eukaryota; kingdom Metazoa; phylum Chordata; class Lepidosauria; order Squamata; family Viperidae; genus Bothrops; species Bothrops alternatus. The sequence goes on from JARGCV010000033.1 coordinate 7,764,180, forward strand.
TCTTTCCACTGCTATTCTGTAAATGTACTTTCTTTTCTTTAATGTAGCAGGCAGATTGTTCTTGAACAACGAATGCCATCGAGTTCAGCACATGACAACAGTGAATTGTGATGCAGTTAATTCATTATTTGGCTATTTGTTCTAAATCATTCTGTTTTCATTGTATTTTGTAGTTGCCTGCTTTTAAAAAAAATGAGTGGATTTCATTTGGCAAGAAAAATAGAAATGTCTCTTAATTAAACTATATATCTGCTTGCTTAGTATGGAATCTAAATTTATCCAATCTGATATGAAATAGTTTGCCCAATTTTTTTCCAACCAAAAATGGGAGGGATGTACTTTCATTCAAATTTAGAGAGGAATTGAAACCATCTTCAATTTATTTTTCAAAACATGACACATCATCAGCTTGGCTTGATTATGAATATAGATCAGTTACTTAGCTAGTTGGAGACCACTTGAATTATCTATAAGCTAATTATACCTTCCAGACACAAATTGATGTTTTCAAAAAGTAACACATAGTGCATTATCTCATATCTATGAATGCTTTAGCATGTGATTTTCCTTGCCTCTTGTGTAAATAAGATTTAGATTGGAAGAATCAGAAGAAATAGCAATGATTAACTATTTTTGAAGCACCACTGACCATCATGACATGGGTACAGATTCTGCTTTGCTTAACACATGCCAGGAAATCTCAACCTATATCCATGGGGTATTAAAAAAAAACCACACCTTGATATCTATTTTCAATTAGATTTCCATGCTACAGGTGAATGATAAGATAGATAGGTAGGTAGGTAGGAAGGTAGGTAGGCAGATAGATAGATAGATAGATAGATAGATAGATAGATAGATAGATAGATAGATAGATAGATAGATAGATAGATAGATATGAAAATACAAACTTGACTCATGCTGAATGTAAATTTAGTTATTAAACTTACATGGCTGCATAATAGCATGTGAGAATGATCTTGGGAGATAGGAGAAAGAGCCACAGACTAGACAAATATCATGTAAAAATATAATGGTCCACAAAAGCAAAAGTGGCATGAGAAGCATTTCAGAAGGGACCCTCCTTAATTTACTGGAGAGCAAAAGGAAAGGAGAGAAGAAATGCTTTTTGTCAAGCATGAACACTTTAAGCAAGGTTCTGTTGCTCTAATCTTACAATAAAGGTAGTGGTAGTACTCATGGTTTGTGCTTCTTGTCTGGACTACCTCAAACGGCTGACAGGTCTCTACATTGGAAAGGTGTAGAGAAGACTGTTACCCCAAAGTTTCCAATCACACAATTTAGGTGTCTCATTCTAGAGCAGGGGTGTCAAACTGCTGACCCGTGGGCTGGACGTGTCACATGGAAGCTGTGCCCACCCCATTGCCGGCAATTGTAAAACCGGCCCGATACGCTGCGCGACGTCACGGGATGTCACAAGTTTGACATGCCTGTTCTAGAGCAATCCTGATATTGTGAATACCATCAACAGTGCTTTCCAACGAATGTTTGAACCCTCCTCTTTAAAAATATACAGGGGTGCAGGCCATTGGATATTTATATTCAGTGGATAAAATGACTGAAGGCATCTTCCTTTTCTTTAACTACTAAAATGTCCAGGACATAGTATTATTTTGAAGGTCTATGTAACCAAGAGTACAGTATAATGATATAGTCAATACTTACTTGTCCATTGATCCCTACCCAACATGGGCTAAACTCAAAATATCTGCTTTCAGTCATGACTTTTGAAATCAGTCTCTCCTTAATAAAACCCGGAGGTGTAGCATTGGACATGCATCCCCAGATTTTTCTTTCTAATAAAGAATATGGCATGATTGAGCTTGGATTATAAACACTTTTTAAAAAGTATATGACAGGGTCTTATGCATTTAAATATATATATATATATATGACCGTGACCTGAAATACAGCAAAGGAGAAGTCCTGAACAAAAGAACAAAAATCATGTGGAATTGTGTATTTGATCACCTGCATATCTAAGAACATTAAGCTATCATGGACTACAGACTTGGATAGACCTACATCTTAGAAACATGCACTTCACTGGGATTCTGGAGATTTCCATGACCTTAAAGTTGATTAAAAGTTTAGTGTTTTGACCTTTATGTATTTTCCCTCGCATAGCTATTAAATTCTCCAATTTCCTTTACAGCTGCTCTAGTCTGTGACAACTACGTCATGCACAAAGACAGACTAAAACACAGTCTGTTGGATTTCCCCTCCCTCCCATAGATAAATCATTTTATGAACATGAATTGACAATTTTAGTTCACCATCTGCAGTAGAACTGTTTTTCTTCCTTGTGCTGTTCTTATTTCTTGGATGCACTTATTAGCCTATCTTAACAGAAGATCTTTTTCCTTATAAAGTACCACAGAGATTAATAATGCCAGAATCTCCCAGGTTTGGTAATCTGATAAATCATTCTGAAGGAGGCCTGTCTAAATGGTTGTTCAGTCTCAACACTGACTTGATGGTATACAATTGATTAATCAGTTCTGGTAAACTTTTAGGGAAGAAAACTTTCATTTTTTCTGAGCCTGTGAAAAATCAACTGACTTAAATATTGGGTTCTTTCAAATGTCCAAGAAGCTTTAAAATCATGTTTGGGACAATGGTTTGAAAGTGCTAAAGTCGCTGCAAATTAGGCAAAATAATCTTGCATGATCTAGACCAGGAAACTAAATTAGATACAATGTTGTGCTGGAGGAAGTTGAGGAAATAGGACATATGAATCAACTGAATTCTGATGAATTTTCTGATGAGCGCACATTTCTCAACTTTACTGAATGGGCTTACCTTAAAAATCTCAAGCAGCAGCTGCGGCTTCCACACATATAATGGTAGGTATATAGTGTTAATGATACATTTGAATATATGTGTGTCTCTTCAAGTTGGTCTTGACTCTAAGCAACTGCCTTGAAAAGTTCTTGAAGTTTTTTTGCAAGTATTTTTTGGAAATGGTTTGCTGTTGCCTCCTTCCTAGGGTTGGGAGAGCACAACTTGCCAAAATCATCCAGTTGGCTTTATGACTAAGGCAGGACTAGAACTCACAGTCTCCCAGTTTCTAACCTGGTGCTTCTAACCACTGTACCATACTGACTCTCAATAATACATTGGAATGATGGTGGTGGTGGTGGTGGTGGTGGTAGTGATGATGATGATGATGATGATAATGATGACAACGACAACTCCCAAAGACTCTGGGAGATTCACAGGTAAAAACATTTAAAACAAGAAAAAAATATAAAAGTAGATAAAAATGAAGAATAAAGGAGGCAAGGACACAGCCAAGCTCCCACCCAATCAGTTCATACCCCCACTGGCAGTTAAAAGGAAGAAACAGCTACGATCACACATTGCTCCTAGAAGCACAAAGCCGAAAACTCCAGCCTGAAGATGACGAATGGGACTTTGTCGAAACGTCGCCAAGACACTTCCAATTTTACATTAGCATGGTTTTAAAAAGAACTTTAACTCAGTGTAACTTACGCAGATATTATATTTGTACAGGAAAAACATGTTGACATGATAATCCTGTCATCAGCAGAGGTTGTAATGGTTTATCAATGTTATGCCACAAGTGCTTTGTTTGAAATAATCCAATTATGCATGCTCTGATCCCGCTTCTTTTCCTCCCCCTTTTGCTGTGTCCAAAAGATAAGTACAGACACCCAAGGTAAGGATGAGAACTGTGCAGTATTTTCAGTTTTGATTTAAAAATGTATTTTGGAGCAGGCAGTGGAGAGAACTGCCTGTAGTCCAGAATGCGGCCGCGCGAGCTGTCTTGGGTCTCCCAAGACATGCTCATATCACTCCAGCTCTCCGTGAGCTGCACTGGCTACCAATTGGTCTCCGAACACAATTCAAAGTGTTGGTTATGACCTATAAAGCCCTTTATGGCAATGGACCAGGATACTTGCGGGACCGTCTTCTGCCTCATGAATCCCAGCGACCGGTCAGGGCGCATAGGGTTGGCCTCCTACAAGTCCCGTCTGTTAAACAATGCCATCTGGTGGGACCTAGGGCAAGAGCCTTCTCCGTTGCTGCCCCAACCCTCTGGAACCAGCTTCCCTCAGAGGTTCGTACTGCTTCCTCCCTCCTAGCTTTCCGGAAAGTGCTGAAGACACATCTATGCCGACAGGCTTGGGGCATATGAGCTGTGATCTGCCCCTTGGCCCTAAGAGTGTTCCACCATCAGCGGCTGTGAATTGATTGTGTTTGTATGTGGTATGAGTGTGGTTAATTTTAAAATTGTTGTTGTATCCTGTTGTGAGCCGCCCTGGGTCTTCCGAGAAGACATATAAATGTAATTTAATTAAATTAAATTAAACTTATTTATTTTAAAAAATAAATCTCACTTTTATTGCTTTATAAATAATTCAAAATGGCAAACACACTCAGTACACCTTCCTCCTCTTATGCTTCCCATATCAACAACTCTCTGAAGTGAATTGGCTGAGAGAGGGGGACGGGCCCAAGATCACCCAGATGCCTTTCGCGCCTAAGGAGGAACTAGAATTCAGAGTCTCCCAGTTTCTAGTCTAATGCCCTAATTACTAGACTAAACTGGCTATTTAAATTGACTTAATGTAGCACTTAACTCTCCAGATCTTTAAAGCTAACTATATCCTTTCTTGGGGTTCATATGGTAAATATGAAGGACATCTGTTCATCCTGTTCCCATAAAATGGCTCCTGCAGGGGATGGGGGCAACATTAGAAAATGGTGGACAAAGCATTGTGATGCAACCATCCTCTTTCTGCATGCAGTGATGTCTCACACACACACACACACACACACACACACATGTTAAAAAAGTCTTACACCATAACATTCTATCCACCATCTTGCCAATTTTAACACCATATACCACCCCACAGATGCCACTGTTTGAATGACCCATTTAGCAGGATCAGTGAAATTAAGATTACCATAAAATACTCCATGACCCACTTAGTTAATTTCAGTGTGATTAAATTTAATTCAAATTTAATTTAATTAAATTTAATTCATTCAGGCCAGCCACGAATGGGATTAAACTAACTCCACTTAGTCAGATGACTTACAGAAACTCTGAAAATCAATCAGTTGATCCATGGGTTGATCTCCACCCCCCCCCCAAAAAGAACTAGAGGGTTGTATAGAACTTAGCAAGCCAATTTACTGATAGCAGATAAATCAAATAAATTCACTGCTAAAGCCAAAGAGCACAGAACACACTTCCCCACAGTGATTGGAACATTGATCAAGCTTTCCCAACACAAGGGCATTTGAAAGGGATGGTACTGTCCTGGCTTGTGATATTTTGGCAATCCTTGAAAAATGTTGGAAAAGAATCTGTTTTCCCCAAATAGTGATTTGTTTTACCTTACTAGGTGTGACTATGTGCTGTCAAAAGAACTCAGTAAAAGATCAACTAGCTCAATGGCTGATGGACTTAAGTAATTGTGAGAAAAGAGTCAATGGAGTGACTAGTAAAATAAAGGTGATTAAGGAGTTCAGGAATATTTCTTATTTTTCTTAACAGGGAGTTAAGAATCCAGGATAACAAGGTTAGCCCATCCAACAATCATACTAAGTTTTCCTTTTTTAAGTTGAAGCGATGAGGTTTGAAGATATCATTTTTATATAATAAGAAAACTATTCCTTGCAAACATTTTTTCCTTATGGAGCAACAATTACCATTGCTATTTATATTTCACAGACCTGATCTATGGGGGGGTGGGGTGGGGTGGGATTGTAATCCAAAAGTCTACAAGACCCAGGAAAGACAAGTAGCAGTTTAGAAGGGTCTGGATAATACGGTAGTTATCCTGGTTTAAACAGTACTGTCATATAAAAGGAATACAGAAATAGCAGGCAGCTTAGTCGTTTTCTGTAAATAGGTACTTGAAGAGAACCCAGATAGAGCAGAGCAGAACAGGACCAAGCCCCATAATCACCAAAGATGCCAAAGAGGAGAAGCACACTCCATAAGCCAATTTTTTTATTTGAATAATAATCATAGTTTCTACAGGATGAAGCATGAAGTTATCATGACATGGCCTTACTGCTGCTTTACTATTTCCAGCAGAGGCAATTTGAGCTGCTTCATTCAACTGGGCTAAATCCATTCTTACAGGATGGTGCGTCTCATTTTCTCCTGCTCCAAGCTTTTGAAAGACAAGGACCGGAATGGGCAACTTAATATCTAGAACTGCTTTGTTGGAGCCCACATGGCAAAAAGATTTGCCAGCATGCATGCTGAGCCTTACAAAATAATAGCTATTTTGAAAATCAATGGAGCTTATTTTGCTTGCAGCAGGCAAGCTCAACTTAAAAGAGCTTGCCAGCATGTTTTTTTTTCAACTGAATGAGAAATACTCATTTTCAATAATATTTAGGAGGAACAAACATGCATCTCCATTTTCACTGCTTATGAGACTATCTTCAGAGTCTACATGAGCCCCTTCTATTCTGCTATAGGTATCCGGTGTTGTTAATTATATCATCCCATGTTTCATTCTAGATTGGATTGGGGTAAGACTATTCAACAATTGTTTTGTCTGACTAGAGATACAGGTTTTCAGCAGCTGAGTAAAGTCCTATCATAGTTCATAATCCAGTTAGGTAGAAATAAAGACAAACTTTAATCATAACCTCTTTAGAGCTCTAGTCTAGAGCACCTTAAAGGAGCCAGATTGACAGATCTGTGTCCCTGCTCATCACTCATTATGTTGACTGAGAAGTCTGAAACAAATTCGAAAATCAGCTTTACCAAACAGGTTTTGAGAATGTGATCAGATATTGAAGCTATAGTATCTCTGGAAGGACAGAAAAACACTTTTGTGCCACGCAGCCCCTAATTGTCCATTAAAATTTTACAATCAGTTTATTCTTCCTCTTTCAATATGTCCTTTTGTTTTCACATTGTAGAATATGTCAGCAAAAAGGGTGAAGTTCCCTATTCAATTAAAACAGGGCAATTTTGTTTGTTTGCTTTACTGAATTTAAGAAATGTACACGGCCACCCAATTCAAAGAATTGTAACTGCGGCCAGCAAACTGCTTTTGAAGCTAGGAATAGCAATAGCACCTAGACTTATATACCACTTCACAGTACTTTTTACAGCGCTCTCTGAGAGGTTGCATCTGGGTCCTCATTTTACCAACCTTGGAAGGATGGAAAGCTGAATCAACCTTATATTCTAATATCCAAGAAAGGAAGACGGTGGTTTTTTTAAACCGAGGTGACTGTTTTGTTCCAGGTGCCATGTTTCCTATTTCCACCAGGTTCAGCCCTTGTGCTCTAAGAAATTTGGAATCACCTATTTTCACTTATTTGAACTAAGGACTAGTCATGACTCGCTGAAAGAAATTATTCAGAAATTACTTTTCTTTAAGGGGGGCAAGGAATTAGTAAAAACAATGTGTTATTATATTATATCTTTCTTCACACAAACCTCTGAATATGTGACAGGTCTGCAAGTGCTGATTCCTGGCTTGGAGGAACTGGCCATATGTTTATGTTGCCTGTTTAGGATTTGGTTTTCACTACGCATTTATCCAATATTTGTCCTAGTTTGTGCCAATCATATTGGGACAAGAGAGGTGTGCAATTGAGAGAATTAGCTTGTCATGTCCAGACTCTCTTGACTCAACTAATGTGGGATTTGGCTTTTGAAACAGGTGATTGGCAAGCACCTAAAACAGTGATGGCAAACCTTTTAGAGACCGAGTGCCCAAACTGCAAGCCCAAACCCACTTATGTATCATCTGGTGCTGGGTGGGTGTGGCCAATTGGGTGGGTGTGGCCAATTGGGTGGGCGTGGCTGTGGTGCTAACGGCAAACTGGGTGGGACTAAAAAGTTCAATCAATTCCAACTTTTTTTCCCGCGAGAGGTTGAAATTGATTGATTGATTTAACCTTTTTTTTTTTGCACGCAGTGGCAGAGGCCTAAAGCGAAAAGGTTTTATAAAACCCAGCTGAAGGCCTAGGACTGGGGTAACTGCGCATGTGCCCACAGAGAGGGCTCTGTGTGCCACCTGTGGCACATGTGCCATAGGTTTGCCACCACGGACCTAAACAACTGCTTACCCAAATCATATAATTAGCAATAGAGAATGCAGAGAGCCAGTGCGGTGTAGTGGTTAATGCATCAAGCTAGAAACTGGGAGACCATGAGTAGCAGTCCTGCGCTGTACATGAAGCCAGTTTGGGGACTTGGACCAGTCATTTTCTCTCATCTCTAGGAAGGAGGCAACAGTAAACCGCTTCTGAAAAACCTTGCCAAAAACACCTGCAGGACTTGTCTGGACAGCCTCCAAGAATTGGACACAATTGAACGGAAAGGGGAAAAAAACCACAAGCATTTGCCCCAGATTAGAAATAGAGCCATTTTTCAAAAGAAAAGTATATGATTAGCAGAGCCTAGTTCAGAATCATAGCTATTACTATTTTTTACATTTTTATTTTGGCAACTCAATTGCTCAATAATCACACTGATCATTTTTGAAACTAAAATTCAAGATGTTTTTCCTTAACAGAATAGCAACTTTTTTTTTGTCAAAAAAACCAAGAGATCTTGAGAGCCAACAAGTATAGGAGATTATCATTCTAGTCATTTGCATAACACCTCATTTAGTTTATTGACTTAAATCATAGCTCTAATAATAATACAATGTAACTGTGGGAAAGTCAACTGATAGGGTTAGGGTTCTATGTTTCTACTAACTTTTATTTCTATAAAATCTCTAAAATAGTCTGGAAAATACATAAATGATTTCATCAATTTTAATTCTTTTTAAATCTATTTTAAAAATAGATTTGGCCTTCTTCATCTATTTGCAACCTAACTTTTTATTTCCATCCAATGTGCTCTGCATTTTCTCTGTCTCTTTTAATCGTAAACATTATTTGCCCTTTCTGTCCATTTTGTTTGCAAATGCATTTTACTTCTATGAACCTTATGTTGTACAGTAACCGCTTCTCTTCATGTTTTCTTCAGCTCTCATTCCCTTATGTATTTTTTCTCATTCACATTCATTCATTTTCTCTTCAGGATTCTACCAGATATGGTTTTTTGTTCTTACTAGTATGGCTCCACCAACTTCTATGAAGCTCTGTACAACCATTCATTTAGTTTTGTTCCACATTGCTTCCACGTACTTTTTTTCCCATCCACTTTCCATTTATTCTGTTGGAAGATTAATCTGTCACCATTCTCATTTATTCTTGGATTTCTGAATAGGCCAGTGACTTTGGTTGCATTCTCTCATCTCCTTCCCATCCACCAATTCATATCATCTTATATTCCCCTTTATTCCTGAGTTTCATTAATTCAGAATATTGCACATTTTTTTTCCAGAACACAACTGTAGTTCTTCATTATCGCCCTTCATGGGCACATAACGTGCAATTATCATCAACCTACAATAATTTCATACACACCCACACTAATCTAGATGAAACAAATTCATGCTTCCTACATTTTCGCTCTTTATTCATAATTAAATGTAGACCATCACTCCCTGCTTGTATTTCTCAATTCTGCTCCTTAAGAACAATTATCTTCATTCAGAATGTTTATTTCATAGACATAAAACGTAACTACTTTTCTTTATTTCAGTTCTTTAGTTTTATTTTTTTTACCATGTATACCTTTTAACATTTCAGGTCACAATCTTCCACATACCACAGTTATCACAGCTGCCTATTTATGGCTTTGATCCACTTTTTTAGAAAGTTGCAAAAGGTGTAGATTAGGTTTCCAGCCGTAATCATATCGGTTCCACTAACAGCATTTCCTATTAAAAGTACCAGTCACTTTTGGCATTGTATCACAATCAAAGCACAGTGTTACCTCAAGATACACTTTCTATTCTATGCAAGCTTAGAACTATTCTATATGCACTTAGAATACCTGATGTTTTTATGGACAAGAAACTGCTTTGAAGCCAACAGATCATTGCCTGCGTGCCATTTGGTAATATAACCAATATATTGACCCACTCTCAGGCTGCCTGTATCTAACTATGTGTGCTTCAGGATAATGTATATCTAACACGGTTACTAATACGATTAGTAGACTTGAAAGTCATTACAAGCCTCAGGCATTGCTTGGTTTTGCATACCAAGTTGTATAAATCTATCTGTGGCTTTTGGCTTAGCATTATATATTAACCAGACCACCACCGCTTGATATTTATTTTATTTTATTTATTTTTCGGATTTGTAGGCCGCTCCTCTCCGCAGACTCGGAGCGGCTCACAACATACAAGTAAACAATTCAATATAAATCCGAAAAAAAAACATTAAAAATAAACCCCACACATACTCCTCAGTCACACCACAATCAACAATCATCCCCAGGCCTGCCGGCAGAGGTAGGTTTTTAAATTCTTTCGGAAGGCCAGGAGAGTCGGAGAAATGCGGACTTCAGGAGGTAGTTGGTTCCAGAGGATGGGCGCCACAACAGAGAAGGCCCTCCCCCTAGGGCCCGCCAGACGACATTGTTTCGCTGACGGGACCCGGAGGAGGCCGACCCTGTGCGCTCTCACCGGTCGAAGGGAAGTATATGGCAGAAGACGGTCCCGTAAGTATCCTGGTCCCATGTAACACACCACAATTACAAACTATGGAAAGGACACAATGGATAGGGACAATTTAAAAAATATTGGAGCTATTGAAAGTTCCAGAGACGTCACAGAATTGTGATGATATCACCAGGGGACAGGTTGAATTTTTCAGCCCCATATTTCAGCCCCCTATTTTAACCTGTCCACGTACAGGTAGTCCTCAACTTACAGTCACAATTTCTATTGCTAAGCAAAGTGGTTGTTTAGTGAATCACACCTGATTTTATGACCTTTTTTGCCACTGTTGTTAAGCAAATCGTTGCAATTGTTAAGTGAATCATGTGGCCATTAAGTAAACTCCACTTCCCCCATTAGCTTTGCTTGTCAGAAGCCAGCTGGAAAGATCACAAATGGCAATCACATGACCCAGACACTGCAACCATTATAAATATATGCTGGTTTCCAATCACCCAATGACTGCTGCGACAGTCATAAGTACGGTCATATTTCAATTTTTTTGTGCTATTGTAACTTCAAATTATCAATAAATGTATGGTTGTAAATCAAGGACTACCTATACTGAAGATAAATTTGTTACACCTATCAACGGCTTAATATAGCAATTTCTTTTTATTTTCTCTAAGAATAGCAAGGGGGAAAAACAGTGTCGTTTTTCAGTAATTTTGCTGCTAAGTCTCAATGATTCATTTCTGAGCAGCTATGAGGTTTGTAAAAGGGGGGGGGATGAGGTGTGCATGCAGCCCACGACCTGTGGGTTTTCCATCCCTGACTTAGGATGAGCAGACTCAGCTATGCAGTCCATTGTAATGCATAAACGTCTTCAAAGAAAAACAAAGGAAGTCCTGTTGCCTCCTGAAAAAGCATCTTTGGGACATCTTTGGATGACTGAGACTCTCCATAGACATGTAATGCACAAAGTTTTCCTATGGAATTCAAAACTAACGTGACCACAGTTTTATTCCATCAATAGGCTCCTTTTTATACTCCCGCTGTCCATATGGATTGCAGCTGAGGACATGACAAAAGAAACAGACAAAAAGAAGGCCATGCATAGTCTTCTTTCTCCATGATTAATACTGGATTGTGTTTAAACGTAGCCAGTCTCCTTATGTGGTTAATTTGGCCTTTGGAAGGATAGCTGTAAGGAGATCTCATTTAATTAATATGTCACTTCAAATACTATGTGGGAGATTTTATTCTCAGACATATTAGCATTACATTGAAATTTACTGGATTCTTAAAATTACTGAATTAGTTTTAGTAATGGGAAACATTTAAAAAAAACATGGATTGTGCTATCTGGCAGGTTGAATTGCTGGCTGGCATGTATCGTTGTTGTAAGCAGAACACTTTGAAACATTCCTAATTAGGAAAGATGAAAAGGTTAGGCTAATGAGGAGACCTGAGGCAAACTATAGCCTTCTTGTAGGTTGTAACTATTGGCATGATTTTATTTTCAGTTCTTTAGGAGGTTATGTGGCATGTCCTAAAATTGGCAATACTAATAATGAAAAGGCGTGAATAAAATATAATGACTAGGTTCACACACTATCCTAAATCATGAGTTGAATAAACAGGGTTTTTCAAATAACCCACAATTGGCTGAAGTGGGCAAGTGTTCACAGATTGGGCTACAACTCTCCTTGAGTATCGTAGCTTGATGTAATGATGTCATCAGAAGGGTCAATTTGGCCAATATTTCAGGAGTGCTTTTGCAATAGGTTGTCAGGATGAGGATGATACCGGTAGCAGGGGGATCCAAAAAGCTGAATGTTTTCACTCACATATTAAAGCCATTCTTCTCCCTCTCCCAGCGTGCCAGTAGCTCCTTTATACCATATCTTTCAACTTTCAACAAATCTTCAGATCTTCATATGTGATCTTCTCCAACTTTTTGACTTCTATTTTACTGACATTGCTGTATCCGTTAGCCACTTTTCAATCTTCTTTTCAATCACAATTAAACCACTTTTGTTTTTATCAATTTTCTCACTGTTTGGAGATATTCTAATCCCATTTTTAACTTGTCACTGCTTGATGTTAATCAAGTATAAAATAGAGAAACACTTATAGGCTTCATCCTGATGGTTCCTGATGATTTCACCATTTGTCATTTGAATTCCTTTACTGTGAGTGATTTTATCCCAATTTATTGGTAACGTAGCACATTTCTCTCAACCATATTCCATCACTATATATGCGTACTGAAAATTCTTACAGTGTTTGTCAAAGACTCAGATTGGAGTTCTGGTTTTCCATAAAGCTTTAGATTGTCCATACAAAGTAAATGTGACATTTTATTAGTATCTTCTGCTGTTTGATAGCCAAAATTTGTTTTCTTCAAAATCACTGAAAGTGGGATCATAGCAATGACAAATAATAAGGGTGATAATGAGTCACCCTAGGTCCTAGGAGATGCCTCTCCTAATGCTGATATGCCCATATTTTTCATTTTCAATCACTAATTCTAATGTTTTTACCGACCTTAGTTGATTCCAAACATTTGATGATTTGACTATGTGGTAATGAATCAAATACCTTTTCATAATCAATCTGGGCCATATGTAAATTGGTTTTTCAGCTTTTGCAATTCTCCAAAATCATTTTATCAATCAAAAGTTGATTTTTTATACCTCCGCTTTTCCTTTATTTATTTATTTATTTATCTATCTATCTATCTATTTATTTATTTATTTATTTATTTATTTATTTATTTATTTATTTATTTATTTATTTATTTATTTATTTATTTATTTATTTATTTATTTGGGTTTGTATGCCGCTCCTCTCCGGGGACTCGGAGCGGCTAACAACATATATATACAAAAAATTACAATATAAAAAACCCAAACAAGATATCTAAAAACCAATAAAAAACACACATTCAATGCAACAATCAACCACAATCATCCCCAGGCTTGCCGGCAAAGATGAGTCTTTAGGTTTTTTCGGAAGGCCAGGAGAGTTGGAGAAACGCGGACTTCAGGAGGCAGTTGGTTCCAGAGGGCGGGCGCCACAACAGAGAAAGCCCTCCCCCTAGGGCCTGCCAGACGACATTGTTTCGCTGACGGGACCCGGAGGAGGCCGACCCTGTGTGTTCTCACCGGTTGTAGAGAAGTATGTGGCAGAAGGCAGGCCCGTAAGTATCCTGGTCCCATGCCATGAAGGGCTTTATAGGTAATAACCAACACCTTGAATTGGGCTCGGAGACCAATAGGCAACCAATGCAGCATGCGGAGAGTTGATGAAATGTGGGCACAACGAGGAAGGCCCACAACTGCTTGCGCAGCTGCATTTTGCACTAATTGTAGTCTCCAAGCACTCTTCAAGGGTAGCCCCATGTAGAGAGCATTGCAGTAGTCGATCCTCGAGGTGACAAGGACATGCGTGACTGTGAGGAGCGACTCCCGATCCAAGTAAGGACGCAACTGGTGCACCAGGCGAACCTGGGCAAATGCCCCCCTCGCCACTGCCAACAAATGATGATCCAATGTCAGCTGTGGATCGAGGAGGACACCCAAGTTGCGAACCTTCTCTGAGGGGTTTATAGATTCACCCCCCAGGGTAATGGAAGGACGGATAGAAGTGTCCTTGGGAGGCATCACCCACAGCCACTCTGTCTTTATTCCCTTCTGTTCTACTCACAGGATATTATGTTCTTCTAAATAATGTTATGTTGTCTTATACCTTTGAGTAATTTAAACATGGTTGACAAGCATGTTATTGAACTATAGTTTCTGGGTGTTGTCCCTTTCATTTAGCCTTTTTGAATCAGGTTTGCCATTCACTAACCAGTTTCTGGTGTCTCCTTTATGCAATACTTCATTAGTCTGTTTAGCTATAATTATATGTAAACTAATCAAATATTTGAGACAAAAGCCATGCAATTGATCATTTCCAGATGATGTCTAGTTTTTAATCCTTTTCGCGATTTTTAACCATTTCTGTGGGTATTGTTAGTTTTCCTATTTTATTAGTATAAATTCATTTTTAAATTATTTTACCCATTCAGCATTTTTATTATAATCTTTTTGAGTTTCTCACACATTTTCCAAAACTGGGTTGTTTTCTTTTTGTTTAGTTTCCCATTTTCAGAATTTCTATTGCCATTTATACATTGGCAGAATCGCCTCTGGTCTGATTGAATGAGTGATTTTGCTTTAATTCAGTGGTTCTCAACCTTTTTCAGGTTGAGACCCCACTTGCGCCGCCCATGCGCGCTGTGAACCTGACCCGGGCCCGCGCGCGCGCGATGGGCAGATCCGCGCATGTGCGGCGCGCACGCGACGGAAAAATAAATAAATAAACAAAAAACAAAAAACAAAATGGCGGACCGTGACGGGCCGATCCGCACATGCGTGGCGTGCACGATGGCCCGAACTGCGCATGCGCAGCACACGCAACAAAAAAAAACAAAACAAAAACAAAAAAACAAAAAAAACCAAAATGGTGGACCGCGGTGTCCGGCGACCCCCGCGAAATGGTCGTTCGACCCCAAATGGGGTCGCGACCCATAGGTTGAGAATCGCTGCTTTAATTGGATGATTTGTGCTTCAGAATGTTCAGTTTTCTTAACTATTGCTGTCAATTTTTCCTTTATGATTTCCTTCAATTTTTCTGGCGCTAAGCCAGTATTTGTCTTGATCCTTCAAGTTTTTGTTCTTTCGTTTTCTTTACATTATTCACATCTGATCTTAAATTCTTTATCTTGATCTCTCTTCTACTCTTCCACTTGGGTTGAATGTGGTTTTGCTTTTGGTCTTTTAATTTCAATACCCAGTTCTTCTGTAACTGCAGCTGCTGTACTGTAGGTAAGCTGTTCGTTGGTCTGTTCAATAGATGTTATTTCAATCCTTTCAAGTATGTTATTCACCTTTTTCATTATAGATGCCAGGTCTTTGGGGGGCACTACTTTAAGTGCTGGCAGTCTTTATTTTTCTACTGATAATTCTTCAAAGGCCATAAATTTCTCTTATACTTTTTTTTGTCAGGGATGGAGGGACTGATGGGGGTCAGTTCGTACTCATTTTTCAGTGCTGGCCTGTGCTGGTTCTGTTGTTATTACTTCTTCTAAGTCAGTGGTTCTCAACCTTTTTCAGGCCAAGACCCCACCTGCGCTGCCCATGTATGGCGCGACCCCGACCTGCGCCGCACATGCGCAGCGGATGGCCCGAACCGCGCATGCGCGGCGCGACTGCCTGAACCGCGCATGCGTGGCACGCACGGTGCGATGGACCAAACCGCGCATGTGCAGCGCGCGTGCGATGGACCGAACCGCGCGTGCACGGCACGACGGCCTGAACCGCGCATGCGTGGCGCAACGGACCGAACCGCGCATATGCAGCGCACGCGCGACGGACTGAACCGCGCATGTGCAGTGCGCACGCGATGGAGCGAACCGCGCATGAGCGGCACAACGGACCGAACCGCACATATGCAGCGTGCACGACGGACCGAATCGTGCATGCGTGGCGCATGCACCACGGCCCAAACCACGCATGCGTGGCGCGATGGACCAAACCGCGCATCGCAGCACGCGCGACGGACCAGACCGCTCATGCGTGGCGTGACGGGCCGAACCACGCATGCGTGGCGCACGCACGATGGGCCGAACTGCGCATGTGCGGTGCGACAGACCGAATCGCACATGCGCAGCGTGCGCACGACGGGCCAAACCGCGCATGCGCGGCATGACAGGCCGAATCGCGCATGCGCGGCGCGCGTGTGACGGCCGAGGGGAAATGGGGGAAAAATGGGGGGAAAATGGTGGACTGCCGTGTTTGGCGACCCCCGTGAAACGGTCGTTCGACCCCAAATGGGGTCGCGACCCACAGGTTGAGAACCGCTGTTCTAAGTCATCATTACTGTACTATTGTAAACAGTACCAGCTGTTTACTCTATATTTCCAGTTATTATTACCTGACTTTATTCTATTATTTTGGGTCTTCCATTTTCACATTTTTTTTTCTGAATCTCTTCCAGTTCTGGGTTCCTGAATATTTTATTTCTGATAATGAATCTCTTTTAATCTGATAATCATTGTTGAGTGATATCTGAGTTTGCATAAATTCTTTTCCACATTTCAAACATTTCCTTTAAGTAGCCCCACTTTGTTTATTCTGATTTATGCTAGCAGGCTATAATGGCACAGTTTTAAAGCACAATATACTTTTCTCCTGTCTATGGATGTTGTTCCTACTGTAATTCTACATAGTTAAGGCCTGATTGTCCAGCCATACTGTAACTCCTCAGTCCTGTTGCCCACTTGTCAACAGATGCCCAGAACCCTAAGTGGGTGTTAGAACCCTGACACAGTCCTTGTTAACCCAGGTGACAATCCAGTATAGAATTTTTTTTTCTGTTTTTTTTTCCTTAGTAAATTAGTTGATGGATAAATTTAGTCTGGCTCTTCTGCTAAGACCTGTTTGGCCTGGGAGACTCTTCTAGTAGAATACACTATTGTAGCATAACTCTCAATCTCATAAGAGCATCATAAACCCCTCCTACAAGACAGGGGAGGGGAGGGGTTGATTATTACTGTTGTATACTTCGTTCGTGTGCGAATGATGAAGACACATGGCGATGTTGAACAACTCTTTATTCTCCTTCTAACAACACCCAAGTGAAAACAAAAGGCACGCAAGCCTTTTTATATGGGCAGAAACCCGGACAACGTCAACCACCAAAACAGAGCATTTTCACGCCATGCACATGCGCACAAGGCTGGCGCCGCTCTGTCTGGTCCTGGGCAGCTTTTGGAATGCCCGGGACCAATGCAACGTCCCGTGCCTGCTTTTGCAGGCTCAGGACACAACAATTACTATTAGATGTTTACCCTGCCTTTTTAATATATAACTCAAGGTTTGCAAATAACTATGTTGGTTGTATATAACATGTTAAGCCAAAGCCAAATTAACCACATTAAGACTAAAGTCCTTTAAAAATCTATTCACGGCGGTTAGTGACTGGATCAACATGACAAATGATAGAATTCTGAATGTTGAGGGGCATGGTCTACTATTCGGCTGGCACGCATACTTAGTATACGACAAAAAGGCAGATAGGAACTTCAAGGAGAACCCACTACGAATCCCATTGTTATGGGTCTGGAAGAAATATAAGCACCTCCTACACGACAAGATTCCCATCTGGACGATCCCTGGACACGCAACAGGGGATATGAACACAGCCCAAGGGCAAGAAGTGGTGCCCTACAGTGAACTTATACTGGGAGAAGAAAACGGGTTCCTCTTGAAACCTCAAGCAACGCTAGCAAACAGAGGAATAGGAAGTACCTGGCTATCATATATACAACTACAATCAAGGTGGCGTAAAGACAAGAAGAAGGGCTTCTCCCAGACCGACGAGAATCTAATTAAACAGATTAGAGAACAGGGGATTATGCACATCAAACGAGTGTACAGCATTCTGATAGAAATGGACTCTGAAACCGAGCTAGTCAAGAACTGTATGATAAAGTGGGCACAAGACTTCGGACACCCTATTGCCATGGACACGTGGGAGAAAATCTGGGTGAGGAATGTAGAATTCACGAAATCGCAACACTTAAGGGAAAACTTCTACAAAATGTTCTATAGATGGCACCTAGACCCGAAAAAAATATCACTCATCTACCCGGACTCCCAGCCCAAATGCTGGAGGTGCGGGGACGGGGAGGCTACTTACTTTCACATATGGTGGACATGCAGAAAAATCAAAGCATTCTGGAGGAAGATATGGTGGACACTCCAAACTATTTTCAAAAAGCGTATAGAATTTCTACCTCAGGCTTTTCTGTTAGGGATCACAAAGGATTTCACTACCTCAGAGACAAATTTATTTTTGAACTTAATTACAGCAGCAAGATTGTTGGTGGGACAATACTGGAAGAATCCGGAAATACCGCCTATTGAAGAATGGACTGTGAAAGTAACAAATTTGGCGGAAATGGCGAAAATATCAGCATACTTGAAAATTCGCTCCAATGAACAATTTTTGACGGACTGGAAACAGTGGATAGACTATATCCAAGAGAGACACCAATCAAACAGAATGCAGCTGGCGTTTAGCTGAGGCTCGATGGGAGGAGGGAAGAAGGGTTAACAAATCAAATGTTTACAAAAACTAACACCCAATGTTGAATGTATATGTTCTATAACTAATGCCTCTTAACATAACCTTATGACTAATGTTGTTTGCTTTAATACTGTTAAAGCGGACTGAATCTCTACCTCAGGATATGAAACTTTTACCTCAGGATCTCTGGTTAGGGACTATAAAAGATTGCACTAGTAATGGGATGAAGTCAATTCAGAAGCGCAAACGAACAATATGCAATAGACTAGATACAGCAGATAGACCATATATAAGAGAAACACCAACCAAACAAAAGGTACTCGGAGTATACTGGGAAGAGGGAAGGGAGGAGGGAAGAATGTTTACTAAAACAGATGTTTACAAAGATTAATACCTAATGTTGTATGCTATGTTCTAGGATGATTGTTTAGCAATAGGATCTTTGGTTTAATGTTGATCACATTAATATGGAACCAAATAAGAGAAACACCAATCAAACAAAGTGTAACAGGAGTATAGTTGAGGCTAGACGCGAGGGGTGGAAAAAGGTTTACTAATTCAGACATTTTCAATGACTAATACTTAGTATTGGATATCAGGTGCCATGATGATTGCTGCACAATATGTTTTTATGTTCAATGTTGATTGTTTTAATAAAAGAATTTTATACAAAAAAAATCTATTCACTAACACTGTGGTTTGTGTTGAGAGATATTGTATCTGTGTTCAGGAGGCCCAAAAAAAATATGGATTAGAAATATTCCTTAACAAAGCTGTAAAATGTGCCACCAGTAGATTTATTTATTTTTTTTAAAGTGTTGCAAGCAGCCCATTTTACAACAACCTGTGGTTAACAGTAACAATGCCATTTAGGCTTATATACTGCCCATAGTGCTTTACAGCACTCTCTGGGTGGTTTGTAATGTAGAAGCATTATTTTCACATTGCCCCCAACAATCTGGGTCCTCCTTTTACCAACTATGGAAGGATGGAAGGCTGAATCAACCTTGAGCCTGCCAAAATCAAACTCCAGACTGTGGGCAGAGTGTGCCTGCAATACTGCACCACCAAGGCTCCTACACCAGGGTTAAAATGTAGGATTCGAAATGGGGAACCCACATTGGTTCATCATCAGCCACAAAAGTTCTCTTTTTCTCAGCCCAACCTGCAATGCTTTGCAGGGATATTATGTTCATAAACTTAAAGGAAACTTATATAAACCACCATAAACTCAAAAAGATTTATAACTGTTTTCTGTTGCATTATATTACAGACTTCAGATACCCAATGAAGCAAGTTGCAAACCAGTGTTGGTGTGTGGCGATCTTCTAATCATCATCATTACCACCATCATGATCATCTGATCCTCAGCCATTCCAAGAAAACTAGCCTCTTTTTTCTTTCCTCAGTGTTCAGTAGAACATGCCTCCCTGCGTGCTATTCAGGGGTTTGGAGACATTTGGTTTAGAAGTCCTCCACTATCCAATTTCACAGTCCAATCCAGGAAAAAGTCCTTAGTATGTTTTGGAATCATCTAGGACTAAGAAAATCAATGAGGCACTTAAACTGCATTGTTAATTACTTAAAAATCCAACTGGGGCTTTTTTTGCCCAGCTCATAATCCAAGCAGAAGAAGGAAGTGTGAACAATAAGAAAAGAAACATCAGAGAAGAAGCTTTTCCTAAGCCATTTTTTTCCCTAGAGGAAAAAAATGCTAGAAGAGTTAACAAAGATTTTCTACGGTCTTTTCCTGGTTCCAAATTTGAGCAGATGCTGTTTTTCCAATTCAGGAGCCAGAGAACGATAAAGATGGAAGCTGTCAATTTCTTCCTTACGTCTGTCTTCAGTTCTATATTGGAGGTCAAGGATTTGTTCTTATGTGAAAATTTTATTCATTATAACGTTTAGTGAAAAATGACTGTTGCTTCTATAACTACAGTTTAAACTCTTCTGTTCCACTCTTCACTTTTAGACAAGATGCCAAAAAAGGAATCATGCTGTTGTGAGTGTCCCTGGACCAGCTTGGGAAGTATCAGAGGATGAGGATCAGCAGCCAGGTTCCTCTGAATGTGTTTCCCTCCCGGCAGCCGAGGATCAGCAGCCAGGCCCCTCTGGGTGGTTTCCCCTCCCGGCAGCTGAGGATCAGCAGCCAGGCCCCTCTGGGTGGTTTCCCCTCCCGGCAGCTGAGAGAGATAATGAAGAGATTTGTATGCATTCTGAATCAGATTCTCAAAATGATGAGTCAGATTTAGAACAAGAAGATAAATGGATTAATCCGAGGTTCCGAAGGTTTGATAAGCGAAGGTGTCAGTTAACTGGAAAAAGGAAGTAATTGGGGAAGTGACGTATCGGACACTATATTAGAAGGGAAAAGAAAGACTACGCCTTTGTCACGAGCAACGTTGATCAAAGAGTGGGCTGAAAACTTTGGCAGTGCTTTGGAACTCAGTATTCTGGTGTTTTGAAAACCTACCGAAGGATAATGAGCTCTTGGACAATGTGATAAAGAAGCAAAGTAAGTTAATTGGGATGTAGGAGTAGAAGAGCATGTTTATCTAAATGTAAATAGATTTGATTTGGCCGTTCAGGCCAACATAATGCCAGCAGCTTGCTTTGAAACGAATTCCTTTGAAATGTATTAAATAAACCTCTTAACGACATATTTACGTGGATATTAATGAGTTATGAGAGGCCAGACATAACAGATTGCTCGTGACAAAAAAACAGTAAAGACGAAAATTAGTCCGAGCTTTCAGTGACGTCATGGAGAAACTCCTCGCTGATAACCCGGCTCTGCATCTATTAGTTCAAACTCTCCAGCAACAAATTGGAGATTTGCAACAGCAGATTCAGCAAGCTGCAGCAGGCCCAGCTCCAGCCCCCCCTCCCAGACAGAGCAGATGTTATTTAGCCTTGCCTGATAAGTTTACTGGAGAGCGTAGTAAATTTCCAGCTTTTATAAACCAATGCAAAACATTCATTGCCTCAACTCCAGCCGACTTCCAGCTTGATGAAACGAAAGTAGCTTTCATTTTAAGTTTACTCTCTGGGACAGCTGCTGATTGGTCGTCTCCTCTGATAGACGGACAAGATCCTGTCCTACGCAATTATGCAGGATTTTGCCAGCTGATGGAAAGAGAATTTGTTGACCCCCTTCGTAGACAAAATGCCACCCGGCGGATACGAGAGCTACGTCAAGGATCGCGCTGCGTAGCGGACTATATAGCAGATTTTCGCCGCCTAGCTCAAGAAATTAATTGGAATAATGAGGCTCTCATGGAAATCTTTCAAGATGGCCTGTCTTCTCAGATCTTGAATGGATTGAAAACTACTGTAATACCTGCGACCCTGGATGCATTATACCAACATTGTTTGGCTATTGAGGCGCAAACGCAAGCCATGGATGCCCGCCTGGTCAAACAGATGTTTCCAGTCACCGGAAGTACCAAGCCAGTGCCTGCACCACGCAGAGGATTCCAGACCCTACCTATCGCTCCACCTATCCCGGCACCCAGACGTATTTTCCAAACAGGGCCGGCTTACACTGAAAGGCGCCCTGCACCCATGACCAGAGATGAGCCCATGGATCTTGGTGCAGCCAGATCTCGTTTGACCGAGGCTGAGAAGGCAAGACGGAGAGCTGAGGGCTTGTGCCTGTACTGTGGAGAGATGGGTCACTTCGTCATGGCCTGCCCCCAGAAAAGACGTGGTACGGCAGGTCCTACTCCTGTTCCAGCTCGGCCTCCCACTCAGCAGTTTCAAGCCACCTTGCCGGGAAACGGCCAGAGCCCGGCCTAATGGAAACATTGGGTCGGGCAGGCGCCAAACCCAGTTCCAGTTCCGCAGACAACGACCCCGGTCCTCCGAGACATCTGATCCTAGCAACCAATATACTTCTGGGAAATCATGCCCAGGGCATTCCGGCCCACGCCTTGTTGGATTCTGGAGCCACCACCAATTTTATGAATGAAGCTTTCGCTCGTCAGCATGCCATACCTTTGTGCTCCGTGAAGCCGCCTATGCTGGTTGAGACAATCGATGGTCGTGAGTTGTTGTCTGGACCGATCAAGTTTATGACCCAGCCCATACGCCTGGTCATAGGACAACATGAAGAAGCCATCCAATTCTATGTTACCAAGGGACTTCATTTTCCCTTAGTTCTCGGCCTAGCCTGGTTGAGAACCCATGATCCTTGTGTAGTGTGGTCCCAGAACTTTGTTTCATTTCCCAGTTTGCAATGCGTAGACCACGTACGCCAAGTTTGTGCAGCCCAGCTACCATCCCACCCTGACATCACCTTGCCGGCCGATCTAGCGGACTTTGCAGATATATTCAATGAGAAAGAGGCAGACCAATTGCCTCCGCATAGACCATATGACTGTACCATTGATTTACTACCAAATGCCAAGCTTCCAAGGGGACGCCTTTACTCCATGTCAGAACCCGAGTTGGCCGCATTGAAAGACTTTGTGGACAAAAACCTGGCCAGGGGTTTCATTCGTCCCTCTTCCTCGCCTTTGTCAGCTCCTGTGTTATTCGTGAAGAAGAAAACCGGAGATTTACGCCTATGCTGTGACTATCGCAAGCTCAATGCCATCACGGTGCGCAACCGGTACCCTCTGCCTTTGATTCCTGATCTCATGGACCGTCTCCGATCAGCGACCATCTTCACCAAGATAGATTTAAGGGGTGCTTACAACCTGGTTCGCATTCGAGAGGGGGACGAGTGGAAGACCGCGTTTGGAACCAGGTATGGTCATTTTGAGTATACCGTTATGCCCTTTGGACTCACCAATGCTCCGGCCGTCTTTCAACATTTCATGAATGACATCTTCCGGGATTTATTAGATCAATTTGTGGTGGTTTACCTCGATGACATCCTAATTTATTCCCCGTCACGAGCCACCCATCTTCAACATCTCCGGCGAGTTTTGCAACGCTTGAGAGAGCATCACCTTTACGCCAAGTTAGAGAAATGTCAATTCTATCAAACCACAATTGAGTTTCTGGGACATGTGATTTCTCCACAAGGCATCGCCATGGACCCTGGCAAGGTTGAGGCCTTGCAAACCTGGCAACCACCATGTAAAGCAAAAGATGTCCAAAGACTTTTGGGATTTGCGAACTATTACAGGATATTTATTCCAAGATTTTCTGCCTTGACTGCGCCCCTTACTCGACTGTTACGGAAAGGCGTTAAGTTCCAGTGGGGCGATGCCGAGCAACAGGCGTTTCAGACCCTCAAAAAGGCTTTTGTTCAGGAACCCATTCTCAAGTATCCAGATCCTTGTCGTCCCTTTGTAGTGGAGGCTGACGCCTCAGATGTTGCAGTAGGGGCCGTGCTACTTCAAACACGCCAAGATGGCGGCCCCCTGTTCCCGTGTGCTTATTACTCCAGGAAACTGACTCCCTCCGAACGCCATTATACCATTTGGGAAAAAGAACTATTGGCCATCAAGACTGCTTTTGAGACCTGGAGACACCACCTGGAAGGAGCCCGCTACCAAGTTGAAGTTCGGACTGACCATAAAAACTTGGAATTTTTGCAATCTGCCAGGAAATTGAATCAACGTCAAATCCGTTGGTCTTTGTTCTTCGCTCGATTCAACTTTAAAGTCACCTACATTCCGAAAGGGTACAACAAAAGAGCAGATGCCCTGTCCCGTAAACCTGAGTATCTACAGATCAAGGATCCCTTACCGCTTCGAACCATTCTGCCTATCGAATCGATCGCAGCCGTGCATGATCCAGTAGATCTACGACGACAGATTCGGGAAGCGCAACAACTAGATGACTTTGCAATACGAAAGAGACAAGAGGTGGGTCCCGACTCACCTTGGACCTTGTCCGAGGGACTATTACGCTTCCGCAACCTGTTATATGTTCCAGCAGGCCCACTCCGAGGTCTCATCCTGACTCAATGCCATGATAACCCTGCGGCAGGTCATTTTGGTTTCTTTAAGACTCTTCACTTAGTGTCTCGGACTTTTTGGTGGCCCAGACTTCGCCATGATGTGCAATCCTATGTAAATTCCTGTGTACGGTGCCGTCAGGCAAAACATGCCACAGGAGCCCCTCCGGGATTATTACAGCCTTTACCCACGCCGGAGAGACCCTGGGGAGCTATTTCCATGGACTTCTTGACTTGTCTACCTGTTTCTGCCGGCTACACCGTTGTCTTTGTAGTGGTGGACATGCTGACCAAAATGGCACATTTCATTCCTTGCCGAAGAATACCGACAGCCAAGGTCACTGCTCAGCTGTTCATTCAACATATCTTCCGGCTACACGGTTTGCCTGACAAAATAGTGTCCGACCGAGGAACCCAGTTCACCTCGGAGTTCTGGAGAGAACTCATGTCTGCGCTTCAAGTCCAAGTTAATCTAGCCTCCACGCATCACCCAGAGACTGATGGGGGTACAGAGAAAGTGATTGGCATCCTGGAGCAGTATTTGCGTTGTTTCATCAACGACCAACAGAACGATTGGTCCAAATATCTCTCCGTGGCCGAATTCGCTTTCAACAACTCTCAGCATACTTCCACTCAGACCACCCCGTTTTTTGCCAACTACGGCTATCATCCCAGATTTTTCCCGCTCACGCTCCTCGATTCTCCAGTTCCAGTTGCAGAGGACTATTTAACCGAGCTCCAGTCAGTCCACCACATGGTTAAGCAGCACTTGACTAAGGCCAAGGAAGACTACAAGCGGGTTGCAGACCGCTCGCGTCGTGACACGCCGCCGTTAGCTGTTGGAGATCGGGTTTGGCTCTCCACCAAGTACTTGTTTCCAGGGAGAATTCACCGCAAGCTTGATCAACGTTTCCTAGGTCCTTTCCCTGTGGAGACAGTCATCAATCCGGTGACCTATCGTTTGACTTTGCCTAGGTCTCTTCGTGTACATCCCGTGTTTCATCGCTCCTTGCTTGTTCCTGTCAACCCTGATTCTCCGCTTCGACCTCCTGATCCGGGCCCGACAGCTCGCCGTGCTCACGTTCCTGTTTCCCGGTTGGAGGTGTCC
The DNA here is from genome assembly GCA_034064705.1 of Bothrops alternatus. Lineage (NCBI taxonomy): Eukaryota > Metazoa > Chordata > Lepidosauria > Squamata > Viperidae > Bothrops > Bothrops alternatus. The sequence goes on from JARGCV010000033.1 coordinate 7,789,879, forward strand.
GGCATCCGAGATTCCCGATGGCTCAACGACCGCTTCCAATATTTGGTTGATTGGACCGGGGGTGGGCCAGCCGCTGGCTGTTGGGTCGATGCTCGTGATATTGAGGCTCCTCGGTTAATTTGGGATTTTCATTCTGCGTTTCCCTACAAACCACATCCCCTGCGACGGCCCCGGGGGGAGGGGCCTGCGGGGGGGGATAGTGTTGTGAGTGTCCCTGGACCAGCTTGGGAAGTATCAGAGGATGAGGATCAGCAGCCAGGTTCCTCTGAATGTGTTTCCCTCCCGGCAGCCGAGGATCAGCAGCCAGGCCCCTCTGGGTGGTTTCCCCTCCCGGCAGCTGAGGATCAGCAGCCAGGCCCCTCTGGGTGGTTTCCCCTCCCGGCAGCTGAGAGAGATAATGAAGAGATTTGTATGCATTCTGAATCAGATTCTCAAAATGATGAGTCAGATTTAGAACAAGAAGATAAATGGATTAATCCGAGGTTCCGAAGGTTTGATAAGCGAAGGTGTCAGTTAACTGGAAAAAGGAAGTAATTGGGGAAGTGACGTATCGGACACTATATTAGAAGGGAAAAGAAAGACTACGCCTTTGTCACGAGCAACGTTGATCAAAGAGTGGGCTGAAAACTTTGGCAGTGCTTTGGAACTCAGTATTCTGGTGTTTTGAAAACCTACCGAAGGATAATGAGCTCTTGGACAATGTGATAAAGAAGCAAAGTAAGTTAATTGGGATGTAGGAGTAGAAGAGCATGTTTATCTAAATGTAAATAGATTTGATTTGGCCGTTCAGGCCAACATAATGCCAGCAGCTTGCTTTGAAACGAATTCCTTTGAAATGTATTAAATAAACCTCTTAACGACATATTTACGTGGATATTAATGAGTTATGAGAGGCCAGACATAACACATGCCAAGTACAATTTTTAAAAGACCAATAATCAATGGGGGAGGTGAGTAATTAAAGAAGCTTAATGCCAAAAAGAGATTGTATTACCAAACATTTCCCTTCTTTCAAGATCAAATACTAACCTCTTATGTTTGCTTTACATACCTTTGACGATTCCAACACATTTTCTTTTCCAACGTTTCTCTTGTTTGCCATCTGCAACTACCATGTTGGCAGCTTTTGTCCACCTTTGACAAATTTGTATCAATGGAATTTTGTCAATCTTTCCTCCGTGTGGTGTTTTGTGCTTTCATGAAAGAATGACAGGGTTGTTGTTGTTTTTTGTCAAGACAGACTTTGCTGCGATGTCTACAATAAATCTAATGTTTCTTCCATATACAGGCAGTCAGGCAATTTTCCAGCAGTGCTGATCTGGCTCCTTGTATCTTCAAGAAAAACTTTAATCATGCAGGTCCCCTGTACTTGCCAACCCATCACTGAAACTGGATACATATTTCAGCACAGGTTTGGAGATGACCTTGGATAATCACTACAATGCAACATTTTTTAAAGCACTTTGGCAGGCCATTCTTTTGAGCATGGATCCAAGGCTAAACAAAACTTGAGTAAGACAAATTAATGAAAAATCCTAGAACACAAATACTGAGGGAGGTGATGGTGGTCAGAATATTTTTATATTCTGTGACTATCAACCTTCACTGAGAATCTGCTACCCAACTGAACTGTGCTAGTCTTCTCTCCCTGATGTAAGCAGAAACAACGCACCAACCCACAAATCAGTCAATTGCACTGCAGCAGAATGCATTGTGGTTTCAGTATGGTTCCCTGTTTTGTATAAACCTGGAAAACTGAGTTGAGTAAACCAGGAGTAAATTAAACAGAGATAACTGTGCAATGCACACTCAACTTAGGTGTGTAGCTTAAATTCAGATATCTCCTTCTTACAAACCTGCTTTCTGAATCAAAAGAAAAGTTGTTTTTGGTTCCATTGAAGATTGCCCTTTCCATTTCACGTAGTAGAGTTAGACAGTCTTCAATCTGTCTCAACCAGTGCTTAAGATGAGATATGTTACTCTGCCCTGACGAAAAGCTGAAGATGGCTGATCGACTTGACTGACAGCAACCTCTGCAGATATCATTCTGCCTCAGTGGAGAAAAAGCTGGCTACAGCCTGAAATGGATAAACTAACTTCTTTGATGAGAAAAAAAAAGATACTATCTACATCAGTGTTTCTCAACCTTGACAATTTTAAGGCATGTGGACTTCAACTCCCAGAATTCCACAGCCAGCATTCATTACTGACTGGAAGGCTGTTAATGGGGTTGTTGTTGTTTTTTGCATAAACATGAAAAAAAATGAAGGGACTTATAATTATGATGATAAGACAGGATATATTATAGAAAGAAGAGTAATAGAGCATAACTTTAGAGAAGGAGGTCAAAATATTTTTTTCACTTATAACTTATAAGTGAAGAATATAGAAAGCCAGTTCTTTGTATCTTTTCCCCTTATTTTTCTTTTTTTATTATTTCTTGCACCCTTGCTTTTCTTTTCCTTTCTTTTTTCTTTTTTCTTTTTCCTTTCTTTTTCTTTTTCCTTTCTTGCTGTCCATTACTTTGTGTTAGTTTAACCTTCTTGTTTACACATTTTGATCTTTTAAAAAAAAGGGAAATATGGCTAGAGTTTCATTTCTCAATTTTGCTTCCAAAGGTGTTTAATTGAAGCCTCAACAAAAAGAAGCATCCCTTCACAGATCACATATATTAAGCCTTGATTTGTAAACCATGGTTGGTTGAATAAAGTACAAGATGTAAATTCAGACCGAGATGATAAGCTACACTGGTGAGTTCATGGAGTGATAAGAAGCTGAAATCAAAGAAACCACACTATGGCCTAGGAAGCTGAATGACTGCTTCGTGAGGGGAAAACCCCATTAAAAATACACATTTTGTCAGTCTTGTATCTACACTGGCTGTCGTTTTTTTTTTTTAATGTGTTGAAGTGATGTTGAGGTTGAGACACTTTTGAAGAAACAACTTCCATTAAAGTGTAGACCTTGAGTTTTTACTGTTTTTTGTGGGTGGAGGTGGGTGGATTATGTGGATGATTGTCATCTTTATTTATTTTATTATTGTGGATTCCTCAACTCTACAATTGTAAACCACTGTAAGTCATACAATTTATTCATCTGGAAATCCAGTTAAGAAATAAATACATTAGTAATTCAGTCCTTTGAAAGCACATTACAGTTTGAATCAGATGTATGAAAATACATCTGAATTTGAAATGCTACATTTTCCTTATCGAGATGCTCTATACCAGTGGTTCTCTCCATTTCACGGGGGTCACCAAACCATGCAGTCTGCCATTTTTTCCCCCTTTTCCTTAGCTGTGCTACTCCCTCTTATTCTATTGGCTTTTGAAAGCCAATAGAATAGACTCTCTTGAATAGAGTCTAATTCTATTGGCTTTCAAAAGCCAATAGGAATTGTCCAGGCTGTCTCTGCCCTGCTGAGCCCGCTAAAAGTCTCAGTCTGCAAACGGTGCTGCAAGTTGTCTGCAGCGAAGGCGAGCTGTCTGAAAGTTTCCACCCCTCCCTGCTGAGCAACTACTAAAAATGTAAGTAAAAGAGGGCCAGGGGTGGGAGGTTGGAGGCCGGCGGGCGCAGGGAGGGTTGCTGGCGTGCGTGGGGCCCGGCGGGTGCCTTACCTCCCTTGGGCTGGGCCAGCTGGTGGCCCAGCCAGTGGTTGCCCTGCGCCGTCGCTGCCCCTTGCCAGCTACTCCTTGGCCGGCGCGGGGGGCAGCACCATGCATGCCGGCGCTCCCGGGCAGGGAAATAGTCCTCGACTTACAACTGGTTGGGTAGTCCTCGACTTACGACCGGTTGGGTAGTCCTCGACTTACAACTGGTAGGGTAGACCTCGACTTACGACCGGTTGAGGGTCACGGCATTAAAAAGGTTGAGAACCACTGCTCTATACAGTCTGCTATTCCATCTCATTTAGTGTCATCTCACAACTGACACACTAACTTCCTGTGTCTCAGACACACAATCAGACAAAAGTTCTTTAATTCTAAAATCCTCCCATTCATCCAGGAGTTGGAAGGTTGAAGGGCTTACACACAGAGAAGTTGACGTTGCTTGATAGTTCTAATTCAACTTTCAGCAAAGATTTCTGTCTATAGAACTGTGAATTGTACCCAGGAGCTAAACCTGTACAAATTGTAGATTCAGAAATGAAAGCATTAATCCTGGAAGTTTGTGACAATGGAACATACTGAGCTTCTTTTCAGCTTTTTGGTCTTTTGGTTGATTGAAAATGTGTATGCTGGGCGAATTCTCAGAAATTATCAGCTTGCCATTACAAACATGCTTGGGAATATAGCCAGAGCCTGTGTGTGCAGTAGCTTTTTAATGTGGTTGCTGTTTGCAGCACAACATAGAAGAAAAGTGGGAATGGAAAGCTAATGAATACTTTCCCTTAATGGATTTTCTTTTCATTCATCCTGCTTGAAGTGAGGGTTTACAGAGAAATCATTTCTCTGACTTGTTTGCTTCTTTAGTCCCAAAACAAGGTAACATGTTCCTTTTTATACTGAAACAGAAGCCTAGAAATATATGGACGATGAGGGAAGAAAGATCCTGGACAGGCATTTCTTACAGAGGCTTAAAAAAAAAATATGCAATGCGCTCAGCACAGTTTGACAGAAGCATCACTAAGGATACATGCATTTCTTTTATTTTCTCAAATAGCTCAATATTCATTCAAGAACCTGCAAAGTCTGTTTAATCAACTATGATCCCCGGTATCATTTCTCATCCTCCCAGGTTTCGTAGGCTTTTGCAACCCAGCAAGTCAATATGACATACATCAATATAAACACGGAGAGATTCATAATTGAGTCCTGGAATCATAGAATCATAGAATCGTAGAGTTGGAGGGGACCTCCCGGGTCATCGAGTCCAACCCCCTGCTCAAGGCAGGATTCCTTAAACCATCCCAGATAGATGGCCGTCCAGTCTCTGCTTGAAGACCTCCATCGAAGGGGAGCTCACCACCTCCTGTGGCAACCTGTTCCACTGGTTGATCACCCTTACAGGAAGAAATTTTTTTCTAACATCTAATCTGAATCTTTTCCCCTGCAGTTTCATCCCATTGTTTCTAGTCCTTCCTTGAGTAAGTGAGAACAGGGCTGATCCCTCTGCACTGTGACAGCCCTTCAGGTATTTGTAGACAGCTATCATGTCTCCTCTCAGTCTTTTTTTCTGTAGACTAAACATTCCTAATTCCTTTAACCGTTCCTCATAGGACATAGTTTGTAGACCATTCACCATCTTGGTAGCTCTCCTTTGAACCTGCTCCAGTTTGTCAGTGTCTTCCTTGAACTGGAATGAATCCCACTGAACTTAGTAAGACTTATTATAAAGTAGACACACCTGGGATTTCACAGTGAAAAATTAACTGCTGTGTCCGTTCAACACAGGATGTTATTAAACTAAATTTGCATTCAGCACGTTATCATGCACACCTATACACATATCGTAGCCTCTTTTTTAAAACAAAAGTTTGTATGTTTGGCCTTCTGGACCTGACATTCAAGGTATATCACACTACACCTTTAAGACTGGGCTGCTGCCGTCACTTCCTATAATTTATTTACTTTTTATTTATTATTAAATTTCTATACCGCCCCTCTCCCGAAGGACTCGGGGCGGTGTACAGCCTTAAAATTAAAAAAAAACATATAAATATACAGAATTAAAATAATTAAAAATAAATTAAACAAATTAGGCCATAAAATCCCATATAAAACCCAATATGTGCGAATCCTAAAAATTACACAATCCCCCTAAAACATTTTTACCCGGTTGGAGCCGGAGCTTCTATGCCAGGCCGGCCTGTTGAAAAAGGAAAGTTTTCAGTTCCCGACGGAAGGTTCTGTTGTTCTTTCTCGTGACCTTGCTAACCAGATTTCTCAGCAACCACATTTAGAGGACCTAAATAGATTGCATTCTCTTAAATTTACTCTTGACCCACTCGGTCTGAACTTGTCTTTTCTAGCTTCTTTCCAGCATATGCAGTTGTTACACACAATGTTCAGGACGCCTAGGAGTGAAATCCTGTTCCACGACTGAGCCTACTGCCATCATGCCCCCCACCTTTTTTGGCAGTGGGAGAGTCTTGATTCTCCCACTGCCTCCAAAAGGCATCTCATGTTCCTTGCTTCTCTTGCTAACCTATGAGTGACAAGAGAAATAGCAAGAGAAGTAGCAGAAATGGGTTTTCTGTTGTCAACTCTCCAATTTCATGGAATCATCACTGCCCTGCTTCCCTGGGGTGGAAACAGCTTCTTCGCCAACCTTCCTGATGGTTTAGACCAGGGGTAGGCAACCTTGGCTCTTTTATGACTCGTGGATTTCAATTCCTAGAATTCCTGAGCCAGCATAGCATAGCTGGCTCAGGAATTCTGGGAGTTGAAGTCCACGAGTCATAAAAGAGCCAAGGTTGCCTACCTCTGGTTTAGGCGCTACAGTTTATGGGGGGGCTAAATACTTCTGTGGTAAATCTACCTAACCCTGGTTGACATATCCTTAGCTATCACCTTACTTGACCTATATGTCCAGGGTTACCAGACACCTGGCAAAAGGAGAACCTGTGCTCCTTTTTGATCTTCATGTGCTCCATCAAGCAGGCATAAACTTAAAATCAAATACTGTTTGGATTTTTGAGCATCTTGAGATTTTTGGGACTGTTTCCACAACAGTAGTCATTTAAACTTTCATGTATTGTGACCTTGTAAATTGTCTGCTTCTTACTTCCCTCATCCGTTGACAGATCTGACAGCTTAGATTGAAGTTACTTAATTTATTTCTTGATTCCAGCAAATCTGTGGTTGCTGTAGTCTGTAGATCACATCACAGGTTTTTATGGTGGACATGATTCATCGTAGGTTTCTATGGTGAAATTTGGAAAGTATCCGTGATTCTATATCATCGCTAGCGTATGTTTTCGAAAAAAAAGATCTGTTGGCAAAATATTGCAACTGAAAAACCAGTCTTTCTCACACTGGAAAAAGTAATTTCATATCCGTGTAAACCTAAATACCTTTTTTTTTGCCGTTGTTCACTATAATTTTTGCTGCAAATGCCAAGAAATGTAACTATTTAGTATGCCCTCCTTTTCTCCCCATTTCTCCTCTTTTCCAATCCATTGTCCATGTCTTCCTTTGCCTCTTCAGAGATCAGGTAACCCTATCCATCCCTTTACCATGAAGATGCTGGCTGAAGAGTCCCTTGGAAGCAGGTTTTTACTCAGCATGCTTTCAGATAAGCTGCCCTAGTAAAAAGTAGGTGGTGCAGTGCCTAAGTCTCAAGGGAAACGAGCTGGCACCCCCTCCTGTAAAGCTGCCATTTGCCCCACATAGTAGGCAATATTGTTATGTGGGGGTGGAGCTTTGTATGTGAGTGCCAGCTGAAGACACTTTACCCTACTTACCGTCTGCTTTGGGAAGGAATTAGGAAGCATAAGAAAGAGCCGCCAATTGGGGTGGCGATGGGGAAGGAGAACGTGTACTAGTGGTTAGAGAAGTCTACTAAACTACTGGAGAACTGGTACCATGCATGGTAGAGAAAAGAGAGAGAGAAAAGAATGGCTCTTTTGATGCCTATTTTCTCTGTGGGATTTTCCACAGCAAAAGGCCTGTGGGTTTTCTGCAGCAGGAATGGCACCTAATTTATTTATTTATTTATTATTTGGACTTATATGCCGCTCCTCTCCGAAGACTCGGAGCGGATTACAACATATATAAAACATCAGTCACAGTCTAAGTCCAAATCAGAAAAGTATTTAGAAATAAAAAACCCAACACACATACATCATTCAAACAGCAATCCATAATCATCCCCAGGCCTGCCGGCAAAGATAGGTTTTAAGATTCTTTCGGAAGGCTGGAAGGGTAGGAGAAGCACGGACTTCAGGGGCAGTTGGTTCCAGAGGGTGGGCGCCATAACAGAGAAGGCCCTCCCCCTAGGACCCGCCAGACGACATTGTTTCACTGACGGGACCCGGAGGAGGCCGACCCTGTGCGCTCTCACCGGTCGTAGGGAAGTATGTGGCAGAATACGGTCCCATAAGTAACACTAATGAAGTGTTCCCCATCCCCCATGCATGAAGAATTTAGATTTAATTAAGTCATCTCAACCAACCGACTCTGGGTGGCTTACAATTCTAAAATTGTAACAATAAAATAATAAAAGCATCCAAAGAATAATTGGATTTAGTTCCTGATCTAGAGCTTAAAGGTCAGCTTCCCAACACCTGATCAGAGCAGATGCCATGCTCTGTCTTGAAGCTAATTTATATTTGTTATAGTAAAACTCTTTTTTCCTGACCTTTAAGATTTCATCAGTTTTGAATCCAGAACACACAATAAAAGAGAAAATCTCAGAGCCAGGGGTAATGTGGGAATAATATGGGCCACATCGACATGCATATTAAGTGAATTTTATCAACTACTACTCTAGAAGTTACCATGGAAAAACACCTCCTCCATTGGTATAATGTTTAAAGATCACTTAAGAGAAAAAAATATATTTGCCAGATGAAGAAACTGAAATGGGGAGAAAGCATACGTGGTTTGCTCATTAGAGTATTTCCTGAGAAAAATCACATCATTCTAATACAGGGGTCTTCAAACTCAGCCCTTTTATGACTCATGGACTTCAACTCCCAGAATTCCTCAGCCAGGGTGCCTGGGAGTTGAAGTCCATGAGTCATAAAAGGGCTGAGTTTGAAGACCCCTGTTCTAACAGCTTGCGAGAAAACATAAGAATATACAGTAATCAGAGCGCTGCTAAACCAGACCAAAAGCCATCTTAGCCTGTTATCCTTTTCCTCATAAGCAGGACTTAGAGAGATTTTCTCTCCTTGCTCTTGCTCTTCTATCATTTATGTTTGGAGGCATGCCGTCTCAAAACTAACGATAACATGAATCTTCACCAATCTTAATAGGTTTCTCCTAGGAATTTGCCTAATCCCCTCACAAGGCAGCTATATTAATGCAGTCTACAACATAAAATAATTATCCTTAGGTTCATATGGAAGCTGTGTGCAATACTTCCTGTTCATTACCTCCATATTGTGGGAAGTCCATCCCCCTGAAAAAGAAATATTTTGGGGAATATTAAAAAGCAGAATATTATATTTCCCAAAGGAATACTGTAATGGAGAAAGAAAAGTCTAAGACAAAACCAGCCCCCAGAAACCAAACCCCTCTCTCTGCCCCAAGCAGAAACCAGGTCTGTAGAAATGCAGATTTGATAATCCTATTCAGAAAGGTTGGAGCCAGGAAGCTAGAAGCTGATGAGGTTAGAAAGACAAAGACCTCTAAAATCTACATACCCCACCCAAACTCTAAAGACATGATCTTTAGGACATAATCGGATTAACCCCCCCCCCACCATCAGAATACAAAAAGGGCACACTCAGATTCAGGTCAAAGTACATGGCACAGGAAGTACAAAGCCTCAAACAGGAACAACTCCAAACATGAAAGCCCAAGAAGGTATAAAAACCCACCACTCCCAGCAACATGTGGTCAGCTTTCCCAGAGTCACATTTCTGTCTGGTTCTGCTCTTCAATAAACTACAACCTTCTTTCTAAAGCAATCTCCATTTTGTTTATTCCCAGCTTGGACAGGACCCCAATGAAGACTTTTCTTTCAACAATACTATACATGATTTTATATACTTCAACAATTTCTCCATTTACTTGTTTCCTTTTGTTTTTCTTCCAAGCAAAGGTCCCAGATGTTCCACCCTTCTTTGTGTGTTTCCCACCCAAAATGCTGTAACCAAAGCTGCTGCTCATTTTCCAAACTGGCAATGGACTGAAAGGAGGGTCTCCCCACTCTCCACAGATCCAGTAAGGCCCCCAAACTACACTTCCAAACTACCTTACTAGCATGCAGAATCAAAGGTTAAGAACTCTTCCACTTTATCATTTGCATTAGATTTAAATTGGAAACCTTACATTGATCAGTGTTACCATTCTCCTTTAGCTCGCAACCTTATTTGGCTTGCAAGTCTCATGAAGCCATGCTGGAAAGGACTTGGTACTGACCCCCTGCAGAAGTAGACTATCCCACCTAATCAAATTTAATGTCTGAAAAATGCAACTGATACAATGCAACAAAACACACTGTCTGTCGTCATCCAGGAGGCAAACAAACCAAGAATGCGGGAACGTGGTGCAAGTGAAGGCTTTTTTATTCCTTAACAGAAAAAGTTAGCACTGGGAGTGGTTTGCTCCCACTGCTTTATATAATCGTGCCACGCCCATATCCCCACCCTCCACCCACTGACCAACATCCGCCCAGCTGTTTCTAAAAGTCCGTTTGGCTTGCCCTGCCCTTCCCCCAGCCAAGCCCCGCCCTGCTGTCCTGCCTCCCGTCCGCCCAAAATGGAGTCCTTCGTGCCGAGTCTCTTTGCCTCCCGGTGTCTGGGTGTCGGAGGCTTCCGCATGTTGGTATAGTCCAGGAATGCCTTGGCGGCGTCCGGTACTCGGTTGGGCGGCGGTACTCGGCTTCCTTCGATCAGCTGAGTGGCAGTACGGCGGGAGCCAGCAGGTTCAGGCCAGGATGAGGAGGCTGGATGCAACGGCAGCCGGTCGTGCTTCGGAACAACCCCCCCACCGGTGATTGGCTAACCCCGTGTGGCTTGACACACACCTCTTATATTTGTATATAGGGCCCATGCCTAGGATAATGAAGCTTTGGATGTCAATAGTTCCTTCTTAGCTATTTGATTGTGGCCCTGCTCACCTCATTTGCCATGTGAGCCAAATCTAGCACCTTGACATGAAGCAGCAGCTACCTGTGTTTGTATCTTACCCCATGGGAAGCGCTGAGGTGCACATACAGAGAAACTCCTTCCCATACATCCCATCTTCACCAGTACACGATCAAGGAATGAGGGAGGGGAACCCTGCACTTCACCTTATGTAAACCAAATAAGATAAAGTGGATTCAAGGGTCTGAGCCTGCTTTCACAAAATACCTATCACTTCTTCCCCTCATCAGTAATATGAAAAGAACACTGCTTACCTGCTGAAGGTGGAACATGAGAGATTCTGGCAGTCAGTCGGCTGCATTGCCTGTTGGCTGTTGCAATTACTGAGGGAAACCTGAGAATAAATGCTGTGCTGCTAGTTAGCAACACGGACTGCCTAGTGCTGTCAGAGGGAGCAAGAACACCTGAAAGCTGAAACAAATGTTTCAGGATCCCCCATGTCAAAAGATTTTACAAGGGTTGCAAGCAACCTAGCATGGGTCTTCAAGCTGAAGGCGGAAATAGTCCAAGACCATTCTGATCTTGGGCCTGGACCACACCCAAGTTGTACCTGGGTCATCACTAACCCCCCCCCATAGGTCTTGGAAATGGAAGAAGGATTCTCCATGTGCTGCTTGGAATCTGACCAGTTCAATAATTAGTGAGCCAGAGTTTATAACAATAACAGGAAAAAATGCTTATAGAAATGCTTTATAGAGATAGGCAAGAGGGGGGGTCAGAAAGAGGGGAGTCATAAAGCCAGCCCTCCTTGCCTGCATATCTAAAACCAAAGGCAGAAGGAACTGACCGAAATAGCAAACAGCATCAGCAGGCTAGAGAAAGAGAGGACTCAAATAAATTTTAACTCTTTTATCTATATCTCACTGTTCCCGTGTGGATAATGGGTCACGGGGAGCTACAGCCACTAAATCCACACATACAGCAATAACAAGGACTCAGATTCCTCAGCTGCCTATTTCTGACCTTTGGTTCTCAGCCCTTGGGTGGCTAACAGAAGGGAGTTTGCTGACCACTCCAAACGCCAGCTCCATCTATCTGTATCACTTACGTAGAGAGAGGAGCTCCTCCTTCGACACTGACCAATATGCAGCCTCACCCAATCACAGCTAATGGGATCTCTGCTGCCTTGGAGGACAAGGTAAAAAAGGAGTCCCGGCGGATTTTATTCCGCTAGTCGTGGCCGACTATAGGGGGTGGTGCTCATCACCATTTCAAGGCCACTGAGCCAGCGCTGTCCGAAGACATTTCCCCGGTCATGTAGCCAGCATCTCAGAGTGCTGTTACCTTCCCACCGAAGTGGTACCTGTTTATCTACTTGCATTTGCATGCTTTCAAACTTCTAGGTTAGCAGGACCTGGAGTGAGAACGGGAGAAAAAGGCAGAGTACTAAATTAAGCCTCTGACCTCTTCCCTTATCCAGCAAACCTTAACCCACCCCTTCCTCTACCTATAGTTGCCTCAGCCATGGTTTATTCAAGAGGCTTTTTTTTTTAATACAAGGGGATATACAGAATGTGCCAACTAGGTATTATTGCTAAATGGGTAGCAGAAGAAAGTCTTCGTTTTTTTTTTAAAAATGGAATGTTTTAGTAAACATCCTCAATACACTTGAGAAAAGAATGCACCAGGTAAACCCTGTCAATCATCGGTGATCTCCCAGCATACAAACCATACTTGTACTTGATCACCTGAGGCTGGTGGAAACGCAGATGAGGGTTTTTTTTCTCGCACACAAAATTTCACATGAGACGGGAAAGTAGTTGAAAAAGAACAGGAACTGTAGTGTTGCTGGGCTAAGTAAGAGGAGAAGCAGAAATGTGGAGCCCAAAATTTCTGTTGCTATGCAAGACCCTTGTTAAGCAACTTGGGCCTCTATTTTGCAACCTTCTTGCCACAGCTCTCATAAATACATGCCAATTGCCAAGCGCGCGAATTTGGATCACGTGACCATGTTATAACAGTTATAAGTGAAAACCAACCACAAGTCAGGTTTTTTTCATTGCCATTATAATTTTGAACAAGTCATTAAACAAATGGTTGTAAGCCAAAGGGGTGTACCTTTTTTGTACTAAGGAAAGTTGGAATTAGACAGTTCTAGTTTGCTGGAATTCTGGGTGATGTAAGTTCACCTAAGAGCAATCGACACAGCGGTTGCTTCGAGGGAAGTTGTTCATGTGGTGCACAGTTCCTGAGGGAGAAGAAGATCCTAAAATCAATGTCCCAGTAGCCGCAAGAGATTGCCAGATAAATCTAATCAAGCTTCTTGATGAACTGTCTGGAGAATTTAGCAATAGCTTAAAATAGACACCCAGTGTAATATAGTAGAAGGTGCATTACTTTTGCAGACAAGAAGATGATCCAGGTCAACTACAAGGAATTAGCCATAAATCAATTTGCTGCATTTCTGCTATCTTCTGAAGTCCAAAGCAGGAAGAAGCAAGCAAAGAATTGTGTAGCTGCTTTAGCCAAAACACCACTTGCAAATAGCTTATTTTGAAAAGCAAGAGAAGAGGGAGGGATCTTTCCCTTTTTTTCTCTGTATCTAAAAATGACAGGTTCAACTATACTGAACCAAAATTTTAAAAAGAAAATAAAAATTAAAAATAAATGGAATTGAAGTTGCCTGAGAGGTAGACAAACATCATTTATTTATTACTAGTTATCACCAGCAAAGACACAAGAACTGTTATACTTTCCAACTTAGAAAATTGCATTTATTCTCAGGGAAATCTATTCAGAGTAAAGACCAAGATATTTAAGTGCATCTTTGTATTTCTTTTCTCAAAGATAAATGAGTTTTTATTTCTAGTTTGCAGCCAAATCTTAATGAGGCTTGTGTTGTTTTCATTGTCTTGTCTTCTGCTTAAAAACAACTAAATGGAAAAATGTAACAAAAATATGGCACTTGCAAATTACATTCCAGAAAATTTAAGCTGGTTAAGAGACCTGTGAATAAAATCATGTTTTTTGCACAATATGGTGGGTTGATTTACACTCGTATCATATAGGTTTGCTTCTTCTTTTACCACCATATATAGTGTATCTTCTTAATCTCAGCTATTTTTAAATTTGACAGAAAAAAAAGATGAAGGAAAGAGAATGACTTTATTTTTTTTCCTTCCCAATGCTATGTTTTCATGGGATTTGCTTGTTTTTAATTTTGTGTGATTTGTGAACTTACCTGTTATCTCTCAGTATTATGCATGAACTGGATCAAAGTATCTTGATTTATCATTTCCCAGACAGAAAGATACCTCTTGGCAAGCAGGGACAAATATCTAAAAACACAGAATGATTCATTTTTGTAGTTAGTTTTGGGACACCTCTACGTGGGAAATCAATACCAGTTTGCAGACTGTTCCAGATCTTTGTAATGCAGTGATGGTGGCCATTAATTTTCTGGGTCAGCTGCAATGTATTTGAGACAGCTTGAGATAGAACAATGGTTTTGCTTCCTCTACAGTAGGCCACAATCTGACTCAGTATATTTAAATACCCTTGAGGAACTAGAGCAGTCGTGGCGAACCAATGGCACGCATGCCAGAGGCGGCACTCAGAGCCCTCTCTGTGGGCATGTGCGCCATTCCCCCAGCCCTGCCTCCCCATGGCCCCCTCCTCACTAGCAGCCCTCCTGGAGGAGAGTGGCCCCCGAGTGCAGCCCACGCAGAGCAGCACAGCCAAGGACATGGCAGCCGGGCAGCAAGGACAAGACTCTGCCCTCGTGCCCTGTCATGCACGTTGATTCTGCAGGGCACAGGTGGAGGGCGTGGCCGCCATGGTGCTGCTGGGCCACCTGGGCAATCTGCAACGGGCTGTGGAGGCGGTGAGTGGCCCCGTGGGCTGGCAGGGCAGGGGGTGGGGTGGGATGGGATGGGGACAGAGCAGGGGTGGGCTGCAGATGGGGGTTGGGGTGGGGCAAGGGCAGGAGCAAGGCAGGCAGGGTGGGGCAGAGCAGAGGTGGAGCGGGGGTAGGGATGGGGACGGGCAGGGGGCAGGGGGCAGGGGGCAGGGGCAGGGCCAGTCTCTAAAAAGTTCGCCATCACTGAGCTAGAGAGTAGAAATGATAGCAACTCAGACATGTTAGCTGAGAAAGAAAACAAAAAAGCCTGCTCCTTCACACACATACACACACACACACAAAACCTTACTTCCAAAAGCAGGTTGAATTAGAATGGATATCAAATCTTACTTCGAACCAAAGCTAGATTTGCAGACTGCACTCAGCCAAAACTACAGTATTGGTGTGTTTGCCCATCACACTATGCTATATTTATTTTTGCTATGTTGTACTCATTACAAAATGTGAATTCAGCTACTTGGTTTGTAAACTATGGTTTGTAGCTTAGCAACATCCAGAAGTTAAATGGTACTTTGGGTCAGAAGTACATGGTCAGAGGTATTTTAGTACATTCTGCACTGAACAAGCCTTTGGACTAAATGACCTCTAAGGTCATTTCCAACTGATTGTACTATAGCCAGTTGTACACTGGGCAACAAACATGATCAAATTCTGGTTTGACATGATGCAAAAACAAGATACATCTCTATGTCTCTGGACTTGATGTGAAACCTTTGTTGTACTGCAAAGGAAATAAAGAGGTATATAACAGCATATATAAGTTGCAACTCCTAAGTTTTAGTAGTAGCATTTGTAGACTTTTTAAAAAAATATATAAGAATATAGAAGGGAACTTTCTATAGGTTTGACCTGTTTAAATTTTAGCTGTTTACTTTCCATAATGGTTGTGTATTTCTACCAAACTATGTTATATTCTGCATGAAATCTTTTTATATACATCACACCTACATTTTCTGGACCATCAATATTGTTTCAGTGTAACTGAGAAACAGCAAAGTGAATGGAATATTTAAACGTTATACTAATTTAGTGTAAGTGTTTCTGCTGCTCTGGAAATTTGTGGGCTGCATCTCTCTTTTGACTTAAAGATTTTCCAGTTGCTTATTATATCTGCCTGGAGGATGGATGCAAAATGCACGCCTGACTGCTCTCCAAAGGAGATAATTTGTCTTGCCACAATAAAAATATAAATAGATTTTAACAACAACAAAAAAAGCTCTAATCATTTGTCAGATTCACCAAGAACATATAAGCAAAAACTAAAAGTATTTGAGTGAAAAGTCTTTCACGTGATTAAGAGCAAGAATGAAGCTTTGCCTTTTTGGTCCATCACACTTTTTGTGCCTGATAACTTTCAACATGTGTCAGTGAAACCATCGTGTGTCCACAAAGGGAAGAACATTTTTAAAACAAAAGTGAAAGGGGGTCCACTCAGAAATGGGCACTGAATGGACCCAGTGCAGTTTCAGAAGGAACCCGAGGTTTTAGCTAAAGCTTTGGTACGTGGTTTAGCAGATTCCTTTGTTGTAGCTTGGAATGAGCAGGTGATGGAGGCCCTGGTCTGAATTGCACATGTGTGGACTCTCTATGTCAGTGTTTCTCAACCTTGACAATTTTAAGGCATGTGGACTTCAACTCCCAGAATTCCACAGCCAGCAATGCTGGCTGTGGAATTCTGGGAGTTGAAGTCCACATGCCTTAAAATTGTCAAGGTTGAGAAACACTGCTCTATGTGGATCTTGTAGAACATCAAGGAAGACAAAGATCAAGAACAACCAATCATAGGTAAGAATCTACCTTAGGGAGATAAAGACTGCAAAATGTACTTACTTCTCTGACCTTGTTGTATTTAGATATAGCTAGCCAACAGCCCTGTTCCAGACAACCAGGTCCCTCCTGATTAAAGAGGAGCCAGGAAACTCCTAGAAGGCTGCTTTAGGGATTATACTTGGCATCTGTCAGATAAAGTCACTCAACTTTGCTTCGAGGTAGACTCTGGCTGGGCAGATCCTTTGGCAATGACCGAGACTCATCTGAACATTGTAATCTGGAGGGTTTTGAGATGGCTGATCTTGAGCAAGTGGGCAGGGTTCTTGTGGCTGTAAGCTCGGCTGTCTGTATTCTGGATTCATGCCCCTTCTGTTTGGTTAAGATCTCCCTGGAGGTGGCATGTGATTGGGTCAAAGCACTGGTGTGGGATGGGATGGTACCATCTGCCTTGAAGGAGGTGGTAGTGTGTCCCCTTCTCAAAAGGCCATCCTTAAACCCAACAATGCTAGGAAACTTTTGTCCCGTTTCCAACCTTCTCATTTTAGGGAATATTGTTGAGTGTGTGGTTGATGATCAGTTACAAAGGGCCCTGGATTAAGTTGATTATCTGGACTCTTTTCAGTCTGGGTTCAGATCAGGGCATAGCATTAAAACAGCATTAGTCATATTTGTAGATGGCCTTCAGAGAGTTTGGGGTGGATGTTGATGCATTCATTTTGGCCCTTCTAGATCCTTCAGCAGCTTTTAATGCCATCAACCATGGTATCCTTCTGGACCAACTTTGAGATTTGGGAGTGGTAAGAACTATTTACAATTTCTTTCCCTAGTGGCTGGTTCCCTTCAGTGTTGGTGGGGGAGGAAAGGTTGATCCCTAGGCTCCTGCATTATATATCTCCAGCCCTAGCTATGCAGCTGATGTTGTTGTAGTGTTGGCTGAGAACCTGTAAGCTGTAAGTGTATGGATGGGGAGAATCTGGCTTCAACTCAACCCTGGCAAGATGGTGTGAATTTGGGTCTGCAGCCCCCAGGCCTGGGTGTTTCTATGCTACATCACAGAACCATATATCAAATAGAGTGTTAACTTGTATTTTTAAAATTGGAAATGCCTAAGAGGAATACAGGTTCTAATTAGATGTTGCCTATGGTCCTAGAATGTTGTTGTCCTAAACAAAATCCTTCATCCTTGACCACTGGCCATATTAGCATGCTTTCAGAAGAGCTGGGACTCAACAAAATGCAGAGATGTACAAGTCTCCAATTCTTTCTATGTTTAGGATCAGGGTGGATGAAAAGGGGATCCCAGCTAGAAGATCTTTACAATATATTCTAAATCAGCTTAGCAACATGGTTATGTTGGGGTAATATTTTAGATATGCTTTGATAAAATATCCATAGTGTAAGCAATCAGCTTTGGTTGCTGAGTAAGAGAATAACAGACTAACAGAGTTGGAAGGGACCTTGGAGGTCATCTAGTCCAACCCCCTGCTCAAGCAGGAAACCCTGTACCACTTCAGACAAATGGTTGTCCAATCTCTTTTTAAGCACCCACAACTTCTGGAGGCAAGTCTTTCTACTGATTGTTCTGTCAGGAAATTTATCCTTAGTTCTAGGTTGGTTAGTTCTCAAAGTATAGGAAAACTATGCTGTGCTTTAACCCTGCAGATATATGCAACTATTTTTTAAAGGCAGAATTATGAAACAGAGGAACTGTTCTAATGTAAATATAACAATTATGTTAAACAAAATGTCAAGGGATGTACAGCAATTCTTCAGTGCAACTCTTCAGTTATATTTCTCAACTGACAACATAATAGGAAAGGTTATGCTAAGTGACAGAAACTAAATTAAGTGACTACAGTCCAAGCAGTATAAAATATTCTTAATCCTTTGTTGGAGTGAGGCTAACATGTTTGCTTATACAAAAACGATAGATAATTTGAACAATTTGCATGTAAGAGAAAGACAAGTGAAAATTATTTACCAAGGAACATATTTATCATAAACTAAGAGACATTTTGAAAATGTTCATTGTAAGAAAGATTTATTTAAGCTATAAATATCCAATTATTCTGTGTGCCCTAACTCACCTTCATTAAAAGAGTGGACAGTTGCCAGCAAGGCATAATGAAAGCTATTATAGCTTTGGTTTTCAAAATATGACCGTTTAGTCTGTAACTCATCACTATTTTAATATATTTGTATTTTTTTTAAAATAAGAATTAGTATGCTTAGCTTTATTAGGAATTCCAAGCAAATTTTTATTTTTATTTTGCTCCCATTTCGTGTCCTTATGTAGCTCCTCTATAACATTTCTCTACTGTACCCCCTGTCCTTATTTTATTTGATTAATCAAATATTTAATTTTTAAAGAACAAAGAGTGACATGCTGCAAGCAAAGCAACAGTTTCTGGTAGCTGTGTTATTTCAACAATACCTTTGGATCCCTTAGAGGCTCCATGGGTAGAAAATAAAAATGGCAGGCAGCTGCAGTACTTTGTCGGAAGTGTGCCGTTAATTAATCAGTGATTTTATACTGATTCATCAGCAGCATTTCACTCAGTCAAGAGCCTTATTTGTAGAGATTGAGGGACTGATTTGTAGAGATTGAGGGACTGAATGATCTTTGGCTTACAGACCTTTGCTGTCAGCCATCTTCATACCCACTGATCTTGCCATGATTGCATCTTCTGCAGGATGTAGGCTATTTGCATTCCACTCTAAATCATGGCCCATTTAATAAACTCCACTTTCTAGGGGTGCCCAATGAATTAAATTAAAACTTGACTAAGTCTAGGTTGTGACTCAGTCCCCAGGTTAAGAACAACCAACAATCCTTGCCCTAGAGTACAATCCCTAGATATGAACAGGAGGCCTATTACTAAAAACGATGGACAGCATTATCCTTCCTCAACCCAACAAACTGTTGAAGCCACCCAACTCTTTCATTGTTGCTGTGTGGCTTCAGTAGTTTGATGGTTTGAGGAAGGAGAATTCCATCCACCATTTTCAATAATAGGCAGTCCATGTCTAAATATAAGCTCCATCTTACCTAAAATTTGAGTTAAAGATGGAGAATGGACGTCATTTTAAACCAGGGGGCTGTTTGTATAATCGACCTATGGCTTACTTTATCTTTGCAGATTCCCATTCACTAGTCCGTGGCAGTGAAGAATGTTTTATCTGCTCTTCTGTGTTTTCTTCTTCTTCTTCTTGTATCTGTGAAAAGTAATCCTGAAAGGTGAATTTGTAACAGATGTCTGATCTTGTGGCTGTCTGTTAATAGAAGAAAATTAATAAGCTCTGGGTTTTCAAAGGACCTAGAATTGTCCACTTTAGTCAGTCCCAAAGATGCTTTTTTTTATGAGGCAACTGGACTTCCTTGTTTTTCTTTGAAGACGTTTTGCTTCTCATCCAAGAAGCTTCTTCAGCTCTGACTGGATGATGGAGCATCTTTGGCATAACTATGACCTGAATGACTGAGAATCTCCATAGACACTTTAGTCAGTGATGATCAGCAATGTTTGTCCCATCTTTTCTCCTTCTGCAATAATCTCTGTATTATTGATTGAAAGACAAAATTACAGAAAGACTCAAAGTCTTAAAGAAACTGACTAGCATTTCTAACTCAGTATTTAGAGAATTGTAACTGTAAATAAAAATTCAAGCAACAGCATCCACAAGGAATAAACTAGGATAAACTTTGTGTTAATGCATGTCCTAATCCATACAAGCCTGAACACGGACACATACGTGGGGATGTAAATAAATCAAGATACAAGTAAAATTTCTATAAAAAGACCATGTACTACAGTATAATGGGGGAAATTGCCTGGAAACAATATTTGAGGATGGGAAACAGATTTTATTGTATAAAAACCCCAAAAATATTTAGTGTAACATGGTCACCTAATCTACCTTCCCTACCCCCATAATACCAAGTTGGTCTAAAACAGGCAAAAGATTCTGCTCTTGAAGGCAATGAGGCAACTAAAATAAGCTGCTATTAGTGAGTCAGCAACCACGGAACCCTACAGTTTGGTTGCAGAAATAGAACTTTAAATGTGGAGTTTTAAAATCTTAACCCTGAGTACTCTCTGGAAATAGCAAACGTGAAAGTTTGTTGAAAGTTGATGGAAACAGGAATGTGAACTGTGAAGGTTTAGATCAGGGGTAGGCAGCCTTGGCTCTTTTATGACTCGTGGACTTCAACTCCCAGAATTCCTGAGCCAGTCCACCAGTCATAAAAGAGCCAAGGTTGCCTACCCCTGGTTTAGGTGGTTGTTTGACTTGAAACAAAATTACCTTAGCACAATACTCTAGGGCAAGGGTCTCCAACTCCTGGGCTGCGACTCACTACCCAGCCCATTTGGAACCGGGCCACGCAAGTGGTGGGCCAGGGCATGCACGCGCAGTTTGACTTGTATGAACCACAGGCTGCACACATACATATGCATGCGCCTGCATATGCATGCCAGCCCACCACGGGCACAAGTCAAGCTGTGCATGCGTACGCACTGGTCCGCAGCTCGTGCAGCCCAGTTTCCCTCCCCCACACCCAGCCGGGCCGCCAAGCTGCGAAGGTTGGGGGCTGCTGATCTAGGGCAGAAGTGTTCAACCTTGGAACTTCAACACCTATGGAATCATGGGAGTTGAAGTCCACAAGTCTTAAAGTTGTCAAAGTTGGACACCCCTGCCCTAGGGCTCCTAGCGCATCCTACCAATTGAAGATGCCGTAGAGTCTTTAGATCAGCAGTCAGTAAGACTAATAGCTTTCCATGAGACACGGATCCCAAAGGTTTGGCAGAGGCTGTGTAAGAAGATTGTGGCTACATATTAGGAACCTGGAGCTCCCCAAATATCAGAGAAGAAATAATGAGCTCTGAAGGCAATCAGGGTACGTTACAAATGATATAAGACAATAAGTCTGTTTGAACAAACAAAACAGCAACATGAGTAAGCAGAAAAGAAAATGAGGGTCCCTGGAACTTCAGATAAGGTTTGCATACCAGATTAGGTGAGACAGGATTTGGAAGGATCACATGAACAGCCCAGAAATTGCACAGGTTAGCAAATCATCTATGAAAAGTCCAGTGGTCGAATCCAACATTAACTGCCTAGGAGCAACAACTTTGGATTGATTCGTAATGAGACAAATCAAGAGTTAAAATGTTGCCTCTGTGGAATGAGAAAGAAGTTCAAGAAAGTTCTAAGCTCAAAGTGGCTAAATGAATAAAATAGCATATTATAAAAATAATGGTACCCCGAAAGAGTAACCATGAAGTCTGTCCTAGAAGTTCTTCAACCTTTTGGGGTTTTGGGGGGGGGAATCTGAAATAACCCTGGTTGGGATTTTGTAGTTCATTCACTGTGATCAGTGTTTAAAATGAGAGAACAAGCAGACTGAAAGACAGGTGAAGTATCTATCCTCCCATGAGGGGAAAGCAGAACAGAGATAAGGAGAGAGAGAGAGAGAGAGAGAGAGAGAGAGAGAGAGAGAGAGAGAGTCCCTTACCCTCACCCTTCCCTTATTTCTACTTCAAATGCCTCTGAGATCAATAAGATAAAAGGTGCAAAACATCAAAGCTTGGAGAGTTGCATCTCCAGGTTTTTTTATTGAATCAGAATTCTGGACCAGATAATATCTCTCAGCAAATCTTCACATTAACTAATTCAAAAATACTGTATCCCCATGGATTGCAAAACTGAATTTGTAACCTCTTTATCTAGTGTTTCAATCTCCATATACTGCATCACACCAACTTCCTTGAATTAATTTACAATATAAGATATAAATAGATCAATTAGAAGCTAATTTCCCTTGCTATTATCTGAGTCTTCCTTGCTGTTTATTTATGATATTTCACCATACAAGATTGAATATTGCAATCTTGTGGCCTAATAAACTACATTTTTTTTCTTTCCGATGGCCTTAAGTTTTTATGGTTTTATGAATGTATTTTATTGATGTTTCATAGATAGCCTCAGTAGATAACTGCATGCTTCTCCATCTTGTAAATGATTCACCATCGGTTAATTTTTAGAACAAGTTAACCAGCCCACTATAAGAAATATTCACTGCTGGGCTTCCGGTGGCACCGCCGGCGTCGCTAGAGTCTCCTCCATGAGGCTCCGTTCCCTGGGTGTTTAAAGCCGCTAAAAACAGCGACCATCAGCTGTTTGTCGCGGTGAAAAATCCCCTCTTCGGGCGAAGAAGAGGTGAAGAGCCTCAAGAGCAAGGTTGAGCCCCTCTAAAAGCCCTGGAAAAGAGTTTTCAGGGACTAAGAGGGTGTGCTCCCTAGGCACTTGAAACGCTCCTGCCCAGAGACGCTTCTGTCGGCTGACAGAAAAAGACGTCGCGACCGCCTCTGCTTTTAAGGAAGAAATAACAGAGACTTTCTACAGATGGAGTGAATACAGGAGTTTTTAGTGAATTGCAAGTATTTTGCTACTTTGTTTCTGTCTTTTTACTTATAACTTTCTTGGAATCAACATAATCCTTTCAAAATGGCGATAGTTCTTCTTGCCTAGTGAAAGTGATGGAAAGTGAAACTGAACTTTCTTTGTTCTCTCTCGGAAGTAAAGACAGAGAAACCATTTTGATTTGAAATACTTTTTAAACTACATTGCGAATTGGAACTCAAAAGAAAGCAAGAAGAGAGGAAAATTTGGCAATTAGATTTTTACCTTTTTACTCAAAGGGGGGGGGTTTCTTTTTTAAAAATGACGACGAGACAGAAGGCAGCAATAGCGAAGGCGGCTGCACCTTCTCCAGGTCAGCTTTCTAAATCACAATCAAGCACTTTGCCTGCTTCTTCAGCCTCTGCATCTTTGACTCTGACAGAATTTCAAGCCCCTGCTCCTAAACAATCCTCCCCAGAAATGCTTACAATGAAAGATTTGCAGGCTGCATTATCTACCGCACTATCCGCACAGACTGATATGTTGGAGAAAAAGATGGAAGAACACACAAAAGACTTAAGAGGTATGATACAAACTAATAATATGGAGATAAGAGAAGATATTGTTGAGGCCATTAAAGGGGTTTGGGAATATACTGTGGGAGTGGAAGAAAAGTTGGAAGGTGTGGAGCAACAGATGGAGGAAAAAATAGAGGAGATTAAAAGCGATCTTCAGGATCAGGCTGTTATGATACAATATAATCAGATGCAGATGGCTGTTAGAATTAGAGGATTTAAAGAAAATCCAAAGGAGAACCAAGAAGAGTTAAGAAAAATTTTTGTTGAAGCTTTGGCAATTTTTCTGGAAGAGGGAGCTCAAAATGTTGCCTGGCAAATTGAGCGAATATTTAGGATGAATTCACGTATAGCAGCACAAAGAAACTTGCCCAGAGATATTGTGATATATTTTAGCACAAGAAAATTTAGAAACTGGGTTCTTACTAAAGCCTATAATAAACAACTAAGTGTTGCTGGTCAAGAAGTACAGGTGTTGAAGGAGATACCTCCCAAAATGTTGAGATCAAGGAAAGATTATGCATTTTTGACAGAGGAACTTAAAAAAAGAGAGATACAATATAGATGGGAGGCTCCAACTGGACTTTCCCTCTTTTTTCAAAATAACAGATACCGTTTGATTACAGTTGCTAAAGCGAGAGATTTTTTTGAGAATATATTGATGGCTGGTAAATCTACTTCTCCAAGACCTAAGAGGGCGGTTCCTGTAAAAGATATAGAATCATTACAACTTATAGAACCTCAACTAATTTCAACGTTGGATATGGATAAAGGAGTCGTAGCTGAGCAGCCAGTGCAGTGCATTGATATTTTCCAACCCTTGGAGGCAGAGAAGGCTAAAGAACAAAGGCCTACATGTGAAACTACCAAGAATATGGAGCAAAGAGAAAAAGTACAATCAGTTTACACAAAGCAAGCTGCATCGACATCTTTGGAAGCCATGGGAGCAAGGCCTAAGAGGAAGGAAGAAGTTGACCTGGTCTTGCAGAAGCTTCTACAAAAAGGTCATGTCAAATAAATATTTGACATGGAATGTGAATGGTTTAAATTCTCCACAGAAAAGGAAGAAGATATTTCATTATTTGAAGCAATGTAAAAATGATGTAATCTGCTTACAAGAAACTCATATTAGAATTTCTGATCAGAAATACTTGATTAACAATAGGTTGGGGACACAATTTGTGGCAGCATCTCTAGAGAAAAAAATGGAATTGTTATTTATGTTAAAAATCATATAAAAGCGAAATTAATAGAAGCAGATACTCAAGGTAGATTTTTAGCTATTGAAATTTTATTAGATGGGAAGAAAGTTCTTTTGATGGGTATATATGCTCCAAATCAGCAACAAGGTATATTTTATAAGTTATTACATAAAAAATTAATACAATTGGATTATAGATCTTGTATATTAATGGGAGATTGGAATGGTATTCTTGATGTTGGTTTGGATAAGAAAAAGCTTTCATCTGTTCCGCAATCGCGTACTATCTTGCCTAAATCTTTTTTTGACATTAAGGATGATTTTAGTTTGTCAGATGTATGGAGAGAAAGACATGGTAGGGATCAAGAGTTTACTTTTTTTTCTGATAGACATCAATCATTTTCTAGAATTGATTTTATTTTAACTACTAGTGATTTTATTTCAAGTTTAAAGAAAGTAAAAATTTTACCTAATGTATTGTCAGACCACAATCCGGTTATGATGGAACTAAGGACTGGTCAGTCTTCTAGAAGATCTTGGAGAATCAATGAAAATCTGTTTAAATATGATACGAATGTGGAAGAATGTAAAAAGGCTATGAAGGAATTTTTTATGTTGAATATGAATAGGGAAACGACAATAGAAACGGTGTGGGACTCTAGTAAATCTCATATGTGTGGCATTTTAATTGAAATGAATATAAGGTATAGACGTAAACAAGAAGAAAAAAGGAGAGTTTTAGAAGCAGAAATAAGGAAAAAAGAGTTATTATTAATAAAGAAACCAGATGATAGTAACATTAAAGAAGGGATCAAGATTTTACGGAAACAATTTGATATATTGATGACTGACCAAGTTGCCAGGAACTTACAATATGCTAAACACAATACATTTTTAATGCTAATAAACCTGGCAGATGGTTGGCTTACACACTAAGGAAAAAACAAAAATCCCGAATAATTGAGAAAGTAGAATATAAGGGACAAGAGGTATTTCAACAAGAAATTATTAAAAAAGCTTTCCTAGAGTTCTACACCAAATTGTACTCTGAAGAGAAAGTTCAAGAGAAAGAGATAGATGCCTTTTTACAAAATCAAAATGTTTTGAAAATTACTTTGGAACAAAGAGATAGATTAAATGCACTGATTACATCAAAAGAAATTATTGCTGCAATTAAGCAATTGAAAATGGGTAAATCTCCAGGAACTGATGGTTTAACAGCAATTTACTATAAATGTCTGCAAGAGGAAATGGTGGAACCTTTGAGAGAGTTATTTGTAAATATACAAGAGGGTGGCCGGGTTCCACCTTCATGGAAAACGGCTTATGTCTCCTTGATTCCTAAAGAGGGAAAAGATAATGTTCAAGTAGAAAATTTTAGACCTATTTCGTTGCTAAATACAGATTATAAGATCTTTGCAAAAGTTTTGGCCAATAGATTAATGACAGTTTTAACTCAAATAATTCATTCAGATCAAACTGGTTTTTTACAAGGGAGGCAGATGAAAACTAATGTCAGACAACTTGTTAATATATTGGAATATTTGGATAAACATATTCAAGTGCCGGCAGTTTTAATGTTTCTGGATGCAGAAAAAGCCTTTGATAGACTGAATTGGGCATTTTTGAAAAGACTTGTTGTTAAGATGGGAATGGGGGATCAGTTTTTCAACTCTATATCAGCAATTTATCAGAAACAGACAGGACAGATTATTGTGAATGGACAAATTAACAGACTCATTTAATATAGAGAAAGGTACTAGGCAGGGTTGTCCTCTATCCCCTTTATTGTTTGTTTTAACTTTAGAGGTGTTATTGAATAGGATCAGAGCTTCAGATGAATTAAAAGGAGTACAAACTAGACAACATGATTATAGATTATGTGCTTTTGCGGATGATTTACTTGTGACTCTGACTCAGCCAATACAGTCGGCCCAGAAATTGATGGAGATTATTCGAAATTATGGAAGAGTATCAGGTTTTAAATTAAATTTATCCAAGACAAAGATGTTGGTTAAAAATTTAGATGATAAATCAAAACAAGATTTGGAGAGAATAACGGGTTGTGAGATAGTTAAGAAAGTCAAATATTTAGGAATTTTTATAGAAGCTTCAAATGGGAAACTATATAAAAATAATTATGAACTTTTATGGAATAAGGTACAAATAGAATTGGAAAATTGGAAAAAATTACATTTGTCTATGTTGGGTAGGATAGCTGCAGTCAAAATGAATATATTGCCAAAATTTTTATTTTTATTTCAAATGCTACCAATACTTAAAAAGGATGGGAATTTAGATGAGTGGCAGAAAGGTATCAATAGATTTATTTGGAATGGCAAGAAACCAAGGGTTAAATTAAAAATTATTCAAGATATAAGAGAGAGAGGTGGTTTGAAAATGCCTAACTTTAAGCTATATTATAATGCAGCAGTTCTAGTAGCAATAAGTGATTGGATTAACTTAACTAATGAAAGAATATTGAATATAGAAGGGTACGGGTTACTGTATGGGTTTCATGCGTATTTAGTCTATGATAAAAAGTTGGATAGGAGTTTTAAAGAGCATTTATTAAGAAACTCTCTGCTGCGTGTCTGGAAAAAGTATTACTATAAGTTAAATGGGAAAATTCCTCTATGGACAGTTCCCAGGCATGCAATAGAGAGTGTAAATAGACAACAAAATCAAGATGTGGTGCCCTATGAGAAGCTTTTAATTAAAGAAGGGAATAACCTAGAACTGAAATCACTAAATAGGCTAAAGGAAGAAGGAATAGCTCACAATTGGTACTCACATGTACAACTTCAGGATAGATGGCATAAAGATATCAAGATGGGTTTTTCTTCAGAGGATGAAAAATTAATTAAACAAGTTAGAGATCAAAGAACTATGCACATTAAAAGATTATATGATGTATTAATTGAAATTGATTCTGGAAACGAACTAGTTAAAGATTGTATGATTAAGTGGGAATGTAATTTTGGACATCCAATTACGATGGAAATCTGGAAAAGGATATGGGTGAAAAATGTAAAATTTACGCAAGCACAGCATTTAAGAGAAAAATTTTATAAAATGTTTTATAGATGGCATCTAGATCCAAAAAAATTATCAATTATGTACCCAAAGATGCAACCCAAGTGTTGGAGATGTGATTCCATGGATGCTACTTATTTTCACATTTGGTGGACTTGTAAAAAAATTAAGGCTTTTTGGATAAAAATATGGTGGATCCTTCAAAATATATTAAAAAACGTATTGAATTTTCACCACAGTTATTTTTGTTGGGCATTATAAAAGATTGTACAACTAGAGAGACTAAGTTGATTTTGAATTTGATTACGGCAGCAAGATTGCTGGTGGGACAATATTGGAAGACCCCTGAAATACCATCTATTGAAGAATGGACGTTAAAAGTTGCAAACTTGGTGGAAATGGCTAAGATATCTGCATACTTGAAGAACCACTCAAATGAAGAATTTATGATGGATTGGAGGAAATGGATAGACTATACACAAAAGAAATATCAATTGAAGGAATTATATTTGGTATATAGTTAAATAGTTATATAATAGTAGTTTAGTGGGGTTTCTTGCGTTTTTACTCTGTATTCACTTTGGGAAGCCGGGGGGGAGGAGGGAGGGAATTAATAAATGTTACATTATGTTCTCTCAACTGCATTTGGGGGTGATATGGGATTATGTTTTTAAGTATTAAAGGATTGCTCGGGTAGCCTCTGGGCACCACATTGGAGGGGAGAGGAAGGAGGAGTGAAGGTTAAGGTATGTAGGAAGAGGGTAAGAGGGTGAAGATAGGGGATAGAGGTGGGAGGAGGGGAGATGTAAAGAAAGGAGAAAGTAAGTAGTTAGATGGAAAGACGAGGGGGAAGTTTAGATGTAGGAGGATGTGGTGGGGGGGGGGTACCGAGCAGTTATTTGGATTGTTTGGTAAATGTGTTATATGATTGTTATCAGTTGAGTTATTATCTCTATTTTTGTATGTAAAAATTTTGTAAACTTAATAAAAATATTCTAAAAAAAAAAAAAGAAATATTCACTGCTCATAAATGTGATGATCCAAGAACAAGTTAAACCATTCACAAAAACAGTATCTTATCTCCTGTAACATGATGAAGAAAAATTACAATCAACCTATGTATGGTTGGTGACTTGATGTTCTCATTTTTTTTATGAGTATTTCTGATGAAAATGCAATCTTGGTATTTACCACAATGAGAAAGCCTGAGAACCACTGGGTTCTCTGAAAGAAGTAATAAGATATCAGTCATCCATACAAGGAACAGCTGCAGAACATCAGTAACTGATTTGGTAAATTTAATCAACATGTAGCCATATCCGAGATCCATTTTCATATATTTTCGTCCAGTTATACAGAGGAATATGTAGGAGTATAAAAGCAGACATAATATGGCTGGCATTATAGGAAAGGGATATCTGAGTGGTGTGGTGGCCTAGAGATGGAGCACTCCCCTTATGATCAGAAGGCTCTGAGTTCAATTCTAGCTAGTGGCAGATATTTCTCTCTCTCTGAGTACAAACAGAAAATATCTACTGTGAGTTCCGTATAGGCATCAGGAAGGGCAAACTTTTTTTGTCACAGAAGGCCCAGAACGGAGTTCTGGCATCTTTTTGGGATGGAACCTTGTAGGCTAGGCAAAGCGGATTGCATGACATGTGTGAATTCCGGCACCTTTTTTTTTTTTTTTTTTACAAAAAAAGCACTAAGGAAGGGTATCTGGACAGTACATGCTCAGCTCCATTTAGTCATCCCAACTGCACCCTGATGCAAGGGATGACAAGGTTGTTAAAAGAAAAAAAAATGAAGGGGCTATCTGTACCCACCAGGAAATCAACAGGGAGATTGAAGTAATGGCAGCTCAAGTGATTGCATCCAATTGCACAACTGGTTCTTCCATATAAGTTAGGTGAGCTTTAAGCCAAACATCTGAAAACATTTTTATCCTCATATAAATTCATCGTCATTAACCTATCTAATACTGCTTACAGTAGTCTCTTTCCTCTTGTTGCTGCTTCAGATCTAAGCTCTACCAGTATATTCTGTCTCTCCAAGTGACTCAAGGATATCTACTTAATATAGACCATGTAACAGATTGTGGATGCTGAAATAAAGCACTTGGACATTCTGCTAAGGCATTTCTGGCACTTTCAAATCATTCCAGATTCCAGTACATAATAGGGTGGGGAAAGAAAAATTATACTAAAGTAGTTTTTCTTTCCAGAAAGCAACCATATTTCACTATTTCAAACATCATTTTTGGTGGGAAGAATGGTAAAGCGGATGATCATCTGCTAAGATCTATTGTCGTGGAGTTTCTTCTTAAAAAAAAATAGTAATCCCAAAGTGGATTTGCTGGGTCACCCAGATTCTTATGAAGCGTTGCTTCCTTATCTTTGAAAGAAGCTTGACATCTGTCATTGCTGGCTGCAGCTTCAAAACTCTGCTAGTTGACAGTGACTTTAAAATCACATTAGAAGAACTGGGGTTCACCTGGTCAATGTTCTATCTGTAGCTTTCTGGCAGCAAGCATGCTATGTCCCAATTGCTAAGCTGAAAAGGCTTAGATTTCTATCTGGATGGGTGTCTACATGTGAGCGCTGTCTGCTATGGAGTCACAAATGGTTGATTTTTAAGAAGAGACTAGTCACTTGTCTGAAATGGTATAGGTCAGCGGTTCTCAACCTTTTTCAGGCCGTGACCCCGACCTGCGCCACGCATGCACGGCGCGACCCCGGCCTGCACTGTGCATGCGCAATGCGATGGCCCGCACCGCGCATGCGCGGTGTGACGGCCCGCATCATGCATGCGCAGCGCACGCGCACTGGCCCGCATTGTGCATGCACAGTGCGATGGCCCACATTGCGCGGTGCGTGTGACAGCCCACATCGCGCATGCGTGGTGTGATGACCCGCATCGCGCATACGCGGCGCACGCGACGGCCTGCATCGCGCATGTGCGGCACAGCTGCCTGCATCGCGCATGCGTGGTGCTACCCCACGCATGCGCGGTGCTGCCCCCTGCGCCGGCTGAGGGGAAAAGGGGGGGAAATGGCGGACTGCGGTGTTTGGCGACCCCCGTGAAATGGGGTCGCGACCCACAGGTTGAGAACCGCTGGTATAGGTTCTCCTGCTCAAGCAGGGGGTTGGACTAGAAGACCTCCAAGGTCCCTTCCAGCCCTATTCTATTCTATTAATGTTTCTGCTCCTTTAACAGTTTTGAAATATACGTATCCAGAAATCATAGATGACATCCCTATTCTTGACCTCTGCTTTTCCGGTCAGATTGTCTCCATGTACCATTTCTATGTCCATGTATCATCTGTATGTATATCAGTGCATAGACTTCATTTCTGAAGTGAGGAAAGCAGCCATAATGCAAGGTGTTGGCATCTTCCTAATTTTAAGCAATAACCTGGGGACTGAAGGATGCCAGGCTTTTGAAACATTTGCACGTATTTTTGTTCCAAACACTGTAACGTAAGCTTGTCCTATGTACTACACTGATATGAAGGAAGTAACCCGTTCTCCAGCTGGCTAGAATCCAGCAGAGTTAGATGGGTTCAGCTAAGGATTCTATTTCTGAATTCCGTCACTGAGCTTCACAAAACCATAGCAGATGCTGTTGGCATCACTCACAGCACAGGACAAACCTATCTCTCTCTTTTTCACAAAATGTTTAGTTTATTATCTTTGGGTCTGTTTTTTTTTTCCCTGTCTTAGCCTTTATGATTTTCTAATGTAGACAAATCTGCCATTTTAAAACTCCATTTTTCCTGTTCCAATTATGAAACAATAAACATTTTCATGTAACAAAAGAACCATGGATAGTTCTTATCTGTTAAAGTTAAACAAAATTCTCACTGACCTGCAGCAGTGAAATCCATCAGGTAGAGCTATTCCTTTCAGACTACGTTGAATATGCTGCTATTTAGCTATTAAGGAACTGGCTCCCCCATCTTATGGAAGTGGCAAGCTCCAATTTAGCATCTTAAATTCTGATGGATACAGTGATTCAATTTTAAACCCAGATTTTTTTAAAGAAAAATATACGGATTTTTTTCCCATAATGGGGGGGCATATCTCTCAAATGTATTTGTTCCCCTATTCAAATATTTTAGGTTCGGTTTTCTTGTATCCCCTATATGTTAAATTCTTAGTTCTTAAAAAAGGCAGTATGAACTCCTCACTGTCCATTCTCTTCCCCTAACTTTTATATTGCTGAAATTCTTTCAATTAATATGATTTATTAAGCTTGTCTTCTGCTTTTCAATCTCTTTTCCCAGGTTTCTTTCGGCTTCAGAATGAAAGAACTTAAAACAAGCTTGAAGTCTATTAGCTGATAATTGCTTTCCTTTCATTTATACCTGTCATGTTTTCTTTAAAACAGAATCTCTGTTCATTCTCCACTTAACAAGAAGAAGCAGTGATAGGAACATCCTCATACAAGTCAAGGAAGATGAATGACATTTTCAAAATTCACACTGATCATCATTCATAGTTCCTGAGTATTTGCCTGCTTGAGTTTATAAGATAGCAATAGCATTTGAAGGAAATCCCTGAAGATTTCATTTGAGAAATGATCATATTTAAACATTTCTGTCGTTCACTTTCTTTAGTATAAAAACCAAAGTAGCTTTTATAAAAGAAATATCTTAAAACATTGTGAATAACCTCCTGTATTAATACTGTGTTTCCCCCAAAATAAAACCCAACCAGAAAATAAACCCTAGCTTGATTTTTCAGGATGCTCGTAATATAAGCCCCACCCCAAATAGTAAGCCCCAGTTAAGATTGTCAGCCAGACAGACACATTTAGTACCATATTTCCCCGAAAATAAGAGCTAACCATAAAATAAGACCTAATGTGTCTTTCGGGAAAAAAATTAATATAAGACCTGGTCTTATTTTCGGGGAAACACAGTAGTAGATTTTTACAGTTATTCACACTGAAAATAAAAGGATTTCATTTTTATTCCCCCACGAACATTAGTATATATCTTCAGGAACAGGATATGTGAATTATGGACCATGGAGTGATTGTGGAGGTAATACTTTCTCTCTCTCTTTGATAAAGCAAAGGGAATCTTTACCAGTTGCCTGAGCTCAACAACTGATTTAACAAATTCAAACTCAGTTCAGATTAAAAGGTGGAGATCATAACTGGGTTTGCTAGTTTTTCACTGGCAGATGGACTAAGGAGGTCTAAGAAGAATTTATGTATCTCCTAACAGGAGACTGTCTAGATCAGCGGTTCTCAACCTGTGGGTCGCGACCCCATTTGGGGTCGAATGACCATTTCATGGGGGTCGCCAAACAACGCAGTGCGCCATTTTTTCCCCTTTTCCCCTCGGCCTGCGCAGGGGGCAGCACTGCACATGCGCGGGGTAGCACCACGCATGCGTGATGCAGGCCATCGCGCCACGCATGCATGATGCGAGCTGCGGGGCGCCGCGCATGCGCAATGTGGGGACACCGCGCATGTGTGATGCGGGGGCGCCACGCATGTGCAATGCAGGGGTGCCACGCATGCGCGATGCGGGCCGTCGCGCCAAGCATGCGTGGCGCAGGTCGGGGTCACGGCTCGGAAAAGGTCGAGAACCGCTGGTCTAGATTTATGAAACAATCTGTAGAGAGCCACAGAGATGACTGAGGGGAAGGAATGTGTCAGTTAGCAAAACATGAGGTAAACCTGGAAAAGAAAAAAAAATGCTAGTAAAAATATGAACTGACTCAGCCTTAAGTCTCTTTAGTATAAGAGAGAGGGAAAACACTGTCAGGCTTTCAAGACTCTGTACCTATAGCCTATATTGATAAAGTAGAATTCAAGATTTTTTTAATGGAATCTGTCCTGACCTGGCCTACTTTAAAAGGAGTCATGCTAAGCCATATACAGGTAGTCCTTGACTTACGACCACAATTGAACCCAAAATTTCTGTTGTTAAGTGAGACATTTGTTAACTGAGCTTTGCCCCGCTTAATGACCTTCCTTGCCACACTTGTTAAATGAATCACTGTGGTTGATAAGTTAGTAACCTGGTTGTTAAGTGAATCTGGCCTCCCCATTGACTTTGCTTGCCAGAAGGTCGCAAAAGGGGATCACATGACCTTGGGACACAGCAACCGTCATAAAGTATGAACCAGTTGCCAAGCACCTGAGCTCAAGGTCTTCATATTCAAAAAATAGTCTTTGCCCTCTTTTGTTCCCAAGCTAGTGTTTTGTTGTTGTTGTTTTTTAAAAAATCCTTGGAGTTTATTTTTATAACTGTTATTACTAGGAATAGTCTGAACATGAAATATCTAGGTAAAAAACAGTCCAAAAATCCAAAAACAATCAGAGTTGTAAAATCATTCAAGCATATAAGAATATGCAATTGAAACCTTGTGATGAACTGTTGATGGCTGTTAGCATCTTACATCAAGGTTTTATCACGGAGAAGATGGAAATCTTCAGCCTTGTGGAAAAATTATTTTCTCTTTTACTTTTTCTTTATGGATATGAGTCAGCACCAGTGCCACCGATTTATACTAAAGGGGACCAGCTTTATTATTTAAAAAATCATTAAGTTAAAATTGGTATCTGCCTCTCAGAAATTTAATTTACCCTTATTGCAAGTAGATTGAGAGCTTTGATAAATACCCAAAGATTTAATAATGTATTTTATAGTCAATATTAAAGAGGTTTGAGGGTGGATAAACCAGACAGGTCAATCAAGAAACATTTCACTCCTCTGTGGTTACTCTAACCTCTTGTGGCTTGTAAAATGAATTGTCCCTAAAAGACCCTCTATACAATATATAGCTTGGATCTTAAAGGATGCTTCCCTGGGAAGGAATATGTTTGAAGCTAGATCCTTTCAATAGTCAAAACTTATTTAAACTTAAAAACAAGAGAATCCCTTTAAAATTTATTGTGAGAACTATCAAACATACAACAGCATATGATAAAAATGAACAGATCACACACATATCTAACTAACTTTTTAAAATGAGGCAGATTATTAAGCCCTGTTGAGAAGAATGCTGTTGAGCCAGCCAGCAATTCATGGCTGAATATGAACATTTTGAAGGACAGTATTTCCCAGCTTCATAGCCAATTAAAGCTGAGAGACTAACTCCCTCCGTATCCAACATACTCATTGCTTTGGTGCCTTGTTTAACCTTCTTAAATGGCTTATGGATGGCTAGTGGTGAAGCAGAATAGGCAAAGGAAGTTGTTTTGCTTATTATAATCCAAAATAATTAAACAGGATGAAAAGGAAACTAGTTGAAATATAAGCATTTGGGGGGCAGACATGATGGGGACACCTCAAAAGTCATCTTTCCCAGAGACTTTTCAAGCCTTAGTAGTGCATTAGCTTGAATATTTAAAGTAGCTTATCACATTTTTAATATGCAATATCTCCAAGGGGAAAAATGGCAACTCACCATTCTAATGCTCTTTACACTAAAAATGGTTTTAAAGACAAAAGCAGAAAATCATACAAAAAGATACAAAAATGTTTAACTTTTTTGTTTTCATCTTCTCAGTCTAGACATGGTAAGCTGTGATAAGCAGACATAACTCGGCACATATTCTCTTTTCTCCATTTGGTCTTTTCTAGATGTAGATACTGGATGTTTGGTAGAAATGCTTCATATATTGTACATGAGGTCTTCCTAGGAAAAGAATATTTTAAACCTGACACAGCTCTTCTTTGTGGCATATAGTTTGGGTAGCCTTGATTCCTCTGAGGAAACTTCCTTATGTTCTAACTCAGGAGTCTTCAAACTCAGCCCTTTTATGACTCATGGACTTCAGCTCCCAGAATTCCTCAGCCAACGTGCCTGGCTGAGGAATTCTGGGAGTTGAAGTCCATGAGTTACAAAAGGGCTGAGTTTGAAGACCCCTGTTCTAACTTGTTGAATGAACTTTCCTGAAGGATTGAAGAATAGTGACAAAAGCGTTACCTTTACTTGGAGCTTTCCTCTGGTTTATTCTTTCTGATGCAGAAACTACTCTGATCAGGGTCAGTTTATCAACAGACTGATCGAGGGACTGAAGTATTCACAAAATGGTACTGCAAAGCATTGTTTAAAATAACCGATTTAAAAAAAAGTGTTCCTGAGGGACTTCTTTGGAAAGAGCACTTCCTTAGTATCAATAAAACTTATTTTCAGGATTTGCAATCATGTAATGTCCTAGATCAGCGGTTCTCAACCTTTTTCAGGCCGCGACCCCTACCTGCACCGCGCATGCGCAGCGCGACGGCCCGCATCGCGCATGCGCGGTGCAACGGCCCGCATCACGCATGCGCAGCGCGAAGGCTTGCATCGCGCATACGTGGTGCTACCCCGCGCATGCACGGTGCTGCCCCCTGCACCGGCTGAGGGGAAAAGGGGGAAAAATGGCGGACTGCGTTGTTTGGTGACCCCCGTGAAATGGTCGTTCAACCCCAAATGGGGTCGCGACCCACAGGCTGAGAACCGCTGTCCTAGATTGTCCACTGTATAACCTTGATAGAGCCATGGCACACTAGAGGGGTGTGTGTGTGTGTGTGTGTGTGTGTGTGTGTGTGTGAGAGAGAGAGAGAGAGAGAGAGAGAGAGAGAGAGAGAGAGAGAGAGAGCACATTAATTTTTTTACAAAAAACATTGTTTATTGCACAAAGAACTGTCAAAGAACCAGAAGCCTTCCCGGTATGATTAAATCTTACTTTTGCATTAAAGAATAAGCTTTGCATCAAGTACTTAATTAAAATGTTGCTTAAATGCCACCATAAACCATAGCAGGTCATTGATATTCCAGCTGACCAACAGAAATGGCTATTCATTATAATTAAATTTCTTTAAAAACAAATTACCTGGAATACATCCAAACTGAATTTGTTTGAGGTCAGTTTAGCCATTGGCACAGAGTAAAGAACCCAACAGAATTTACAAGATAGCAATCCTCTCTAGACATCATTAACCAAGCACCTGGTTGTCCATAAAAGCCTCATGCTAGGCATATTGTATATGCTGTACATATCAAATATAAATGCATTGATCACTGTTTCTGAGACCAGACAAAATAAGGTAAGATTTTCCTGGGAGTTGGCAAGCACAGTTATCATAGTTAATTATAGTGGGCTGCCAATGTACTGAAGCTAAACAGATCAAGTACATCCACAATTCAATAGCCTATCCACACCCGTCCTGCAATGTCTAACTCAGGGGTAGGCAACCTTGGCTCTTTTATGACTCGTGGACTTCAACTCCCAGAATTCCTGAGCCAGGCTGGCTCAGGAATTCTGGGAGTTGAAGTCCACGAGTCATAAAAGAGCCAAGGTTGCCTACCCCTGTTCTAACTATATACTATTAAAGTCTATTAGCTAAGTAAATTGAAGTACTCAACTTCTAAAAGATTGATGACTGTAGCAGGTTAAAATAAATGCTGTTGTTTTATCTCACAAATTCTAAGTTCTACCGTATATATGTGTGTTCAGAAGGTGCAAAGAAACTAATTGTTGTGGGTCGAAGATTTAAATAATCTTATAGCAGAGGTGAGCTGCCTTTCTCAATGTCCTATTTCATCCTGACCGTCTCTCGGTTTCCTAATTGTTTACATCTCCTGCAAAATCACATCTTTCTGCTTTTCTACTTCATTCTCAGAAGAATTTAGAATTTCTTCCATGTCTCTGAGTTACAATATGCAACCCTTCGACATTTGCAGTTTTTTTGGCTACTCTGTGTAGGAAGAAAATAAAACTCATGAGAGACGCATATCTTCCCTGAGGATTCAGCTAAAGAGTGGGAAGGCAAGAAGGTTGCAGGTCGCTGGAGAGAGGATAGTCCGATGGAAACTACGAAGCTGACATATGATTATGGAGATTATCAGTCATCCAAGTCATGGTTGTCCCAAAGGTGCTTTTTCAAAAGACAACTAGATTTTGTTTTTCCTTGAAGATGTTTTGCTTCGTCTTCAATGAAGTGAAACATCTTCAAGGAAAAACCAAGCCCAATTGCCTTTTGAACAAGCACCTTTGGAACTAACATCTCACTCTTCCTTGTGGGGCAAAGAGGCAGTTGCTTTTGCTTTTGCTTGGGCAGAGCTCTTTCAAATAAGGAATTAAAACAGGAAATAAAAGGGGACTAGGGAACTTGGCAGGAACCTTGGGAAGAATTACCTGCTGAGCCCTGGTAAGTTTGTGGGGTTTCTTCTTTAATTACAAATTCACCTTTTTTTCTTCTTTTTTTAGCAGCCATATAAGGGGTTTCTCCTTCCCCTTTCTTCTAAAGTTTGCCCCAGTACAGGTTTGGAGGGGGTGGAGCTTTCTGCTGCAGCCCCCCTGCTGGCTAATCCCTGGTAGCTGGGAGCAAGCAGCTCACTCTTCTTTGTGGGGCAGAAAGGCAGCTGCTTTTGCTTTTGCTTGGGCAGAGCTTTTTCAAATAAGAAATTAAAACAGGAAATAAAAGGGGACTAGGGAACTTGGCAGGAACCTTGGGAAGAATTACCTGCTGAGCCCTGGTAAGTTTGTGGGGTTTCTTGTTTAATTACAAATTCACCTTTTTTTTTTAGCAGCCATCGCGCCCCTGACGGCGCACGATAAAATCCTAAAACAAGTAAGAAAAAAATCCAAAAAGTAAACTGAGACCAAAACAAAAAAATTTGAACAACCCCAAAAAGCTGTGTTTTTTTAAAATAATAACTAGCATAATAATAACAGCAAACATATAATAACAAGAAATGGAGATAGATAGCCAGCAGACGGAGGGGAGCTTCCCAGTGTTTTGTATTGAGTGTCACATGTATGACTATCTGTCTGCTGGACAGAAGTCTTGGGTGTGTGATCGGTGCAATGAGCTCCTGGCTCTCAGGGAACAGGTTCTTTCCCTTGAAGCCAAGGTAGCAGACCTGGAGAAGCAGAGAGAGATAGCGAGGCAGGAGAAGATCTTCAGGGATGCAGCAGGAGCATCCCACTCCATGCTGAGCAGCTCTCCAGCTGCTTTGGAGAATGCAGATCTTGGGCAGGGAGGACATCAATCTGTGGAAGAGGGACAGGCTCCCTTAGTTGAGACCCCTTCCCTGGAGGATGTGCCCATATCCTCTTGCACTGAGGATACTTCTCCGCGGGTGGTGGGAGGGGAGCTTCTTGTAGTGGGTGATTCAATTGTTAGAAATATAGAGAGACGGGTTTGTGATGGAAGCGTTGACCGCATGGTAAACTGCCTGCCGGGTGCAAAGGTTGCGGACATCACGAGGCATCTAGACAGGCTGATAGACAGTGCTGGGGTGGAGCCAACTGTTGTGGTACATGTCGGTACCAATGACATTGGAAAAGCTAAGCGGAAGGTCCTGGAAGCCAAATTTAGGTTGCTAGGTAGAAGATTAAAGTCCAGGACCCCCAAGGTTGCATTCTCAGAAATGCTACCTGTTCCACGCGCAGGGCCAGCTAGACAGGCAGAGCTCAGGAGCTTCAATGCATGGATGAGGCAGTGGTGCCGGGAGGAAGGGTTTAGATTCATTAGGAACTGGGAAACATTTTGGGACAAGCCACACCTGTACAGAAGGGACGGGTTACATTTGAACCATAATGGAACCAGACTGTTGGCGATTAATATTAAAAAGGTTTCAGAGCAGCTTTTAAACTGATTCATAGGGGCAAGTCGACAGGAGCTGGGCAGCTTCCGGTTCGAGAAGGCGCACTGCCTAATATGGAGGGTGGAAGTTATGCACACATTGGTGAGTCAACAGGAAAACTAAATTGTAATAGTCAAGCAGAAGGACATGGTAGACCATCTACAAATTCTACAACCAAATTCTACAGTCAAAATCCACAGTCAAAGTTGAAAGTGCACCAGAAAATTACATATAAAGGTCTGTACACAAATGCTAGAAGCATTCGAGCAAAAATAGGGGAATTGGAATGCTTGGTGAAGGAAAATAATATTGATATTATCGGCATAACAGAAACCTGGTGGACAGATGAAAACCAACGGGACACAAGGATTCCAGGTTACAAATTGTATAGGATGGACAGGAGAGGGAGAAATGGTGGTGGTGTGGCCTTGTACATAAATGAGGAGTTAGAATCTCATGAACTCAAAATTCAAGAAAATTCAAACTCACCCACAGAAACATTGTGGATAAAAATCCCAGGACAGGAAACTAATCTGACATTAGGGATCTGCTATCGCCCTCCCAACCAAACTCCAGAGGCAGATTGCTATTTGGAAAATGAATTTAAGGAGGCCTCAAAAAGAAATAGGGTAGTCATAATGGGGGACTTCAACTATCCCCAAATAGATTGGGTAAATTCTTGTTCTACACATGAAAGAGAGACAAGGTTCCTTGACATGTTAGCCGATTATTCCCTTGAGCAGATGGTCATGGAACCTACCAGGGGAAAGGGGATCCTGGACTTGGTTCTAACTAACGCACAGGATTTGGTTCATGATGTCCTTGTAACCGAGCCCATAGGAACCAGCGATCACAACACAATAACCTTCAACTTAACCATGGATAGCAAATTGTCAGTGAAAACTAACACAGAGACCTTAAACTTTCACAGAGGGAATTTTGACAAAATGAGGAAAATAGTAAAGAAGAAACTAAAAGGAACAGTAAAAAAAGTCAAATCCCTCCAAAATGCTTGGAAACTGTTTAAAAATACGTTACAGCAGGCTCAAATAAAATGCATTCCTAAAAGAAGAAAGAGGATTGGAAAGTCCAAGAGGATACCAGTATGGCTTACGAATGAGGTAAAGGAGGTTATTGGAAAGAAGAAAAACTCATTTAAGAAATGGAAGGCTCTTCCTACCGAGGAGAACAGGAGGGATCACAAACTCTGGCAGACCAAATGCAAGGCGATAGTCATGAAAGCCAAGAGAGACTTTGAGGAGCATATAGCCAAGAATATTAAAAATAATAACAAAACCTTTTTTAAGTACATCAGAAGCAGGAACCCAACCAGAAAATCAGTTGGGCCACTTGATAACAATGGTCAGAAGGGGATAATCAGAGAAGACAAGGAGATTGCTGAGAGGCTAAATGACTTCTTTCCCTCCGTTTTCACCAAGGAAGATAGAGAACATTTGCCTGCCACTGAATTAGTTTTCCCAGGGAGGGAAATAGAAGAATTAAACCTGATAGAGATAAACAAGGAAGATGTTCTTGCATGCCTTTCTAAACTAAACGTCAACAAATCGCCGGGTCCAGATGGCATCCACCCTAGAATTCTCAAGGAACTCAAGTGTGAAATTGCTGAACTTCTAGCTAAAATATACAATCTTTCTCTAAGATCAGGCACTGTACCGGAGGATTGGAGGGAAGCAAATATAACCCCGATCTTCAAGAAAGGATCCAGAGGTGATCCAGGAAACTATAGACCAGTCAGTCTAACCTCAGTTCCAGGAAAACTGATGGAAACCATTATTAAAGATAAAATTACAGGGCACATAGAAAAACAGGCATTGCTGAAAGAAAATCAACATGGTTTCTGCAAAGGCAAATCATGTCTTACTAACTTGTTAGAATTCTTTGAGGGTGTAAATAAATACATAGATAAAGGGGCCCCAGTTGATATTGTATATCTTGACTTTCAAAAGGCTTTTGACAAAGTTCCTCACCAAAGGCTCCTAAAAAAGCTCTCCAGCCACGGAATTAGAGGACAGGTCTTGTCCTGGATTGGTAACTGGCTAAATTGTAGGAAGCAAAGGGTGGTAATAAATGGACAATTCTCCGGATGGAAAGAAGTGAGAAGTGGTGTACCCCAAGGTTCAGTTTTGGGGCCTTTACTTTTTAATTTATTCATCAATGATCTGGATGTAGAAGTTAATAGTGAGGTAGCCAAGTTTGCTGATGACACTAAATTGTTCCAGGTTGTGAAAAGTGAAACTGATTGTCGGGAGTTCCAGAAGGATCTCTCGAAATTGTGTGAGTGGGCAACAAAGTGGCAAATGCATTTTAACCTAAACAAGTGCAAAGTTATGCACATCGGGGCAAAGAACCCCAATTATACTTACCAACTGATGGGGACCAAACTTTCTGAGACAACCCAA
The DNA here is from genome assembly GCA_034064705.1 of Bothrops alternatus. NCBI lineage: Eukaryota > Metazoa > Chordata > Lepidosauria > Squamata > Viperidae > Bothrops > Bothrops alternatus. Next base: position 7,831,498 of record JARGCV010000033.1, read on the forward strand.
GAAAGGGATCTTGGGGTTTTGGTGGACAGCTCGATGAAGATGTCAACCCAATGCGCAGCAGCAGTAAAAAAAGCAAATTCCATGCTTGGCATGATTAGGAAGGGAATCGAAAATAAGTCAGCAAGTGTTGTATTGCCTCTGTACAAATCGATGGTGAGAACACACTTGGAGTACTGTGTACAGTTCTGGTCACCGCACCTCAAGAAGGATATAATGGAACTGGAAAAGGTGCAAAAAAGGGCAACAAGAATGATCAAGGAAATGGAGCGCCTCCCTTATGAAACCAGATTGCAACGCCTTGGTCTCTTCAGCCTTGAAAGACGGCGTTTAAGGGGTGACTTGATCGAAGTGTATAAAATCATGCATGGGATAGAAAATGTGGATAGAGAAAAATTCTTTTCTCTATCACACAATACCAGGACAAGGGGGCACTCCCTAAAGCTTATAGCTAAGAAAGTGAGGACAAATAAAGGGAAATATTTCTTCACCCAGAGGGTCGTTGATTTATGGAATTCACTTCCTGAAGGGGTCGTGACAGCTGTCAGCCTTGACAGCTTCAAGGCAGGGCTAGATAGATTCATGGATGCAAAGTGTATTGGTGGTTATTAAAACAGATGTCCATGTGCCGCCTCTATGTTGGTTGAGGCAGGCAGGATTCTTTTGAGTACCATTTGTTTGGAGGTCAAGGGAAAGGGAGGGTTTTGCCTTCTCTTTCTGCTCAAGATCCCCATGTACATTTGGTGGGCCACTGTGTGACACAGAATGCTGGACTCGATGGGCTTTGGCCTGATTCAGCATGGCTCTTCTTATGTTCTTATGTTCTAACATACATTCTTCTACAAAGTTATAGGTAAACCATTTCAAGACCCATGCACCACACCCAGGAAAATCTTTTCCTTTGAATCAACAAAGAGTGGGAAACAGTTTCTTTTCCACCATGATGAGTGAGAATAGCTGAAAAACATGTGGGAAATGCGTTTAGCACAAGTCTTATTTTCTCAGTTAATCAGAAAGACTCAGAGATTGAGCACCCAAACATAGCATGGGTTTACTAATTCTGGGGGAAATCCTGGTCCATCTCTAGCAGTCCCTAAACCCTAAAAGCAGAAAAATGACGAAGGGTGTCTGTGTAAAAGGAACAAGGGTGAGCCCATCCTGACCAACCCAAAGCCCTGACTGAAGACATTTTAGCCAGAACATATGTATAAATCAAAGAAATGAAAAATAAAAAATAACATCTCAATAAGGGTTGACACTTTGTAATCAATGTGGGTGGTAAGCAATAAAGTTTTGTGATGGAGGATAGTTTCCAAATTTACACTCTGTATAATTTATTTCTGTACTTCCAACTATGCTGGAAGAGAAGTTCTATAATAAATTCAGATTCTATTGGTATTTGCCATTAAATTTCATAAAATAAAACATAAATTATGCAAATAGATTCTTCACAAATTTCCCCATGTGTCCGGCTTGTTCCTCTATTACTCCTGCCTAATACAAGTTATTCCAAAGATCTTTTAGCATGTTTTCAATATGGTACCTCTAAACTCTGTGTACTTGTGTTTATGCATGCTATTGGGTAAATGAAGGGAGAATTCCTACAGAAATGCAAAGTAATAAATCAAATGCACCACAACATACTGTACAAAATGTACTACAAGCCAGATACTCTAAATCAGTGTTTCTCAACCTTGACAATTTTAAGGCATGTGGACTTCAACTCCCAGAATTCCACAGCCAGCAATGCTGGCTGTGGAATTCTGGGAGTTGAAGTCCACATGCCTTAAAATTGTCAAGGTTGAGAAACACTGCTCTAAATACTTTCGCAACCCAAGGAAACTGAGAATATATTGAAAATAGTTCTTTACAACACTATTTCTTATAGAGACTTTTCAATATGATATATACTGCTCAAAAAAATAAAGGGAACACAAACATCTAGGATCCTATACGTTTGTGTTCCCTTTATTTTTTTGAGCAGTATATATTTACATTCAATAGCTTCCTCCAAATTTGGTATTCATTCAATAGCTTCCTCCAAATTTGGTTATGACCTATAAAGCCCTACATGGCATCGGACCAGGTTATTTACGGGACCGTCTGCTGCCTCATGAATCCCAGCGGCCGGTTAGGGCCCACAGAGTGGGCCTTCTCCAGGTCCCATCAGCCAGACAGTGTCGCCTGGCGGGGCCTAGGGGAAGAGCCTTCTCTGTTGCAGCCCCGGCCCTCTGGAACCAACTTCCCCCGGAGATCTGTGTCGCCCCCACCCTCTCCGCCTTTCGTAAATTGCTTAAAACATACTTTTGCCGGCAGGCCTGGGGCAGCTAACACCTTGCCCCTAGCCAGTGTATGTTTGTGTGTATGTTTGTGGAATGATTGGTTTCTTTTTTAACTAAGGGTTTTTATATTTATGTATTTTATTGTAATTTCTATCATGTTGTGAGCCGCCCTGAGTTCTCCGGAATAGGGCGGCATAGAAATTAAATAAATAATAATAATAAATAATAATAATAATTCTTAGAAAGGCTCCTTCATTTTATGGTCAACCAGCCAAAATTTCTTCATTGAAGCAGATAAAATACTAAGTAAAGAAATGTGTTCTTTGAAAGTCCTACTTAATCATCTCTTGTGCATTCTAGGCATTATGCATGTAATATATAACACCCATCTGAAGTGCTTTAGTGTAACCCTAATACTCTTGGAAACAATATAATGTAAAAGTAAAGGTAATCACAATAGATGCAGAACTGAAAGTATATAAAGTTTAATTTTGTGAATGCTCCTTTTCTCCTGTTGTACTATACCATATTATGGTGTCTTAAGTTGTATGGGAACCCCTGATTTTGATAAACCATGTTTAAATCCAGTGTGTGAACCCAGCAAATCGATGCATTGATTAAATAGATATCAGAAAATGCAGATCAAGTAGATCACAGAAAATGAAGCCTATTTATATCATTTCACCAGCAAAAGCACTGTGGGATCAGTGTCTTTACTACAAAAAGAAAAAGACCAAAAAAAAAAAGTTCCAAGAAGGGTTTCATGATCTTTAAATGTTTCTGTTCTGAATGAAAAGAACAGGCACTATGAAATGTCACTAGAGCACAGTGATTTTAGTCCAGGATGGCTCTAGGGGGGGAGCAGCTTTTTCAGAATTACTTCACATAAGCTTTCTATTCATTCAAGCCTGGGTGACTTGTCCATAATCCTGCTTGCCCATCTTCTGCTCCTGTTTGTTTTCTTCCCCTATATCAAAAGAGCCATGCAGGGACCAAGAGAAGGGAGGAGAGAGGACTAGATCAGGTTGCTGCACAACAAGCAGAGGAGGAAAAGTGGATAACCAGATAACAGAGAGAATAAGCAGGAGAGCCTATCCTTAGTTAGCCTCTTGCATCACCAGAAGACTTGAAGGTAACTGGCTGTTCTCCATCCTTCAAGTCATGATCTCTGTGGACTTGACAGAATGGTGAGCTTGTATATTAACCAGGAACGCAAGGTGAAAATACAGAACTTACTTAAAAAATAGAAGAAGGACAAAAAAAAAGGTTTCTATAGTGTTGGTAACATTGCTATGGTTACTATGAGGCTTTCAATAGTAATTGGAAGAAACTCTCCTAAAATACATACTTGACAATTTTAACTTTAGAAAGCATTGAGTGAGGCACCGCACTGTGCCTCAACCCGTGGAGGGTCGATCACGATAGCTGAATACAGGAACATATGCGGACATGCAGATTTCCTTGGGGTGAGTCGACCCACACAAAAGGCTGCATCCCCCTTTTATTACTTTCCCTTATGGGTGGTTACACAAAGCATCGAATACACAAGTAGCCAATAGCATAGTTACACTTGTAGCCAATAGTTTCAAACCGTGCCACAACTTTCCTCCACCTATCAACCCCTCCTTCTCCCTCTTATCTTGTCACCTCCCCTTTTCCTCCAAACTCCATTGTCCTTTGTTTCACAAGACTGACTCCTCTGACTCCTCATGGCAGTTTCCTTTTTCCACCTATGCTCCGTTCAGCTCGCACACGATCCTAGGGCGTAAGCCATCATATCAACAATTGAGTTCCTCAGTAAAGCTGAAACAGGTCCTCCCGGGTCCTGGTAAGGAGATTTGGTTTGTGCATTCTCCTACATTAAGCATTTTTCGCAGTGCTTGCAGCGAACATTTCTGGATCAAGGCCAGATTAGCTTCTATAGGATCTTGAGCAAAGTAGGCAAACATAAGGATGGAACACAAACCATTAAAAATGTGAAAAAGCTTGAAAGCATCACTATTACCTCATTGACATACCAAAGCAAATAGAAATTGATTACTGCTGTGACATACAATTCTGGATTTTCCTTTGACTTATTCAACTGTCTTCAGAAGGAATTTCAACAGATAAAAGTCTAACATAACATGGTTTTGAAACTGTACTTGGAAATTGCACTTAAGAACATTATGGCTCATTGCAATGTTGTTATTTGATAGCAAGGCTGCAACAAAAACAAAGAAAACTCATTCTGAATACAGATCTGGAGATAAATCTCAACATTACTGAAGATATTAAAATCAATATTTCACTGAAAGCCAGTGCTGTGCTGTGATTGATTTTGTACCACAAATTGAAATGTTCCTTTTAAATTCTTCCACCACCATCCTCTTTATTAAACAACGGCAGTTGCGGTAATCAAGGTGCCAACCAAAAGTGATACAGAGATATTTGTCCACTGTTTTTGACAGCTGCTCCTGAGATATGTGACATCATTTTAATGTGGAATTCTGATAACATTGCATCCCGGAAGCAACTATCTAGGTCAAAACATTATTCTTTTTTTTAAAAAAAATATATTTCTCCCTTGACCTCACTTTCCAACAAATTTCAACCTTAGTGAAAATTAGTTAAAGCTAATTTAACTAAAAGTTCATAATTTAACTATAAATGGTATTTTGGGCAAGTTCTGGACACAACATCCAGTGTTGAAACTGTGGCCAAGAGATTTCTTGGTACTGTTCGGAAACATGGAAGCATCACCAATGAATAGATTCACCATCTGATTAACAAGTGAACATCAATCAATGTTGTTTGGTAGAATGTGTCAATATAGAATACGCACTCTGGCAAACAAGCTATGGTTCATCTTGGTGGTATAATAGGAGAAAAACTAGACATTTGGAATTGGGCTGGAAACCAGAAATTGGGAATAGAGAACTGAACAACTCAAATTAATGATTTCAAAAAGAAGCGATATATCCACATATTCTTTTCTTGTTTCAAAGATCCAATCCAACATTTTAGGGGATAAACAATAGAGGAAAAATACTATTTTAAAATTATAGTTGAAGACAATTGATGGCTTCTGGTTTCCAGCCCAATTCCAAATGTCTAGTTTTTCTCCTATTATACCACCAAGATGAACCATAGTTTGTCTCCCAGGATATCTAATGTAACAATTACAGGCAGGAGGCTAGATGAAAAGAAAACAGGTTGGGAAAAAATTAAAGCATTCAGCTAGGATAAAAGATACTGTATGACCTACTTTGAGTTAGGTTAATCTCCTGGTGACTTCAAAGACATAACCACACAGTTTTCTTAGCAACGCTACAGAAGAGGTTTGGCCTTGCCTTCTTCTAAGGCAAGGGCATCTTTCATCTTCACTTATAACAGTCCCATCCAAGGACAAATGAGGTTTTATCTTCTGGGTTTATTTGCCAGAGGTAAATTCAGTCAGATGCTGCCACCTCTTAAGGTTTAATAGCCTATCCCCACTTGTACTCAACCATGGGTGCAAGCATACTGTGACAATATTTTTTTTTCTGCCACATTCCTACAATGTCGCCTTCATCTTATTTACAGCCATCGATTGTCTTCAGCTATAATTTTAAAATAGTATTTTCCCCCTTAGTTTAAACCCCTCCAAAAGCAGTAAAGGTGCAAAATCGATTAGATCATAGAAGGAAGAGAGGGATCAGAATGGGGATAAGGAAACGAAGCCAATACAGCTTTTTGCTGATTCAAAAGTGGTTAAGGAACACTTTAATTCGTTAGTATTAAATAACACAGTGATGAACTAGCCCAATCCTTCTCTTCTTACACTCTCCTGCTTTCATCACTGAGCTGTCGTGAAGTTGAGAAAGAGGAACCTGAGCTCTCCTTAGAGAAAAAGCAATATTTTAATAGACTGTTAGTAAATAATACTGAAGAACACTCATCTTACAGAAGGTTAAATAAAATGGACGTTTTCATTCAAGGGCTGCAGTCTGATATATTCACATATGCAAACACAAAAGATGAAAACTGAATTTCTAAAACAGATTTCTGAAGAATCAAATCACACTGACCATAAAGTAACTTTCTTCCAAATTAAAATGCCTAGACTTGTGGGGCAATGCTAAATAACTGAAGTGGAACATATTTTTTAGATGAGACGGCTCAGCTGTCTTTGCTCTGTAACCATTATGGGACTTGTGTGAGTACATCAATGAAAGCTGGCTACAGAAAGCTGGTCTTCTCTATCCCTTCTTTATCCATTTTACAGGTGTTGTTTTAAATCAAGTCCATTTAGTTCAGAACTGTGGATACCGGCTGCCCTCTATTTTCCAGATGTGTTAGGAACACAAACCTGAGAATTTCCCACCTATGGGATTTTTCCAGAATCTTCTAATTCTGCTATTTATTGATAGCAATAAAGTAATTTACTACAAACATCTAACACTACTAGAGGTTACCAGGCTGGATTTCCCTCATGGAGATCCAAGGTCTCTTATGTGGACATTTTTCATACAAAGCCCGTGTTCCACAGTGTTGTCTCACTTTCCTTGAATATAAGTATTTGTGTCTCCATTATATAATGCAGTTATCTGATACACTAAAAACCAGACAATAACATGGATTTTAAAACGGTTCCCCTAAGGAACATGAAATTAAGCATCATTCTAACTGAACATTTAGAATTTAAATGTTTATACATTTCCCCCCAAGGTATCTTCTTGTGAATGTAAAAAAATCCATGGAGAAATAAATCCTAGCGGCCACATGGCAACTCTTCCTGTGCATATAGAAGTCATCACTAACAGACAGATTTCAGGCATCCTGTTTCCTTTTACTGATGCTTGTGCTGAGGGGGGGAAAACAGCACAGAAGACTGGCAAGGGAGTATATTATTGCTTTCCTTTAAAGCAATAATAACAAGAATTAGAAATTATACTCTCTTCATCCCAAATGACACAGTGGCTCCCTCCATATTTGATCCTGCTATAGATGTTATTTAGAATGACCTCCATTATCTACATTAGTCAGTGGTGGGTTTCTTTGTTATTTAGTTACAGGTTTAATTAATGGAAAGGCAGAGAGATTTGTAAGCAGTATTTATGAAAATGAGGTACAGTATTAGTAAGTAATTTGTATTTTTTTTCATCACCTAGATTTTAGGGAAGTTGGGCAAACTTGAAGAGAGAAGGATAACAACAACCCATTAGGCCATGAGTATACATCGCTATAAATGTATTTATTGAAGATATTTTGTTCTCTGCCAGCACAGAGCTCTTGAACAGTGATATGAAAAACAACAACACCAAAACCACAGTGCACTACTACATCTAACATTTCCCCAAATCTAAATCAGGCAGCAATCCTTTCCCATATAATCTTGCCAGTAACTACATATTTCTCCTTCTCCAAAGGCAAAACCATCAATGACATATACAACCAAGGGTGCAGCTAACTTTGCCAAAGAGAAAACTGAAGCCGGCATCCCGAAGCCACGGCCCCTCACTCCCTAAGGAGAGGGCGGCCCGCTGCAACCGGTTTTTCCTCTAGGAGCCCCTCTGCGGCGTGGCGTCGGGGCGCAACCCTTCTCGGAAGCCTTCGTGGGCACGACCATCGAAGAGGCTCTTCTACTCTTTTAAGTTGTCAACTCCCACAAGAATAATTAGGCCCAGTCCGTCCGATGGCTCTCCGCCATTCCCTGGAAAGTGCTGCCCCCTGGCGACCGTCGCCTGCCCGGGGATTACAGGGCAGAGGTGCCTTGCCGTATAAAACTGCCACGGTCGGCACTTCAGTCCTCCTCCTGCGTCGGAAATCGTCTCCGGTACTTTGGTGCCTTTCTTCGCCTCCAGCTGGCCGGACACCGCTCGGGACTGGCGGGGCTCCTTCTTGGAGCCGGGGGTTAGATGGCGCGGTTGCGTCCCGAGAGTTTCTCCTCCGGGTGGATCTGAACGAGGTGCCCAGTGGAGAGCCTCGTGGACTTCCTCGGGGGGCGCCCGGAGGAGCCGCCGCGCTCTTTGAGCAGTCGAAGCCGGGGGGGGGACGTCCGAGGCGAAAAAAAAACACTTCGGGGCGATGGGGCGACCCTGCCTTCGGAAGCGCCTCGCGTCTGTCCCGCAGGGGAGACGTGACCAGGGCAGAATTGGCCCCAAGGTGAGTGTCGCGGCTGAAGTGTGAGAGGATCTAGAGCGGATGGGAAGGGGGGGGCTGCTGCTTTAGGAAGGGCGTTGTATAAGGGAGAAGGCGGTACCCCCTCTAAGCTGGAGCACCACCCAAGGAAATCGGGGCGAGCGCTGATCCCCGAAGCAATGCGAGTTGGGAGCTGGAAGACGTCGGTGCCCATCTCGCCCACAGCCCCCTTCGCTGTAAAGCGGGGCTTCGTCTAGAGAGCTGTTGCAAATAGCGCGTGGAGGGAGAGAAGCGCTTTGACCTGGCAGCCTTCGAGAAACGAGCGAGCGAGCGAGCTTGCGCTAGGGAGAGGAGGCGAGGTTGGGGTTTTCTTCCCAAGATCGAGCCGCCGTGCAAAAGAAACGGCAAAGCCGGTCTCGACCGCGGGTACTCTGAATCTCGCAGCCTTGCGAGGCGCGGAAGAAGAGCGTCTAAACAAGCGGTTGGGGAGACGCAGGAAAAGCGGACCGTCGAAGGAGCCTAGAACGGAAGCGGCGCGCGAACTCCAGCAGTTGCCTCCGGTGATGGTTTTCATTTTTGGCAGGCGAGATCTTGTCCAAGATTAAATTGAGGGAGAGGCTAATACATTCATAAGGCGAAGTCTGGTAAAACAACAAGGGAGTGGTCCCAAAGGTGCTTTTCCAAAAGGCAACTGGACTTCCTTGTTTTGTTCTTTGTTCTTTCCTTTTCTTGTTTTGTTTCTCACCTAAGAGCCTTCTTCAGTTCAGCTTCTTGGTTGAGCATTTCCATAGGCAACAAGGGAGTGGGGTTGGGTGGCATTTATTTTCCAGCCAGTTGCAACCTGAATATGTATCTATAAAAGTGTGTCTGTATATACCTCTTGGTTTATACATCAATGCACTGCAGGAATCCAGCAAACTGACAAGCTGTGGATTATTATGGCTAACAAATCCAGATGGCTCCAAAGGAATCCTTCAGTCTTTCTTTCTTTCTTTCTTTCTTTCTTTCTTTCTTTCTTTCTTTCTTTCTTTCTTTCTTTCTTTCTTTCTTTCTCTCTCTCTCTCTCTCTCTCTCTCTCTCTCTCTCTCTCTCTCTCTCTCTCTCTCTCTTTCTTTCTTTCTTTCTCTCTCTCTTTCTTTCTTTCTTTCTTTCTTTCTTTCTTTCTTTCTTTTAGGAGAGGGAGAGATGTTACCACAATATAAGTATTAGTTATTTTTGTTTTTCAGTTATTTCAAAGATCAGCATTTAAACTGTGACTTAGAGTAAAACCCACACCTACATTTAAAAGTGGCCCTTCTATGTCATATCTACATTTGTGCGTATGTCTTATATTGAAAAGGTTGTGTTTCTCCTAAACAAACATTAGTACACACTTCCATTGGTATTTAAATACCAGAAGGATTACGATGGACAGCTGTGAAGTTTGCCCAAATGGTGATCAAATGCTGCCCTACAATCCCAGTTAAGTCTCAATCAATCCCATTGGGTGTGAGGATTGAGTCTCCTAGCCCTATATTTAGGACTACAATCGAAAAAAAAAATTTTTTTTAAAGAAATCATTGTATTTTAAAAATGTCTTTTAAAACTATGAACCTAGCTATCTTTCCAAAGATGATTAGAATTGACATTTGAACTGAGTGGGCATCTTTATTGTTTTTCTGTAATGTATTACAGAGGGGATATTCTTTAGAGTTATGAAAACCAAGACATTGGATGATAATAATGTTGGTAAATGGACAGATGTGGTACCATTGCGGCACATATTGCTTAGTGGGTGGCGTTCAAAGCACATATGGACTATCTTCAATATCCTCAACCCAAAAAAGGACAAAGGGATTTTGTGAGATGTTGACTACTGTTTGCTTGGTAATCATTAGAGACTTATTCACGACTCCTAAAGCTATATGACCTCCCAAAAGCTTTTGATGCATCTTCCTGATGTCTGATATGTCAAAAGGGGGAGGGAAGCATGATTAGAGAGTCATCATACTATTTTTAATTTCCTTTAAATCTAAATGGAGTCACATTTAATTCTTAGGCTGAAGACATTCACAGCTGTTAGTGTGTAACACCTTGCACACCACTGAAAGGTCACAAGGCCTATGATGAACCTCTCTGTTGAAACTTTTGACGTGGCTAGTGTAGCTTTGGTTTAGCATTTACAAACAATTGATATGTTAGCATATACACCCTGTTTTTAGCTTAGTATGTATTGCAAACCCAACCAATTGTGTTTTATTCAATAAAACGTGTCATAGGATGTTGTGTAAAAGCCACTGATGACTGGTCTAACCCCATGCAGTGAATTTCAGGGGTGAAAAGGGACTTTAATATACATCTCTGAAGCTTTCCTCTAATTAAAATTTTCATTGTTTAAAGTTATCCTAATCCAGCTGCATGTCTAATTGCTTCAGTTGTACATTTGCATATAAATATACATCCATAATAAATTGACCAGATGTATCTTTAGGCACAGAATAAAAGCACTTACTAATACAAAGCCACCAGCTGTTACACATGGCAACTTCTGGACCACGTCATAAGAGTCTGCCTTTGGATAAGAAAGGGGCAAAATAAAATTTTAATTCCATAAAGTTCTTAATTTCAATTTGATTTCTCCCTTTGTATAGATGAAACAAATATTTAAAGCATTTCTAAAGCTTATCATACATTCTGCCTAGAGAATCTAGATAATAAATTATCATGCATGACACTCTTTGGATGTCCTCCTTGGAAAATGCTAGATGTTTAAGGGTATATCAAACAACAGTTTCTATCCAGGGGATATAAATAACTTGGATCATGAAGGTCAGATAAAAACTGGATTGTTATAAGCACTTAAAGCTTCAGCTTCTCCAGGAAGATTGGAATGTTTCTAAGATGTGCTTATTAATGGTGTTTGGGTAACACTGAAGTGGTGCAATAGGCATGTAGTGATTTACACTTTACAGCTCCATTCACTGTATTGCAAATATTTATCTTCCTGATGAACATGTGGGATAGGAGAAGATGCCACGTACATGTTGAAAAATGAGAATACTTCTAAATGAGGTGTTTGATATATAGTTGCTCTATTATGTTCATAGCATTTACTGATTACCTTTCATTTGTAACCCTCTTGTGATTTACGTGCTTAACTACCTGTGCATAAGCATATCTAGATGCAGAACAATCCTGTGAAGGTTATAGATGGATGAGACTAATGCAGAAGGACCATCTGTACTGCTGTTATGGTTCCCTGACCTGATGTGTTTTCTGAAAAAGAGGTAGAACTCCCCCAGCTAGGAGTTCCTGAGAGAAAGTTTGAGTGACAAGGAGACTGCAGGCACCCAGAAGAGGCTTATCAAACTGGATGGTGCCCAGGGTGGAAATATGCAGAGAGAAGATCTAAATCATCTTTCCATTCTAAGAAACTGCAGCATCTGAGAGAGCAGGTCCATCGTATAAATCCTGATTTAAAGTTTACCATAAGGACTTGGCTAAAAAAAAAAAAAAAAAGATTGCCTGAGAATGTTCTTTGGGTAAAGCTCTGAGAGTTAAGATGATAAAAATATTTTATAAAATCATCAGGCTTAGTGATTGCGGGAGCAATGTCTGAAGTAAATACTGAAGGTTACAGAGTTTTGATTTTCTTTTTTGGATCGTGATTCTTTGTCCTTATACTATTGTTGTCTCTTGGACCTTGACTGTGGCTTGTTTAAGATTCTGACTACTGCTATACGAGAGTACTTGGTTCACTTGAAGATGGACTTTTGGCATCTAGCTAGCCAGGATGTGGTTTGCTGTGGCTGTAAGCTAAATAAGTAGCCAAGTGCAAGCCATTGTTAAGAGTCAGCAGGGTCATGAAAAAAGCTCTGGTGGATTCACTTGTGGGTGCCAGCTGGAGGGGAAAATAGCTAAAGTAGGAATTCCCCCTCCCCATTTTGTGTGTGTATGTGTGTGCGCGCAAAAGAAAATGGGGTTGTGCATAGTTCAAAACAAAACTGGAAGAAGGGCTTCAGAACAGAGCATCTCTATGCTATTTATTAAGACCATTTATTCCAGATTTTTGCACAAGCCTGAAAAAATGCAACTGCTTTTAGAATTGTCGTATTTTAATGAGTTAACTCCTTGAAAAAGGGGGAAAAGGGTACTTCTGCAAAATAATATACTGTATAATGTATTTTTTTTTAAAAAATGGAAAATGAGTAAAAGTAATGGATTGGGCGAGAGGCTAGCTATGTAAGTGGTGAAAAAAAATAGGGAAGAGTTCCAACAAGCTGCCCAGCAGTAAACTTTTTGGACACAAATTCTCCCTGAAATGTTCTCAGTTTTTCTTAGGAATTCTTGGTTCTTGATTGTTTTTCCCATAATCGTTGCATTGATTTCTGTATTAGCTCATCTAGCATCTACAAGCTGTTTTAAAGAAAAAGGAGTTTCCCTGCAAAAGGATAGGGTGGCAGTCCTCATCAACAATAGCACAGGGAATATTTTTCCAACTGAATCAAATAGCTTTACAATCTGCCATTTTTTTGTGGGCTACAGTTGCTCAGAGAAGCTTGGCATCGTATAGTCCAAACTGCCCCGTGTTTCTCCCACTGAATGATAATGATAGGATTCAACCACCAGAGATACATTGATTATGTCATGGCTAACTTGTAGCCTGCTGATAGGTGTGAGGCCTACCTTACCATTATATGAAGTAATTGGTCTGATTTTTAGTCCCTCAATAAAGCCCTTCCATTGTTCCTTTGGAGCACGGGTGTCAAATTTGCCATGTCACATGACGTGTCGCGATGTATCACGACTTTTTTTGCCTTGCCAGAGCTGGGTTGGGTGCGGCCTCCGTATGAGGCAAATGGCCCGTGGGCCGGCAGTTTGACACCCCTGCTTTGGAGCAACTGAAAGCAATATTCCAAAGGCCTAGGCCCTCATCCTACTTCTTACAAAAAGCCTCGCCTTGAGAAAGCCCTGCTGAAGATAGGAGAGGTCCAGCAACCTTTTCAACTTTCGGAAATGGGCACCAAACATAACCCGTCTTGAAATTAAAATCTCAGGGCTCCTGTAAGTCAAGCTTTGCTCCTGGTGATTTTATGAACTCATTCATGTGGGCAAAAGCATTCTTGAAATTATGAAAACGATGAAAACTTCATAATCCAATAAAAGTCCCAAATAGCTCAAAGATATGATCAAGTTTAACCCTTTGAGATCTAATTCTGGTGACCCCAGCAGCAAACTGTAGTTAGAAAAATTAGACGTGTGTTGTTTGCATCTTAGCATTTTCCATATTCAAATATGCTTTCGTGACTTCTTTTTTTAAAAAAATTATAAAGAATTATGTGGAACCATGAATAGTTCCAAGTCTTCTCAGTCCTGCCCTTGTCAAAAACCAATGAGACAATGTTACTCGGATTTAGGTTGTCATGGCACTTGATTCCAGGTCTCTTTAGTCAAATGTATGTCTCATTGAGTTAAATAGACCTGTCAGATTAGATTATGGTCTTAGATCCCTGTCCTGTACTCTGCTGTGCAGTGAAAGTAGAATCTACAATCAAATGCAAATGGAGGGTGAACATGTTTACATATTTTCTAGGTTGCCAACACAGAATTTGCTCATACTTTTAAGATGCCAGGTACAATACACAGGATTCCATCAATTGGAGCCCCCATAATTTTAGCACTCAACAACTTCACAAACAAAGCAATAACTCAAAGAAGTTTTTTTTTTTCCTACTTCCATTATAGTCTTATTTTCTAGGGGTTTTCTGAAGGAATGAAGGCACTCAGCAAGCCTGTAGCTTTTTATCTGCAGGACAAATGCTTTTTAAAAATTAAAGGGAAGAAAAAGAAAAGGTTTATGGAGCCCAATGTGGGAGAGAGAGAGAGAGAGAGAGAGAGAGAGAGAGAGAGAGAGAGAGAGAGAGAGAGAATCAGATGCTGTTATTTATTTATTTTTCAGTACACCCAAGGGGGAAAAAATAAGGAATCCCTGCAGATTTTACTCCTAGTCTTTGCCAGGTATAGGAGGCAGTGCTCATCTCCATTTCAAGGCCACTGAGCCAGCGCTGTCCGAAGACATTTCCACAGTCATGTGGCCAGCATGACATCATGGAACGCTGTTACCTTCCCACCAACGTGGTACCTGTTTATCTAGTTGCATTTGTAGGCTTTCAAACTGCTAGTTTGGCAGGAACTGGGGTGAGGGTGGGAGCTCACCCCGTTGCGTGGAGCTTTCCATCTGACAAGCTCAGCATCTTAACTGCTGAGCCACCATGCCCCCTCCCCACTTAACACCACCCCTGATCCCAAATGGATGTGGGTGGCAAGCAAACATCAACCAAAAGAAAACATAAATAAACAATGGTCAGTGATCCTTTCCTTTTAAAAAAAACCCAAAAAAACCCAAAACCTAAAATAAAATCCCAATTTAAACAACTCAAGATAGGCACCCAAAGTCAGCAAAGATCAAAAGTGCATTGAAATGAATTAATCTGTTTCTAGAATCGCAGGAAGGTAGGAGCTGGGTGTGCTGGGTGAGGGCGTGACCTTAGAATGGAATGATTACCCAACACTTTTGAAGAACAATAGGCTGGAGAAGGCAGAGATGGAGTGTTGGATCTGGACTCATGCAACCAGCAGAAGAGACTGTGAGGGGAGCAGTTTCCTTAGGAATCAGACAGCTATTGATTACAAGTAATCCTCAGCTTACAGTCACACTTAAGACCAGAATGTCCATTGCAAGTCATTACTATTATTATTATGTAAATTGAGTTGGACCTGATTTTACAATTTTTAATGGAGGTTGATAGCAAATCGCCAGCGTCGTTAAGTCAATCACATGGGTTATTAAACAAAATCTAGTTTCCCCAATAGGCCTATTTTGCCAAGGATGTTGCAAATGGTCATAAATGCAAACCAGTTGCCAAGCACCTCAGTTGTGGTCATGTGATTGTAGGGGGGCAGGTGGCACATAAGGACAAGTACAGGTCATAAATAACTTTTTTCCAAGCTTTTGTAACTTTGAACCGTTGTTACACGAACAGTCATAAGTTGAGACCTCTGGAGAAGATAAGAAAAAAAGAGCAGTTAGTTTATTAATGTTGTACAATATTATGGGGTATTTTAAATGATTTGACTAAAACAACAACAATATCCATTTGATACAGAAAGGGTTGAAACCATTAGATATTCTGAATTTAAAAGGCCAGTCATAGGAACATTAACAAAAACATACACACACAGAGAACTTCAAGGTGAATATGAGCTTCCATTGCCTTGACAACCTGAATTGTTGGGATTCAGAGAGATTATAAATCAACATGAAGACAATTATATCTTAATAGCTTGCCTGTTAAGGTTTTGAAATAATTCAATTTGAATTTGTTTTCCTGGTGACAAAATGATTCATTTGGTCAAAATAATATATCACCAGGATGTCACTAAGAGATAAGCTTTCTTAGCTCAACTGATATTTTCTGACAAATGTGTTGCCATTAGGATATCCATATGCATTCTTTGACTGAATGGAAGCAAAATCATGCTTGCTGGTCATAAATGAGCTAACTGGTATTGGATGATTGTATGCACATAAAAAGGGAAGCTCAACAGAAGATTTAAAATCCATGGAGACACTTGAATAAACGTGCATTTAGGGATTCTGTTTTACTAGTTGCTTCTCCAGTTTTTTTCAATCTGTCTCTACATTCATCTTTTCAGTGATGCAAAGCTCTTTTAGGTATTATAGCCTCTTGGCAAATCATTTTCTTTTCTCTCTTTTTCACTTCAGGAAGACAGTATAGCATTTGAGCGACTGATTACAATTTCTGCTTGATGAGGGAAGAGAAATCATCACATCACCAAAAGTATGACAATGCCTTATATCAAAAAGAGAAGACTATCTCATTAGGAAAGAAAAGTTAATCAGTTGTATAGACAACCATTTTAATGGCTTACAGGCATTCGTTTAGTGCAGGGGTTCTCAACCTTGGCAACTTTAAGACTTGTGGACTTCAACTCCCAGAATTCTGGGAGTTGAAGTCCACAAGTCTTAAAGTTGCCAAGGTTGAGAACCCCTGGTTTAGTGACAGGTTGAAGTTACAAGGATACTGAAAAAGTTATTTATGACTGTTGCAACATCCCCACGGTCACGTGATCAGAATTCAAAGGCTTGGCGACCAGTTCGTACTTATGACAGTTGCATGGATGGCTCAGGAATTCTGGGAATTGAAGTCCACAAGTCATGAAAGAGCCAAGATTCCCCGCCCCTGACCCATACCATAGCAGCACAAAGCAGCAAGCACTGGGGGGGGGGACCTTTGTTGAGAAGCTGGACAATGTGAATAGATGCCACAGTATAGCAGTCAGAGATGGAATTGTTGGACCTGCTTTTGCTCAAAGGCTAACCCTGGCTGTCTCAGGACTTTTCATTGGAGCTGTAGGTGCAGTGTGACCCTTCAGTGATCATTCTGTCCTCTCTGGCATTTATTTACATATTAGATATATAACTTGCCATTCTTTCAGGAGCTCAAAGTTTGGAGCACAGAAACTTGCATGGGTACAGAAGACATTTTCATTGCTACGAAGCAGCTGGATGTGTTGCTACAAGATAATTTGCCACTAAGCTTTCTGCAATTTCCCCTCTTAAGTCACAGTGATGTGTTGAATTGCCTTAATGAAGATTTCAATGGCACTTTGTGTGGAAAACAAGTTGAGCAGCAGAGGAGCACTTGACATGCAAGGTTTAATGATTCCCACAAGTGCTCAGAGCACACCTGCAGATTGCTTGTACCGTGGAACCCAGTTTAAGAAATGCTGGGATGTGTGTAGAGCTTTGCTTACATCTTGGTCCAGCTTTCCTTATAGTAGATAACATAAATCTGTACATGGTTCCCTCTTCCTCACAATGTAGGGATCCTTGTGCTATAAGATTCAAAATAGATACAGGAAAAGCTTTTTGTCAAAGTCTGACTTTGACAATCTTTATTAACTTAGAAAATTGTATGCATTTTTTAGTTTTCAATGTTTTGTTGCATTTCTCAAATGCATAACAAAACTTGGAGACTGTGGGTTGTAGAAACAAAATACAATGCCATTCTATGCACAATAACTCAGAAGTAAAGTTCCATTGAGTTCAGTTAGAACAGCGGTTCTCAACCTTGGGGTCGCACGACCATTTTTCGGGGGTCGCCGGACACCGCGCGCGGGCCGCCATTTTGGGTTTTTTTATTTTTTTTATTTTTTATTTTTTTGGCGCGTGCCGCGCATGCGCAGATCCACCCATCGCGCCGAAAAAAAATTAAAAAAAAATTAAAAATTTTTAAAAAAATAAAAAAAAATAAAAAATGGCGGCCGCGACGGGCGGATCCGCGCATGCGTGGCCCGCATGATGGGCCGATCCGTGCATGCGTGGATCCGCCCGTCATGGCCGCCATTTTGTTTTTTTTGTTTTGGTTTTTTTTATTTATTTTTTTATTTTTTTTTTCCGGCGCGCGCCCAGGTCGGGGTCGCGGCGCGCATGGGCGGGGCAAGTGGGGTCTCAACCTGAGAAAGGTTGAGAACCACTGAGTTAGTATTTCCTGGTATGTGGACATATTATTGCTTACAGCATAAACCTATTGTTACATTGCTTCCAGTATTCATTTGGCTATAAGCTTCCCAGGGATCCCTTAGGAAACCCCAAATTTCAGCTTTCTGTGAAACGTCAGCAGTGTAATATTGTTATCATTCTGAATTATAGAAGAAAAAAAGGTATTTGATCATATAGTGGTCAGGTTCGTGGGACCTGCAGGTTAACTTGTATAGCAGCATGAGACTAAAATTTCAACCCAAATTAGGCATTGATAAGTTACATTGATTGTGATATTAGACATTATTTTTGTGCTCAGTTCTCCCATTTAGGGGGACTAAGGATACAATTATGTACCCTAGTGCAGTGATGGCGAACCTTTTAGAGACCAAGTGCCCAAACTGCAATCCAAAACCCACTTATTTATCGCTGGGTGCCAGGTGGGTGTGGCCCACTGGGTGGGCGTGGCTGTGGTGGTCATGGCAGATTGGGTGGGTGTGGCCAAGGTGAGCATGATCACCTCGATGTTGCTCATGGGGAGGAACATCTGTGGGGGCCGGGCAGAGTTGGGGAAGATCCAGGGGGTCTCTGGCAAGTGGGGCGGTGGGCAGAAGGCTCGTCCAGTGGGGTGAGGCAAGGCGAGGCAGGGCGGGGGTGCCATTGTCACAGGGCAAGGTGAAGCAGGGGCTGGGGCAATGGCTGCCTGACATCATCAGCCCCTGCCACAGAGGCCAGCGAGTGCATGGGTGCTGGGATGCATCCGGCCACGTGGAACCTTGGCGAGTTAGCGGGTGGCTGGTTGAAGAGGGATGGTTGCCATCTCCGGGGCATGGCGCGCGTGCCCACAGAGAGGGCTCTGAGTGCCACCTCTGGCACGTGTGCCATAGGTTCGCCACCCTAGTGGATGGAAATAGAGCTTTTGAGAGGCAGTGATGCGCTTCAAAGCACACGGAAGCCCTTGCCTGCAAATCCTCTTTTTCCTAGGATCATAGGATTGACCTGTGCAGGTAACTTGTAATTTCAGGAAAAGACAATTTTCAGAAGAGCAATCAGGCACTAAGAGCTCTTATATTCTCTAAAGCATATTTTTGCCTTTGATTTCAAAGCTCTACCCAGTGTTTCTAAACCTCAACAGTGTTGGTATGTGAACTTCAGCTCCCCAAATTGGAGAATGAGGAGAGTTGAAGTCCAAGCATCTTAACATTCTTTAGGTTGAGAAACATGGACCTACATAGCATTGTTAGGCAACCCTTTGAAGGGATTTTATTGTGCTTATGATTTTAGTATGTTTAAGTTTGACATTAGCATTTATTTTATATATAGTAACCATTTTATACTGATACTTATAGTGTTATCATGTAATCATTGTTTTGTTATTTTGTAATCATTATTTTGTAGTTAATTGCTTGATCAGATGTTTTATATATATAGGAAAAGTAAGGGCTTCATGCTTTAGGTACAGGTGATTGCTTATATGAAAAGAGCACAGTAAGGGGAGGGGGGAAAGGAGTTATGGATGGAGCCTGGGTTGCTGTGTATGAGTCATCATCTAAGAATTTTTTTTTTTTGTGCCATCTTATGCCTAGTACCAAGACCTGATCTTTTTGTTCTGGAAAGGTATAAAAGGTGGAAGACATCTTTTCTGGTGGTTGCCTTCATTCCTCTACCAGCCACGAAGAGGAATCAGGCAGCCCCTCTCTGTTTTGATCAAAATAAAGTTGTAATTTTTGTTGAAACCTCGGCTCAGGACTTTCTATGGCTCTTTTAAATTCCTGAGTAACGCTGGGGCAATTGTGAGGCTCAGTAGAAAACCTTACACCTTGTTGAGCCAAAGGCACAATTCAAGCATGTGATGGGCATATTTATATAAAAATGGCTGTCAAGGGGCGGTCTTGTCTGGTGACAAAATAGCTACCTTCATAGGCCTGGCCTGGCACAGAACATTTCTTTGATATCAGATTAACTCTCTCCCCACCCACCGTCTCAGGATGCAGTGTATCTGTTTCCTGTTTATTTATTTAATCATTCATTCCTTCATTCATTCTGTAAAACAAATTTTAAAGGTCAGTTGGAAGAAAGAATCTGATGGCACTAAGGAGATGACTGGGGATACATTAGGGCCTGTGGGTACAACCTTGTTTTAGATATTTTCAGAATGACCTATAAAGATCACGTGATTGATTTGCTTTGTATAAAATATTATTTTGTATATTTAAATAACTAGAACTTGTGATGGCTTATAAGTTACTTTCAACTTGCTTTTCAGAACTCTTATAGGCATGTCCTTGTCTGTTATAGGTAACCCTATCTACCTAAAAGAAACAGAAAACAAAGATAGGCTACAGTAATAGCCTGTCCTTCTCTTCTCCCAAATTTTAAATATTGGGGGTATTAGGTCAAAACAAAATGTTCTGTGTATAATGTCATTTTTATATAGGCAATTTTCTAGGGCTATAACTTTCATTTTGTTTCTAATTCCGAAAGCTGGGGTATTTATTTTGGATGTCAGAGAATCTTATTTGGATGTAAGCAGAGCATATCGAACAAACATGGGACTCAGAAAATCCATACAAAAAGCAAAAGCAATAACCAAGGTGCAAATATTAACTCTGATAAAAACAGAGTGTATTTGCTCATGTTTAATTTACACAGCATGATTATTATTTCTGTATTAATTTAGATCACATTACTTTCCCCAAGATGAATCACTCAAGATTTCCCAGTTCTGAGTTAAATATTTGTATTTGGCATGTGTTTAATCAATAAGAGAGAGAGATGCTGTGGAAGATCTGTAGGGGAAAGACAAGTGTCATATTTAAAATACAGCCATCTGTAAAGTTATGAAATATTTAGTTACAGTAACTAGAATACCATATATATTAATGGTGTGTTTATGGCTTGGATTCTAACTCAGACAGAGGAATTAGAAAGTCATGAGAAGTGTACACTGCCTATTGCAAGGCTGGCACTAAATAAATGTATAATGGTTAATATGGCACTATAATGTATAGGTGTGAATGGTTATCATTCCTGCGTGGGAAGGTGATAAGAAGATATAGAGCAAACATTTGAAGTCATTGTATCCACCTGCTCTATATGGATATTCAATATCTCAAAGCACAGTACATATGCAGCAAACACAAGCTGTTGATAAAAAAAACCCTGAAGGGCATGTCCCAGTAACCTTAAAGTTAATGACCCATAATTCTTTTACAATTTTTTAATCCATGTTCACCGCGTTCACTGCTTCTGGAGGCAGCTTGTTCCACTGGTTAATTGTTCTAACTGTCAGGAAGTTTCTCCTTAGTTCTAGGTTGCTTCTCTCCTTTCCAATCATTGCTTCTTGTCCTGCCTTCAGGCGCTTTGGAAAATAGCTTGACTCCCTCTTCTTTGTGGCAACCCCTGAGATATTGGAACACTGCTATCATGTCCCCTCTCGTCCTTCTCTTCATTAAACTAGACATACCCAATTCCATGTGTTGCATCACAGAAATTATCTCCTTGCTCTGTGCAAGGATGTACATGCAGGCATACCTCAGTCAGTTTCAAAATCAAGTCTTAGTGAAATTGCAAAGTGAGAATGTGGCACCAGAGCCCTGCAGTAGCAGAAGGGACAAAATCATTTCCAAAATCCAGCTTTAAAGCTCAACATTTGGGTTAGCTTCACAGAAATTCAACGCCCGTTCCTGTATTTACATATGTACAAGAGGGAAGTGATATAAAAACGTTCAAACACAATGACAAGACTGTGGTCTGGAAAAGTACATTCAGCTAAAATACAGCAATGAAACATGGACACTAAGTATACAATCCCAGCATATCAGCACTTCACATGGATTCCCAAAAAGCTCTCTTATAAAAACTATGCCAATTATTTTCATTGCAGTCCCACTGGGCATGTGGAATCATATATATTGAAAACCTATTGTACTCAATGGCTTCCAACAGTCTGGCTTAAATTGATTCCTGCTTTATAATTTGCTATCGATTTTTATACAGTTGTCATGTGGTTTCTGGTTAATGCTATAGCAAAGGGGGTCTTGAAGTGTTTAAAATGTTCTCTTTTTCAAAGTGATTTCAGTTTTTCTCTTTTTCTCAGGATGGTTTCTTATAAATCATTTTTGCAGTGTTTTGAATGTATTGTTATAAAATGTCTAGGGATCTGTTGTGAAGTGTCTGAGCAGAGCAGCATGACTTACCTACTGTTTAACTGTTTTACTGAAGCGTATTCCACATGCACACAAACCATCCATTCACATGTCCACAATACACATACCAAAAAAGGAAGAAAAGTACAGGTAAGAGCCATGGTAGCTCAGTGGTTAGAATGCAGTACTGCAGGCTACTTCTGCTGACTGCCGACTGCCAGCAGTGCAGCAGTTCAATCCTTACCAGCTCAAGGTTGATTCAGCCTTCCATTCTTTTGAGGTCAATAAAATGAGGAGCCAGATTGTTGGGGGCCATAGGCTGACTCTGTAAACCACTTAGAGGTGTAAGCAGTTTATACCTTTAAGCAGTGCTTTTTTTCTAAATTTAAAAAAAATACATACATCATACAACTCACCTTGCCTACCCTACAAGGTTCCATCCAAAAAAGGTGCCAGAACTCCATTCTGAGCGTTCTATGAGAAAAAAAAGCCCTGCGTCTAAGTGCTATTGCTAATTCTCAATTAACAATGGCTACTGAGCCTGGAATTGCCTTCGCTCAGTGACCTGATTCTAAAGTATGACATCATGTGACTCAGCAATGGCAATTCTGACAATCCCAGTTGCTACAGTTAAGCGAGCATTGTGCGGGGGATTAAGGAAAGATTTCATGACACTGCAACTTCCAGCTGCTTCCCCAGTTTGCTTATGGGAAGCTGGCAGGGAACATGGGAAATTACACTCATGTGACCATGGCTTGCTGTAACAGCCAGAAGTCTGAGGACCAGTCATGAATCCCCTTTGTTCAGCATCATTTTATGTTTGAACAGTCACAGAACAATGGATGTAAGTCAAAGATTACCTGTATAGAGAAAGAAAGAAAGAAAGAAAGAACACCCTTCTCCTCCATTAGCCAAATGAATTAACGGGAGGGATGAGATTCTGAAGAGTATTTTTGGGACAATCTCAGCTTTTCCAACATTCTCCTTCCATCTTCGTGGGTCATGGGATCTGTGCTTAGAATGACAGTTCACAGTTTATTCCAGCCTTGTGCACTTTATTTTTGTTGACAATTTCAGTTTCTTTCCCAGGGAAAGAAAACCTTCTGTATTTGCACTGGCCACGCAATCCTTTCTTTAGTTTATTTCTGTTTTGTCAGCTCCAAATGGTGCCGATCGATGGCTTGTTTTCTGCAGCTCGCTTATCTTTTTTCCCTTTGCTTCCTTTTTCTCATTGGTTATTAATAAAAGAAGCGTAGAGCATAGTGCAGTGGTTCTCAACCTGTGGGTCGGGACCCCATTTGAGGTCGAACGACCATTTCACGGGGGTCGCCAAACAACGCAGTCTGCCATTTTTTCCCCCTTTTCCTTAGCTGTGCTACTCCCTCTTATTCTATTGGCTTTTGAAAGCCAATAGAATAGACTCTCTTGAATAGAGTCTAATTCTATTGGCTTTCAAAAGCCAATAGGAATTGTCCAGGCTGTCTCTGCCCTGCTGAGCCCGCCAAAAGTCCCAGTCTGCAAACGGTGCTGCAAGTTGTCTGCAGCGAAGGTGAGCTGTGTAGAAGTTTCCACCCCTCCCTGCTGAGCAATTACTAAAAATGTAAGTAAAAGAGGGCCAGGGGTGGGAGGCCGGCGGGTGCAGGGAAGGTTGCTGGAGCGCGTGGGGCCCGGCGGGTGCCTTACCTCCCTTGGGCTGGGCCAGGTGATGGCCCAGCCGGTGGTCGCCCTGTGCCGTCGCTGCCCCTTGCCAGCTATGCCTCGGCCGGCGCAGGGGGCGGCACCACACATGCGCGGTGCTCCCTGGCAGGGAAGTCCTTGACTTATGACCGGTTGGGAAGTCCTCAACTTACGACCGGTTGAGAAGTCCTCGACTTACGACCGGTTGGGGTCACGGCATTAAAAAGGTTGAGAACCACTGGCATAGTGGGTTTAAACAAAAATGCAAGAGGCTATGCAGAGCCAAGAATGAATATTTATGGGTGTGGATACAAACACACATTCAGAATACAAGTATACTTCTCATACTTGTTTTCTTCCCCTGTAAGGCTACTCACTCTGCCTACCGACTCTCCCCAGTCTGATAAAGAAGAGCTCCCTCATGAGGTCCTCCACTGAGATTTTTTTGAAATCATTTTAATAGATTTAATATAATACTATGTTGTTTTAGCATGTTATTTTAATTGCTGATTGGGAACAACCCAGAATTCGATATTAGATAGGCACCAATATAAATGCTTTAAATAGTTGAATTAGTGAGGGAAGCCAGAGTGCCTGCAGAGCTTTGGAAAGAAGACTGCACAATGAAAAAAAAAAAAAGCAAAATCTCTTCCCTCCTTCACGTGGATTCCATCACTCAATAACAGGAAGAGCATCATTCTGGATATTTCCTTCCTATTTGAAAGATATTTCAAAAGCAGATGTCGGCCATTAAACTGAATGAAAAACTAGTACAAAATATTCAGAGCAATTTTTAAACATAGCACTGGTTTTTTGTTTTTTTTTGACATTGTGGTGCAAAATCTGATCTGCCGCATAGTATTAAAAAGCTATTCAGCTAGTCCTCGACTTACAATGGTTCATTTAGCGACCATTCAAAGTTACAACATCATTGAAAAAAATGTCACTTCTGACCGTTTTTCGCAGTGACGACCTTTGCAGAATCCCCGTGATCATCATGCGATCAAAATTCAGACCCTTGGCGACTGGTTCATATTTATGACCGTTGCTGTGTCCCAAGGTCACGTGATCACCTTTTTGCAACCTTCTGACAAGCAAAATCAATGAGGTTCACTTAACGATCAGGTTACTAACTTATCAAGTGCAGTGATTCACTTAAAAACTGGTCGTAAAAAGGGGCAAAACTCACTTTACAAAGGTCTCAATTAGCAACAGAAAATTTGCGCTCAATTCTGGTCGTAAGTTGAGGACCACCTGTATTAATGAACAATGCTAAGCCAAGAATATGAGGAGTACTAATTTATCTTCTTGGCTAAAACATACATAGGGGTGGTGACTGCAGTCATGAAATAGTGATGTCTGTCTTAAGAAAAATTAACAGCACACACAGGCAGCATACACACTTTACCTAAAATTCCCTAGAATTGGGTGCAACTTGCCTGGTGCAATTTGTTTTCCTCCTCTTACAACATTTTGATACAAATTTAAACACATTTTCTTGTACATGGAGAAGCCTTACAGCCAGTAGGACAATGCAAACAATGAAAGGAAATTATGAAAAGGATAACAGAGGGAACATCTTGATGAGCATTAATGATGAGGAAATTGCGCTATTAGCACTTACAATCAATACTAGAAGCAACTATTCTCAGTACGTACTGAGTTAAACATACTAAATTAGCTTTGATAAGTGTAAACAGGAAGACATTCAGATTATCTATACTTGTAGTCCAATGCGTTAACCTTAACTGAGTTCTATCTGAGAGATGAATAATCTGAAGTTTCTCTTAAGTAGCCAGGGAAAGATCCAGGGAAAGCAGAAGGAGAATTTAAGGATAGAAAGCAAGAAGAAAGAAAAATATGGAGGATGGTTTTTTCCCCCCCTAAAACAAAAGATGACCACAAGTGAATACAGTTATATAAATAGCACAGCAATATAAGGTAAAGTAAAATGAGGTAAAATGAGAAACACTTTTTATTCTGTAAACAAAAGCAGCAAGAAATATAAAATTTTCACATCTGCTACTTGGGGAGAAAGACTATCATAGATCTAGACAAAAAAAAGTGAGAGCTGTATCACCTCTTCAACAAAGATACAGTATGTGTTGTTAAATCCACGGTTTCGCCAGTTGTAACATATAATTGTGAAATTGGACTGTCGTAAGGCTGAATGAAAAGGAATTGATGCCTTTGAACTGAGGAGCTAGAGAGTATTGTTGAGAATACTAGGGCATAACAAAAAAATATCAAGTAAATACTAAATGAAAAAAAACCCACTGGAATCACCAACAGTGAACACAAAGCTTAAAGCTTTCCTCTTTTTTAAATTTTAGATATGGTTTTCATATTTTTAATATTTTATTGTATACCACCCAGATTCCCTCTTTCAGGGGGATGACCATTTTCAAAATTTGATTATGCCTCCAAAACATTTATTTATTAATGTGAAGCCTATTGATGCTTGAAAAATCAAAGGCAGTCCAAAAAGGAGTAGACAGAAAGCAGCATTTTGTGTACTACCACTGATGACACTTAAAAGAAATCGCTACTTTGGTGAAATGATATCTATTGATCTTAATTAGTGATCAGAAGTAACTGAATGATTGAACAATCATTAATCAATACCAATTGATGTTATTGTATCACATGCAAAAAAAAATTCTCATTACCTTATTTACAAATTGTTATTGGAGTGCTAAGAATCTCTGCCCTTTGACCTACAACCCTGGTTTCATTAACTCAGATATTGCAGGGAAGTGCATTAAATCACAGAGCTATGTAGGAACCATGACCCCTTTATGACTTGTGGACTTCAATTTCCAGAATTCCTGAGCCAGCACGGTTGGCTCAGGAATTCTGGGAGTTGAAGTCCACAAGTCATAAAAGGACCATAGTTCCCCACCCCTGACGTGGAGCATAATTATTTTCTTAAAACTTTTAAAGAAAATGTGTAAGTAGGAAAAAATTCTATTTTGTTTTCCTTTACCAAGAACTCTCCATTCAAGTTTTTAAAAATCTTATTTTATTTTTGCCCATTGAAAATAATGTCAATTCTTATGAGGTGAAATTAATTCTCTTCATCATTTATGATTTATAGATGGATTTAGTAAAAAAAATAAATAAATAAATCTAGTTTGAGCTCTCCCAATGAAGTAATTGGTTCCTCCCCAAAGAACAAACATTCCAAATACAAAGGGTTCAATTTCAATTCCAATCCAATAGATTTTTAACAGTGGTTTCATGGAAACTTTAAACTTTGCTTCTTACAGTAGTAAGATTCAAGCCGGAAGTGATTTGAGCTTAAGATGTATTTGTTTGTTCATTTGTTTAATTTCTGTAGCCATGCATTTCAATACAATTGACTCTGGGCAGAAAACAGATCTAAATATTTTAATTAATGATTTGAGATAAAAAAGTATAAACAACTATTTGAAGGACAGGATTCTTCCACAATGTGGTAAATTCTGTATTAACCCAGTAGAAGCTAATTTGATTGTTGTGCCTCTTCTTTTGTGTGAATCTTGAGTAAGTAACTGAACTGAATTAGTATAATTTTCTTAAATAATTTGCTTCTGAAGAAGCCAGTGGAAGGAAGATAAATATATTTATAATATGTTGGCTAGTCTGAAAGATCAGTTTATTTGACTTGTGGAGGACAAAATGTGAAACACAAGTACTATATTATATAAGACTATGAGGCAACATTTGTCTACGGTAGTACAGGGGTAGGCAACCTTGGCTCTTTTATGAGACTCGTAGACTTCAACTCCCAGAAGTAGAAGTCCACAAGTCATAAAAGAGCCAAGGTTGCCTACCCTTGGTCTGGTAACATCATATTTAACTTTATCAGAATCTACGGTACAACACAGATTTAAGTGACATCATGACATAGTGGGCCATAAGAATTGTAATGGCAGGTCATCGCTGTGTTGACCCACAGGATCAGTCACTTAAATTATAGTGCCTAAAAGATCTTTCTTGCCCCTCCAAGCTTTTCCAGTGAATCACTGATCAGAATTTTATTGCTTAGCTTCAGTGGTGAGACTCAGCCAGTTTGCACCACTTTGGCAGAACCGGTAGCTAATCTTTTGTCGCCCAGGCCCAGAATGGACTTTCGGAAATGGCATCCACACAGAGAACCGGTTTTTCACATATTTGAATCCCACCACTGCTTAGCTTGTTCAGTGTTGTTGGCATTAATTCACTTTTAAAAGTTTGGCATATTGGTTTAATTTGTGCTACATTTTTTTGCCTTTGGGTTACATGTTCTTTTAAACAGAAGTAGTTTTTAACATTGTAAAAAATAAATAAAGCCAGATGATCTAGTATTAATAAGTATATTTCATCTTCCAGGAAATCAGAAAGCTAACAGACAAAGTGCTTCAATCTGGAACACATGGGAAGTATGGATGTCGAATTTCAAATCTGGAGCACTCGTGGTAATCTTGGAATGGAGAAATTTTAACCCCGACTCCCAGAAGGCCACAGAAGATGAATCATACTAACTTTACTCCAGAAGCCAATGTGGCTACGAAACCTAAAACTGTCACTGAAAATTTGCTAATTACCTTGTCTCTCTCCATAATTACAACCCTGACCATGCTACTGAATTCTTCTGTCATTTCGGCAATCTGCACAACGAAGAAGCTCCACCAGCCAGCCAACTACCTAATATGCTCGCTGGCGCTTACAGATCTGCTTGTTGCTATTCTGGTGATGCCCTTGAGCATTGCCTATATAGTGATGGACCGATGGACCTTGGGATATTTCCTCTGTGAGGTGTGGCTGAGCATAGACATGACCTGCTGCACATGCTCAATACTCCACCTTTGTGTCATTGCCTTGGATAGATACTGGGCAATTACAGATGCTATTGAATATGCCAGGAAAAGGACTGCCAAGAGAGCTGGTATTATGATCTGCACGGTATGGGCAATATCGATTTTTATCTCAGTGCCTCCATTGTTTTGGCGAAACCACCCTAGCAACAGCAATTCCAGTGACTGCCAAATCCAACACAGTCATGTTATTTATACCATATATTCCACATTTGGAGCATTTTATATCCCGCTGACCCTCATTCTGATCGTCTACTACAGAATTTATCATGCAGCAAAGAGCCTGTACCAAAAACGTGGGTCAAGCAGGCATCTCAGTAGTAGAAGCACCGACAGCCAGAATTCTTTTGCCAGTTGTAAACTCACACAGACCTTTTGCATTTCAGACTTATCCATGTCCGATCCAACCACGGAATTAGACAGCATCCAGTTTTCAGTAAGGAGCCCTCCTTTTGACAATGATCCAGATTTGGTTGGAGACCGCCAACAGATTTCCAGCGTAAGGGAGAGAAAGGCTGCACGCATCCTTGGCCTCATTTTAGGTGCATTCATTTTGTCTTGGTTGCCCTTTTTTATTAAGGAGCTCATTGTGGGTCTCAGGATAAGCACCGTGTCATCAGAAGTTGCTCACTTTTTGACATGGCTTGGCTATGTGAATTCTCTAATCAATCCTCTGCTGTATACTAGTTTTAATGAAGATTTTAAATTTGCCTTTAAAAAACTCATTAAGTGTTGGGAACACCCTTAAAACAACCCTGAATAATGTCATTTGACTTTACTGGTCTTAACTATGTGGAAAGAAACAACTTCATCTAGAAACCTTGTTTTCTTTTATAGGAAGAAAAGTTGGCTTATTAAAAAAAGGACATTTCCATTTTGCTTAGCTTTCAGCTTAATTTTTCTCTTTTGCCTGTAAATCTGTCAAACTGTTTCTACCTCCTTGTATCATGAGTATGTGAGTTTCTATTCTATGAGTTTCAAATACACTTTATTATCGGCACTTTTGCTTTCTCCTTTTTTCCGTGTGAAGCCGGGACATGCACAATAAAAGACCCAAGGTGTCTTGAGGCCATTGAATTATGGACATTCATCTGTGACCATGATGGCCTGTTCATTTGCTTCCCCAGCTGATTTATGAGACCTGCCTTGAATTTCAGCAGATTAGCCATTATTCAGAATGGAAAGTTAATGCCCCCTTCACCTCTCCTCTTTAAGTCTATAGCTTTTTTAGTTACTTTGAGCCAGACTGGGTAAAATTCCATTTCCCTGCTTCTCCTTGTAAATACAAAACAGCATACTATGGTATACTATTTGTGAATCCACATGCACACACTAAAAGCTGGGTAGAAAAGTGAAAGAACAGCATCCATTGAGCCCAATGAGGATCTTCACCCACAAATGAAGCTGAGTCTTCAGAAGATCAGACCTTGTCTTTTTTACAACATTATAGGTAGTCCTTGATTTATGATGGTAAAGGCATTCCGGAGCTAGAGAGCACCACATTAGATGAGATTGTAATAAACATGCAAGATATTAAATCTGAATAAATACTGACCATGTGCTGTTAGGGTTATTTGAGGAATTGCCAAATGCCTAAAAAAGTTATGGCAATTCTAAGAACTTAAAACGATTATAATTGGCCTTTATAATGTCATAGATCAGGCATGTCAAACTCGCGATGTCACGTGACGTCGCATGACGTATTGCGACTTTTTCCCCATTGCTGGCAATGGGGTGGGCACGGTTTTGATGTAACACATCTGGCCCACGGGCTGGCAGTTTGACATGCCTGTCATAGATCCTTCTGGAATTAAGGAGTTGATACACGGTATTAAAAGCTACATATTACCTATAAAGCCCTTCATGGCATGGGACCAGGATACTTACGGGACTGCCTTCTGCTACATACTTCTCTACGACCGGTGAGAGCGCACAGGGTTGGCCTCCTCCGGGTCCCGTCAGCGAAACAATGTTGTCTGGCGGGCCCTAGGGGGAGGGCTTTCTCTGTTGTGGCGCCCGCCCTCTGGAACCAACTGCCTCCTGAAGTCCGCGTTTCTCCGACTCTCCCGGCCTTTCGGAAAAATCTAAAAACTCATCTTTGCCGGCAGGCCTGGGGATGATTGTGGTTGATTGTTGAATTGAATGTGTGTTTTTTAATTGATTTTTTAGATATCTTTCTTTGGTTTTTTTTATTGTAATTCATTGTTATATATATGTTGTTAGCCGTTCCGAGTCCCCGGAGAGGAGCAGCATACAAACCCAAATAAATAAATAAATAAATAAATATTATTTTCATTCATTATGAGATAACGTTGCTGCAGGTTCAGAAATTGTGCTAATTGTTCTTTACAGCT
Source organism: Bothrops alternatus (assembly GCA_034064705.1). Classification (NCBI taxonomy): domain Eukaryota; kingdom Metazoa; phylum Chordata; class Lepidosauria; order Squamata; family Viperidae; genus Bothrops; species Bothrops alternatus. The sequence continues at coordinate 7,862,440 of JARGCV010000033.1, forward strand.
GCTTTCACATCTGTGCTGAAAGCTTCGGCAATTGCTATGTAAACTGTAATAATCAGTAACAACATAATCTTTGATTTCGCTCTTTGGCATCACTACTCTTTCAAACTGCTAATTAACATCAGGCTTAAGGTTGTATATGATTAAAATGAAGACCATGTTTATTCTCTGCCAGATGGTTTGAGTAAGTAAGTTCATCTGAGTATATAACAGTTTCTTTAAAAGTGATGATAATAACAGGTGAAGTTACTTCTTCCTTTCTGACCATTTCAACCAATGAAAGGCACTGATAGTAAGTGACATTTTGAAGAGCTGTTCAGGTATGATTTTGAAGAGCTTATTCAGACGATCAGTTAAAAATATGCCAATATAGATTTTGAGTATCCAGAGGAAACAACATAATATTTAGTTTCCAAAGAATTGACTCAGGTGAAATAATCTCATTGATATCTAGAATATGTAAGCTCATCTTAGAAGGCTGGATTGTGTGTAATTTGGAGCACTTGATACTGAGAGCACCCCAAAGTGGTTAAACCTAATTTTAAGGTAGAGAGTTTTAAAAAATATCTTCACAGAAAGTACCCCTGGATTTAAGGCAAAATAAACAAATGTGCTAAGTAGAATGACATCCATGTGGTATTCCTCTGTCCTGTTCCACATTAATATGTTTCAATTGTGATGATTTGTGTAGAAGTGTAAAATGGAATTAATGCAATCTTTGGATGGCTATGTTGCAATGTATTACATTATGAGTTCTGTTCAATGGGTTTGCAGCCTGATTTTCTTTCTGCAGAAAAGGATGAGCATGAAGTATTCTTCCCTTTTTGACTTTAACCACGCAAATGAGGATGCCTGGGTGCGTATAACTCATCAGTCGTTTCCGCAGCCCGGTTGCAAATCCCTTCATGGCCCACAGGTTGAGGACCCCCTGCCATAAATGACTAAAAAATAATGACATACCCATGGCAATGCCATTACCCAAATACCCCGTATTGCATGCTTACGTCCCAGTGTCTGATGTGCCTAAGTTGAGCATTTAAATGACATCATATACATTGTGTCTCACACACACACCTTAACCCTGTTCGCAAATGTATATGATTACAATTCTCATCTTCCCAGCCAGAAATGTATAGGCAATATTTCTGGGGATAATGGGATTAGTAACTCAAAACATCATGAAAGCTTGAGATTGGAAAAGATTGAGATAATGTAGGTAAGGCAAAATTCATGCACTTCCATTACATTTTCTTTTGATAATTAAGTACAGTCTTTTTAAGGTCGGGCCCACTGGTGTTGATACACTGCAGAGCACTTGAGAAGAAGTTTACCTTCTGGGATGGTTCTGGCATGTTTTTTTTTTTTCATTTTCTCAAGAAAGGCTGTCATTGATGTATACCAGGGGTAGTCAACCTTGGCTCTTTTATGACTCGTGGACTTCAACTCCCAGAATTCCTGAGCCAGCACAGCTGCCTCAGGAATTCTGGGAATTGAAGTCCACGAGTCATAAAAGAGCTAAGGTTGACTACCCCTGATGTATACTAAACAAAGGACTGGCCTGATTACCTCTCTTCACTTAGCTTTTATTCTTCCTCCCCGCCTTTTTCTTCTCTCCCTCCCTCTCATTGATTTATTGCTTAGCTTCGTTCATATATAAGTGCAAATTCAGTTATGAGTTCCTCCACTAGATGGTGATCTAAAACCATCAATCAGACAGTAACATTGATTCACCAGAAATTAATGCTATAATATTGGCTGACTGAATCCCATTCAATTGTCAAGAATGTATAGGGAATTCGGGAAAGGTTAAAAGACAGAACAGAGTGGAGTGAACACTTTTAAAATGACGCCAGAAACAGTTGAATATTTAGGGATCAATGAGGGCATTTAAGAACAATAATTATTTCAGTACAATTCTCTCCCCCCCTCCGTTTATTTCCAGTCATTGGCAAAACCACACCCATAACAAATCACTGGTTTGCTTAACAGCTATAGTGTCGCTTTACAACCACCACAAAAAAGGTCAAAAAATTGGGTTGATCATATGGGTGATCCGATTTTAGACTGTCATGAACTTGGTGAGCAGGCTCCATTATGGTTGAAACTCGAGGACTGCTGTTGATAAATAGATAAATTGGGATAAACTAAATCTATGGACATATCCAAGAAGGGAAGATGGAATCACACAGGAGAACTCCTTTGAAGATAGACCCATCCTTTCCGAAATACGGTAGTCAGTAAAAACTAGGGTGTTATAGCATCTTTTATACATCTGATAGTACTCTTCAGATATTATCATACCCTGAGATGCTCACCCCTTGGGATTCTATAGTACTCTCCACAAAAGGTCACTCTCAGAGACAATACCTTTAATAACCCAATGTTGTAACACATATAAATGTGGCATGAATATTTACTGCTACTGCTGCTGGTGGTGATGGTGGTAAAATCTGGTTCTCTAATCCAGCAGTCCCCAAACTTAGTGACTTGGCAGCCCGGATGGGGTGGGGGGGGGAGAAAGAGGGTAACTGGGCCACACGAGTGCCCATCGGCCCACCGCTCATGCAAGTTGAGCTATGCACGCACACAGATGCACTCTGGCCAGCCACTCACGTGGCCCAATTCTAAATAAGCCACAGCTCAGCAGTGGGCCGTGGGCCAGGATTTGCTCTAATCCATTCAGAATCTTCTATAGAATGCAGTTGCTTTATTTTGGCATGGAATTTTTTTAGATAGCATTTGTGTGTGTGTTTGTGTGTGTGTGTGTGTGTTGTTTATGTATTGATTCAGGGTACTGCTATGTAGACTCCTTGTACGCTAGCCAGCATGTTCAATATAATGACAATACTTTTTTTTAAAGAATATCCAGTCTAATGCTAAGAGAAATTAATTCTAAACGCAACTTGAAAGCATTGATGCAAGTTTCCTTTTAATTAAATTCAAGTTTCCTTGCATCAGAGTGCATTTTTCATATCTAGCACCACCAAAACTGTGTCATTAAAGTCTTACAGAGGAAAAAAAGAGTCAACACATGAAACATAGAAATTTCTGTCAACTGAAATTAATTTTGGGATGAAAAATTATATTCAGTGACTCTATTGGTATCTTTTCTCTTGAAAAACAATATTCAAACATGAATGCATACCTGACATACAAAATAAACAAGACTCTGGTTATCATGCATAACTCTATATTTGATTCGCAGAAGAAATGTATATTTTTCTGCTTATCCAAATGTGTGACAGAGCACATAGAGAACAAACAGCAGAATATTCATAACATGCTGATCAGAAGGATCACTCCTATCAGAAAACCTAGGAATATACATAATTTCACTACAAAACTAAGGAAAACAAAAATTTAGGATATGAATAGACTTCATTCTGAGCTATCTGTTGTCCAGCTGCAAAGGAATCTGTTGTCCAGTTGTAGAGGAATTAAGATTTATGATAGTAGCAGGTGCTGCAGTGACAGTCAGTGTGATTCTCGATCTTCCTAGTTCCATCATTTGGAATGAAAACCTGGAGAAGCAAACTCTAAAATCAGATTTAAACCACAGTGAGGTTACATACTATTTTCTCACTTAAAGAAAAACCTTCTTTCATCAGTCTTTATGGAGGCTTGGAATGATTTCCTGTGCTGGGGATAGGTGACCTACAGCCCTAAGTGCTGCTGAACTACAATACCAGCACATCTTTTTAAGACCCACCATCTTAACAGGATTGCTGGAAACTATAGTATTACCAAACTTCCTTCAGTCCCCAACCTATGCTAATTCTACAATTATTATGCTGTATATGACCTATTCAATGGTGGGATTCAAATAATTTAACTGGTTCTCTTTTGTCGTCATCACCAGCACGATGCACCTCACATATTTGTCATCACCACATTGTCCTCCTCACTGGCGCGATGCACATCGCATTGACATTATCAACGACATTATCCAACTGTTGCAGTATATTTTAGTTTGGTCAGCATATTATGGTTTAGTTGGTTTTTAATTTATAGTGTTGCTTTCTTTGGGATTTGTATTTATACCTGACTTTTTGCACATCGTCCAGAATCATTTTACTTGACTGAGGCAGCCACATAAATGCTATCAATCAATCAATCAACAGTCCTCTTGTTCATTCTATTAAGGGAGATTCTGGATAAATGTCCCCAAGTCATATCTCTGATAACGGACATTAAATATAATGTTCAGAATTCATTCCAATAATATATATATATTGGCAGAATTCTTGTTTTTCCCTAAATGAAAGCACAAACTCAGAATATCCAAACACAGGTTGAAAACAAAACATGTTCATTTGTCTTCTGCTTACAGTCCCTTCCTGTAGCACTCTTTTGCACTCTTCGTTGCAATTCCTGCTTGTATACTCCATATGGAAACCAGGCTGAAGAGGAAGAGTAAACAAAATTGTAACCCACCGTACATCGCCTAGGGGTAGTCACATTACCTCTCTGAAAGCTCTTGCCACACAGCATTTTGCTTCTGAAGTGATATTCTTCGGCACGGGCATGGACTTTTTTGACCTCATGGGAGTTGGATAAGCTCTTGAGAAACAACATCCTGCACATTGGTACACAGGTCGGCCACCGAACACTCTGGTCATATAAGTGTTCAAGGTTAGTTTACATTCAGTACAATCTAACAAACAGACAAAAAGAATACAGAACAAAGGTTAGATCCTGTTCTAGATTCCATTTAGGTCTCCACATTCTGACATGGAATGTTAAACTGCATCCCAATGAGCTCAGACTTTGTGACGGGACAAACACGTTCAGCTTTTTACACATGTGCAGTCCATTTCCAAACACAGCAATCATTCTAAGTTCAGTGTCCTTAGGAAAATTTACACACTAATGCATAATAAAAAATATGTAGAAAAACTTGAATGAGAATGTGTAACATCAGGAATAAAACGGTAAGCATAAGTTTTCATTCATTTCTTTCCTTCCAAACTGGGAACCAGCTTTCCTTCTTTAGCAGAATGGTAAAGATATGTTTAATAAATTTAATCAAGCCATAGTGTGCTCACTAACCAGGATTATAAATCAATATTCAATTTGCACTAGAACATGTCCACGCACACGTTTACGTAAACTAATCTTTTCCATTTATCAAAAGTGCATCAGTTCTATTGTAGATTTCCTGAGCAGTTTTATTAATCGAAGAATTTATATTTCTGTTTTTGATCTTTAACATTTTATTAGTCCTGCCACACTGGAACATTAACATACTTGGCCATCCTGCTGCTAATTTCCGTTCTGGTTCATTTAAGAACATGTTATAAAATATTGGCCATAGTAGAGGCTATGATAACAAGTTAATCTGATGGATAGGTCATACATTTTTTTTAATAAACGCATTACTCATTAGTTAGATTAAGTTCAATGCTTTAAATATCCTAAAATGGATACCGCCTAGACCAGAGATCTGTTCATTTATAGTTTGTTGATAGGAAGGTCTAGATCAGTGTTTCTCAACCTTGACAATTTTAAGGCATGTGGACTTCAACTCCCAGAATTCCACAGCCAGCAATGCTGGCTGTGGAATTCTGGGAGTTGAAGTCCACATGCCTTAAAATTGTCAAGGTAGAGAAACACTGGTCTAGATCTTATCTTGTGTCCTTGAAGAATTCTGTTCTGTACATTTATTTCCTGGAAATAAATGTACGTTTAATTGTAAGTTTCTGACCTACAACTTCCATAGAGAAGAGTGATGAAGAAAATTTGTTCAGCTTTTTTGCAGTGTTTTTGTCTTTCCATCAAACACCTTTACATACTGTGTGATCACATGATATAGTCTATCAATCTCTCTACATGATTCTGAAGTATTTTTTAAAAATAAATGCTTTCAGTGTTTTCCATATCTTTCATACCTTGATGAGTCTTTGCTTGGCATTAACTTCTCATTAAATAATGTAGCAAGGGGGCCTTCTTAGGTGAACTATTAAGAGGGTCCCTATTGGAAAGCTCTACGCTTTATACTCATTCACTGAGTCCATAATGTGGAAGCTTTAAAAAAATATTCCGATGAACCATGGCCTACTTTTTTTAGTATATAAATCAAAGAATATAAATTTTCTCATTTTTTTTGCACAATAGTCCCTGAAAAGTATGCCAACTTCTGCAAAATTGTCTATAGATGGAATTGTTTTTATTTAATTAGGTATATGCCACATGTTTATTTATCCAGTGTGCTTACACTGAACTTATTTATTGGCAATCTACTTTGATTAAGCCTTCTGAAATTTAGACCCACTCAGACATGGAAGTCAGTGTATCAATTAGAACTTGTGAAGTGGTTATGTTGATAGTTGTACAGGTTTTTTTTTTAATCTCACTTGCTGGTTATGTATATTTTTCTTGTTTGCTGTGTTTTTAATTGTTATTAGCTGCCCAGTGTCACTATGGTGAGATGGGTGGTCAAATACTTTGAATAATATAAAAAAAATAAATACATACATACATTCTTCCTTCGATATAATCAAACAATCTAACAGTTTAGAAAACATAAAGCAATCTAATAATTACATTATTAAACTAGAAGAATCAGCACTAACAATAAACTCCATATGTTTTCTTTTATTTCATATTTTAAAAGCATCTCACCCTGTGTGATAAACTCTTCCTCTGGCAATGATTGAAAAATATTCAGAGACACAGCTAACAAGGCACAAATGGCAATGGCATACTTTCCATAGTAATCCATGATGTTCCTATAAAAAAAAAGAAAAACAGTGGACTTTCTGCCTCCATACAATCTTACATTAATTTCTGTTGATTAAATTGACTTACATGTACTGTACATACAAATCCAACTTATTAAGGTGTAGGTTGAATTATAGGGATTTAAAACCAGATAGCCACCAGATCTTAGCTGCAAAAATCTGAAATTATCTCCAGAAGGTTGCAAAAGGACATATGAAACACTTTCTTTGCTCCATGACTTGTCTGTTTGTAGTCCAGATCTGATTGCCTAAACTAAAGCTATTTTAGTGGACTTAGTTTAAGATCACAATTTTTAATCTGATTTCCGAGTTTTGAATTCTGAATTGGCTACAACTGTGAGCATTACTTCAAAAATACAGTACAGTATTCCTTCAAGAGACCTTCATACAGTGGTTGCAATCTACACATACTTACCTTGGAATCAAGGAAACTGAATTAAAGAGCCTTATGTTTAAACCTAGGATTCTACTGGCTAGAAAACATCTTATTCAAGATGCAACATTGGGTAGCCCGAATTGAACCAATCAAACTCTCTTTAAATGTCACCATAACCAAGAATGCGCAATCAACCAAAATAACCTATACTGTAAGTAAACAGAGAAATGGGTAGCAATTGGATTAGTTTAAGTTCTTAGAAAAGCAGGGTGGATCTGATCAGAGATGGACAGAGATGGAGCAAGCAAGTAATCTGCCATTTTCGGACACAGCGTCAGATGCATTAGAAGGTTGCATTGTAGTCAGGCTATGCTGGGATGCCAGGTTGCTGAGCGAGGGCCAGATGAACAGGTCAGAGGAAGATATACTAGCTGCTTTTGGGAATTGATGTGGGTTCCTCCCTGTTGTGCTGTGGCTCAGTGTCAGCTATTGGAGTGGTTCATATTCACTGTTCACCTCCCATGCACCCTTGTGCAACCTGCCACTCTCTCCCCCACCCAGCGGTAGTCACTTACCTGCCTGCTAGGCTGGAACTTCCAGCTTCCCGTTGGCTTCCCCATTTAATTTTCCTGTGGGAAGCTGGCTGGAAAATTCGAAATGACAATCACATGACCACAGCTGATTGTAGCAGCCTGAACAAATTTTGCCAAATTTCAATCTCATGGCAGTCATAGGTTTCAGATTTTGGATAGATTCTTGAAGTTAGCCCATTCTGAGGTTCCTTGGTTGAAAAACTGTTGCCCTATGTGTACCTTCACTCAACTGAAGCTTACAAGAATGAAACAGACATAAGGGTTGTAGTGGTATATAGATTCAAAAGAAACTGGCTGAAGTTAATGAAAAAGACATGCAAATGACAAACCAAATGTTTTTTTTACTGGACCTACAAAAAAGGCTTGTTAAATCTTTGAAGAAATTTGTATGAGGAGATAAAGAATTGAAGAGAAATCCTATGGCAAAATTTGAATGAACTAAAGATGAAGACTACTAGAAGTGAAAGGAAAGAATATAAAGTTGGTTATATTTGATCAAAGTTACAACAAGACATTTATTTGCAAAGTTATGGCAATCCTTTACGAACTTTTTGCTGACATTAGCGTTGAAAAGTTGATGTTTTATGAATTTGCTTATAGATAAGGAATGAGATATGAGATATCTGTTTGTAACCTTATGGGGAGTAAAGAGTTGCTACATTTGTTTATCATTGTTGCAGTGAAGGTTGGAAGTCACTTCTTTATATATTTCTTTTTCTTTATTATATTCTTTATTTTTGTTTTTTCTTTTTCTTTTTTCTTACACTTGACTCTTTTCTTGTTATTCTTTTTTCTTTCTTTAAATTTAGTTTCTGTTTTACTGTTGTAATAAAAATCCTTAATGAAATTATATACCAATTAACTCACCAATATAAAATAGCAAAATGGAAGTGCTTCTGTAATGACAAAGTTGCTCTTTCTAAAACAAATATGAAAAAAGTGTAATTGGTAGATATATTGAACGAGCTTTGTACATTTATTTCTTATTTCTTGATTTGTAATGTGAATATTTAGGGTTGCTTTCCTGGATATGGTAAGTCTCCAGTTAAAGTGTCATCTGAGAGCTCTGTTTAAATTTCCTCTTGATTTTGCACCTCAAATGGAAAAACCCTTGACTTGCAATTGCAATTAAGCCTTGATCAGTGTTGCACCTATTTGATCCACCTATATTTGTCACACTTCATGCATTAAGTATCCATATGAAATACAATCTGTCTCTAAATTAGGAAAGGATGCATAAGTTATTGGCTACTAGTTGAATCTGCAAATCTTTCCTGGACACTTCTACTTGGAAACCACTTTTGGACTTTGTGCTTGAGGTGGTGAAAAAATGAAATGTTGATTTTTGGTTTTGCTGATTAGATAGGTTTGTTGTTATAGAAATAGCTATTGCACATTATCATACAAAAGTAAAAAGTTGAGGTTTTATGCTACTACCTTATTCTACTGTACCAAATGGAGCCAGAAGGCAATGCGCTTTCTTTTGTCCCTTACCCTACATTTTTCTCTTTTCCCCTTTTCCTCCCTTATTTTCCTATTATCTTCATTTTTCTTTATCTGTATTTTATATTTTGATAAACTAATAAAAATATTTGAACAGCAGATCTTTCCTGGACACATATTGATTCTACCTAATCTAGAATTCTTCCATATTACTAACATTTACACTCTTTGTGATTATCTTCAGTTCTGTCCACTTAAAATGCAGAAATATAGTGGACCTATTGTTATTAATCCTTTTTTTTATTCACTCTTTAAGAGGAGAATGAATAGAAAACCATCCAATCCAGACCTCACCCATGAGTTACCCCAGAATAACAAAAATCCACTCAGTCCCAACTCATATAAAAAAAGAAATAGCATAAATAGCTTTTGAACCTCACCTCATCTGGCGGTTTCAGAATGTGTATTTGTGTTCATTTGGCTTCTGGTTTACAAATAAAATCTAAACCGTTGTTATGATAAATAATGTGAGTTGCAAGCATTGAAATCCCACAAGTGTTTCCTGGCTGCTGTGCCTTCCATTCATTGTTGGATTAAGAAATCCTTGTGAGTGTGGAATAATAAAATATCAGCAAATTGGACACTTTTCTAACTTTTATCATGATTACACGCTGTTAGAGCAGCTGCATTAGAAAAGATAGGGGAGATACATTCTAAATTATGAAGCGCGGGAACAATATAAATCTTTTGAAGTGGCAAAGTCCAAAAGTAGGTGAGTTGAGGACAGAGGTTCTTCCAATAGGAAAATACATACCGGTAATATACAAAATCTGTAGAAATGCTATGATTCAATGGCACAAGGCCAGAAATAAATCAAGAAGCTTCCCAAAATAAATGTATTATGATAACAATCCAATTCAGAGCTGATTAGAAAGTAAAGCAAACGCTTCTTGAGAACCAAAGCATCTCTCTGCGAAATGACGTTCCTAGTTCTTGTTGCAGCATTTTGCACTTCTCAAAAAGGTGCTTCACAAACCTAATTGGCTGCAACAGCTCTTGTTTGTTCTCTTTGATTCAAATCAGTGAGAGGAGAGACTGCCTGTCTACTGTTGGCCATATTATATGGAGCACACTGTGCTTGAGGATCCAAAGAAAATAAATGCAAAAAGGATTCCAACCTAGAAGAGCACCTTCTGAAAACAAAAGTATATAACATTCCCATAACCGTGCACGCAAACACCAATTTTGAGATAAAAAGAACAGTATTTCCATATTTGAGGTTTTATATCTTAGGAACACTCGGATGCTTGTTCTTGAATCTGAATGGAAACTTTGTGGGCACAAGGCAATGTAGCTATGATATACTGATTTAGCAAGAAAAAGCAACTGTTTTTAAGTGTTAGCCACATGAAATGTTACAAACATTTGCTCATTTGATATTCTCTACAAATCAACAATGCATATATTTATAAAAATAATAAAAGGTAAGACAAAATAAACGAATAAATTAGAGGTAGAGAGATATTGTACAGTGTTAACAAATAATATTACCTTCCTTTTTTCACGAGAGTATGAAAGAGAGTTTTGGATGCTTAGCTGCAGCTTGTCTGACAAAGGTATGAAATGATAAACCTTGTGCTTTTCTTTTATACTAGCAAAATAGTCCATCTTCCACCCACACTTAAGCCAATGGATCAACTGTAATTTCACTCAGTGGCTCAATGTTGCTTGATGTAATTACTCTTCTGCCATATACTGATGTTATCTCTTTCTTTACCCTTAAACAGATTGCTTTTTCAATTGTCATATTAAAGAAGCGTCAGATGGTAATCACAAGGATCAATGCCATTGGCTTGTAGGAGGAGGGCTGTTTTAGTCCAAAATTAGAAGGAGTCTGGTAGTCCCTTTTCAAACTAACAAATTTTATTAAAAGTCACAAGTGATTTATCAGATTAAATCGCTCACGATAACTATGCCTTTTAAAACAAATTTGTTACAGTAGTATGAAAAAATTCTCAGATTCCTCTTGATATTTACCATGTACATTACTCTTTCATTATTAACTGCACTTCATTGCCATGTTTTTTTTAAAAAAAAACCTGCTGCCATAAAACAAAAATAAAGACTGTTTTGTTGACCAAATTTCCAACAGCTTTTTAAAGGTCCTAATTTTCCCTTTTTTCCCTATGAACGCATTTCCTATCAATAGAAACCAGTAGAGAGATTACTAAGAAAGATACATTAATTTGCACATTACTTTACACAATACTGCTTTCATGTATATTTGTTTACTCTGCAATATTTTCTTTCTATCTGCAGTTTCTCTTTTTTTAAAGTTTTTTATTTATAATACAGTTAAAACAAAAATGGACATAATGTGACATTCCAGAATAAATATTCCTAACAATTTGTTCCTCTTAATACATATAATTAATACATCATTCTTAATCTCTAAATAAACCTATTCTTCTATACAATTATATATGCAGTTATATGTATTTCTGTCTTAACACTAGCTTGAAGCCCGAGCAGTTCTCCTTAATTCATACCAGTAATAAAATTTGTCCCAGATTTCAAAGTAGTCTGATTCTGTCTTGTGAGCCTATCCATTTCAGCACACGATAAAATTTTATATAAAATCTCTTCTTCTGTTGAAATTCCTTTATTCCTCCAGTTTTGAGCATATACCAATCTAGCAGCCGTGAGAATGTGTAACATCAAATAGAATACCCCTTTGTCATATTTCTGTGTGGTTATGCCTAGTAAAAAGAGTTCTGGTTTTGACTCTGTCACTAACATTAAAATTTCTTCCAGCCATTTTTTAACCTTATTCCAAAAATCACATATGATAGTATGTCCCAGTTGCCAAATTACATTTCCAGCATTTGGAAGAAACATTTGGACCCATTTTAGCTAATCTTATGGGTGGGAGATGCCATCTATCTGCAGTTTCTCAAAGAGTCTTTATTTGGATTGACTCACAATGATTTATGTTTCAAGCACACAACCATCAATCACACAACATACAGATAATGCTACACATTCCACAAAAGTTTAGAACAAAATTGCACTTCTAATTTTTAATTACAGTTAAGACATTTAAATTTCTTTTACTCTCTCTATAGATTATGAATTCTCTTTTGCTTGGATTTTGAGTAAGTGATAATTGTGTTACTATCTTATTTCTGCAGAAACTGAATATGCATGTTAACTATTTCGCTTCTCCAATAACATAGTTTATAAGTCAAGATATTTAATAAAAATTAATGGTTTTCGTTCTGCTTCTGCCTTTTGGCACGTTTAGCTGAGGACATTTAATCATTACTGTTCATAGTAAGCAGTAACGTAACTGTAATGAACTGTAACAACTGTAATTATAGCTAATGTAGTTGAAAAGGTAGTATATTTTGTTTCAAGGAACAAGTAACTAGTTATGAATAGAGTATTTAATTTCATACTATTACTCAAAAAATTCTTAACTAAATTTGTAAACATATTTTTTCACATCCTACTTGTGAAACATCCTATTTGTGGAGGACAGGAACTGGAGCTGAAAAATTAATCAAACAATTAACCAACTATGTAAAACTTGACCAGTGTTGCTGTGCCCATACTGCTGAGAGGAATAGCAAGAATGGTGTACTGTATGGTCTCCCTACAATGTTGTTATACTGCCAGTTGATATATTGAATTATTATTGTTTTCTAATTCCTTTAGGTAAATATATTTGGGGTGTGCAAAATTAAGGATTATATAGCAATAAGAAGGAGGGAAGGGGAAAGGGGAGGAAAGGGGGAACAAGAAGAGAAGAGAGGAGACGAATTTAAACTGTAACTGCATTCACACTGATCTGACATCTTATTTATCAAAAATTGAGCTATCTCTCCCACATAGATACCTACATAATGTTCTAATCCTTCATATCTTTGCTTTATGTAAACTCTTTAGAACTTATTTTGAGTAGATAGCTATTATGCTTTGCATATTTTTTTAACATTAATGAAGATGGGCAGGTAAATGAAGATTTATAGTCAAGCAGGAGTGATCTGTGATGATTGGAGCCTGTGCCACATTAACAGACACAAATTTAGACTTTTATATAAACTAGACATTAGAGCACTGTATATTGCACAATACACTGTACACATGGTCATTCAAAATTATAGTATAAAGTGAATGGACATTGAGCAATAGACTTTGTCATGTGCCTTTGGCAACAGTTGCATTTTGGAAAACTATCATTTTACTAACAGAAGAATGTCCAATGCAGATCCTGTCTTGTACATATTAATATCAACGTACACTCAACCATCATACAATTTACTTACATTTTTTTCTGAGTATATCATATTTTATTTAATTGTATTACAGTATATCTAAATTGCGCTTCTCCTCAGAATTTGAAGGACTTATTTTTATCCTTGAATCAATGCAATGAAACAGCCTGCGATGAAAGACAATAGCTGATTCAATGTCATCAAGGAACAGGAAAGGGCATTGATTAATCCAGCTCTCCAACAAAATGTCAAGGGCAAATCCTTTATATCTTTAGGGGCATCTCTCTTCTTTCCTGCTTGATTTCTATCACTTAGACAATGACTTGAGCTGTAGCTCTTTCACTTTGTGTCTGTGTGCATCTGTGTTTCCTGAGCCACTGTATTTTTTTATTTCCATTATTTATTGTTCTATCATAAAAAGTAAAATACAAAACAAAAAAACAAAAAAACAAAATAAAAGAAAAGAAAAGTATATATTCAACCCTAACAACAAAAAAAGAAAAAATGGTGTACAAAAAAAGAGGAAAAGTGATCAAATAAATTTAACATTTAACATGTAGGCTCTACCCTGGCTCATCACACACACACACACACACACACACACACACACACACACACACACACAACGTGTATGTGTGTGTGTGTACTATAAAAAGAAATCAAACATGAACACCAGGAAAATATTCAAACTAGAAAATTTAATAAATAACCAAGCTTTCGTCGGAAAAGTACCGACATCATCAGGGATTGGTGCTAATCGATGAGAGAAACTTATATAAGGTTAATCAACGCCTGCATCCGGCTCCTGGACCTCGTTACCGGTCCTAGACGATTGGGCTGTACTCTAAGCCTATCCTTGACATCAACATCCATCCTCTTCCTGCTCCCCTTTTCTGTATGTATATTGCTGCCTATCCCCTCATCACAGGTTCTTGGGCTAAGTGTAATCCTTCCCCCCCCCTGTTTTTCGGGTAATCCTTACCTCCGTACTTCCCCAGTTCCCCTTCACGTTGTTCTCCTCACTATGGGTTCCTAAACACAATCTGCTCACTCCTCCCTTTCTCTTACTACGGTAAGTATGGAGGTAAGGATTACCTGAAAAAGGGGGGGAAGGATTCCACTTAGCCCAAGAACCTGTGATGAGGGGATAGGCAGCAATATACATACAGAAAAGGGGAGCAGGAAGAGGATGGATGTTGATGTCAAGGATACGCTTAGAGTACAGCCCAATCAGCTAGGACCGGTAACGAGGTCCAGGAGCCGGATGCAGGCATTGATTAACCTTATATAAGTTTCTCTCATCGATTAGCACCAAACCCTGACGATGTCGGTAGTTTTCCGACGAAAGCTTGGTTATTTATTAAATTTTCTAGTTTGAATATTTTCCTGGTGTTCATGTTTGATTTGTTTTTATAGTATGGATAGACCCAGGAATCCTGTTTTTACCGATATACATATGTATATATATGAAGAAAGAAGAAAAAGCAGTCAACGGGTTAAGCTAAACATTACACTAATCTTCAAATCCTTCTATTAACCATCTGTTATTATATTTAGTGTGTAGAAAGTCCACAAACGGTTGCCAGTTTCTTATAAAGCTGTCTAGTCCATTATGTCTAATCAAACCAGTAAATTTTGCCATCTCTGCGGTGAGAAAATAAAATAAAATAAAATCCATCAATGTCTCTATATCTGGTTCAGCGTTTTGGTGGTGCATTTTTTAAAATTGCTGCCATCAGTCGTTTATGAATGCTACCTTCCCCGTAGATAAGGGCCAGCTGGTTTGGTGGGATGACGCATTTATTATGATTGTTATCCTTTGCACTGACAGATAGAGAATGGGCCTTTTCTGTAGATAAGGACTATCTTGGTGGCAGGGCTCAATATCCCTATATTACCCCTGATCAATTGTCTCTCTTGATTGCCTAGGTGGGAAAACAAAAAGAGGGTGAGTAAGAAACAAACCAACCAAAAGAAATGTTTAACAACAACAAAAAAAGAGGTAAGAACTAATCTTTATCCTCAAATGTGATTGAAGTTTTGAGAAGTACAAAGCAAGTGTGGAGTCCTGATCTGCGGTTCTATCCTCCCACAAGGGAAACAGCCAGAGACAGATGTAAAGTACAAATAACTAGTTGAGGGATAATAAAGGGTAATCACATGCATTTTAGCCTGATTGGACGAGTCCATTCATACCTTTATAAATCTTTGCTTTCCTAGGAAAAGCTTTTTTCCCCCTGCTCCTTTGTTTTATTCCAACTGCGATCTCTTTGCTCTACGATGGGAAAGTCCCAGTCTAAAGGGAGTGGCGACGCCACTTATCTAAAATGGCCTGATTTCCTGCTGCTTGCCCTAATGTCTATGAGAATGACTCCTTCTAAATAGACTGGACTCTCTCCACACGAGATATTAATGGGCAGACCCATGCGGATGCCAGTCTCAACCCCCCCCTCACTCTACATCTAAAAGGCATTCATATGTTAGATGATGTTATGTTGGATTATTGCCAAGCTCTTATCACATCTCTTAAAAGCTGTCATTCACAGGTTACAGTAGCTCTACCTGAGGAACTGTTGCATCCTTGTCATTCGTTAAAAGTTGTCGATTGGGTTCTGACAAAAGTATTTCAGCATAGGAATTGCTTAGTTCCTCGTTGGAAGGGACCATTCCAGATCTTGTTAACCACCAACACCACCGTGAAGTGTCAAGGTGTCTCCTTCTGGGTGCATGCTTCGCACTGCAAGGCAATACCAGACCCAGACGAGGAAGCTGCATGGCCCAAGTCATCCAAACACACCAAGGCAAAAATTGAAGTTTTGCCCAACAGGAAAAGCCAGTGCTAGTAACCTCTGCTCCCCACCGGTGTATACTCCAGCCCCAACTAAAACAAGAAGAAATGAACCCTGATCCATCCTCCTCTGACAACTGAAGGACTCTACACCACCTTCTCCAGCATAATGGAAGCCCAAAAGCACATGAAGGAGACAATTTGCATCAGAAAATGTCTTATGCCTGCTGAATGGCTATGACTGTGTTATTGTTTGTAGGCACTAGTCTCAATTTATATAACACTCTGTACCCTCCCCATCTTGCTTCTTAAACCTACCGAGGTTGTAAGTGCTTCCTGGAAAATGCTTCCCTTACAGGGGTAGCAACGAGACATCGAAGAAACGTCTGTTCCAAGCCCCTTGACTTTTCCACAAATTTGTATTTAAGTTTGGTTTAGGTATATCGGGGCTGCTCATGGTACGAGCAAACTGAGTGATTGTTGGGTGTGTAACTATGGCACAGGAGCTGGGGGAGACATGGTCTCCCCATTTGCTAGGCCCATACCATTACAATGGCACAACCATAAGTGGTCTGGCAGTGACTTGACTCTGGGTATACTGGAGGCAAGGATGCACAGACCATGGTGAAATACTAACACCTGCACGATACCTAAGAAAGTGGCATATGCATTGGGTCAAATAGCTTCAATATCATCTCCCAAGGTACGGTGGTACTGGGCTGTAGTTCTTGTAATATCAGTATTCGTATAACTTCCTCGTGGAAAGAACATCCTGGAAGTCCCAGAATTATACCATAAGCAGGGATGCCCTCTTTTGTGATTCTTTCTCTAATGATGACTGCTCCTTCGATTCCCGGGTTAAATATCCATGTTTTGATCGAACGCTTAATGCTAGGAAGTTCCATGGTATGACTCCCCAGCTTGCGGTTTGCTGCCAGCCAAACAGTGCAACTTTAGACATTGTGCTTCATTGGTTAAGTTCAATGCACACACTTCCTCTCCTCCATATCTCAGGCCCCAACATAAGGAGGATCAGGCTACAATTGCTGACTTGCTTGTTTTTGATCTCACTAAGTGGCTCCATAGCATAAAGGTCCCACAAGGCATGCATTTTGCTTGTGGGGATAAAGCATACCGCTAGGATGGGTAGGTCATTGTTACCTAGGAGTTGTTTTCCCAGGACTATTACCTCTCAAGGTTCCTATGGACCTCAAACCTTCTGGTTCTGCTTGGATTTATAGGCGAGAACTGCTGCGCAATGGATGGTACTGATTTTTTGGGAGTATTAACTGAACGTAAAAAGTTTTCTGTCCTTTTAGAACAATTGGCTAATACCACTGCCGATGGATTTGAGATAATCGACGCAGAATTGACAGCCATAAGGAAAACAGTATTGCAAAACCGAATCGCCCTCGATTATCTGCTAGCCAAAGAGGGTGGGGTTTGTAAATTAGTGGGAGAATCTTGCTGTGTTTTCATTCCTGTTGGGAATCAAAGCCTGTTTAATAATATTACAAAAATAAGAAAGGTGGTTGCCAAATATAAGAAGGATTCCATTTCACTATTTGGGACCTTTGAAACAGGAGGATTGTGGAATATATTTTCCACTATATTGTCAGGCATGGGAGGAAAGATTCTGATGCTCCTTTTCACTATATTCTTCATTGTTATACTTCTTTATATAATTATTTTGGCAATAAAGAAATGTTTGTTATTGTTCGGCCACAAACCTCCTACTGCCTGGAATGGCAGTTACAACCCATGAGGCAGGCTGAAATATTTGTCTCTACAAAATTTTTGCTTCCATCTGAAGCTCGAAGGCTCTCAATAGCATCTTCTGAGCAACTGTGGCCTCATTTATGCAGTACTTGAAAGTCAGCTTATCTAATGACGAACCAATCTATACCTCAATGGGACGCTTTGCCTTGCCCAGACACCTTTCTACCTTTTCAGCCTCCTTTAGCTATGATACAGCACCCATAGTAATATATTACCACATTGCATAAAGTAGTTTTCCCCTCTAGGTTTCACTTTGTAATCATATAGTATCCTCATGTGGTCATAAACCTCATGATGAGGCTTGTGCATTGCCTTTACATCACAAGTACTACGCAACTGTCAGTGTCTATGCCCACATTGTAGGTGTTCTCATTAAAGGACAAGAAGTGGGGATTGTGACAAAATAAAATCCATCAATGTCTCTATATCTGGTTCAGCATACTCTTGATAGATAAAAAGTTGTTAACTCCCAGAGAATTTGTTGATTAAATAGAGGCCTGAGCCTGCTGAGTGATATTTAACCATAGTTTGAACTATGGTCTTCTATAGAATATAATTATTGCATGTGCGCATATTTCTTCATAGAATAAGGAACCAGACAGTGTGGGAATTGAGGAACTACCCTTGCATCAGGACACCTTTTGCAATGGTACATGTCAAAAGGGTAGTGTGGAAAGTTGTGGTAAAAGCAAGAAGAAGGAACTAGCACAATTCCTGTCATAATCCCAGAACCCCAGAAGTATGGGGTTGTGGTTTTAAGGCATAAAAGGATGGCACTAAAAGAGGGTTGGGGCCAATCGGCCACAAGCTGTCCCTCTTTGACTGCTTGTACGGTTGGCCCTCATTGCAATGGGGTTATGACAACTATGTACTTACTGTGTGTGCTAAAGTCCAATAAACCTATGGATCCTACAGTGAGATGTTTGTGGTGTGCTATCTCTTGCCTTTAATGAGTTTTTCCCTGACACTGCTAATTCAGTCAATTTCAAAATCTATTCTTCAACATGTGCCACTGTATTGTTGATTTAAGTATTAAATTTAGGCTTCTGTTTTGTACCACTAACAAACTACTAGTCTTTTGCTTCCAGGATAGCAGATTCATGTCAGTTTCCTGACTGTTGTAAATCTCCAAGTTTTCAATTTTACATTATTTAACTAGTATGCTAAACTTGCATTCAGCAGAAGTCTCTCAGAACTTCAACATAGCATAGCTAGAGAAGAATCTGCAAAGTAAACTACAACCACATTAAAAAGTTACTGCCGTTTGTTAGCATGAGGATGTAGTTGTCTCGTTGTATTTGCAGCAGTTTAAACCTGTTGCCCTTGCATTACAAAATTCTGTATTCTGTGCTTCATGGCCCTAAAAGTCAGTTGTTGGTTTTTGATATAACTGGCAGTTCTGCCAGGAGAATCTCTGCTTTAACTCTCATAATTTCCTTTAAATTATTAGTATTAATTGTTCCTGATAATTGATGTATAAAAATAGCTCTGCTTTGTGTAGGCAAATGTATATGCTATATTGGGTGCAGAACAGAGGGACCGCTACAGCCTATTTGGCCCTGAGCCCATCTTGGTCTGGATCTAGTCTAGTTATATGCATGGATACAGTCAGCCAAAGCACTATTTTTCAGCACAAGGTAATGTAAATATTAATCAATTCAATACAATTAAATCTTGATTGCTGTATATAATTGGTTGCATTTTCCTTGTTACCAGTATGGGCTTTTTCAAATCAACCACATTTGAGCAGTCTATACATATCACTGATGCTCTGGAAAATGGCAAGCCTTTACATGCAGGTTTACATCTCAGGATTTCAAGATAAAGGTATTATTTCTCTATATCAAATTATAGTTATGGCCCAACTAGAGTTGGCCTTTTATAGCAAACTTGAAAAAAATAACATCTTTCCTAATATATTTACTCTCTTTCCTTTCTTTCTGATTTATTTTTGTAATATGACTTTGACATTGCTAAACAAACAAAATGGCAAATCAGGGGCCAGACTTTACACTTTCGAGGAAATGGGGTAATGATGCAAGTAAATACAGCTTGCAGACATTGACAGGGTCAGGCTTTTTCCTTTTTTAAGAGGAATTTTGGAATGTTTCTGAATTTAAAAAAATAGGATTCATACAACCATGTTTTCTATCTCAAAATGGTGAGTTTTAGCATTTGTAGTAGGAAAGGGATAAACATATATTCTTCTAGCTTGGTAATCAACAGTTCATAAATTTAGAATGAAGAATATGTAGTGATTACAATCAATGTTTTGTCACTCATTTCCTTAGCTAAAAGAACCAAGAATTTAATTCTAGAAGTACATTATTTTTAAAAAAAACTTTTATTACAAAACCCATCTCTTAATCTAGAATGTTATTGCACATCTAGCTTTTCATTTGCACTCCTAGTAATTTTGTTTTTCTCTGTTCCAAATATATACCACTCTACTCAATTTAATGTCCTTGTAACTGGCAATATAGCAGTAGTTTGCAATCAATGAAAGAACAGCAGGGATCCTCTAAAGTCTTTGAGCTTGTAATATTAATTAGATGGAAAATAAAAAGGAAATTTCTGTGAACAATAATGCAGCAGTAAAAATGTCATAGCAGCAGCCATTTTTATCTTCCATATGCATTTTTATTATGTATATTTACTGTGAATTGGGAAAAACAATTTTTAAAAATCTGGAACATAAGGTCAGATTCTACTCACTCAGACTATAAATGTATTTATAGTAATTTTAATATGTCATAGAAAACTAAGATCCTAGAAATAATATTCTAGAACAGAGGTCTCCAACCTTTCCGGGCTTCTGGCCTGGAGGGAAGGAGCAGCTTCCAAACTGGTGCGCAGGCACGCACACAAACAAGGTCATGCACACTGTCATGGCACTCCTGGCCCTGTTCACACATGCAGCATGTGCACCCCTGAAGCAGCTAGCGGCCCCGTTCATGCATGCGCAAACAAGCCATAAACACCTGCTCGGAGCTAGGGACCCCGTTTGCACCCACACACATGCACAAACAGATTGCGGGTGCTAGCGTGAATGGGCGGGGAATGCTCACCCACGCATGCACATACCGGCCAGCCATTTCCACGGCCTGCTGACCAAGAGCCCATAGATTGGGGATCCCTGTTCTAGAATTTCAGCTCAACTTTAAACTCTTTTCCATTTTTTTCTCATAGTACCTCAGACCAGGGGTCCCCAACACCCCAGTCCGTGGACCAGTACCAGGCCGTGGCATGCCAGCAACCAGTCCGCACAAACAAGCAAAGCCCCATCCACGAAATGCAGGCAGTACACAAAACCACACCCCCTCCGGTCCACAGAAAAACCTCTCTCCATGAAACCAGTCCCTAGTGCCCAAAAGGTTGGGGACCTCTGCCTCAGACTATATATTGTGACCAGATAACATTCATGGTTATAAATCATTCAGCTAATGTTTTGCATATGATAATTTTTATTTTATTATTAAAAGAATAGTGCTTAATGCACTAGGTGATTCTACCAGTATCAACCATGTATCCCACAATTCATCTCCTTCTACTGTTTAATTGGGAGTCACTTCATCGTGGTGCTAAAGTTCATGCAATGATGATGCTCAGGAAAGTGAGACAACTTGCATTCTGTGAAAAGATGCAGCAATGTGCAGTTCTCCAACTCCACACATCACAATGGAGGACTAAAACTATTCCCTTACCCCAAACTGCTTTACAGGATCTACTCCCCTTCTTTAACCATTTGAGCAGAATTCAATCTGATTTGGAAGAGTTGTGCTCCCTCTACAGGACTCAGATTTATGCCTCAGAAATATTTGAAAGGTCAATTGACCTCTAGGGCTCCTGGCAGTTTCTTTGGGCTATACTTGTACAGGTAGGGATGGAAATTTGGAAAAGTGATTTTTTTTTTCATCCAAATTTGATTGATGTTTTCAATAAGGCATCATGAGTCCTTCAGTTTTCACAATTTTTCTCCTGTAAGAGTGGCACATTTGTTCAGTCATATTCCACTGCAAAATCTTGGATGTATGTATAGACAGTGTTTAAGCAGGGATTCTATTCCAGATGTTTTTCCTTACAGCTTCAGATCTCCATATAAAAGAGGTGGGATAGCCTGGCAGATATTCTTTGTTTGGTAACCATGGCCTGATTTATTCAGTATTCTTGGCAGAAGAATCAATGCAATGACAAACAGTAGTGTGATACTAGCCAGTGTCCTTCAAAGATTCCTCTCAACCCCTCCCAATCTATCACCATTGACCAGCAACCGTGTCTTCCATTGTGCCAATGAACTTTGCACCAAGCTTCTGATGTTTTATTTCTAGGCACTTGATTTGCCAGTCCTGTGGCAGGAAAATCAAAGGTCTTTGTGTGAAATGTGAAATCTGTGTATAAATTTATGACAAATACATTTAACTCTTTTCCAATGGCTTATATTTGTCCCTCGGTCAGCCGCAGCAGTGGAGCACCTCGCAAATATTGTGGAAGGATAGGAATGTGCCTCCATCGTTGATTGTGTGTTTGATTGTGATTGCATGTTGTATATACGTGTTTTAGATTGAATTGAATGTGTTTTTGGATTGGATGGTTGATTATTATTATTAAATTCCTCACATGTAATTGTATTGTTGTTGTAAGCCGCCCTGGGTCCTAGAAGGGCGGCATAGAAATTTGAATAAATACATAAATAAGGATAACCAATATCGGGGTAGCCTAACCCAACAGGAAATCTCAAGCGGACAAATCCACGTTAAAACAAACGCTTTAGCTTACAACAGCCCCCATTTCTTTCCACTTATTTTTGATTGCAAGCGCACTCAACATTTTCCTCCTACAAAAAAAAAAAAAAAAGCAGCTTTCGCTACCGAAAGGAAACCGAGAAGCGCCCCACCAACGTTTTGTTTTCCTGCCGCCAAAAGTCCTCGAGAGACGTCACGAGGCGGCCAGTGCCATTCGGCACGCGCCAACTTCGCACGTGACAGCGCTAGGACGTGTGACCCCGCCCCTCTGCGAAAAGGGAGCGCCTGGTAAGGGGGGGGTGAAACAGCAAAAAAAAAAAAAAGCGAGCGAACTGTCTCTTCGATCTCTCCTCCCTAATCCCTCACGTGACCGCTTCCCCGGAACGTGGCATTGTGTAATCACGTGACCCGTTCGGGAGGGGGGGTTTGCGGGAGGGGAGGTAGGCCGTTCTGGAGGAATTAGGGGGGGGAGGGGGGCTGCGTACGCGACGGAGCTGGGTGCGAAGATGGCGGACGAGGAGGCCGAGCAGGACAGCGGTAGTGTCGGCGGCGAGAGCGGCCTCCTGGATATTC
Organism: Bothrops alternatus; assembly: GCA_034064705.1. NCBI lineage: Eukaryota > Metazoa > Chordata > Lepidosauria > Squamata > Viperidae > Bothrops > Bothrops alternatus. Next base: position 7,885,748 of record JARGCV010000033.1, read on the forward strand.
CGAGCCTGAAGAGGAGGCTGCTAGAGCTGGAGACGGGGCTAAGGGAAAGCAGCCAGCCGGCCGTGGAAGCGGCCACCGAATACTGCCAGCAGTTGTGCCAGGTCAGGATGGGCCTGGCCGCTTTGGTGGGGGGGGGAGGAGGAAAGGAAGCCCCTTTGGGGGAAGAGGCTGGGCGACGTTAATAGCTGGGCCGCGCTTTGCGCTTCTGAGCGCCGCCAGCACCCACTGAACCTGTCTCCAGGCGGGTGTCCCGCCCCCCTGCGCCGGAGAGGAGCTTCTGGCGGCCCGGAACAGCCCTCTCTCTCTCTCCCTTCCCCCCCCCCCGCCGCCGCCGCCGCCGCCGCCTTGGGTGCTCGCGCTCTCCTTGAAACTCGGCCCCTTTGTTGTGTTGGTGCCGCCTCGGCTCTGGAGGGGCCTTTGTCTAGCGACGGTGGAGAGCGCCGTGTCCCCTTGGCCGAGCGACGGGAGAAGGCAGAGGAAGGGTGGCTGGTTCCTGGGGAGGGGCTAGGGGAGAGGGACTGGCTGTGGGTTTCCTTGCCCACCTCATTTTACCTCGGAAGGGTATGCCGCAAACGAGAGGGCGAGAGCTGGGTCGCCTACCCTTCATGCCGTAGTCATCAGCTCCCTTGCCTGCACCCAAGCATGCATCTATCCCATAGTTAAGGGGGGGGGCTGCTCTTAGTGGGACTCCCTTCATAGCCGCTCTGGCTAGGGATATTAAAAACCAAAAACAAAACCGGTACAGTCCTTAAGCGCTGCTAGCTTAGATGCGGGTTGCCTCCAACTGTCCTTGGTTCTTTCTAAATTAAGTGACCTTACTTCCTTTTTGAATTGTGGCCTGAATGTGCCTCACTTTCACTTCACATTGTCTTAAAGGTACACTTACATGCTATTTTATTAGTTGCTTATTTATTTATTTATTTATTCAATTTCTATGCCGCCCCTTCTCCGAAGACCCAGGGCGGCTCACAAAAAAAAAATACAACAATAATTTACGTCTCCCAAGAGGCAAAATATAAAAATAATATTAAAGAGTACTTGAATTCTTTTGTAACATGCTAACTTACATAAACATAGACATTTAGAATCACTACTTATTTAACCTTGCTGCTGTATTACCTTCAGGAACAATACTTTCATTTAAAGTCTGTCAGTTATTCAGGTGGACACTTTCCAGATCTGTCCTGAGGTTGGCATGAATCTGTGAGCTGAAAATATGATATACTGTAACTTTTCATCACCTTTAAAAGGTTGTAAGAAATAAAAATAGTTCTTTGCATAATTAATTTGGCAAATTAGGAGTTAAATTTTAATTACAGCTCTCATCTTTAGAATTGAGGACCTATCAACAGGAAAGAGCTTAGTAAAAGTATATGGTGCCTTAAAGTGGGGAAAAGTCATTGCCTTTTTGAAGCAATGATTTTTATATTGATAAACTGTTGTAGTATTATTTCTGGAAAACAAAATTCAGGACTTCAACACAAGCAGTATGTTTCTTTATTTGAATTGAATAATTCAATAATAATTTAAATAAGTTATGTATTTTGTAATTCACATACTATATATGCAGGTTTTCTGCAAGGCAGGGCTTATGGAAACAGATTGTGTTGTATAAATTTGGACATTTGGGTTGATAATACTGGGTTAAAGCAAGAATAGAAAATCAAACAGGATTTCTGTATCTATCAAGTGATATAGTAATATGGGATCATTTCACATGTCAAATGTATTTGCTTATACAGTAGAAGTTTACTTGCTCACCTCCATTTCCAATACCTTGATATTTCCCAACCTTTCTTAGAAAAATTGGGAAGATGAAAGAAAAACTTTAGTTCTTTGGTAGCTTATTTGATGTAACTAAATAAGAAGTTTTGAATTATAAAACTTTGTTCTAAAGGAGTCAATGAGTCAAATTCAATTTCACAAAAATGCAGTATTAAGCAGATTATAATAATGAAGCTTCTGCCATAACAGTTGGTTCTTGGAGTGTGAGAAGGGGGTCAGTGGTAAATTACATTAAGCATTTCAGGGTGCGTTACTAAAATAATGGAATTTCTTCAACCTCTACATAGACGCTAGTCTTAATACCCTACATTGTTTGATATTTAGAATTATTCAGTCACTGGTTTAATAGTCCAAATTATGAAGGAGTTACAGATACAATGTGTACTTCACCTAATCATTTAAATATTGATTTAAATAGCATTTATATGCTATTGTGCATATATCTTAATTTTACTTTATTTATATTTTGTATACTTCTTAAATAACTTCTTGACATAGTATCAATTTATACACCATTTCCTATCATTAATGCGAGCATCATTAGAAAATGACTTTTATATATGAAAATGCCGTTTATATATAAAATTGAATAGTATTTTAAACCTCAAGTCGCTTTGCTTAACCTAGACTTCCTTTCTCCTGTGGATTTCATATTAAAAACAATGTTTTCAATTTCATGTGGGTGTCAGTCAAAATATCATCGCTTAGTCCAGGACTTTTCAACCAGTGGTACGGGTACCACCTGTGGTTCATTGGCACCTGGCAGGTGGTACGCAACCATCCTAGAAAAGTGGTAGCGGGGGAGGGGAATGAGAGCGCCGCCGAGCGGGCAGGCAGGTGTCTTGCTCGGCTGTGCCTTCGGGGGCACTTTTTTCAGTGCCATTGTAACTTCAAACAGTCACTAAGCGAACTGTTGTAAGTCGAGGACTACCTGTAGTTTATCACTTTTTTCCTTTTTTTTTTTTTTTGGTCATCAAGTTTTTGACACCTTGCTAGGCGACGGGTGGTCCTCAGATGTTGCTATATCCTAAAAGTGGTACAATGGGTGAAAAGGTTGAAAAGTCCTGGCTTAGTCTCTTGTTATTTGACCATGGTTAGGTATTGCTAAATACTCCAGTAAAAGATATCTGTATATGAAGTAACCATAAAATAGCAGGTTCAGAGGTACAGAGTTCTTGCTTGAAGCCATGTGACAATTGGCCTTTTATACATTTATTTCCAGCTGATTATTCTTTGTCTTGAGTCCCACATCGTATTTCTGTATTGTCTTTCTACAATAAGGCCTACCAATAGTTCCACATAGCAATCCCAAATAGGATATAGTAATAAAAATGGTAGTCAAAAGCTTTAAAACAAATACAGGTAGTCCTCGACTTACAGCCACAATTAAGCCCCACATTTCTGTTAAGTAGAACATTTGTTAAGTGAGTTTACAACCTTTCTTGCCGTAGTTGTTAAGTGAATCTCTGCAGTTGATTAGTTACTAACCCGGTTGTTAAGTGAATTTGGCTTCCCCGTTGACTTCACTTGTCAGAAGGTCACAAAAGGTGATCAAATGACCTGGAGACACTGCAACTGTCATAAACATGAAGCAGTTGCCTAGCATCTGAATTTTGATCACATGATCATGGGGATGCTGCAAAGGTAACTGAAAAAGTGGTCATAAGTCACTTTTTTCAGTGCTGTTGTAACTCTGAATGGTCACTAAGTGAACTGTTGTAAGTTGAGGACTACTTGTAATCAGGATCATTTTCTAATTAATAGCAAATACCATCAGAGCTAAATAAAACAATATAAAGTACACTACTAATGTCAAAGGAAATTAGAACCTTTTGTAAAATGGACAGTCGTAATTTCAGTTGTTTAGATCATCAAAGTTTTACTACATCTAGACAACCATCTAATAATGCCTTCCAAAAAATTTGGTTGGATAATTATGCCATCTACCTATAAAGTAGTGACCAGATTCAGGAATAGTTTACAAACAGCATTTTTAATAATACTGTCTGGTTAATAATACAATCTGGTTGCTACTGTTGAAATTACTCTCTTGTAGCGGGATACTTTTGCTCTCTAATTGTGTATGCTTCTTATGGCATCACTTTTAAAAGAATCAGCGTGAGTAAACAGTTCAAACTTGTTTCCTTGTTTTTGTTTTCTTTAATTAAACTTGGAATGTAAGATAGGGTATTGAGCCAGGGATGTCCTATATCACGCAACCAATTGTTTCACTTCATAGGTTTCAGTCCACAAAGACAAATTGAGCCAAATAACTTGAATAAATTACTTATTCAACCAGGGGGAGGGTTCAGCAGCAAAGAGAACTATTCTCTTGATCCTATATTTTTCTTTCTGTTCCAGCAGAAGCCCATTTTGCGCAAAGGAAAACTGCTGGAAACAGGCAAGTCACTTAATAGAGATCCTAATTAAAAGGAAGTGAGGTGTCTGATTCCCATAATAACCCATCATTTTTAAGCATAGAATTTTCTTTCTGCTAAAGCAAAAATCCATTTTGCATAAAACCAAACTAAGGCTAGATTAAGGCAACTTAAAAACAAATTGGTGAGGGAAAGAAGCCATTAAGTTACATACAAGCCTTCCTTCAAATTATAACAATCATTCTCTCACTATGTAACAATAACAACAATAGAGGGGAATTGGCAGGATATAGGAAAATCGGCTTCTTCCAATATATCCTGTGATTTCACATTTAGGCAACAAAGAAGTAACTGAAACAAAAGAACATTGTTTATTTTTTTTCCTGTTATGCAGTATATAGGAGAATCAAGAAGGCGCTCCAACTACTCAAAAATTTCTCAGTCTTGTTCTTGACATATTTATTAGGTAGTGATAAATGTTAAAAGGAAAGAAAAGCGTTCAACCATCTTTCTAGTCCAGGGATTCTCAACCTTGGCAACTTTTAAGACTTGTGGACTTCAACTCTCAGAATTCCTCAGCCAGCTTTGCTGGCTGAGGAATTCTGGGAATTGAAGTCCACAAGTCTTAAAGTTGCCAAGGTTGAGAACCCCTGTTCTAGTCAATTTCTGAATATTGCATTCACATACAGATTCCTTTGTTCAAGTTGACATAAGTGAAATAAGGGCAAAAATAGAGGTTTTAGAGGGAGCTGAAGATACTCTGTCCAGTTAGCTAACTAGCTTAATAGGGGAATCCTGATTTTGTGCAGTGAAAAGAGCTGAGGGTATCATAATTCCACACCCAACACATGTAGAAAGGAACTGCACCTAGATTAATAGCCATATAAAACGTCGTGCTCAATTGCAGGATCCAATGTATATTTTGTGCTGAAAATTGATAGTAATTTATAGATTGCTTGATTTTTAGTTTAGGCTTTGTTCATAATGAAATAGCTCTATAAGTCAGATTTCAAATAGAGGTTTTACATCGAAGTTTAATATCCATAATAAATATGGATTCAGTTTTTCCTCTATTCTTTAGGTTGTCAAATAAGATTCCATAGAGTGCTTACATTATACAGGGGTCAGAAATGGTTCTGATCCTAATAATACCCTTAAGTTTTATTTATAGGCTCAAAATCATAAAGAGAATAAAAACTCTTAAGAGGTCAATATCTTGCAGAATAGAACATTTTATCCAATTTTTAAAATTTAAAAGGACGCTAAAAGATCAGCAATTGTAAACCATGTTTTAGACTGATTACTGGTTTCCAAACTTGAGTCATACCCCAGATACAGAGATAGAAATCGTATTGGAGATGCATTCAGTTTGAAAGATGGTTTAAACTTACTATGTTAGGTCTCATACATGGTTGTGGTGTCTTTTCTCTCCCCCCACCCCAGCTGTTTTAAGTTGACCCTATGTTATATATGACATCTTTATTCTGCCTTTTCCAAGGAGCTTAGGGAACTGCATGCTATTCTCTCTTTATCAGCTTTTAATTCTGGCAATAGTCATAGGTAAATTATGCAGAAGAGAGAGAATCCCAAAGGCAACTAGTGAGGATTGTGACAAAAGCAAATGGCCCTGGATTTCAGTAGGCTTAGCCTGACATTCTAGCTAGTTTTTGACAGTGTATACTAGTATATATACCAGTTGTCTATTGAGTGTTGTTATTTCCAAATATGGTCTGATGAGGTCTTAATGAAAGTGAAAATCTTTGTGTTCTGACTGCCACTTTTTATCTAGTCACATCAACCTGGGACTGGAATAAAAATGAGAACCTGATAATGAATCCTGTTTTAGCTATATTATTATTAATAATAATAATAATAATAATAATAATAATAATAATAATAATAATAAAGTTGGAAGGGACCTTGGAGGTCATCTAGTCCAACCCCCTGCTCAGGCAGGAAACCCTATACCATTTCAGACAAATGGCTGTCCAGTCTCTTAAAAACTTCCAGTGTTAGAACATTCACCACTTCTGGAGGCAGGTTGTTCCACTGGTTAATTGTTCTGTCAGGAAGTTTCTCCTTAGTTCCAGGTTGCTTCTCTCTTTGGTTAGTTTCCATCCATTGCTTCTTGTCCTGCCTTCAGGTGCCTTGGAGAATAGCTTGGCTCCCTCTTCTTTGTGGCAGCCCCTGAGATATTGTAGCACTGCTATCATGTCCCCCCTCGTCCTTCTCTTCGTTAAACTAGACATAGCCAATTCCAGCAGCCGTTCCTTATATGTTTTAGCCTCCAGTCCCTTAATCGTCCTTGTTGCTCTTCTCTGTACTCTTTCTAGAGTCTCAACATCTTTTTTACATCGTGGTGACCAAAACTGGATGCAGTATTTGCTTCCAGTACTGTTTACCTTTTCCCATACATGGGGGGAAAAGAAAGTTTTTTGATTGTTTTACCTACCTGCTTATTGTAAAGACTATATTTTTAAGGAAAAGATAATTAGTTGATTTTTATTACACTTTTCCCTGTCCTCAGTTCTCAACAGCTGAGTCAGTTACAGTCAGCAACGGGTTGCTACCATCTCTTCCTTTTGTACAGAAATTTGTCAATGTGCCTGAAACTTGATACAGATATCCTTTATAATGGAATCCATTTTGCCTCAACTTTCATTACATTATGTTTTGTAATATCATAATTCAAAGTATCAACAGTTTGAAAAACCTCTTCACCTCTGTGAAATGTGATAGTCATCACCATCTGTCCTGTTCTGGTGAAAAGGAAAAGAGGAGCAGGCTTTAAGAATCAGATTGGGAAGGTGTGTTATGGAAGAACCTTCGAATTTTATGAAATAACAGAACTTGCAATACTCTAACTTTAAAGCTAATTTCATCTTCTTCTGATTTTTTTTTTAAAGTGCAACTTTTTTCATGGTAAATGACAGGAGACAGGATTTCGGGGGGGGGGAGGTGTTCCACATTCATGCCCCAGAATTTGCACAGAACAGTCTGAGTTCCCTTCAGATTCATAAATTTGTCTCATTTCAAACTTAAGAATCCAATCTTGCAGCAGATTGGATTGTCCTTGCATAGCCCTAATGCACAGGTGCTAACCCTTACAGAAAGTGTAATAAAACATAGTTGAATACATTGCAGAGTAGTAGATTGCTTCTTAAAAGAAAAATCTATCTGATATCATTTTTGTTCTCTTGTCATATGTTGAAAAGTTCTTCCTTGTTACATTAGTATATAATATAATCTGCACTCTTGAAAACTTCATTGCATATTTCAATCAAGTGCCACTATACTGCCATTTTAAAATAGTTTTTATCATTACTGTTAAAAACATGACCCTTTATAGAGCTGAAAATTTCTGTTGTCTTCTGAAATTATTTCTTGCATCCACTCCTTCAGTATCTTAATATTGAGCATAATTAGAAATCAAGATATCATATACAGCCTAATCAATGTCCAAAAGCTAGTAGCATGATTATTGTCTGATAGGAGCTATTGCAATAACTAACTATTGAGGAATGGGATGTAGCTTTTATAGTGTGTCATTACACGTACTGCAATACATTGATTCTATGGGTCAGGATCTAAATGTTCTGTTTCCACATACCTGGAAATTGAACATTTCAAGGAATAAAATCTTGTTTATTGGTGCATTAGTTCTAAGAATGTAGACAGTGTGCTCAGAAAACAATAGTTGATATGCTAAATGCCATTTCTCCAAATTATAACCTATGCTTTTATGATGACTCAAATTTCTGTTTTATAAACAGACCCTTCTTGAATATGCAGAAAAGTGGAAGACATCTGAGGATCCCTTGCCTTTGTTGGAAGTGTATACACAGGCAATCCATGGATATATAAAAGCAAGACCTGACCTTACCTCTGAGTGTGAAAATGTAGCCTTTGTGCTTGAACGCTTAGTTCTGTAAGTATATTATATATTTGTTGTATGTAATTTTTTTTTCTCATTTGTTTTAAAGCTAACATTTGTTAAGTTTAAAAAGTAATAGCATTAAGGGCACTTAATGCTGACCTTTACATTATTCCATTTGCTTTTTCAGAAGCTATGCTGAACTTTTGCTGTGCTTGCCTCTTGAACTTCCTGAAAATCGATGGAAAGAGTTTCAGTCATTTATTCAAGTAGGTATCTTATTTCATAGCTAGTATATAAATTAGTTCCATAAAATAAAGTTCAAGTGTGCTGCTGCAATAGTACTAATAATATATGTAAGATTATTGGTTTTCATTGTTAAAAAATCATTATGATTTTCATTGTTTACTTTAAAATGATTTAAATGTAACACAAGGAAGCTCTGGCTTGGTTTAATAACCTGTCATTGTTTGTAGTTTAGCACTTTGCTTAACATTTTAGAATTCCATACCGCCCTTACTTGTAATTCTAATTAAAATCTATATTCAAGATGAGAATAGAATGTTAGACAAGGACAGTATTTATATTGTATAATTATAGTAAAGGCAGAAAATTAAATAAACAAACAAATGTTACAATGTTCTTATATCAAGATCACTAGATAAATTCCATATTTTTATTTACAAGTTTTCATTGGATTTAGGTCAACATGCAAAAAATTGTAGGTTTGCATTATGTTCTTAAGCATGGTAATTAGTGAAAGTGTTGGGATTTTGAGGATTAAAAATGCTGGAGCAAGTATAATTTTCTGTCACTTTTTATAACAAATGCTATCCTTTTTCCAGATGGCACATACAAAATTAATGCAAAACGGCAGCTGTCAATTACATATTTTATCTGTTCTTGTGCAAGAGGATGGGGCATGGAAGAATCCAGTTCTTCGCAGCATTCTTTCCCAAGAGTTGCTGGATTGGGATGAGGGTAAGATGATAGTTTGGGGGGGGAATTAATTACTGCTTTCTTGGCAATTTTTTTAAAGGATACTGCCCTTTTAATATTTTTGTATCACAAATTTTGAAGATATTGTATCTCCTAAGTTTTTCATTCACCAATTCAAACTAGTTATTTTTCTTGAGTTAGCTTGCAGAAATCTTCATATATGATGATAGGCTGCAATTGCATATAAAGAAACATATATAGTATACCAAAAGAATCCTAAAATCAGACTGAAGAGTATTTATAAGAAAGAATACCTTATCCAGAACTACTCTTATAATGAATTATTTTGGATTTATAATGTGAAAGGAGCCAGCACCTCCATTATTATTACAGTACTATAATCCCAAATATTTCTTGGCTGCATAGTTGTCCACATATGAAGATTGAGTGTTCATATTATTAAGAGATTCTCCCCCTTCCCCTGGAATTCCCAATCATAAATGCCTCCCCACCCCAAAGATAGGTTGCATGAAACTTCAGTAGTAATTTTTATGGTTGCTTTTAATATGCACGATGTGAAATTTACAGTGCTTGTTACTAAGCAAAACACTTAGATATTACACATATTTCAGTTATTCCTGAAATAAGAGAAACATTCTCTGTTATTATTATTTTATAAATACCTTACCAGTTAAACAGAGAGGTTATAGGTAGTCCACATTTAGCAGTCTTGCTCCCTTCCTCTCCATTTTTGTCAATTTTAACCAATTTAATGCCACTAGTGTTTTAATTATTGTAAGCTGCCTAATGTCACCCCAGGTGAGATGGGTAATAATCAATCAGTCAGTCAACAATAAAATAAGCACCCCAATTGGGTTTAGATTGCCTAGCAGTCATTAGGTAAAACTTCATGTGACTGATTACCCTGCTTAGTGACAGCAGTTCTGGTAGTTTTGGTTGTGTATGTTAGGTCAGGACTGCATCATTGCTAGAGCAGGACCTCACATTTCTCCTGCCCTGCTGTACTAACCTCCACTTCAACTTCTCTCAGGCTGTGGAAAGCCGAGAGCCAAAAGTCACCTTGTGGTGAGCTAGGCGGCAAACAAATTTAATAAAATAAATAAAAATAAAAAGGACATAAAAAAGAAGATAGGAGGAATTGAAGGGCGTTTAAAATCGTAAGTGCATGCAGGCTTCCAAGCATCTGAAATTTCATAATAGGGCTCCAGGGGTGCTGCAATGCTGTAAGTCCCTTGTTCAGTGCCATCATAACTTCAAACCGTCACTGAATGAATGGACAAGGATTACCTGTAGAGGCAAGCTGGATCACCACTATCCAGATTGAAGAAGGCAAAGAAATAACGCACATGAAGAAGTATAGATATTTTCTGAAGGTAATGTTGAATACTTTTATTTGAATGGTAAATGATCTAAAATCTGCTAAAATTTAATTTTAAATTTTTTTATTTCATTGGAAAACCGGCTTCTTTGCACTGTAGGTTTATTTCTAATTTCTAAATAAATGTGTACTATAGTGAAATTTTTTAATATATATATTAACAATATGTCTATTCATAGTGAAATGATCATTATTTTAAAATCTTATTAAAGCTGGAACAGTATGGTTGGAAGTTCTTAGATTTATTTGAGTTGATTCACTGGTGGAATGGTGTCAGTTGGTAATTCTCCCCCCCCTTCCCCATCCATTCCTTTGTAATTCTCAAATAAGTTCTGGAGAGTTTATGGAAAGAAAAAAAATTAAATAGAGGTTCCATTATATGAATAGGAACTCATTTTTGGAAGCTTATTGATTGAAGGTAGAAGATATGACTTGTTGGTTTGGAACTTATTGCCTGATTGTGCTGTTTTTTCTATTGTGAATTTTATTATTTCTTTTCTCTGCTTTCATGAAAAGATGCACTATACAGTTTGTAAGAGAAGACAAGAGTACTTATACATGGAAGTAGAAATTCCTCCTCAATTCATATGGTGAATTCAGTATGAGCTTTATATCCAGGCTTCTTAGCCAAATACTAATTTCTCCAAGTTAGGTAGCAAATTCAGCCATATCATGTTTGTACCTTTCATTATGTAATTTTATTTATGATCAGACTTTTAAAGAAAAGTCTTATAATGATGCTTATGATGATTTTTTTTTTGTAGGAAGAGGTCTAAATCTACTTTGAGATATACAGGGATATAGGAATATCTGAAATTAAATATTTTGACTGATGGGAGTATCAACAGATTTTTAACCGTTCTTGTAAATGTGTTTCATAAATGGGAGAAATATTTTGCATTCCAATTAAAACATTGCCCAAGTTCTAGTTGCTCCCATCTGGGAACATGTCCTTATGAAAACTGAAATTGTATGGACCTGAACATAAGCCCTTCTACATTTAATAATGTCCGATGATTACTCAGGCAGAGATTTAACTTGTAAAATAAATTAAGTACAAAAGGCTTTTCTTTAGCCAGCTGATAGGCACCTTTAACTTTCAGTTAAAAATGGAAACTTCCTGAATTCAACCCAGGGGAGCTGTTCAGCGTTTATATAATATTCTCTCTCTCTTTTTTCTTTTTCTTTTTTTTGCTATTTAGTTTTGTAGTTCAAGTCAATCACTTTTGATGTTAAAATAGAGATTTTAAAAAAGTTGCAGAGTTTTCATTTTTTTTAATTCGGTAGTCTTTTTTAAAAAAAAATCTGGTAGATTATTGTAGAATCAGATACTATAGCTAAACAAGCTCTCCTTTTGTTTAAACATCCCTTTTTTAAAATTACAGCTACTCTTTCTGAATAGTAATAGAACTTTAAAAAATTAAACAAGCACTGTAGAGACTTGAAGACAGCTACTACTCCTATCCTTAAGGTATAAGTAGTCCTTGACTTACGATGGCAATTGAGGCTGGAATTTCTATCACTCAGTGATGCAGTCATAAAGTAAATCCTGCAGTTCCAGTTGCCGTTGTTAACTGAATCCCATGGTCATTAGATGAGACCGTATTATCTTAAATGCTTTGCACAGCCCTAATGCCTTTAATTATGCTTGTCAGTAGCACTATTCACAAGCTGTTATGTTTACAACATATAGCAAACTATTATGGTTTGCCTAATTTTTGAGGTATTTTAAAGGAATTCCTTTTAGTAATAGAATTGTAAGAAGAATTACATCCATTTAAAGATTGGTCTAGTGCAGGGGTAGGCAACCTTGGCTCTTTTATGACTCGTGGACTGGTGGTTTTAGGTATCAGGCTATAAAGGGGGTGATAGTGAGTTCTAGTCCTACGTTAGCCATGAAAGCCACCTTGGGCCAGTCACTCACTCTTAGCCCAACTCATCTCACTAGGTTGTTGTAGGGAAAATAGGAGGAGGAAAGTGTGTTGGATATAAGATAAGTTAACCTTTATTGTCATTTTTTACCGTGGGCACACTGGCACACATTAAAAATGAAATTTTATTGCCTGCTCTCAAAAGTGTGCACATACATAGCACACATATAAACATGCTATATACCTACACCCTTATGTGTATAAATACATATAAATATTAATCACTGTCCATCTTGAATACCTATCGGAAAAAGGAAGCTTGAGAGTTCACTCTGACTGAGTCTGGATGTTCTGCTTCGGATACCACGAAGCTTTCTCCCAGAAGGTTACAAGGAAAACAGGTGGTAAAGAGAGTGTGTAGTGTCCCAGACAATCCTGCGGACCCTGCTCAAGCATTGCTTATATGCTATGTCCTGGATAGAAGGGAGTGAACTGCCAATAATCTTTTCTACCATCCTCACCACTCTCTGCACTGCCTTCCTGTCTGAAGCAGTGATGCTTCCAAACCAGACTGTAATGCAATATGACAGGATGCTCTCGGTCGTCTCTCTATAGATGTTCACCATACTATATGTTCACCACACTGAGGTATTTGTAAAAATAATAAAGGTAAGGTAGGTAGGTATTCCTTGGGTACAAGTTAAAATTCCATGAAATTAAATATTGCCCCATATTTGGGAAATGAAAAATAAACCTTGACATTAACCTTCTAAATATTTCTTAACATTGACGTGACTTAACAGTTCCTGTTTATAAGTTAGATAATACATTTTAAAACTCTCAAGGTCCTTTTGTATCTTATTTTAATTATAACAGATGTTAACACAAGAGAAACAACCTAAAATGGAAAACATTGTGGTTTAAAGGATTATTAGTTCCTGTGGGTGGAAGAACAAGTCTAAAAAATAGCAAATTTGATATGTTACCAAATCATTTGAAGATGAAAAGACTATGAATGTTAAACAATAAATGTTAAGCAAATTTAGCATTTTGTTTAACTAAAAAGATATATATAGACATTAAACTTTTATACTTAGCACCTCTTCCCACTTTTAAAATTTATGGAAAACCCGAAAGTAGAATCTTTTTATATTTATTCATATTTAAATATTAACAATTAAAATTGATGCATTCATTGCTGCTACCACTTCTCACAATTGTTTGATGGGATTTTAATATTGTGTTGTTTTTCAGCATCAGCTGGCAAATAACTTTGATTTTGTGAATCAAGCTGTCGTCCAACACACTTTAGGAAACATTATACAAAATCAACCTTTCTAATTAATATTTCAAAGGCATGTTTATTACTAATAAGAAATCTAAAATAGGCATGCCTGTTCTTTAATTTAGATTGTAGTTACATGAATTTCCAAACGTTTTTTTAATGGATTCAGCTTTCTGATATAAAGACATAGCTTAGTGTTATCTTTTTTTAGTAAAACTAATTTAAAAGATCTCAAGTTGTAAGTTTAAAGTGAATATTTATTTTTGGTTCAAGCATTTTTGAGCCATGAGCATCAGAATAGAGTATGATTATTATAAACTATTTCTGACTTATAATTTCCATTTATTTATTCAATTTTTTCAGTACTTTTTATTTAGACATATATTTCCACTTTATAACAAACTGATAAATTGTTTTTGTGGACTAAATCTTACCCAGAGACATTTTTCCTTTGTAAAATATTTTTTTTTTGTTATAATGAATTCTATAGGCTGTTGAACAAAAAAACATTTTAATCAAAAATATCGACTATTTATTTGTGTTTCTTAATGGATCTGATTCATCCATCATTGTCAAATATAGTTTCACTTTTCAGAAGTTTATAAGCCCAAATAATTATATATCTCCAGAGCTATTATACACAGGACTGCCTTAAAGAAGCAGTAATCAAGATTGTAATCAGAATATCAACTGGAGTCTTACAACATTCATTTTGATAACTGTACTTAGCTGCTTGTTTGCTTTTGTGGTAATTCTTATGTTGAAGATCTAAAAAAGCCTGGGACCAAATTTTTGCAGACAATTTGTCTCAATTTTAAGTGATGAGTGGAAGCCATTATCTACATGCAGTTGATTGTGACATCAAAGGAAAGGGTTTTTTTAATAAATAAATAACTGGAGTAGCTTTCCTATGATATTTATTATCTACTACATATTATCAAAATCCTGTTGGTTTCTCCATTATGTTTTGATATAGAAGGATATAGCTCACTGCTTGGGTATAGTTCTAAGATGAGTATTGCTAATTGTTTTAGTAATGGTTGCCTTTTGCTGGAATGTTTTTCTTAAATGTATTATACGTTATCCCAGTATACAAATTTTGTATTACAAAATGTTATGTAATATAACATTTAATTGATTAAGAAATATTTTTATGGCTAGAGTTCATAACTACCGGTAGAGCCTAAAAGGTGAGCTTTTTTGACACTAAACATATATTTGACCCATAGAACTGAATCATGATGGTTTTGAACTTTTATTATCATTTTGTGTTAACAGTCAAATTTTAATCTTTCTAATATCTAAACAGTACATTTTAATCTTCCTACATCTAAAGTTCATATAAACATTTTCACTTCTATTAAATATTTTTGCAGTTTGCTTTACATTACAGTGACTGTTAGTGACTGAATAGTACAGTGACTATTTCTAATATTTAAAAATGTTTATCTTATTTAGTTAAATAAGTCATAAGACCACCCATCTTAATTTGAATTATTAAAAGAATTATAGGTATTTTTCTTTTTGTAAGAATCTTTGCAAATCATGTTTTTATCAGTTTAGTTATCATTAGATTTATTAATTATATCATGTCTTTTCTTCCTCTACTAAATAATAATGGATTATTTTCCAGTTGTAATATTAAGCTGGATAAGGACTAAATCTAGAGTTTCTTAACATTCTTTCTGACAGCAGCCCCTTCAGCCCCATTTAAAATATTCTCCATCTTTTGGAATAGATTTGGGTGCAAGCTGGGAGTTCATTACAGTATCCGTTTAGCTGAATGACCCCAGTATCTATCCCATTTATCTAATTTCATCATCTTGCTAAAGTAATTAAAGCAATGGGTTTACCTGTCGGAGTATCAGTTTCCATATTATAAGATATCTTAATCCAGCCAGGCTAGAGAAAGTCTGTGGTGCAATTGATTTTATTATTAATTAAAACTAGTCTTGGCGGTATAGTTTTGTTCGTTTATTGTGTACAGTAGTTTTATATTTATAGATGAGTCATAGCTATGAATAAACCATCTGGTTTCTTCGGTTTCTCATTTATTCTTCCCCCGAAGACCCAATTTCTACAACTTTTTACACATAAATTTACTGATTTATGATATCACAAAGAAAAATAATCTTAAACTAGCCCATTCATTCGCTAATTTCTGCACAATGTCATGGTAGCTCAGGTATTTCCTAAACTACAGTGATTTTAGCATTTCCTCAGGGAGGCTTGAACCCATACTGAAAATAATTTTAAAATATTTTTTTTCAGGTGGTTAATGTCCAAAGCATGTGTGTTTGGATATGGTTTGAAATGTGGTTGGCTCGTGGTGAGGGGATGTGGGTTCAGGATTGAATATTATCTTGGTGACAGTGACAGTTGTGGGAGAGAAAGTAAAGAGATGACTTGGGTAAATTGAAGTATTTAATAAGATATGCTACACTGGGGCAGTTAATGCAGGTGAATACAGGCAAAGAAGGGAAAGGAAAGCACTGGAAAGATTTTATATAACACTACAATGAAGTTGATCATGACATTGAAGAACTGAGATTCTTGCCCTTTATTGTTAGAACTAAATTTACTGCACCTTGTCCAGGCATTTGGTTTATTGGTCTTTCTATAATTACAGTTTTTCTAACAATATTTATATTGAATGTTAACAGTGTTATGCAGATTTGATATGCTAATTATATGGGGAAATAATATTGCCTGCAATGGTCTGTCTTTCAGTGAATAAATTTTTAGCCTTCGAAGGCCCCGTGCTGCTGGATATGCGTATTAAGCATTTGATGAAAACAAAGCAATTATCTCAAGCAACTGCCTTAGCAAAACTATGCTCAAACCATCCAGAAATCAGCAGCCAAGGCAATTTTAAACAAACCTATCTAGTCTGTCTTTGTTCTGGATCACCAAATGAAAAACTAATGCAAGAGGTGAGTATATTTTATGTCTGTTTCTCAAAACAAAATTCCTTTCTCTAAAGGGGAAAGTATTGGGAAACATGATCTGAAAATTATGAAAGAAACTGAAGTTTTAAGATCATAAGTACAATCACAGTTTCACTTAGTGACCGTTTTGCTTAATGACCAAGTTGTCAGCCCCAATAGTAGTTGCTAAACAAAGGCTACCTATATAAGGCAAAATTGTGGTTTGCAGGAACTAGTCTTCCAATTTCTTGCCTTTCTTTTGCAATTGATTAGCAACAGTGTTTCACTACAGTTGGGATCAGAATTTCTGTCATAAGTCATCTCAGTTGGACCCACTTTTATGAAAAATTTTACTGCAGTCATTAAGCAAATCATGTGATTATTAAATCCAGTTATACCAATGGGTATTTTTTTTGTGGAAATGGGCAAAATAGATTGCAAATTGTGATCATCTAACCACAGGGTACTGTAACTAGCCTTAAACGTGAGCCCAATGCCAAGAGACCAAATTGCAAATGACCATCGGGATGTGCGATAGTTGTAAATGTGAGTACAAGTCATAAGTCACTTAGCCAAGGCTGTCATAACTTTGAATCATGCTAAGCAAACAGTCATAAGTCAAAGACTATTTCTACTGATTTTTTTTTTTAAATACTGAAATAATAAATGATAATTCTGGGTACGGTTTTCTGCAGAAGTACTTGAGATATGAAGTAATTGAGGTAGCTATTGCATTAGGTGCAAAGTGTAGAAAGTGGGAGACTGAATTCTATTGCCGCCTTAGGTGCAAAGCCAGATGGGTGACCTAGGGCCAGTCACACTTTCTCTTTTTTATATATAAATAATTTATTAGGTTTTACAAGGATATTATTATTATTATTAATTAAACTTATATGCCGTCCTTCTCCCAAGAATGGGATCAATATGGGTATTGGGTAGGGTTCGGGAGTGGGATTGGGGTGAGGGTAGGTACAAAAATGGTGTTGCCCCCAACAATAATTCCACGCTTTAGCAAGCAGACTGTCGTCTGGATACAAATATTAAATAATTGTAATTAATGTAATGGTAAATAACTATAATCAATAACAATAGCAGTAATCATAAAAATAATAGCTAGTCAGTAGATGTCATTCATCCTATTAAACTTGACAATCCTTTCTCGCTAGATCATGTTGCTAACCATTGATACAAAATTTTCCCATGTTTTAAAATAAACTGAGTCTTCTTTCTCTTTAATCTCTAAGGTTAATCTGTCCATTTCTGCACATTCTAAAATTTTTGTAATTATAATCTGGTCAGATGGTAAATTTTCATTTTTCCAGAATTGGGCAAATGCTATTCTCGCAGCTGTCAATACATGTAATATTAAATATTCATTCTCTTTTCCATAATTAAGTCCTGGTATTCCCAACAAGAACAATTCTGGGCAGTCACACTTTCTCTTTTTTTTTTATATATAAATATTTTTATTGGTTTTTTATAAGATTTTTAACAAAAAATGAAATAACAGTTCAACTGTAAACAATTATATACATACAATTCGCAAACAATCAAACAAAACTGCTCGGTACCCCCTCACCACCACATCCTTCTAAATCAAAACTAACCCACTCTTCTTCCCTCTAACAACCTACTTAAACCTTTCTCCAATTCCATCCTCTCCTCCCACCTACACTCTCCCTCATACCTTCTTCCTACCTGCCTGACTTTCACTCCTCCCTCTTCTTCCAACCAATGTGGTGCCCGGAGGCCACCCGAGCAACCCCTTACCACCTAAAAAGAGAAAAGAAAAAAAACTCCCCAAATCAGTTGAAAAAATATAAAATAACTATTATTAAAACCCTCCCCCCTCCCCCCCCCAGGCTTCCCAAAGTGAATACAGGGTAAAAACGCAAGAAACCCCCCTAAACTACTTATACGTAATTATTTAACTATAAAACAAATATAATTCCTTCAATTGATATTTCTTCTGTATATAATCTATCCATTTTTTCCAGTCCATCAAAAATTGTTCATTTGAGTGGTCTTTCAAATATGCAGATATCTTTGCCATTTCAGCCAAATTCATAACTTTTAATGTCCATTCTTCAATAGATGGTGTTTCCGATGTCTTCCAATATTGACCCACCAACAGTCTTGCCGCCGTAATCAAGTTCAAAATCAATTTAGTCTCTACGGTGGTACAGTCTTTTATAATACCTAATAAAAATAACTGTGGTGAAAATTCAATACGCTTTTTCAATATATTTTGGAGAATCCACCATATTTTTATCCAAAAAGCCTTAATTTTTTTACAAGTCCACCAGATATGAAAATAAGTAGCATCCATAAAATCACATCTCCAACATTTAGGTTGCATATTTGGATACATAAGTGATAATTTTTTTGGATCTAAATGCCATCTATAAAACATTTTATAAAAATTTTCTCTTAAATGCTGAGCTTGTGTAAATTTTACATTCTTCACCCATATCCTTTTCCAGATTTCCATCGTAATTGGATGTCCAAAATTACCTTCCCATTTAATCATACAATCTTTAATTAGTTCATTTCCAGAATCAATTTCAATTAAAACATCATATATTCTTTTAATATGCATACTTCTTTGATCTCTAACTTGTTGAATTAATTTTCCATCCTTTAAAGAAAAACCCATTTTAATATCTTTTTGGCATCTAGCCTGAAGTTGCATATATGAATACCAATTAAGAGCTATTCCTTCTTCCCTTAATCTATCTAGTGATTTCAATTCTAAGCTATTCCCTTCTTTAATTAAGAACTTCTCATAGGGTACCACATCCTGAATTTGTTGTCTATTTATACTCTCTATTGCATGCCTGGGAATTGTCCATAATTGTCCATAATTTTACCATTTAACTTATAAGAATACTTTTTCCAGACACGCAACAGTGAATTTCTCAGTAAATGTTCTTTAAAACCCCTATCCAACTTTTTTTCATAAATTAAATACGCATGAAACCCATACAATAATCCGTACCCTTCTATATTCAATATTCTTTCGTTAGTTACATTAATCCAATCACTTATTGCTACTAAAACTGCTGCATAATAATATAGCTTAAAGTTAGGCACTTTCAAACCACCTCTTTCCCTTATATCTTGAATAAGTTTTAGTTTAACCCTTGGTTTCTTGCCATTCCAAATAAATCTATTAATACCTTTCTGCCACTCCTCCAAATTCCCATCCTTTTTAAGTATTGGTAACATTTGAAATAGAAATAAAAATTTCGGCAATACATTCATTTTAACTGCAGCAATCCTTCCCAACATTGATAATTGTAATTTTTTCCAGTTCTCCAACTCTAATTGTACTGTTCTCCATAAGGATTCATAATTATTCTTATACAATTTCCCATTTGACGCTTCAATATAAATTCCTAAATATTTAACTTTCTTAACTATCTCACACCCCGTTATTCTTTCCAAATCCTGTTTTAATTTATCACCTAAATTTTTAACCAGCATTTTTGTCTTGGATATATTTAGTTTAAAACCTGATACTCTTCCATAACTTTGTATAATTTCCATCAACCTCTGAGCTGACTGTATTGGTTGCGTTAATGTCACAAGTAAATCATCTGCAAAAGCGCATAATCTATAATCATGTTGCCTAATCTGAACTCCTTTTAAATCATCTGAAGCTCTGATCTTATTCAATAAAACCTCTAAAGTTAACACAAACAGTAAAGGGGATAGGGGACAACCCTGCCTGGTGCCTTTCTCTATATTGAATAAATCTGTTAATTGGCCATTCACAATAATCTGCCCTGTTTGTTTCTGATATACTGCTAATATAGAATTGATAAACTGGTCCCCCATTCCCATCTTGACTATAAGTCTTTTCAAAAACAACCAGTTCAATCTATCGAAGGCTTTTTCCGCATCCAAAAACATAAGAACTGCCGGCACCTGAATATGTTTATCCAGATGTTCTAGTATATTAACAAGTTGTCTAACATTAGTTTTCATCTGTCGCCCTTGTAAAAAACCAGTTTGATCCGGATGAATTATTTGAGTTAAAACTGTCATTAATCTATTAGCCAAAATTTTTGCAAAAATCTTGTAGTCAGTATTCAACAAAGAAATAGGTCTAAAATTCTCCACTTTAACATTATCTTTACCCTCTTTAGGAATCAAGGAGATATAAGCCGTTTTCCATGAAGGTGGTACCCGACCCCCCTCTTGAATATTTACAAATAGTTCTCTCATAGGTATAACCATTTCTTCCTGTAAAGACTTATAATAGATCGCTGTAAAACCATCAGTTCCAGGAGATTTTCCCATTTTCAGTTGCTTAATTGCAGTAATAATTTCTTCTGATGTAATCAATGCGTTTAATCTGTCTCTTTGATCCAATGTTACTTTCAAAACATTTTGATTTTCTAAAAAGGCATCTATCTCTTTCTCTTGAACCTTCTCTTCAGAATATAATTTAGTGTAGAATTCTAGGAAAGCTTTTTTGATAATTTCTTGTTGAAATACTTCTTGCCCCTTATATTCTACCTTCTCAATTATACGGGATTTTTGTTTTTTCCTTAATGTGTAAGCCAACCATCTGCCAGGTTTATTAGCGTTAAAAAATGTATTGTGTTTAACATATTGCAAATTCCTGGCAACTTGGTCAGCCATCAACATATCAAATTGTTTCCGTAAAATCTTTAACCCTTCTTTAATATTACTATCATCTGGTTTCTTTATTAATAATAACTCCTTTTTCTTTATTTCCGCTTCTAACACTCTCCTTTTTTCCTCTTGTCCACGTCTATGCCTTGCATTTAGCTCAATTAAAATTCCGCGCATATGAGCCTTACTAGAGTCCCAGAGAGTTTCTATTGCCATTTCCCTATTCATATTTAACATAAAAAATTCCTTCATAGCCTTTTTACATTCTTCCACATTTGCCTCATATTTAAACAAATTTTCATTAATTCTCCAAGATCTTCTAGTAAACTGACCAGTGTTTAATTCCATCATAACCGGGTTATGATCTGACAACACATTAGATAAAATTTTTACCTTCTTTAAACTTAATATAAAATCACTAGTAGTTAAAATAAAATCAATTCTAGAAAATGATTGATGTCTATCAGAAAAGAAAGTAAACTCTTGATCCCTACCATGTCTTTCTCTCCATATGTCTGACAAATTAAAGTCATCTTTAATATCAAAAAACGATTTGGGCAAAACAGAACGCGATTGGGGAACAGATGAGATCTTTTTCTTATCCAAACCAACATCAAGAATACCATTCCAATCTCCCATCAAAATACAAGATCTATAATCCAATTGTATTAATTTTTTATGTAATAACTTATAAAATGTACCTTGTTGCTGGTTTGGAGCATATACACCCATCAAGAGAACTTTCTTCCCATCTTGTAAAATTTCAATAGCTAAAAATCTACCTTTAATATCTGCTTCTATTAATTTAGCTTTTATATGATTCTTAACATAAATAACAATTCCATTTTTCTTCTCTGAAGATGCTGCCACAAAATGTGTACCCAGCCTATTATTTATCAAATATTTTTGATCAGAAATTCTAATATGAGTTTCTTGTAGACAGATTACATCATTTTTACATTGCTTCAAATAATGAAATATCTTCTTCCTCTTCTGTGGAGAATTTAAACCATTCACATTCCATGTCAAATATTTATTTGACATGACCTTTTTGAGAAAGCTTCTGCAAAGCCAAAGCCACTTCCTCCCTCCTCTTAGGCCTTGCTCCCATGGCTTCCGAAGATGTCGATGCAACTTGTTTTGAATAAGTTGATTTTGCTATTTCTCTTTGATCCATAATCTTGATAGCCTCACGTGTGTATCTTTGTTCCTTAGGCCTCTCAGCAACCAAAGGTTGAAAAATATCAATACTCTGCACTAGTTGAGCCTCTGCACCTAATTCTTTATCCTTATCTGGTGTTGAAGTTAGTTGAAGATCCATTAGTTGAGATGATTCCTTATCTTTTTCAGGAGCTGCCCTCTTAGGTCTTGGAGATTCAAATTTACCACTTAACAATATATTCTCAAAAAAGTCCTTTGCTTTAGCAACTGAGGTTAAACGATACCTGTTATTCTGAAAAAATAAAGAAAGTCCAGAAGGAACCTCCCACCTATATTGTATCTCTCTTTTTTTGAGCTCATCTGTCAAAAAGGCATAGTCTTTCCTTGCTCTCAACATTTTGGGAGGTATCTCTTTCAAAACCTGTACTTCTTGGCCAGCGATACTTAATTGTTTATTATAAGCTTTGGTAAGAACCCAATTTCTAAATTTTCTTGTACTGAAATATATCACAATGTCTCTGGGCAAATTTCTTTGCGCTGCAATACGAGAATTCATCCTGAATATACGTTCCAACTGCCAGGCCACATTTTCAACCGTATCCTCCAGAAAGGTTGCTAAAGCTTCAACAAAAATTTTTCTTAAATCTTCTTGAGTCTCCTTTGATATTTCTCTAAAACCTCTAATTCTGACAGCCAGCTGCATCTGGTGGTATTGTGTCAAAACATTTTGATCCTGTAAATCACTTCTAATTTCCTCTAATTTTTCTTCCATTTGCTGCTCTACTCCTTCCAGCTTTCCTTCAACACCCACAGCATAATCCCAGACTCCTCTAATAGCTTCAACAATATCTTCTCTTATCTCTGAGTTATGAGCTTCTATCATAACTTTAAAATCTTTTATTCTGTTCTTCTATCTTCTCCTCCAATTTATCTAACTTATCATTTACTGTAGATAAAGCTGTTGATAGTGCAGAAGCCAGTACAGTCTGCAAATCTTTCATTGTGAGCATTTCTGGAGGGGGTTGTGTAGAAACTTGAGGTTCTGTCGATGTCTGCGCTACAGGAGCTAAAGGGGCAGATTGTGATTTTGCTAGCTGCCCAGGGGATGGTATAGCCGCCTTCGCTGCAGCTGTCTTTAATCTCGTCGTCATTTTTCCCCCCCCTTAAGTTACCAAAATTTCCTCCCTTCTTAATTTATTTTAAATTATTTTAAAATCCAATTGTGTTGTGATTCAGTAAAAAATTCAACTCAAAATGGTTCCTCAAACTTCACTTCCGCAAAAGCAGAGAAAGTTCAGTTTCGCTTTCAAGCACTTTCACTTAGCGCCATCTTGAAAGGGTTATGTTGATTGAAAGAATAATAGTTACATAGGCAGAAACAAAGTAACAAAATACTTGCGTTACTCAGAAAACTCCTGTATTCACTCCATCTGTATAAAGTCCTTATTATGTATTTCTTAAAAGCAGAGGCGGTCGCGGCGTCTGTTTTTGTCAGCCGACAGAAGCGTCTCTGGGCAGGAGCATTCCAAGTGCCCAGGGAGCACACCTTCTCCGTCTCTGAAAATTAATTCCAGAGATCTTAGAAGGGCTCAACCTTACACTTGTTGCTCTACACCTCTTCTTCGCCCGAAGAGGGGTTTTCCCGCCGCGACAAACAGCTGATGAGCGCTGTTCTAGCGGCTTTTACTGATCCAGAGAACGGAGCCTCACAGTGGAGACTCTGGCGGCGCCGGCGGAGCCACCGGAAGCCCGGCAGTCACACTTTCTCAATCCTAGGAAGCAGGCAATAGGAAACCACCTTAGCAAAATACCTTGCTAAGAAAATACTCCTGGTGGTCACTAGGAGTCAAAACTGACTTGAAAGCATATTCTCTCTCTTTTTCTTTCACAATATGCATAGAATAACAGTTTGGGTAATAGATTTAATATATAAGAATTTGTTTTATTTTTGAAAAATAAATCTGGTTTTACTTCAAACATAGGCACATGATCTGAAACATCAAGGTTTCATGCGCACTTTGAAAGGCTTGACAATTGCCTCGTGAACATTCTAAGGTTATTAGAAATGAAAAATATTAATGTGGGAGAAAAGGAGAATTAATAAATGTGTAGTAGGAAGATAATTCAATTAGCTTTTAATTTTAGTTGTTAAGATCCAACCCATTTATTTTTGAAAGTTTCCGGCGTTTTGAAATGTTACTATCAAATTATCGTTCATTTGAAAATAAACATTTTATTGTTCATGATTTGTCTCATCCTACAGATTGCAGATATAGACTGTAAAGATGCTTTAGAAATGATCTGTAATCTAGAATCAGAAGGAGATGAAAAGAGTGCTCTGATTTTGTGTGCAGCATTCTTATCTCGGCAGCTACAGCAAGGAGAGATGTATTGTGCGTGGTAGGTTCCAGTTTATTTGATCTCTGTTTTGATCAGCACATGTCTCATTTAGCAGTAAAATAAAGGTTTTTATCACCAGATAAACTAATGCATTTGAAGTTATTTTTTTTAATTAAAAGTCATGTAGCATATTATTACATAGCAACATTAGTTTTAAAGTCTTCAAAACATCAGTTTCTCGCTGTCTATTTTTCATTAAAAATTTAATGTTCTATTAATACATGTTGCAGACATAGTTTTTTAAATCCTGTCTGCATTTTATGGCATCTTTTTGTGTGGTTATGAAATCTTCTTGTTCCAATATATTTTTATGGAGCATTTGCTGGTAATAAGCAGGCTTTTTAAATAAACATAAACTTATATTAGAATACAGTTAACATTGAAATTTCCATTTCTTCTAGGGTAGCATCAGAAAATTTACTTTCAGTATTTAAAAATGTTAAGTTAGTTTTGAAAAGGCTGATTTATTTAACATTTCAGGATGTTTTATGCACTGAAAAGCATGACAAAAATAAATGCTTGAACGGTAGTGCTGAAGTAAGATTTGTGGCTTTCTTTATTTTTTAACTCAACTCCAGCCTCTGGAAGAATTTAGATGAACAATATTTCATCCCCTTAAAAAACACAAAAATTAAGTTTTTTCCTCATGGTCATCTTTAGTAATTTAGAGCAAAGAGCACCATAATTTCACAGAAGGATATTCTGTGAATATCCTATTTTAAGGGATTGCGTTTTTCTGCCAGATGGCACAAGGTGTTTCATTTATTGATGTTATTTATTTATTAAATTTATATGCCAATAAGTTGACCCTGGAATTCATTCTTCTGTTAATGAGTAGTAGAAGAATGCCTGCAGAAAAATTCTTTCAATTCTCCAGCATGATGACTGAAGAGTCCACCAATGGGTTATTTCAGTCCTCCTGCCCAATCAGACTAAGATGTCAAGTTGTCACGCCCCCTCATTATCTGATGCTTCCAGTTTTCATCTTAGTCTTCGCCCGTGAGGATATGAGAACTGACTCTCTCTCTTCTTGGATGCAGGTTGGACTAGATGAGTTAATTCTTTGGTGGATTCTTCTGATATCTAGGAGAATTAGCTGTTTTTTCCCTTTCCTCTCTCTATTCCCTCTTTCTTCGAGGCTTCTAGGCTCAATTCTTTCTCCCTTTCCTGGGTTCTGGGAGGGTAGGGATTTCGTTGTTTTTGCTCCCAAAATTTCAGCAATCGTATTTTGTGAGTGGGGGAGGTTTTCTCTGCTGCGTGCTTTGCACGGCCGCGTGACTCCCTCTCAGCTGAATTTAGCCGGCAAGAAGCCTTGCGGCCGCCATTTTGAATTTGTTTCAGCTTGAGGGGGGGTTTCTTGCCGTGCTGGTCGTTACTGTGCACTTCGGAGGGCTCAGATCCCTCTTCCCCTTTAGTTTGTCGCTTGCTGCAGCGCTAAGGGGCCCTTTTAAAACAGCGTGGCTATCTTAGAGGGAATAATTATTTTAGTGAGCAAGCGCTGCTGAAACACCGGTCTTGGCTTCTGCTCACCTCCGCTTGCCTGGTTCTGGCCCTTTCTGCATCTGGTGGTTGCAAGATCCTGACCATTGCCACTACATGTGAGACACGTGTGACTTCGTCACCTTGACGTCAGGCCAAATGGACAAATTCCTTGGGCCTAGGTGACGTGCGTGTAAGCGCGCAGCGTGAGTCTGGTTTGCCAGTGATCCAGTCTACGCTAATCCACGTGCGGTCCCCTGCGCAGGGTCTACCGCGTCTCTTGCAGAAAAGAGTTAGTCTCGGAGTCTCGTCCGGACCATTCTCAATACCATGGCAGAACCCACTGAGCCTCAGCCTTTGGAAACTGGTGAAGTTGCTGCTCACGCTGTTCAGGTCCCTGAACCACCTGGAGGTAAAGCCAAGTCCAAATCCAAGTACGGCAGAAAGGCTGGCAAGGCAAGCAACAAACAGGCCGACCAGTTGCCCGAGGCCCTAGAGAAGCAGTTCTCAAGGGCACAGAGATCTTCATCAGTCCATGGTGTTATGCCCCCGGTCCCCGCAACACCTGAGTTGGGGGCTCATCTTCTTCCTTTGGGAGCCTGGTCTTCTATTCCTCAGCAGGTCCCAGCTCAGACCGGTGGTCAGGTAGGACCCCCCTGTTTGGGGAGGATCTGGGGTTGCCTGGCCCGTCATCGGCGCCGGTGGTTGCCTTCACTCCTACGGCTGTGGGGTCACGGCCTCCGCTAGAGCCGTACTCTTCAGACCAGATCCACAACTTGATTTCCAGAGCGGTGTTACAGGCCATGGCTTCTGCAGGTCAACAGCAGACGGTACCTGTCCCAGGTCCTTCCTTGCTGGCCATCACCGCAAGACCTGCGTTGGATTGCTCAGGTATGATTTCCCCGGCCCATTCTTCAGATTCTGAGTCTTCAATGGGCTCGGACTATGACGAGGGTGGGGATCGCTGGTCTGATTGCGAGGAGCCTGCTCACGATCCCCAGCCAATGGCGGAACTTTTCAATCCGTCAGTCTTCCCTTCCCTGCTATACAGGGCCTGTTCTTCAGTTAAGATTAAGTCTGATGTGGATCCTGCTCCCCAGCCTTCCTCAGATCAGGACACGGATCCACTATTTGCTGAACCGGTGGTGAAAAATCTCCAGATCCCATGCCCCGCTCTGTTCCTGAAAAATATTCAAGGACAGTGGGAATCCCCGACAGCTTAGTCTTCTCAGGCAGCATCAGAAAAGAAGATTGTAGATATGGCTAAAACCCTGTCGGATCTACTGGAGGTACCCAAAGTAGATGAGTCTTTGGCTCCGCTTTTCTCCACAGCGAGCCTCCCAGCCGATGTTTCCAACGCTCTTAAGGCAGAAGACAAAAAGTCTGACCTTTCCTTGTGTAAGGTCCACTTGGCATCGGCTTGGGCTGCTAAGGCGGCTACTGCCACCTCCTTCTTTGCCAGGATCTCTATTAGTTGGCTTAGACAACTGCAGGATAGGGTTCCCCTGGAAGAGGTTAGGATCCATCAGGACCTAACCAAACTCATAGCCACCTCTGAATATATGGCTGATGTTTCCCTCTTCTCAGCTAAGCATTCTGCCCGCGCCATAGCCTCCAATGTAGTTACTCGGAGGCTGCTCTGTCTTAAAAATTGGAGGGCCGAAAGCAAGGATAAGTGGCGCACTGCTACGGCTCCCTTCACTGGGGGTAAACTTTTTGGTGACGCATTAACGCCTTTCCTTATTGACAATAAGCACAAGCAAAAGGTGATTTCTCACGTCTCCAAGAAATTTAACAGGCGTTTCACTCCCTATGGTCGCCGCCAGTCCTTTCGGACTGGTCCCAAAAGCTTCGGGGGGATGGAGGGCTATCCTAGATCTCAAGGGGCTGAACTTCCACCTACAATACAGGAAGTTCAAGATGCAGACCCTGCACTCTATTCTGGGCATCATCAGGAGAGGGGACTTCCTCACATCAATAGATTTGAAGGAGGCTTACCTTCATATTCCAATTTGCCCGGAACATCGCAGGTTCTACGGTTCTGCTATCTGAACTGCCACTTCCAGTACAGGGTGCTTCCATTTGGTCTTTCATCAGCTCCCAGGGTCTTTACCAAGATCCTGGCGGTACTGGCAGCACATCTGCGGCTAGTCCCCGTAAGGGTCCAGTGCTATCTGGACGACATTCTGATACAGTTTCCATCTCCCTGCCTGGCCCAGTCAGATTTGAATCTCACTCTCAGAGTCCTTCAGGAACACGGATTTCTGATCAACTTCATGAAAAGTCAGACACCCCCTTCAACCCACCTGTTACACCTAGGCGCAGTGATAGACACGGACTCCTGTCACGTGTATTTGTCGGACGACAGAGTCCAGAGCATCAGGGACCTGGTGCTCAGGGTATGCAGGAGCAGGAAGGTGTCTCTAGCCACTCTGTCCCAACTCCTGGGGGAATTGATTTCATGCATAGCCATAGTCCCATGGGCCCGTCTACATGCCCGGGCCCTGCAATGGTTCATGCTGCCGTACCAGAGACAGCATTCCAACACGTCCAGCCAACTGGTGCGCGTCCACCGTCAGGTGCGTCTGGCCCTGGGCTGGTGGGGATCCTCAGCCATTCGCAGGGGCACTCTGTTCAAAGAACCCGATCGCATTTGCGTAACCACAGATGCGAGCCTCTTCGGTTGGGGAGCTCACCTCTTACACCAGATAGCTCAGGGTCGGTGATCGCAATCCGATCTGACCCACAATTTATTTATTTATTTATTTGTTCGGATTTGTATGCCGCTCCTCTCCGAAGACTCGGAGCGGCTCACAACATACACATAAAACAATTTCAATGTAAATCCAAACAAAAACATTAAAAATGAAACCCCATACATACTCATCAATCACGCCACAATCAACAATCATCCCCAGGCCTGCCGGCAGAGGTAGGTTTTTAAATTCTTTCGGAAGGCCGGGAGAGTGGGAGAAACGCGGACTTCAGGAGGCAGTTGGTTCCAGAGAGTGTGCGCCACAACAGAGAAGGCCCTCCCCCTAGGACCCGCCAGACGACATTGTTTCGCTGACAGGACCCGGAGAAGGCCGACCCTGTGTGCTCTCACCGGTTGTAGGGAAGTATGTGGCAGAAGACGGTCCCGCAAGTATCCAGGTCCAATGCCATGAAGGGCTTTATAGGTAATAACCAACACTTTGAATTGCGCTCGGAGACTGATAGGCAACCAATGCAGCATGCGGAGGGTTGGTAAAATGTGGGCACGACGAGGAAGGGCCACAATTGCTCGCGCAGCTGCATTTTGCACTAACTGTAGTCTCCGAACACTCTTCAAGGGTAGCCCCATGTAGAGAGCATTGCAGTAGTCAATCCTCGAGGTGACAAGGGCATGTGTGACTGTGAGTAGAGACTCCCGATCCAAATAAGGGCCCAACTGGTGCACCAGGCGAACCTGGGCAAATGCCCCCCTCGCCACAGCCGATAAATGATGTTCCAATGTCAGCTGTGGATCGAGGACACCTAAGTTGTGGACCTTCTCCGAGGGGTTTATAGACTCATCCCCCCAGAGTAATGGAAGGACAGATTGAAGTGTCCTTGGGAGGCATCACCCACAGCCACTCTATCTTGTCAGGGTTGAGTCTTAATCTGTTAGCGCCCATCCAGACCCTCACAGCCTCCAGACACCGGCACATCACCTCAACCGCTTCACTGATTTGGCCAGGAGTAGAAATGTACAGCTGAGTATCATCAGCGTACTGATGGTATCTCACTCCGTGCCGGTGGATGATCTCACCCAGTGGCTTCATGTAGATGTTAAAAAGTAGGGGGGAGAGAACCGACCCCTGAGGCACCCCACACGGGAGTAACCTAGAGGTGGACCTCTGATCCCCCACAAACACCGACTGCGACTGACCAGAGAGATAGGAGAACCACCGCAACACGGTGTCCCACACTCCCAATCCCTCCAGCCGGCGCAGAAGGATACCGTGGTCGATGGTATCGAACGCCGCTGAGAGGTCAAGAAGTACCAGGAAAGAGGACTGGCCTCCATCCCAGGCCTGCCAGAGATCATCCATCAAAGAGACCAAAGCAGTTTTGGTGCTGTAGCCGGGCCTGAACCCAGACTGCAGAGGCCCCAGATAATCAGCTTCCTTCAGAGACCGCTGGAGCTGAAGTGCCACCACTTTCTCAATAACCTTCCCCATAAAGGGGAGGTTAGAGACCGGACGATAGTTGATCAAAATTGCTGGATCCAGGCAAGGCTTCTTGAGGAGGGGGCGCACGAGTGCCTCCTTTAAAGGAGCCGGGAAGGACCCCTCCCTCAAAGAAGCGTTGACAATCTCCTGGATCCAGGTACGTGTCACCTCCCTACTAGCAAAAACCAGCCAGGAGGGACACAGGTCCAACAAACAGGTGGCGGAACACACAGCTCCAATGGCCCTATCCACTTCATCAGGCGTAACAGCCTCAAACTTGCCCCAGATGATCGGACAAGAGATGCCCCTGTCACCTCTACTGAATCATTATCAGTCGACTTTGCTTCACAATAGGAGTCTAGGTCGGCCCGGATCTGAGCTACTTTGCGAAACAATATCAATTGGATGGAGCTCAGAGCGATGCACTTGGCCTTAAGGCATTTCCAGGCCTGATCAAGGGGCGTCATGTGCTAGTCCTAACGGACAACGTAGCCGCGAAAGCCCATGTGAAGCGGCAAGGGGGTACCCGGTCAAAGTCCCTCATGACAGAGGCTCGAGCACTGGGCACATGGGCAGAGAAAAACCTGCTCTCCATCAAAGCCGAGCATATCTCGGGGGAGGCAAATCGGCAGGCAGACTCTCAGCAGGTTGACAGTGGACCACTCGGAGTGGAAGTTACACCCGGATATTTTCGAGGAAATCTCGGCCTGCTTTGGCCACCCGCTGGTGGATCTGTTCGCCTCACCACACAACACTCAGCTGCCCAGGTTCTTCTCTCGCTTCCCGTCACAGGGAGCGGAGGGGGCGGTTGCCCTATGCAGCAGGTGGCCGCGAGGCCTTCTGTATGCCTTTCCCCCGTTGCCTCTACTTCCTGCGGTTATCCGGAAGATTCTAGAGGAGCAGGCGGAGGTGATCTTCATCGCTCCCCATTTGCCAAGGAGACCATGGTTTGCGGACCTGGTAAGTCTTTCTACGTCCACTCCGTGGAGGATCCCAGACAACAAAGTACGGTTGACGCAGGGGGTCCTTCTGCACCCGGATCCCCAGTGGCTTCAATTGACCGCCTGGCACTTGAACGCCGCATGCTGACCAGGGAGTCATATTCAGCGGAAGCGATCGATATGATCCAGGCGGCCAGGCGTCCTTCGACCAACCGTATCTACGACCACACGTGGAGACATTTCTGTCGTTGGTGTGACAAGCCACGCCCGAGTCTTTCGTGAGTCTTTCAAGTGTAACCATTCCCTTGGTCCTTGATTATTTAATGCAGGGTGTCAAGAAAGGGTTGGCTCCAAATACTATCCGCAGGCAGCTAGCGGCCCTTTCTTCGGTGTTGTCCTGGGATTCCTCGGATTCCTTGTCCAGTCACCCTGCCATTAGATCCTTCATCAAGGGTGTCTCCAACAGCAGACCCCCGGTGGTTCATAGATTCCCTTCTTGGGACCTTCCCCGGGTTCTTCAGGCTCTAACTTCAGCCCCGTTTGAACCTCTTAGGACTTGTTCATTACGACACCTTTTACTCAAGGTTTCCTTTCTGATTGCGGAACTGGCGGCCTTGTCAATCAGGAGGGACCTGTGTACCTTTCATGAGGACAGGGTTGTCCTCAGATTGGACCCTGCCTTTATTCCTAAGGTTAATATGGTGTTCCACAGGGCACAGGAGGTCGTCCTTCCGGAGTTCTGCCCACGCCCGTCACATGACTTGGAACGGCAGTGGCATCGCCTGGACGTAAGAAGACCCTTACAATGCTATATCAAGCGCACAATGGCCTTCCGTAGGTCGGAAGCCCTGTTCGTCTCCTTTCAGCCTTCTTCCATGGGCCAAAAGGTGTCTGCTTCCACGATTGGCAGGTGGATCAGGGCCTGTATCGCTAGCGCTTATGGTTCTCTCGGATTGCCAGTTCCGGCTCATGTGACGGCTCACTCAACCCGCAGTGCTGCAACGACGGTGACGTGGCCTACCCAGGCGTCCATTGAGGACATTTGCAGGGCGGCGACATGGTCTTCGCCTTCCCCATTTATTTGGCACTATCGTTTGGATAAATTTGCGTCAGTCGATGCCGCTTTTGGCAGACGCATTTTACAACAAGTAGTCACACCATCTGGGGACTCGGTTCCAACTGACCCCCGCCCGTAGGGACTCAGGTGGCTTTGGTACGTCCCATTGGTGGATTCTTCAGTCATCATGCTGGAGAAGGAGCGTTGGCTTACCTGAACCTTTTCTCAGCATGATGATGAAGAATCCACGCCCTCCCTTATTTCACGGTCAGTTAGGGCCGAGTTGGTTTCTTGTCCCTTTCTTATTTTTCTTACACCTGCTTGAGAGTCACCACGTCCATCGGTTGTCATTGGCTCTGGCGTCGATGAAACTGGAAGCACCAGATAATGAGGGGGCGTGACAACTTGACATCTTAGTCTGATTGGGCAGGAGGACTGAAATAACCCATTGGTGGATTCTTCATCATCATGCTGAGAAAAGGCGTTCAGGTAAGCCAACGCTCCATTTCTACCCTACTGCAATCTGAACAAACACTTCAATGATCTACAGCAGAGGTCCCCAATCTTTTGGGCACCAGGGACTGGTTCCATGGAGAAACGTTTTTCCACGGACTGGAGAGTGCGTGATTTTGTGTGCTGCCTGCATCCCACGGATGGGGCTTTGCTTATTTGTGCGGACCTGTTGCTGGCATACCGTGGCCTGGTATCGGTCCACGGACCGGGGGTTGGGGACCCCTGATCTACAGTGAGAATAAAACACAAAATACATAGCAGTACAAAAAATATGCCTAAACCCACTAATAGTCATTAAGTGGCATTTACCCCAAAGGCCTTCAGTAGAGTTCTGTCTTGTGCTTCTTCTTCATGTCTGAACCAAATTGAATTCTAATGAGAAATCATTCCGGAGGACCAGATCTATTACAGAAAAATAATTATTCTGAGTTTTGACCCCAGAAGTGGAGAACAAGCAACTGCTCCTGGCACAATAAAATTGATTAGGATAACTCCAATGGAGAGATGTGCTCCTACAGATAACCTGAGGCCAAGTTAAATAAAAACTGTGTAAATTAATAGCATTAACTTAAATTGCACTGAGAAGTTAAGATGGAGCCAATGCAGGGCCTTCAAGACATAATGTTATCTTACCAAATATTGCCAATGAGTAATTAGGCATTTGTATTTTCTGGCAATTAAAACTTCCCACGGTCTTTAAAGACGTACCATGTAGAATGCATTACAGCAGTCTAAGGTAGTGGTGAAGAGAGCATGAGCCATCATAACGAAGTTTTCATGTCCTAGATAAGGCTGCGATCTGCTCATCTGAAGTATCTATTACTTCTTTAGAATAATGCAACCTCGCCCAGCATCATTGCTGGGACCACACACTAGGAGAGCCCTAGTGTACAAACAGTAACTTTATCTTGCTGGAGTTGAATTTTAGTCTATTCTATCCCATTCAGACTCTCACAATCTTCAGGAGAGATTTCAACAGCAACTGTAGTGCTGCAAGGGGTCTTCAGGTAAAATGGAATATCATCAATATGCTGATGATACCAGACCCCAAATTGCCAAATAACCTCCCCAGAGACTTAATGTAGATACTAAATAATAGAAGGGAGAGAACTAATTCTTGCAGCATCCCATCAGGGATCAACCAACTTGCTAAACTCTATTCCTCTAACTGGAACCTTTCACCAAGAAAGGAATGAAACCACTAAAAAAAAAAATCAACTTCTTTAGAAGGTCTAGAAGAATGCCATTGTCAACACTAGTGAGGGTGGTTTGGAGATGCAAAGTTACTAGGACAAGTATAGTACCACTGTCCAGATCTTTAACGAAGATGATCCACCAAGAATGTGTCTGCCCCATACCTGGGTCTGAACTAGGTAATAAATTTAGTTTAAGTAACTCTGTAATTGGCCCTGAATAATTGCCTCAATAATCTCTGCAAAAAAGAGAAGACTGGAAATCAAGCAGTAGTCTCCTTATATCTTCAAGTCTAAGGAGGGGCTGTTGAGGAAGGACATACCAGTATACAGTACCTTTAAGGGCTGCTGGCCTTGCCCCCTCCCCAGTAAGGAATTCACAGCTTCCCAGATCTTAGAAACTATCCTTCCTCCCAGCTGCCCAAAGGACAGGTACTTAGATAACTGAAAGGGCACTGTACCCACTTTTTAGAAAATTACATGCCAGAAAGAATCCTAGATAATGGCACAGGACAGTGCCCCAGTCATTACAAAGACCTCACCCAAGTGGACTCCAGATTCAAGTGAATACAAGCAAAATGTGCTAACTAATCACAGAGGCTCAGTGGCAACTGCTGTGCAGCTGTTAACACTAAAGAGAGTTAACCACCTGCAAAAGAGCTGCTGAATCACAACTTACCAACTTTATTGCTGGAATAAGCCAGAACTGGCCATGTACCTGTGTTCAGTGAGATTCCCTCTTGGTTATTGTCCATTTGTACTTCAAGCACTGTTTCTATTGCTTCATCTTCCAGAGATCTTCTGAAAACAAAGGAGCCCTCTGGGATTGGCCAGTAGAGAAAGGCCATTTGGGGGAGCAATTTCATCAAAAGCCTAAGTCAGGGGTGTCAAACTGCCAGCCCACGGGCTGGATGCGTCACGCCAAAACTGCGCCCACCCCATTGCCAGCAATGGGGGGAAAGTCGCGATATGTTGCGACACGTCACGTGACATAGTGAGTTTGACACCCGTAGCCTAAGTGCTGCCTCTTGCTTGTTACAGAACAGATTCTCAACTAATTTGCCTGAGAGATTGTCAGAAAAATCACCACGTACTGCTGGAAACCAGACATAAAGACCTGGGTGAACCATCTGAATATGTTAAGTCCTGCATGTGAAATGGGTGGCAGTCAGTTGCATTTGGATCAGAAAGTGATTTGACAGTGGCAAGAAAAGATGGTAGTACTCTTCACATTCAGCTCACATAATAAATGTTTTAAGTGGAGACAAGTTCTAACTTGACTGCCTATACGTGTTGGAGCCAAGATTACCTTGGACAAGACCATTATTAATAGAGTCCAATTTACGGAGACCCTAAATTGGACTCTATTATATATGGCTCAATTGCAGGGAGGTTAAAGTCCCCCAATACAAGGCATGAATGTCAGCTACCTAACTGGTGACCAGACAAAGGAGCCTATAGACATTAGATATCCTATGTGTTGGATATGATTTTAAAGAATAAACATATTTTTCTGAAGAAAAAAGTGGCATTTAATGGTAATAAATAATAGCATGTAATAGTACTGTGGCATTCCTCTAGTACCGCTCTCTTCCTTGCAATTGAAAGTTAATTTGATAAACTAATTCTATGTTATTTCAGTATTAATATTTTGATAAAATTCTTTTTCAGGGAACTGACTCTTTTCTGGAGTAAACTACAGCAAAGGGTAGAACCTTCTGTACAGATATATTTGGAGAGATGTCGTCAACTATCTGTATTAACAAAGGCTGTGTACCACATTTTCTTCCTGATTAAAGTAATAAATTCTGAGGTAGATATGTGTAAGATAATTATTTTTATCACGGTTTGAAATTAAAAATAAAATCTGCAAATTGAAATCACATTGAATGTTAAGATCCCACATGAAGTTAGATAAGAAGGCCTTATCAGATAGGAAGATGTTAGTTTCTTTTAATGTATTAAGGTCTCTTAAGATAAAATTCTTAAAATAAATTATTTTAGCAATTAGATAGAAGCTATAGCTAGGGACCTCTGGACAGCTTCATATATATACCAGTTGTCTCTTTTGTTGAAAAAGCAAATTTGATCATTGTCTTCTATGTGGCTTGTTTTATTACTTTTTTTCTGAAAGCTTCCACAGTCCATAGATTTCAATATTTCATTGGTGAAAAATGTACTTGTTAACTTAAATTGTTTCAGGAAATTAAGAAGTGGACTCGGAGATGGAATGCCAGTGTTAAACCTCATGTTGTTTGCTTAAACCAATGCTGCCCAAACCTTTTCCTTCATTATCCAAACTATTTATCAAAAAGTCTTATCAGACCAGTCACAAATAACTTCCATTATAACTCTAAATAGTCACTGAATGAATGGTCCTAACTGAGACTATCTGTTATAAAAACAATACCATTTAAATGATCTTTAAATGGTCAATTACCTATTGGTAATTTCATCAATTTTCATCTTAATAGGAATAATTTGGGAGATTTTCAAATCTATTTTAGTAAAGATGGCAATCTTTAAGTCAGTTTAAATGTCCCTGTTGTGATGGATAATGAGCCCAAAGAAAAACCATTTTTAGATAATTTACCCAAGTGACTTAAATTCAATATGCCCATTCCATTGGGCATATTTCAGTAGCAATCTTCTGTTGCATAAATATATTTCTCCTTGTACTTCTCTGGACACAATTTATTTCTCTGTTTGCTTATGTGTATCCTGCCTTTATTATTTTTACAAATAACTCAGGGCACCAAACCTATCCAACATACCTTCTTCTGTTTTCCCCATAACAGCAACCTTTTGAGGTGAATAGGTTTCAAGAGTGGAATTTACCTTAATCAATTATTATTGACTGTACCGACTCAAAAAGTTGGCATTTCTTCTTAGTGATGTACTGCATAAATGGAATATTGTTGATAAATCAAAGACCTTGCTGAAATGCATATTTGTTATAATAAAGTTAATGTTTTACATAAAAATTAAGGGTATTTCTTAGAATGAGTTATTATAATCCCAAATAAATGAAAATCTGAAATGAGCATTTGCCCCTTTGAGATAATTAACACTGAGAATTCTTAGTGTTACAATTAATTAATGCAAAATTAATTAAAATAAAAATCAAAGCTTATATGCATTTATAAATTTAGGAACTGGCATTACATTTATAATATCATCTGTTTCTTGCTCTACAGATAGATGCTGCTGGTCTTGCAACCTGTATTGAACTTTGTGTGAAAGCATTACGCTTGGAAGCTAGTGAGAATACAGAAGTTAAAATTTCCATTTGCAAGACAATATCTTGCTTATTGCCTGATGATTTAGAAGTTAAACGTGCTTGCCAACTAAGTGAATTTCTTCTTGAACCTACTGTGGATGCATATTATGCCGTAGAAATGTTGTATAACCAGCCTGACCAGAAATATGATGAAGAAAACCTTCCAATTCCAAATTCATTACGCTGTGAGCTTTTACTTGTATTAAAAACTCAGTGGCCTTTTGATCCAGAATTTTGGGACTGGAAAATGCTAAAACGTCAGTGTCTAGCGTTGATGGGAGAAGAAGCATCAATTGTATCTTCAATAGATGAACTGAATGATAGTGAAATGCATGAAAAGGTAGACGACTGTCAAGATGAGAACAAAGACACTTCAACAAATGGGTTTTCTGGGTGTTTCGATGAGGCTACAAACTTGCTCAGAGGCATTAGAGATAAGAAACAGAAAAACAGAGAAATTAAAAAATTAAGAGAGAGGGGATTTATATCTGCTAGGTTCAGGAACTGGCAAGCATACATGCAATATTGTGTGCTGTGTGATAAGGAATTTCTTGGACACAGAATAGTCAGGCATGCACAGAAACACTACAAGGATGGGATTTATAGTTGTCCAATATGTGCACAAAATTTTAATTCTAAAGAAACTTTTGTTCCTCATGTAACACTACATGTTAAGAAATCCAGTAAGGAAAGACTAGCTGCAATGAAACCACTGAGAAAATTAGGAAGGCCACCCAAAACAGCAGCCACTGGTATAAACAGAAAGAACAATACCCTAGTTAAGCAAGAACAACGACACATAAAAAAGAACAGTCTTTATGCAGCAGACTTCATTGTTTTTAATGACAACGATGGCTCAGATGATGAAAATTATGACAAAGACAAACCTTACATTCCAGAAGTAATTCCAGTTCAAAAGCCATTGCCTGTCAATGAGTTTACTTGTCCTGTTACCTTGTGTAAAAAAGGCTTCAAATACTTCAAGAATTTGATTGCCCATGTAAAAGGTCACAAAGATAATGAAGAGGCTAAACGCTTTCTTGAAATGCAGAGCAAAAAAGTAATTTGCCAGTACTGTAGACGACATTTTGTAAGTGTTACCCATCTTAATGATCATTTACAAATGCACTGTGGTATCAAACCCTATATTTGTATACAGATTAAGTGTAAGGCTAGCTTTAACAGTTATGCTGAACTTTTGAGTCACAGAAAAGAACACCCAGTCTTTAGGGCAAGATGCATGTTTCCCAAATGTGGGAGAGTATTTTCAGAAGCATATTTGCTTTATGATCATGAAGCTCAGCACTATAATACTTTCACCTGCAAAGTTGCAGGTTGTGGGAAAGTTTATCACTCACAGAATGAATTAGAAAAGCATATTGAAGATCACACTAAGTCTGAAAAAATATTACAGTCTGATGGTGATAGTAACTGTTCTCAATCTTTGGAAAATAATGAAAATACTGAAGAAGTCCGTCCAGAAGAGATGCTGGTGCTACCACCTGACAGTAATGTAAATAACTGTGCCAAAGTAGAAAATTATGTCACAGATGAGATCCATGATGAATCACTTGAGTCTGAAAGTACAAAACTATCAACCAATGTACTGGAGCAGCCTAATTCGATCTCCATTGATAGTGGGGAACCACGTTTAACTACTGCAGCAAGGACAGAATCATTAGGTCCAGCCAGTAATGTTTTGATGCCTCTTCTAGGCCAAAAAATTCGAGAGAACATGGCAAAAAAAGGAAAACTACCTGCTGTAAATATTGCCATAGATGTTGGTGCATCTGTCATCCATCCATTTTGCTCAACAGTTGAAGATACTTGCAGTGACCTTTCTGTTTTCCATGAAGGGAAAGAGGATGATTGTGTTGGTGAGGCTCAAACTACTTCCATGAACTCAGCCAAGCTTGAACCTGATGCTCTTGCAACAAAAAGTCAAGGAAAAGAGAGTAGCCATATGTCCTTCAGCACGCAAAATCAATTAGAGTGTCAGAATTTACTTTCTCCAAAGCCTCAGCTTGAAGAGAGTGTTAGGCCAGCTGCTAATCTCTATAATCAGCCTCTGAAGAATTTAGGAGAAATTTCACTTGCTTCTACCCAGAACAATGTAGGCACTACTTTTTTACCCGTTGTACCATTAGCAGCTCCAGTTCCGAGGTTTACTTGCCAGGTTGAAGGATGTACACGAATCTACAATTCTTCTCAGAGCATTGGAAAGCATATGAAGACAACACATCCTGATCAATATGCTGAATTTAAAATGCAGTGCAAGAATAAGAAGAGTAAAAAAATAAGTTTGCAAAACCTGCCAAATGTTAACAAACCAGTTTATTTTTTACCATCGCAAGTATCTACTCCTGCTACTGATGCTTTTCCTCAACAAACCAAAACTACCTTAAATCCTACTTGTACAAGTCAGCTGCAGCAACTATCAAATGTTCTTTTTCCAACACGTTTGGAAAATACAACTAACTCATTATTACCAATTGTGGAAAATGTTGGTCTCTCTTCTCACATTAAAAGTGAATCAGAAAACACTTTAAGCTCTCAGCTGGCAAGCATATCTAGTGGAACTTTACCTTCACAGATGGATGATTTAGAAAAGCCAGTTATGCCTCTGAACATCGACAGTGGTTCTGATCCTTTTCTTCCTTTACCAGCAGAAAATGGGCTCATTTCTCTTTTTCCTTCCCCAGCTCACAATAGTCCTAGTTCTGTCTTCTCACAAATGGAGAATGCCAATCATTTTTCCTCCCAACTAGAAGGAAATACAAATTCTTTTTCAAAAGAGGAAAGTGTTGACATACTCTTCCCTTCACAAATAAATAATGAAAGTAACTTTGGTGAAACCACTTCACAGCCTCTTATATCAGAAAAAACAAAAAAGGATCGTAGGCGAGGTACAGATGGAAAAGACAAAAAGCCAAAGCATAATAAGCGGGCAAAATGGCCAGCAATTATTAGGGATGGCAAATTTATTTGTAGTAGATGTTACAGGGTTTTTTCCAATCCTAGATCACTTGGTGGTCATCTGTCTAAACGATCCTATTGCAAACCTTTGGATGAATCTGAAATTTCCCCTGAAGTTCTACAGCTTAATGGACAATCCTCCCTACTTGCAAGTATGATTCTTTCTTCAAATGTTTTAAGCTTACAACAGCAACAGGAATCAACTTACAATCCAGATGCATGTTTTAAGGAACCATCATTTCTACAGCTGCTTGCTAATGAAAATCGGCCAACTGCCATTTTGCAGAATTTGTTTCCACGGACAAATATGACAAGTTTTAATCCAAATGAAAATGAAGGAAATGAAATTATCAAACAGGCTTTGGAAACTGCAGGAATTCCAAGCACTTTTGATTCTGCAGATACATTACCGCATATAATTACAACCAGCTGTGTTACTAGTGCTACACAAATAAATACAACAGTTTTACCAAATCCAGGCATATCACCTTCATTACCAACAAGTTGCAACCCATCTACCTTGCTCACAGACCAAAACAGAACTCTTAACACCAAAATTTCATCAGAAGAATGCAACAGTTTACCTGTGTTTTCAGATGATTTAATACTTAAAACTATTGAAAATGGCTTGTGCCCTCATCTGGTTCCTAATTCTGCTGCCACAACTCATAATTTGGGAAACAGTCTTCCACGTGTTTCAGTCATAAGTAGCATCAAAAATTCAGAAGTGTGTAGCTTGACTAAAAAAGAAAATAGTGGTTCAAAGAAAAAGAAGAAAACATCTGTTCCATTGGTTGTACCTCACATTTCACAAAATTTGGTAGTTAATGATTTAGCAGGTTTAGGGCTTATCACTAGAAATGTTGAAGGGAATATGCAAGTAGGAGCAGAAAATTTTCAGTCAAATGTAATAGCAAATAGTGAAACTCAAGGATTAGTGGAAAATCTTACACAGAAATTAAGTAATGTTGACAGTGGATTAACAGCAGATATC
The DNA here is from genome assembly GCA_034064705.1 of Bothrops alternatus. Lineage (NCBI taxonomy): Eukaryota > Metazoa > Chordata > Lepidosauria > Squamata > Viperidae > Bothrops > Bothrops alternatus. Next base: position 7,927,037 of record JARGCV010000033.1, read on the forward strand.
AAAGAAAACTTAAAGTCAAGTGAAGAAAATCATGTAGAAATTGTTCCCTTGCCATTGAAAAATGAAAATGGTGATTCTCAGGTTAATTTGGAATGTTGCCTTCCAGAAAAGTCTAATTTTGAGATTTCAAATGATAACATTGTTCAGAACTTTGAGAAAACTCTTGAAATAATCAAAACAGCTATGAATTCTCAGAAGATAGAAGTGAAAAGTGAAATTCAAGAGATATCCATTGAAGCCATACAGAGCCCACAAAACAATACTGCTCAATGTGTTTTTGAAAATCCTGCACAAATCCCTAAACCCGACTCTACTCGGTGTATAACATATATACAGAATGTTGCCCTTGCTAACAGTAATCAGCCTGAAGCCTCTCCTAAAGATGATATTCAACTTATGGAAATTTTAGAAGGCTTGAAAAAGCTGAATTTAGAAAGTGAAACATCAAATCAAGTACTAGATAATATAACTCATTGTCTTCCAGCAAATACATTAATGCCACAAGTCCTTATTCCAGCTGTAACAACTGAGGCCACATCTCTTGTCCAGACAGTTTCACAAACACATCCTATGCTTGTTGAAAAAGTTCACAAGCCGTTTACGTGCCAGGCTCCAGGTTGTAATTATAGTGCCATGACAAAGGATGCATTATTTAAACACTACAGCAAAATACATCAGTACACTGCAGAAATGATTCTTGAAATTAAGAAACACCAGTTAAAATATGCTCCATTTAAATGTGTTGTTGCTAACTGTCCCAAAACATTTACAAGAAATTCTAACCTCCGGGCACATTGCCAGCTGGTACATCATTTTACAACAGAGGAAATGGTAAAATTAAAGCTAAAAAGGCCTTACGGACGACGATCCCAAAGCAAAACCCTAAATGTGTTACCAAGACCTAATGAATTAAAAAAGACGCCAAATGTGTTAATAGAAAGTAAAAGGGAATCACACTTGACTAAGGAACTTGATCTAAAGGAAGAACCAGTCATGGAATCTAAGAAGGTTCCAGAAAGATTGATACCAGAAGCAGGAAAACCAGAAAATACTTCCGATAACTCTGAAAAATTAGTAAACCCCTCCCAAATAGTTCCAGTTCCTCTAGAAGTTCATAATGTATCCATACTTAATAATAATCAAGTGCAGCCCAAATTACGTAAGATCAGAAGGTATAGGAAAGAAGAAGAAAAAAAGAACAAAAAGCCAGTTCCCAAGCCTTTGGAATTGCCCACCAGTTATAATCCCTATAGACCTTACAAGTGCGTGCATCAAGGTTGTTTCGCAGCTTTTACAATACAACAGAATTTGATTCTGCACTATCAAGCGGTACATAAATCTGACCTGCCGCTATTCTCTTTAGAGGCAGAAGAAGAAAGTGAACCAAGTAAAGAAGAAGAGGCTGGTAAGGAAGAAGAGAGTGATGCAATTGAAACTGTGAAAGAATTCAGATGTGAAGTGAGAAATTGCTCTAGGATATTTCAAGAAGTTACTAGTCTCATTCAGCACTATGTGAAACTTCATGAGATGACTCCTGAAGAAATTGGTAGTATGAAGTCATCCTTGGATGTTGGAAGATTCCCCTGTGATCAATCTGAATGTAAATCATCATTTACAACCTATGGTAATTATATTATTCATCTTGAGACAGATCATGACATAAAAATAAGGCAGAACAAAACAGAAGATTGCATGTACAAATGTGATTGTGAAGGTTGCGATCGTATTTATGCAACAAGATCTAATCTTCTACGGCACATTTTTAATAAACATAATGATAGGCATAAAGATCATTTAATAAGACCCAGGCGATTCCTGACACCAGGACAGGAAAATATATCAATTAAAGCTAATCAGGAGAAAGTCATGAAAATGAAAATTAAACATAAAGGATTAAAATACAGGACAGGAAAAAATGGGAACAGAATATCAGTTAGAGCCAAGCGAAGAAGACCAATAAATGTAGAAGACAAAAACTTCCAACTAGGGCAAATCGATGAAAATCAAGCATATTCTTTAAAATGTGGAAAGTATATTTATTCCTTAAAGACAAAAGATGATGCTTTATCTGAATGCAGTAACAAATTTATTGTACAATATCCATGTATGATAAAAGGTTGTTCATCAGTTGTTACAAGTGACAATAATGTAATTCGGCACTATAAATGTCATAAATTATCTAAAGCATTTACTTTACAACATCGGGATCTCTTGATTGTCTCAAATAAGCATGCAAAGTCTTCGGGAAAAGAGGCTTTCTCACAAAACGAAGCAATTGAGGAGAACAAGATTTGTGAGGTAAAAGAAGTGCAGCCGCCCTTGCCGGACACTTGTGAGGACTTGAGATTGTCTCCGCTGGTGATGCCAAAAGAGCCAGAAAAGACTGAGAAGGATGAAGTGGATGAGCTTGCAGAACTGTTTATTACCAAACTTATTAATGAGGATCTAGCAAGTTCAGAAAACTACGTAAAGGCCTCTTCTGATGTAAATAATGACTGTCAAGAAACTAGTTCTTCTCTTTCAGAAAAGCACAGCCCAAACAGTAATTGTAAAAGAGTAAACAAAGAAAAAAATATATCCCAAAGTAAAAAGAAAAAAGTTGAAAAGCAGGAAGAAATCTTGGCTGTTGAGTTAAGCAGTGTGCATAGAGACAAAGAAAGTGCTGTTGCTGTTCAGACTGTTGAAGAGCAGTCGTCAACTTTTGATTGGAGTTCATTTAAGCCCATGGGGTTTGAAGTATCTTTCCTCAAGTTCCTTGAAGAATCTGCAGTGAAGCAGAAGAAAAACACAGAAAGGGGGGGTTATAATAATTGTGGAACCAGGAAGGGTTCTCATTCTAACTCAAGAAAGACTCACGAAAAGAACTCTGTGGTGAGAACACGATCATGTTCAGAAAGTGAAACTCGTGTACAGTTTGCTAATCCATCACAATTTCAGTGTAGCGGTACTGTAAAAATAGTTCTAGATAAGACTTTTAAAGATTGCACTGAGCGTGTATTGAAGCAGCTTCAGGAAATGAAACCTATTGTTAGTCTGATAAGACTTGATGGACATTGGGAAGCGAAATTAGAGGTTACAAAATAATCAGGTAATATGAGCGGGCTCCTTGTTCTGATCATTAATGTATATGTGTATCACTTTTTTATTTTGAGTAGGAAGCCATTGAGCATGATGCTATTTCTTAAAAGTGTTTTTTTTTTGTTTTTGGTTGGTTTTGTTTTGTTTCTGAAGTGATTTAACCTAGCAAGTTCATGACGGTGGTCATGTAAATTTATTTTTTATCCCTATGGGACTTGGAACAGAATCATTGTTTCAGTTTTGTAAATAATTGAACAAAACCTCAATTTTTTATCAAAATTTGTCCTTTTCCATGACTGAAATCTTTGTGAATTGTCTGTGGTATCTTTCGCCGGGTCACTGCTCATATATAACAGTACTTTTTATTTGTAGATACATTTTTGTATATATTTATTATTGTAAATCATTTGCTGCAAATGGCAGTCTGTAAGTCTGAAATATTAAATGACACATTTATATTCAGAATTTTAATTTGTAACTAAGTGATCCAGTTTTTAAAATGTTCTTTTAAACTTAAATCTTTTTGAAGTAAAAACTACAATAGGTGAGTTTACCATATCCAATTTATTTTGCCTAAACTGTGTGTATAGGAGAAAAAGTTATCAGATCACATTTAAATGGTTAAAATACATACTGACACAGTTGTATTTGTAACTGCAAGTGTCCAATATTATTGGATGGTATTCATATGTAGCTAACTCAAAAGGTTTTCCTACAACTGCATATACATTGCTTTTAATCAGATTGAAAACTTCCACTTCCATAAAATGATGGAAATGTAAATTTTAAATAGTTTGCTGATAATGAAAATTTAAGCACCATTTGGTATTAAACAATCCATCGTGAATGTGCTAGAAAATTAGTAATGTGGAGCAGTGTATATATTTGAGGTGGTGATTTGTGAAGTAGCCCAGTATTGCCTTAAATAAAATCACATTTCATTTCTTGTTTTTTTACATTTTATCTTACAAAAGTCCTTTTCCTTTTGAAATTTTTGATTGGTGTATAGAGTAACTTCTATAGCACTGCTATGTAGACAGTGCTTTCTAAAGAATGAATTTTGAAACTAATTTTGATTTACCACCTTTATATTTATTTGTAATATGTGTTCAAGGTAGCATTAAAATGTAAAAGTGCTATTCAAAGAGAAGATCTTCAGAAGAGGCAAGACAGCTTCTTTCTTCCCAGTTGCAACCAGAACTAAATTTCTTCTAGCTTACTATGTATCCATTGAAATATTTATGGCTACTAATGTACTAGTTTATAACTACACGGAGGATAATGTTTAATAGGAAAAAACTTTAGTTATAGCTGCCAGTCTCTCCCTCATCCTGCCATATCGTCATATTTTGAGATTGAAAATAGGCCAGTAATCTTCTTTCCCAGAAGGATAAGGGAAAAAAACAAAAATTGTTTCTCATGTACTGGTAATCAGAACAATGAAGCATGATCTTCTTCCATACTCCACAATGTAACAGAACTGAAGAAAGCCTCATAAATGTTCCTAAATTGAATTCTACCCATTTTTATTTTCATTGTCTTCCAGTCGGTCTTAAATCCTGACTTGCTTCCTTGGCAAGATTTTCAGAAATGGTTTGTTTGCCCTTACCTTTCTCCTGGAACCTGGTAGAGAGGGAATGATCCAAAAACATCACCCAACTTGTTTCATGCCTAGGGCAGGACTGAAACTCAGTCTCCTGGCTTTTGATACAGTATTTTGAACCGTTGGCTCTGTACTCCTGCATAGCCGAGTAAACATTACAGTTCAGACTGAGAGCTGTGTCTGATTTCATGTTATCCATCCATGAATATAATTAGTGCAATTTTCATATAATACATGCCTAATGCAAATAGGAAAAGTAATGTGATATCATGAGTTATGAAAGCCTGAAGGAAGAAAAATGAGGCTGTGTTATGTTTCAAGTTTCTCATTTTTAAATATTTTAAACCTTGTTTATTTGAGCAGTTGAATGTAAAAACTAAATAATGGCAGACTGCTTCTTTTCAAAATTTGTTGATACTTCACTCTGTATAAGCCAGCCACAGAAGAATACTAGGTCATTGTGAGGCCTTCCTTACAATTGCTTCATGAGAATGCTTAATGCCTGAATTCCCTACACACACACACACACACACACACACACACACTAATTATATCAACCTTTTCATATTGTGCATCATAGATGAGGACAGATAATGCCAACACGTGCTTTTGCATCATAGGTGAATGACGTTGATTTTCCTGGAAACGCTTTTCCCTTTCAGTAGTGCAAATGTAGAATCCAGTGGTTTTATAATTTTTTTTAATATATATGGCTCTGTCCTGAATTATGAGTTTCTTCCGGCATTTTATTACAGGCTTTCTGTCTACAGCTATTCAATAAAAAGCCCTCTTTTTAAATTTTTAACGTGAAAAGTCTCTCAGCATTTAGTATGTTAATCACTACTGCAAATCTAGAAGGAAATTTGAGGAGGATCTGGAGCTGTTTTCCGAATATTGTAAGAATTATTGTAGCATACAAATAAAAGTCATCTAAGAATTTCCAGTAAAACTGGGTTGTTAACTGTCTGTCTCAGCCAGAAAATTTTGTTTTGTCTGTTTCCCATTGGAACTGATACCTTGCACAAGCCTGACTCATAAATGTGCTTTTATATAACATTTTCCTCCTAGTATCTCTCTCATGCTTTTAAATATTTATTGTGAAGAAACTACAGTCCGCCTCTGGACTGTGCACACCCAGTGAAAAACAGATTTGGAAATACAGTTTATCTGCTTAGGTGAAGACTGATTTCCAACACATATCAACATTCTTTAGAGAGGGAGACAGAATGGATTTGAACCAGGATTTTTTAGTACTAAAATAACCTATGCAAACATCCATTCAGCATTCATGTGAGCAAACATCTCATCTGAATATTCACGAATACCATAGAGGCATTCTGTGAGGGAAATTATCTGAAATGTAGAAAGGTTCACCTTACTTAAATTTACTGTGCCCAAATTCTTAAGTCTATAGTATACAGAAAGCAACCAGAATTTAAAATTATATATACAATATAATACAAAACGTGTTATTTTTTATGTTAACAGCAATAATATCTGTAGTTGTAGTTTCCTGGAACTTAATGGTAAAGAGGAATTAAAGTGCAAAATCTGTAGCTTGAGCAAATGGCAAGAAAATTTAAGTCTGTTTCTTTTATTGGCAACTCCTAAATAGTACTTCTGTTCCAATAATTAAAACGTATTAAGGTAAAGTAATGATTGAAAAAAATAATTGTGTTGTTTTGGCTTTCTCCTGTATTGGGAGAAAGAAATTCTGAATTTCTGGACACCTATAAATGTAAAAAAATATACATGTAAAAAGAAGAGGCTGTGTTCTGTCCATAAAGTACAGTTTTGACCCTCCGAAAGGAACCTACCCAGGTGTAGCTCAGTACGGGTTTCCTGTTTGGGAAGGAACTGGCTCCTCAGGGACTGATTGGGGTGCTTTCATATTGTAATTCTAGAGGAATTCAGAGTTCAACAAGAAAGGGTCATGGAATGGCAGAGAAGGAAACTACTAAATTACCAAAGGTTATTTACAACCTGTTTCCTAAATTGATCACGATAACAATGGATTAGGAAAAGGTAAACTGTTACAGTAAAAACAAAATGGCATGAGGGATCACTGATATGAGATACATTGCTATTAGGTTATTTTCAACAAAGAGGGTCATAGCTTTGAAGCATGGGGCTGAAAAAAATTAACTGGAAGTGTAAATGTAGCCGTTTTCCTAAATCTGTTTGATTGTAGTTCCACCGAGTGCCTTAGAAGGAGAAAGGATACTTTGTGTACCCCTTCCTTCAGCTAGCATTCCAGAGCTGTGTCTGTAGCAATTTTGTTATAAGAGTAATGCGCACACAAGATGTGCAGAGTGAAGTAGCTATTGATTGAGAAAACCACACAAAACAATTCTTTTAGATCCATTGGAAAGATATCAAAATCTGTAGCTCTTAATGGGAATCAATAAAAAAGCTAAAAAAAAAATAACCCCAGGTTTTTAACTTCTCCAAAATGCCTCATCAAGCTGCATTTGATGCATTAAAACTGGCAACTTAGTCTAAGGACTGCAAATGGATAATGTTGAGCATAAGTTTATTTAGCTATAAGAACTGAGGATTAGAGCGTTTTTGAGATTAAGATGAAATCAAACAGTGTACTAGTGATTGAGCTCAGCTAACTGCAGAATTATCTACAGAAACATAGGAGAGAAGGATTCTTTGCCTTACAAAACAGTTTCAAATGGCTCTTTCACTTTGAAGTGAAAACACCCACCCCACTGAAGATTTACAGCATTCTAATAACTGCCAAACAAAAAAAATAACAAGGCAGTAACCCTAGTAATAATACTGTGCATTACTTAAAATACTATATTGGAATGTAGAGTTGATGGGGGGGTGTGAATGAGTGAATTGTGAAGAGAGGAGAAATGGCAATTGATTCCCAAGAATGTGGAAAGTGTGAGAACAAAAACAACCCTGCCTTGATTTTTTTTCCCCTTGTTGTTTAAGGAAAAAAGGGGCTAAGTATTTAGCCATTAATGGACTTAGATGATGGGGAAAATGCAATGGTCAATAATGCAGATTTATCCTGGTTAGCAAAGCCTAAACAACTATCTTCCAAGTTTAACTACTTTCACAGGAACTTGGTGGCTGGGAGACAGAATTAGTTGATTAGAAAATTATAAACCTGTTGGAAGAAAAGCCTTCATCATGGTTCAGTCCAAACTGGGGATGAACAACGTAGCGACTGCTTTAGAAAGAAGGTTGCAGTTTATTGAAGAGGAGAGCCAGAGTCAGCATATGTAGGGAGTGGATTTTTATACCCTCTGGAGCCTTTTGTTTTGAGTTGTTCCTGTGGCATGAACTTTGACCTGAGTCTGAGTGTGTCCTTTGTTATCTCTGTTAATCCTATTATGTCCTGTCTTAGAGTTTGGTTGGGGTATGTAGATTTTAGGAGTCTTTGTCTTCCTAAGCTTCTAGCTTCAACCTTCCTGATGGTTTACATTTGCATTTCCGTAGAACTGGTTTCTGCTTGGGGAAGGGAGACTTGGGCTATTAAAAAAAACTGAGCATGCTTTTCTGCTTCTTTAAGATCCTTTGAGGAAATATAGTTTCCTGCCCTTTTAATATTTCCTTCTCTGGGAGGACTGACTTCCCACAAACCCATTCCAGGAGTCAAGCTTCTTAGATGGCACATACCTGACCCCAGTTGCCACATGACAAAATGTTAAGTGGGGGGTTGAGAAAGTAGTAGTTTAGGAATACTTCTTTAATACATGAAATTTGTGAGTTTGGGTTGTATCCATGGCTTCTGTGCACAGAATGATCATTCCCCTAGGTTTTTAAAAAAAATTTCTACAATCCTGCTTTCCCCCAAAAAACTTTAATCTCTGGGGGATTATGTCGTCCTTTAAATAGTGGGTGCCGTATCCTGCAGAATTGCAGTGAGGGGAAAGGTGGGAAATTTTAGGGTAATTCCATGCTGTGCAGCCTCAAATGTTAGATTTCATTATTCAAATGAGAAGGAAGGAGGGAGGGAGGGAGGGAAGGAAGGAAGGAAGGAAGGAAGGAAGGAAGGAAGGAAGGAAGGAAGGAAGGAGCTGCTTCAATCACTGAAGTAACTCCAAGGTTGTTTAGAGGGAAGGGTGGGAAATCTATTGGCATGAATTGGTATTGATTTGTGCAACAACTGGATATAACACTTTTGGCATAAACATGCGTTATTTGTTTCAACAAAATGTTAAATTGATGTAAATGTAGCCAATTTTAAATGCAACCTCAAAAGTTGGGGAAACCTAGCGTTAACCAGTTGTTTTAAATTACACAGTTCTGTCTGTATTAGACTAGTTTCTGTGAAGAACCTGTCACGAGGACTTTATATTTCTGTCTTATATAACAACAATGAAATTGAACTTAATGTTTTAGCCTGGACAGTCCTGAAAAACTACCGTAACCTTTTCTTCTAGTCCTTGACATTTGTCACAGCATTAGAAGAGATGTTTTTTCTATCATTGGTCGATGGGTCCTTGGACATATCATTTTCTTCCAGCTCAGCTTGATATTCCATAGTAACATGTTCAAGGGTTCTCAACCTTGGCAACTATAAGACTTGTGGACTTCAACTCCCAGAATTATTCAACCAGCTTTGCTGCCTTATATACTGAGACTTGTATAAATTAATTTCATGGTGTTATAACTGGCAGCACCTGGTCAATCTTGAAAAGTTACACAGGATCAGAATTCATTAAAACTTGGAGGAAACTATCAGGAAAACCCTGGGCTCCAGGTAATATTGGAAAGTCAGCAAAAAAAAAAAAAGTTGACTTAGCAAGAACAAATGTCAAACCACTTGGCCTTGTAATCACCAGTCTTCCTGGTAATTAACTTGGTATATTAACTGAATCCCTTTAATGCTTGGAAGGGAGAATCTTATGTCTCTTCCAGATGTTGCTGAACTACTAAGAATACTTTTCCAGTATAATGTGATTAGGCCCCCATGACATCATCTTCATTCCTCATACACTGATATGAGTTGATATCAATTGTACCCATTCGTGGATCAGGAGGATTTCCAGACTAATCACCTCATAGTTCGGCTAATGCTGTATATGGGCTGCTCTTGAAGCCTACATGGAAGTTAGCTAGTTCAGGATTCAGCAGCACGGCAATGATGGTCCTGCCTCAGTCTGCCTGCATAGCATCACTATTCTGTAAGCTGCACTGGTTGCCAATGAACTTCTTACAGTTCAAGATGCTGCTTATCATCTATAAAAGTAGGTTTATGCCTATCTATTAAGAGTAGGCAGAATTGATGTGTTTCGCCTACCAATTAACATGCCATGTATTGAGACCCGGATATTACCTTTTAAGTTCTGGTATTTGCCTCTTGAAGCAGAGGTCCCCAACCTTTGGGGCACCAGGGACCGGTTCCATGGAAAGAGGTTTTTCCACGGACTGGAGGGTGCATGGTTTTTGTGCTGCCTGCATCCCACGGATGGGGTTTTACTTATTTGTGTGGACCGATTGGGGACCCCTGCTCTGGAGCACCATATAATACATACCCCCAGAGATCTGAGTGGTTCCCACCTTGACATTCTGTAAATCTTTTAGAATTTTTCCTGGTCCTAGGTGGGATAGAGTGACTGCTGAATCCCTGTCTGGTGTGTTTTTTTATTGTTTGTCTTGTCTGGACATATATGAGTGTTATATCTTCATTTTTCTACTCTTTTAAAATGTAAAGCCAAAGTCACTTTGGAGTTGGGTGGCCTTTAAATTTAACAAATAAATTATACACAGATACCAGTAAAGCCAATATGGGATGAGGAACTTACAGTTACAAGAACAGATGACGGGAAAGAAGGCACACACACACTTACACAGTACTTTAGAATTATACACAATAACTAATAATTCACAGAAGAAATAAATGACTGCAGCAGGAAAACTAAGTAAAAACTAATACCATCAAATGTCTTTAAACAAAGTAAGATGTTGCCTGTTGAAAAACTAGACAGTTTTTAATCCCTTTGGTTTAAAAAAATGTTCAAGAATGAAAACAGATGTTTTGAAAGAATTGCACCAAAAAAATCACGACTTAAATTAACATTATCTGTATCAGAAACATCAGTGCTTTTATATCCCTTAGAAGGAGATGCCAGATGCCAGGAGATGCAAATTTGGTGAACCTTACACCATGTGTGGAAAAACCTAAATAGTAGCATGTCAGTTAAAATAATCAGACTCCGTTATTATCTGAAGTTGTATTGTTAACGTTATTAAAATAAACAGTGCTTTTATTTTATAGTTGGAAGTGGCCCAAATATTTTTCATCTCCTTGGATACTGGGTGAAACTTGGTCAAGGGACACAGTGGTACCATTGTGAGCCGTAGAATTTGTTTTTTTATATTTGCGTTTGGAGTTTCGGACTTTCTTGATGTGATTCCTGAAGCAGCATTTGACCGAGTATTTGAAAATCAAATAGCTGAATTCAATTATATTTAAGGCTATGCACAAACAGGATGTCACCACCACAATGTACAGGAAAATTTTCTTCTCAGTAGGCTTGGATATATAACAATCAACTGTGTTAGGACAAGGACTTGTGTCACATTGCACAAGGCGGGGTACATCAAATCCTCCATACATCTTGTAAAACAAATAGAGGAAACCTATTTCAAATCCAGTTTTGGAAAGGAGGCTGATGAGATAAGTGCAGAGCAATCCCCCATCAATACTTTTCAGGTCCTTATACAGCTTAGTTTGGTGTCTCTTTTCTCTGCTTTCTCGATAAGCAACATGGAGAACAACTAGAAGTGATGGTGTAGAGACCATGATCAGTTGCAAGGCCCAAAGCCTGACTTGGGAAATTGGGAAGAAATGATCAAAGCAGACATTTTCACAGCCAGGTTGTCTGATGTTACACTCAAACTCCTTCTGTTCATTTTTCCAGACATGTTCGGCAGCTACAACATAGACAAGGAGGCGAAATATAAACACAATAGCTAGCCAGACTCTGCCGATTTCCGTTGAATATTTATTTACACCACTTAGAATATCTCGTAAGAATGCCCAGCTCATAGTTTCTCCTTCAAGAAGGTCAAGGAACTGTAACAAAACAAAATATGAACAATAGTATGAACGTGTCCTCTTTAAGCGAATAATATATATGGGAGGTAGATCCAGAATATAAAAGAGTATAACCAATGTGGGAATTAGGTTAATAGGTAGATTTTTCAACACCATTTCAAAAACAAAATAGCATATAGGAACTCCAAGTACTAGAATCTCTGGGTCAAGATGGGAGAATTAAAGAATTTGTTTATGTACAAGACGAAACCTAGATGTTGTGTGTATAACAGTATAACAGAAACAGGCAGAATGGGTTGGATGTGATAATTCCTGGATGTAAACTTTATAGAAAATTGAGGGAGGTGTGCGCTAGGGGAGATGCCACTGTTTAAATAACAAAGGATATTTAAAGAGTTACCTTGAGGGAAATAACTTGGGTAGCTGTTAGAGACCAACCTTTAATTCTACACAAAGGTGCTTTTTCAAAAGGCAACTGGGCTGTTTTTCATTTTAATTCTACTCTTTTACTACTAGGGGGTGCTGTTCTCTCATTTAATAGCACTTTGTCAATACTTTACAATGCTCTGGCCAGTAATAAAAAGGTGCATTTTTCTTCTTGTATTTTGCTAATATAAAATGCAATTGATAAATTGTAATCCTATTTTTAAAAAAAAAGTTAAAGTGCATTATCTTAAATAACAATTTTAAATGGCTAAATATGTTGCCTATGTGTTTAGATAAATCAGCATGGTTTTACAGGCAGTTCTTGTTTAGCAATGATAGATTGTCTCATTGTTTAAAACCTTTGAGATATTGTAGCAATGGGCTCTTTTCACTTATAGTTGAGGGCTGATAGGTTGGCTCAGCCTTCCATCCTTCCAAGGTCAGTAAAATGAGAACCCAGATTGTTGGGGGGTAATACGCTGATTCTGTAAATCACTTAGAGAGGGCTCTAAAAGCTTTTCAACCTTTTCGCTGATTGTACCACTTTTAGGATATGGCAATATTCAAGTACTACCAGTCGCCTAGTAAGGTGTCAAAAACTTGATGACCAAAAAAAAAAAAGGAAAAAAATGATAAAGTACAGGTAGTCCTTGACTTATAACAGTTTGCTTAGTGACTGTTCGAAGTTACAACGGCACTGAAAAAAGAGACTTATGACCATTTTTCACACTTATGACCATTGCAGCATCCCCCAGGGTCACGGGGTTTACATTCGGATGCTTGGCAACTAATTCATATTTATGATGGTCACAGTGTCCCAGAGTCATGTGATCCCCTTTTGCAATCTTCTGACAAGCAAAGTCAGATTCACTTAACAACCATGTTACTAACTTAACAACTGCAATGATTCACTTAACAAATGTGGCAAGAAAAGTTGTAAAATGGGGCAAAACTCATTCAACAAATTTCTCACCCCTCCTTTTATATCCTCTCCTCTCCCCCCTCCTCCTTTTCTCCTCGCTGCACCTCCAGCTGATTTCTCTCCTCAAGGCTGCGCTTCTCCATCTCTCTTTCGCCATCTCCTTCTCTCCCCCCGTTCTTTTTTTTGCCTCTCCTGCCAAAACCTGCTCCTTTTATAGCCTCTCCTCTCTCCTGCCTCCTCCTGTTCTCTTCTGGGTGCACTGGAAGCGCCAATCCTGGGGCCTCTGTCTCACCCCTGCAGCCCTGCAGAAGTGCGCACTGATCCTGGGGCTTCTGCACAAGTGCCGATCAGCATGTAGCTACACACTCCGATCCTGGGCCTTCTGCTGAACCCTGCAGCTCCAGCTGACTCTCCCTCAGGCTTGTGCAGTGCTGCCGCCTCTTCAGCTCACTTGTACACTTGTCTAGGCCGGTCCCGCTGCCTGTGGCAGGAGGTCACATGGTGCTTTAGGCTGGTCCCGCTGCTCGTGGCAGGAGGCCACATGATGCTTTAGGCCGGTCCCGCTGTTCGTGGCAGGAGGCTGTGCGATGCTTCAGGCCAGTGCTGCTGCGAGCGGCAGGAGGTCACACATCATGTTATTTTCAAGGTAGATCTTACTTTCAGGGAAACACAGTATTCTTCATCCATGAATAGCCTGGCTAGCTAAGCTATCCCCCAGTCTGTAACTTGGGGGCCCTGAATGGCTCCTACTTGAGCACCAATTGAGATCATGACTAAAAAGACCTTGGCCCAGCTGATGAATCAATTATGACCCGACTCAGACCAGAAAGCCTTGCCAACTGTAACTCATGCCTTAATCACCATACAATTTGATACTTCAGTGTCCTCCATATGAGACTGTATTTGAAGAGTCAACTCAGCTTGAAATCTACTTTATTGGTTGGAAGAATATTTTAGTGAGATTTAAAAGGCTCTCCAAACTACAGAGCAACAAATGTTAATGTGTAATTTCAAGGCATTTTTAAAGAGCCATCACAGAACAATTTTTATAATAAAGGAAAAGGGAGAGAGGGAGGAAAGAAACAAAGTCAAAGTTGTTTAGAATCTCACATCAATAAACAACCATTTCTCATACACTGAGCAATGTTTTTGTTGTTTATTTACTTAGATTCTAAGGTATTTTGACTGATTATGTGCCACTAAGCTTAGCACAATTATCTGCCACCATGTTAACCACAAAGATAGCATTCTATTATTTACATTTCATTTTAGAAGAACATATCTACATATTCTTTAAGACCTCTAGAAAACATACTTACCTTCAGAGTGGCAAGTGGTTGTCAAAGCAGCAGAATTCAAGAGCATTAAAAATTAATCTTTCATTTCCCAGAAAGTCACCAGCCTAGAAAATGGAGTCAGGTGGTTTCCTAGGCAGTGTAAGTGCATTCATGTAAGTGCAACCTGATCATTTGTTCTAGTGTATTATTCAAAAGAGAAACTAATCTGTATTCTATTTGCCAGCGCAGTAGTTCCTCATTTGCTGTTTTCTTTCATTTTCAAAATAATATTATTAAGGACCAGAGTTGACACATAGCTTGGAAATACCTGAGATAAACAGTAGCTGAGAGACAACTGTCAGACTTGGACCTATTGACCTACTCTCAATTAATAATGACCTCTTTTGGTGAAGAGGAGTCACTGCAGCCAATACTGCAATATAATGTCGCACATTATTCTGTTGCTAATCTCCCATGTGTTATTTTAATTCTATAAAAAAACATCCATAGTGAGTGACAAGGTTGTGATGCCTTTATCGTGCTCAATTTTCAAATACAAAAGTTTTCATTCCCCAATGCAATATTTGAACTTACTTAATTGTATTGCTTCCATTTTGTATCACAAAATGTTGAGGTAACTACAATTAGAATCTTCCATTTAATTCACTGAAGCTCCTATTTAGCAGAGGTAATATGTGGGTGGGTAAAGTCCAAAGTCCAAATAAAGTTAATTAAGAAAGTCACATGCTGTATTAGGAAACTTCTTTCTTTAGATGCTCTGGCCTTGTGGAGGAAAAAAAAGAGAAAATTCTATCCTATCGAGCCAGATCTCTGGAGAAGGCTCTAATGCTGAGGAAGGAAAGAGAAGAAGATGATGAGCAGCAGGAAGGCAAATGGACTCAGTTACAGCAGTGATGAGTGCATCATAAGAAATGCTGAAGAAGGTTTATTTATTTATTTATTTATTTATTTATTTATTTATTCGATTTCTATGCCGCCCTATTCCGGAGAACTCAGGGCGGCTCACAACACAGATATGGGATAAAGTTTAGGGACAGATATGGATAAAGTTTATGTAATTGCTTAAGAGTCAAAAATAGCTTGTTGATACGTAATCAAATCAAATATCTCTGTACTTTGGGGCCAATAATTATATGTGTGTGTGTGTGTGTGTGTGTGTGTGTGTGTACAGATATATAATTAGAGTTGCTTGACAGCGAAATGAGTGGCATATACATTTAATAAATAAATATTGTTTAGCAGATAGCTTGGTATAGTGGAAACAATGTACAGAACACTCAAGATGGACTGTAAATTTTCTACGTATTTGAATGATCGGTATTTGCAGGAACTAAAATAAAGATAAGCTTTACTTAGGGAATAATATAGTGATTAGAAAGTTACTAAAATTCCATTAGTACTGCTTACATCTCCATTTAGGAGAGAGAGAACAAGTCAGGCGAGAACCTGAACTGTACAGGTTAGAGTCCAAAGAAAAATAAATGAACTGAGGGAGGAAGACAGTGATGGAAACTCTGAAAAAAAAAAACATCAATTGAATCAATGAGAGACACGTAACATGAAAAGTGAGTCATTTAGGCAAGAATGGGCGATAAATTGCAGAATCCTTCAGGTAGCTCTATAGTTAATGTCACTAGTAGTCAGTTTTCTAGGGGCCAGTCAATGCAAAGTTGAACTTCAATGTGTTTAATCATGGTTAGTTAAATAAGCCACAATTAGCTGTTTCACACATGCTAAACAACAAATAACGATTTATACACAAGTGTGTTCTTGCAGCAAAAGCCAAACCATGATATGGTTTAGTCAGTGCAATGGGTAATTCTAAAGTCTGGGTACAGCTTTATGGCTAGAACAGGCGTGTCAAACTCGTGACATCACTTGATATCACACGACGTATCGGAGCTTTTCCTCCAGTGCCGGCAATGGGGTGGGCGCAGTTTCCTCGTGATGCATCTGGCCCATGGGCCGGCAGTTTGACACCCCTGGGCTAGAACAGGGGTTCTCAACCTTGGCAACTTTAAGACTTGTGGACTTCAATTCCCAGAATTCCTCAGCTAGCTTTGCTGGCTGAGCAATTCTGGGAGTTGAAGTCCACAAGTCTTAAAGTTGCCAAGGTTGAGAACCCCTGGGGCTAGAAGGTATCCAAGCATTGTGTACTACAAAGCAGCAATATGGGATGTAAACTAAATAACATACAGGTAGACCATGACTTGAGCCGAATATTTCTGTTGCTGAGACATTTGTTAAGTGAATTTTGCCCCATTTTATGACCTTTCCTACAACAGCTGTTACGTGAATCACTGCAGTTGTTAAGGTATAGTAACACAGCTGTTAAGTGAATCTGACTTCCCCATTGACTTTGCTTGTCAGAAGGTTGCAAAAGGGGATCACATGACCCCCGGGACACTGCAACCGTCATAAATACGAATCGGTTGCCAAGTATCCAAATTTTATGTGACCATGGGGAGGCTGCGATGGTCACGAATGTAAAAAATGGTGATGTTACTTTTTTCAGTGCCATTGTTAACTTCAAACTGGTCACTAGATGAACTGCTGTAAGTTGAGCACTACCTGTATTTCTGTAATTTAGATTCTTAGCTACTTGACAGAAGTCTAACTCTGCTCTGAGTAATAGTTCTGGCTTCGTGGTGTCCTTTCCGCCTTGTAGTTTTATTCAGTATAAATATATTTGAAAATGAATGAAAACTATATGGAAATGAACGGAACAAAATACTGTTTGTCTGCTGTCATGTTTAAAGGGATCTGTATTTTTTTTTGTTTAGTATTATTTAATTAGTGACTCATTTGTTTTAACCTTTATTTACCAAACCAAGCCAGGCAACTGAATTTAATACTTCTTTCAACAGTTAGTAACATAGAAATAACAATGTTTTATCTTTGATAAAATATTTAATTTGAGATGTAAACATTCACTTCTATTGTGTTTTATTAAAAATACTTGAGATACACACACACATACACAATTTTGATAGATTAGCCAGTGGCTCACTTTGACAAATTCAGCTTATTCTCAAGTAGTTTTCTCCAACTGGATGTTCACCAGATGTATTGGTCTTCCACTTCGACCCAAATCAGTACTGAACCATAGAAACTGGCAATGATAGGGGTTTGTTGATTTCTATAAATTTATAAGATTTATAAAAGAGTTGAATGCTACTAACATCCTCTTTGTTTTCTTTAGTGAGGATTCATTATAAAAGCTGTTGTCACAACAATAGCTGCTAGTAGGACAGATGATGTGCTGTGAGTTAAATATTGACATAAAACACAGATGGCTCATTGAATCTTTGGTACTAATGCAGATTGTCTTCATTTTCATTCTTTCCTATTTGCAAACAAGTAATGCATATGAATTGCATTTACACCCATAAATGTCACATTCTGTATAAATAAGGTGTGGTTTCTAATCTTAGATTATGCTACTTTCCCCCACGCTCTTTACATATGTTGACTGGCAATGGCCATGTTGCCTAGGAATTCTGGGAATTGGAGTCTAAATGCAAACACATCTGGAGAGAACCCAGCTGTAGAAGGTTTCCTAAGTGAGCTGCTCATTTTTGACTTCCAGTTGGATACTCCACATAAGTGTACAAAGAGAGTAAGTTTACTACATTGTAACTCCCAGAAAGAGGTAAGAACCACAGCTCTGCAGCAAATTTTCTCCAACATAAGAGAACACAAATAGTCCTTGACTTACAATGATTTATTTAGTAACTGTTTGAAGTTACAACAACATTGAAAAAAGTGAGTTATGACCATTTTTCATACTTACGAACACTGCAACATCCTCATGGTCACATGATCAAAATTTGGACGCCTGGCAACTGGTTCATATTTATGACCGTTGCAGTGTCCCGGGGTCATGTGATCCCCTTTTGCAATCTTCTGATAAGCAAAGACAATGGAGAACTCAGATTCACTTAACGACCGTGTTATTAATTTAACAACTGCAGTGATTCCCTTAAGAACAGTGGCAAGAAAGGTAAAATGGAGCAAAACTCACTTAGCAAATGTCTTGCTTAACAACAAATTTGGGGCTCAGTTGTGGTCCTAAGCTGATGACTACTTGTCAAGGGGGAACAGGAGAATCTTAATTCATTCTACTGAAACAAACCCTAGGACAAAAGACATTCAGACATTCAAATTTCTATCAGATGTCTGTTCTGGATGGAAAAAAAATGGTTTCATAAAGGAAATGCTTTGCAGGCATGGTAGGGTCCAGATACGACAGGAAGGGCAGTTTAACAGCTAGAAGATGTGAGATCAGGTCACCTGCGGTAATACTGCTTAATAGACAAATAGGCATATGAATGATTGAGTCCCATGTGCCTGGGCCAGATGCCTCCAGTCCTTAATCGTATGAAGATGGAATGTTCTTTAAGCTTCAGGTAGGTCTCCAGAATATCTCTGATCATTCCATTCTGGTCCCAAATGGGAATATTTTTGCTGAAGCTCTCCCTCTGATTTAATCCTCCTGCCTAATTTAATGTTTTAGCTGTTTTAGCTGTTTTTATGTGTGTTTTTTAAATGTTTTTTGTACATTGCCCAGAATCCACTGGAGTTGGGTTGAAAATAATAAGGAATGGTGGAGAAACGGGAAGGAGGAACTGATCAGCACTAGGTGAAGATGAACTGAATGGTTTTTGGCTGAAATATTTACACCCACTCATTGCCATCCTTTCATTGCTGAGCAATTTAACAACAAACTGCAAAGCAGTGAAATTGAGGAGGGGTTAACATCTGACTAAAAACCTACCTTATAGTTGAAAGATCCAACAAAAAAGGTAGTACCAGGCAACTACAGGCCAATTACCTGCTTTACCAATAACTTTCAAATTGCTAACTGGTATGGTAGTTGATGCAGTCAAACAGCATCTAACTGAAAACAAACTCTTTCCACCTGAACAGACAGGAAACTAACCAAACACAGAGGAACAAAAGATCAACTACTAATTATCAAGGCGATTTTGGAAAACCGTAGGAGTAGGAAGACCAACATGAATGTAGCTTGGATTGATTATAATGAGGCATTTTACTACCTGCCACATGCCTGGATAATCAAGTGCCTAGAAATAACAGGAGTGAGTAGACACATCAGAAGCTTTGTGCAAAGGTCAATGATATAACGGAAGGCACAGTTGCTGATCAATGGTGATAGATTGGGGGGGGGATTAATATCAAGAGGAATGTTTCAAGCAGACTCATGATCAGTACTATTTGTTACTGTATCGATTCTTCTGTCAAAAATACCAAACAAGTGAGCCCATGGATACCAAACATTCAAAACATGTGCAAGGCAATCCCATCCCAAGAAGATTGTACATACTGACTACATACAATGACATGACAAAGTAGCAACAATGGTGCACTGAAAAATCTGCAAGAAATACCATTTGCTTGTAGGAAAAACTGGTGGGAGCATAAAATAGAAAAGCAATAGAAAATGAAGAAGCTAACGTGGGCTGGGACTTTAAAATTCAAACAGACAGGCACCTGCCACACAGTCCCCTAGACTTAATAATGGTTGATAAGAAAGACAAAAAAGTTGGATACTGGACATTGCAGGACTAGGAGGCAGCAGAATAGGGGAAAAAAAATCTGGACAAAATCACAAAATACAAAGAGATGCAAACAGAAGTACAAAGACTGTAGCAAAAGAAAGCAAAGATAGTACCAAGAGTAAAAGTGCAATTCCAAACCATCTGGAGCACCATTTAGTAAATACTATTGGCATTGACAAAATCACCATCAATCAACTGCAAAAGGCAGCTTTACTTGTGATCATGTCTTTAACACCATCAAATAACATCTGACTATAGCCCAGGTCCTTGGGGAGCACTCAATAGGTAGATTAAAAATCCCAAATCCAGTCTAAACTTCTGACTGACTATGCAACCAACCATAATAAAAAATTCTCCCCGCAACAGCTGGTTGACAGAAGGGTGGATGGGGGGGGTCGCTCCATCCTGCTTGAGAACTTCTTGAATTGATTTCACGCTTTCTAACCCAGACAACTACCGGTAGCTTGTAGTAAGTGAAGCGTCGTTCTGGCCTCCGCCATGTTAGGGGGCGCTCTCGAATAGGGCCACAAGAGCGGTAAAGGCAGAAAACAACCATGTCCTTCTTAGTTCTGCGTTGGGAAATGTAGGAAGGGGGAATCGGCTCAGAGTGCCCGCGGAGGGAGGTGAGTAAGAAGCTGGAGGTCTTTTCGATGTCTTGCTTTTGCCTTCCTAGGAATGCTTCTCTTAGCATAGTAAAATATCGAAAAGAGCGCCTGGTCATCCACTCTTAGCAGGGAGCTACTGCAAGGAGTTCCAGATCTGGGCTGGGGCGCTATCTGAGAAAAGACCCGGACGCAGGGACCGTCCGGATTTTTTCCTAGTAGCCGTGCTACGGTTAGAAAAAGTTGCGAGCTTTTTGCTTGTGCTTCGGCTTTCCCACGTTGGTGATCTTAGGTTCAAACTTTGTTTTCTCAAAGTAAGGCTGGGAAACTCTTCTAGGGAGTTTGGTTGCTTCCAGGAAAGCTTGCAGAATTGTTTTCAAAAAATGAGGTGCCGACATCGTGGTGGTCGATGGGGAATCATCCCAGGTTTTCCTCGCTTCCTGTTGTACTTCTTCCTTACCAAGGAAAATCCCTAAGCAGTGTTTCTCAACCTTGACAATTTTAAGGCATGTGGACTTCAACTCCCAGAATTCCACAGCCAGCCATGCTGGCTGTGGAATTCTGGGAGTTGAAGTCCACATGCCTTAAAATTGTCAAGGTTGAGAAACACTGCATTAGTATGAAGGAAATTGTGTAACTTTTAATCTTAGTTTAATAGTATGATCCACTTGATAATCCAGTGTTTTGGCCTTCCACAACGTTGAGTTATCTAGATACATTGATCTATGACTTACTTCACTGTTCATCAATTAGGGAAGATTGGAACTGCAGTCCAACAAGTTGGCACAATATTGTTCCAGAGCTATGAGTTCAAATCAATCAAAAAGTTGTTTAATTCAGAAGCATTTATGGAAGCAGCTGAAGTTCATAAAGGTAATACATGTTACACCTGCAGACATCCTGATATTACATGGGAGATGCCCTGTAGAATCAAATGGTTGGAGGCATCTGGAAAGCTGACAAGATTGGATTAGAGGGCGATAGCCTCTCCCACTCTCACTTGCCAGCAACCGGTATTTAAGATGGAGTAGAATCCCCTGGAGATACACTTGATTCCCACTTTCTTAAAACCTGGCTCAGCACATAAACCTGGGCTATCCCCTAATTCAGTGTTTCTCAACCTTGACAATTTTAAGGCATGTGGACTGAAACTCCCAGAATTCCACAGCCAGCAATGCTGGCTGTGGAATTCTGGGAGTTGAAGTCCACATGCCTTAAAATTGTCAAGGTTGAGAAACACTGTACTAATGTATTGTTCTGTTTAGTTTGGCTATATTACTAGCAGTGTTTGAAATTCTACCTGACATTGGCAGGAAGTAATCCTGATGTATATATAATGTTATTGCTGCTTTCTGGAATGTTACGCCAAGGCCCAGATTAAATGCTTTCTATTTATATGCTATAGTTTACTCAGGCTTGTTTGTTTGTTTTGTTTTGACAGAAAGCTGCTAAGAAAGAAAAATGGGATAATTATTCAAGGTTTTTGGCTAGCAACCCCCAGGAGGTATCCCATCACTGCATTTTCCAGATTTGAAAAATAATAGACCTGGACTTTTATTATTTGTATTTGTCAATTAGATTGCAATTAGAATACAGGATACTATTAAAGTGTCACACAGTCCAAATATTTCTGCCACAGTAAGATGTCTTCAGCACCGCAGCCTCCAGATGTTCCTCCAGATGTTCCGCATGAAGCACCCAAAAAGAAAGTTTATCGAATTCCAGGACTCCGAGGTGCCCAAACTACTACTTTGTTCCGTGCTGTGAATCCAGAACTTTTCATTAAACCTGTAAGAGAATAACAATTATTTGGGGCAGCTGATTTAAATACATCCATATTTTTGCCTGCACATCAGTTGCATAGTTACATGGCTGTAGCTATTAACATCTGAGGAATTGTTTCGGTTTGGGTTTAGTATGATATATGAACCTAGTCTTTATGTTTTGGATTTATAGTTAACGACTTAGCATTTTATCTAAATCCAATCAATTATGGTTTATTACATTTAAGTAAACCCGGGTATAATATGTTGTTTAAGAGGTCATTTATATTTAACTTCTGATAACTTTCCATTTTTAATTCAGGCATAACATTTGTTTTGATGGAAAAAAGTTGGTAACTTGTTAATTAAAATAGTATGATATTAAAATACTTTAGCCACTATCTTTTTTTAACATGAATAGGAGAACTGTAATGGCCTCTATACTCTTACCAGCAACTATTAAGATTTTATAAAGGAAGAAGTAATTTGCCCATTGAATTAAGCTTTCAGAGGCCAGTGGGTATTTCTATAGCTGTATTGAATTGTTGATAAAATACTATAAAACCTAATCGGTCATGAATAGGAGCATATTTAAAATGTATAGGAAAACAACATGCAGTTTGGATGAGACCCATTTTGTCCAAACAAACATTGCACACACAGTCTCTGTAAAAAAAAAAAAAAGGCATTGAGGAACTAAAGATGATTAACTATTCATATTTTATAGACCTTACTCAACTAAGTCATTTCATTGCAATTTACATGCCTTTTGTTTCATAATAAATCAGGCAAATAATTGGGAACATTGCCTTTAATGACTTTAAAAAGGGGGCTACACAAATACATCAATGCTGCTATTTTGGCCACAGTACAGACGTATTTTGGCACTGCCTTCTAGGATACCTCTTCAGATTCTCATTCTAGCCTACAGTCCTGGTAGTCTCCCTTTCAACTACTAAGCAGGTCCCTCCTTGCTTACTTAGATTTTCCAAAATCAGCAAGATGACCCAAGTGCTGCCACTTGCTGTGGTTTTTCAAAAGAACTGCTGGAGAACTGTATTCCACTTATATAGAGGACTTCAGCCTTAATTCCAGCCATTTCCTTTTCTCCTTAAAAGCTAGAGGAAGATGGAAAATAAAATAGGGCATCAGGGCATAGCTTAATAAAATACTTTTAAGACGCAGGGAGCATAGAACATGGATTAAATAAAATGTCTGGATTTCAAACTATTATTTTTTTCATTTTCACAGAACAAAGCAGTTATGGCTTTTGGCCTTGTGACCATTACTCTTTGTGTAGCTTATATTGGGTACTTGCACGCACAACAAGAAAACAAAAAGGATCTCTATGAAGCTATCGACAGTGAAGGAAACAGACTTATGAAACGCAAGACCTCAAAATGGGACTAAAGAAAATTATTGTCGTTGTTGATATTAACATGGAGGAAGACTTGATTTTCTGAATGGCGAACTTTCAGGATTTTGTCTGAAGCATTAGCATTCATTTTTATACAATAGTGAATTAAAAAACAATTATCCAGTTTAAACATCAGTGTGAAATCCTATTATCTATTAATATTTTGAATAAAGTACATTATAAATAAAAGGAGTACTGTAGAATATTTGTGTCTTATTTCTTATCTATACTATGTCAATAGATGCTTTAGAACAGTGTTTCTCAACCTTGACAATTTTAAGGCATGTGGACTTCAACTCCCAGAATTGAAGTCCACATGCCTTAAAATTGTCAAGGTTGAGAAACACTGCTTTAGAATCATTACCAAAACTTCACTGCCTGATTTTAAAGTTTATTATTAAGCATCAGTGTTTTAGTAAGTCGCTCAAAAAACATTCCTAAAATGTGTCTTTTGTATAATCATCCAGCTGTGCAAATTTTTAATATTCAAATATTAAACAAGGGAAACTGCCATAGTCTCTTCCAAAATAATGTATTTATGATTTAGTGTTTTGAATAATTGATGGATTGATATTTTTCACTCAAGTCAATAAAACTAATCTGTTAAAATATATTTCCATGAGTTACTTCAATGTTTTGAGCTTCCCTGCATATTTCCATTTAATGGAATATTAAGTTTTTGGTTTAAATATTTGGATAGTAAATACAGTAATAATTCACGCACATTGTTTTAGAAAAGCAAACGAGACTTTTATCAATTATAAAAATATTCCAAGATGCTAGGTAATATTAATTGATGTCTCAAATGCTTTTATGAGCAAAGCTTACTTTGCCTAGCAACAGTTACTAGGTGGAATTTAACTCATAGCCTCAGACACTGTCATGACAATGTAACTAGTTTCTTAATAAGGAGCTCCTAAACAAGCAGGTGGATACATATCTTGCCGTATAATGGTGGTCCTTTTCTCTTTCTTCCACTGACCATCTTGCCATACAATGCTGAAGCCACCTTATTTATTCCACTGACATGCACAAACTCAAAGGAACACCAAATATAATTCAGCTTTGAATGGAAGAATTAAGTTTTTGTATCTGCATCTGAATAAGTTACTTCATTCTCTTCAAAGGAGGGAAAAGATCTCATGCAATCATGATTAGAAATCCAGATTTTGATACATTTGTTTGCTGTGCTGTTTGTTCAAAACTAATTCCACCGCCTCCTACACCAGAGACCTTTGACCGGATTAGGGAATATAAACCTTATAAAACTCGGTATTATACACACAAAGATATATTGGGTAAGTCAATCTCCTCAATAACCTATGATGATTCATATATTCGACATGTTCTAAAGAATCTGCATACAAGAACATGAACAATCTTAGTTATTGATCGGAACAATAAAATGGGAGAAAAAAATAGGAAAAAAAGTCTGCAAATATCATTAAGGAAAAGAGCATCTTTGGTCTAGTAGGGAAGATATCTTTCTACTTGATATCAAAAAGGAGGAAAATGAAATGTTTGGAGATTTATAAATTTGTTACTTGTATCTAAGTGTGTACAACATTATTCTGTGCTTTTGAATAATTGGATGGTCCAATGGTCCATAATATGGAAAATAGGATTCTTCAACTCAAGGACCTGCTTAAATTATTAAATATTACTTTAATGGGCTTTGAATATATATTTTAAATTTATTTATAATTAATACATTGATGGAAGAGGCAACTATACCTGGGCCCATCAGTGAGAGAGACTGGGTTCAAACATATTAAACTTCCATGTTTCGTTTAATTTAGATTAGATATATTGTGTGAATCCAGCTATGGTGATTCATAAATCCTAGTTTATGACTTAGCATGTATGCGAATATGGACAGTTATACTTTTTCCAACAAACCATGGTTAAGCAAAGTATGGCTTAATGTGTAAATTTGATGCTTTTGTGTTCAGTCATTCAGAGAACACAGCGTTAATCTGGCAAAGGAACCAGTGGCTTTCTTTGGCTTTGAATGGAGTAACTTTTAAGATCAGTAAAAGACTTGGCCTGGCTTACTGTAGTATGCAATATGCCTAATGCTTGGATTTTGCAGTTACACATCATTAATTTTGCCCTTTCAACCCATCCATGACAAAATTAGTGCTATAATTAGTATGCTTATTTATTTATCCCCAATTTCTATGGTATAATCATTGCATCACATGATTATTAATTATTTCTGGCCTGTGTGATCTTCTGATCACTTTGGAAAGAAAACTAGAGCAAACTCGATACCTCTAGTGCTGGTTGTCCAGCAGGGCAGAACGCTTGCTTCAGATATTGAAGTTAACTGCATAAAACTGAAGATCCTGAGTGTCCAACCTGGGCAATTTTAAGACTTGTGAACTTCAGCTCCCAAAATTCCAGCCAAATGGGGAAGTTGAAGTCCACAAGTCTTAAAGCTGCCAAGGCTGGGCATCCCTGCTGTAGATGGAATACTCTACCAGGATCCCTCAGATGGAACAGCATCCAATGGTACATCATAAACATCTGTACAAATCGATCTTGCCATTGCCATGTAATCTGTTGAGACAAGCTGTAATGTGGAATATTTAGGGTAGAGATAGGGGATTTATGACCTGTGGTGGCACAGTGATTAGAATGCAATATTGCAGGCTAACTCAGCCCACAGCCAGGAGTTCGATCCTGACCGGTTCAACATTGACTCAGCATTCCATCCTTCCAAGGTCTATATAATGAGGACCCAGATTGTTGGGGGCAATATGCTGACTGTAAACCGCTCAAAGAGTACTGTAAAGCAGGGGTCCCCAACCCCCGGTCCATGGACTGGTACCAGGCTGCAGCATGCTAGCAACTGGTCCGCACAAAGAAAGCCCCATCCGCAAGATGCAGGCAGCACACAAAACCACACACTCTCTGGTCCACACACTCTCTGGTCTTTTTCCATGAAACTGGTCCCTGGTGCCCAAAAGGTTGGGGACCTCTGCTGTAAAGCACTAGGGAGCAGTATATAAGTCTAAGTGCTATTTCTATTTCCATCTCTCCCAAAATTATTGGGTTAAATTCTTATCAAGCCTAATCAGAGACTGGCAGCTAAACATTTATAACTTTTCTTATATGTTTAATTAATATTAAGTATGGCACGTTTGATTGTGCACACTAGTCTTCGCAAAATGATGGTAATGGTTTCATGCTTTTAAATTAAACTTTTGATTATTTAATGGCATGTGTGACCAAATAATCCATATATAATATATGCTGTGGCTTTCAATTATATTACTTTATATAGAGATCGGAGCAGACCTTAAGCAAGAAGATATAGACCAAAGAGAACAGGAAATACAAAAACGAATAGAAAAAGTGCAAACTAAACTCTTGCTTCAGGTAAAACTATTCTTCTGTGATGTTAAACATAAACCTTCCTAATGTTTACGACGTAATGCAGATTTCCCTTGTGATGCATGTTAATAGATGTCATAGGTATATCAGCAGTACTGGTACAAATCAGGTATAGATTTGTCTTAATGTTGTTTAATAATAACAGTTGGAAGAGACTTTGGAGGTCTTCTAGTCCAGCCCCCTGCGCAAGCAGGAGGCCCTATACCATTTTAGACAAGTGGCTGTTCAGTGTCTTTGCAAAAGCCTCCAATGATGGAGCACCCACAACTTCTGAAGACAACTGTTCCGTTGGTTAATTATTCTCACTGTTAGGAAATGTCTCCTTAGTTCTAGTTTGCTTCTCTCCTTGATTAGTTTCCATCCATTGCTTCTTGTCTTGCCTTCCAGTGCTTTGAAAAATAAGCTGATCTCCCTCTTCTTTGTGGCAGCCCCTCAAATATTGGAAGACAGCTATCAAGTGACCCCTAGTCCTTCTTTTGACTAGACTAGACAAACCCAATTCTTGCAACCGTTCTTCATATGTTTTAGCCTCCAGGGTCCTACTCATTTTTGTTGCTTTTCTCTGCACTCTTTCCAGAGTCTCAACATCTTTTCTTTTTTTAATGTGGCGATCTTTTTTTATAATAGTTTTTGCCTATACAAAAAAAAAGAAAGCTTGATAGAATCTAAATGCTATCTGTCCTTAACCAATAATCTTCGGTTTAAATATCCTATGGATTTCTTCCCAAAGGGTGACAATGAAAGTTCAAATCTAGGCCACGTGCTTAAGGTTCCAACTTCTCCATTGCATTTCCAATTAGGCCACGAATTTTACTTTTTAGATTACAGGGTTTCTCAACCTTGGCAACTTTAAGACTTGTGGACTTCAACTCCCAGAATTCCTCAGCCAGCTTTGCTGGCTGAGGAATTCTGGGAGTTGAAGTCCACAAGTCTTAAAGTTGCCAAGGTTGAGAACCCGTTTTAGAACATTGTCTGAGGTGTTCAATATACATGAAGTAGAATTTTATTGTATTAACTTCATTTTAAGTTTAAAAAAGCACTGGAGTTAGCTGGAGCACAGACAGATGCAAATATTTGTAATAATAAAAATTAAAAAAAAAATGCCTCCTCCAGATGGCTATTCTTATGTTCTTCTCAAATTATGAAGAATTACAGATAGTCCTTGACTTACAATCACAACGGAGCCCCAGAATTTCTATTGCTTTTCCAGGCAATTGTTAAGTGAGTTTTGCCCCATTTTATATGACCTTTTGTGCCACAGTTGTTAAGTGAATCACTGCAGTTGTTAAGTGAATCATCAGCCATTAGGCAAATCTGGCTTCTTCTGCATTTGTTGGAGAAGCGGGCTGGGAAGATTACAAATGGTGGTCACGTAACCCTCGGGACACCCCCAACCAACATAAATGACATGCCAGTTGTCAAGTGCCTAGATTTTGTTCACGTGACCATGGGGAGGTTGAAATGGTTGCAGGTGTGAACACCGGTCGTAAGTCGCTTTTTTCACTTCTGTTGTAACCTCAAACGGTCACTAAACAAATGGTTGTAAGTCAAGGACTACTGTAACTAATCTGGGGCGAGAGTTGACTTCTGCTTGGGCAATAACGCTTTTCCTTCTGGAACAACTCTTCTGGAACAGGTTGGGGAGGACACAATGGGAGAAGGATCAATGCTATGAACAAGGGCAACTCTGTTGCCAAAGAGCCCTCCTAGCAATTGAGATTGTACCGTGTGATCAGTCCTGCGTGACATCTTTAGCACAGTTGTACTAACCAACTGCTTCTATTCGCGGCCTGTTTTGTAGGCTGAGGTAGCAAAAGAAGATGCAGTGGAAGATGCTCTCAATCACGCTGACGCACTACACAAGAAAGATATTAAAGAACTTAAAAAGAAACATGAACAAACATTAGAAGTCAGTAGTAATTTTATTTTTTTCTATCCACCCTATGAAATAATAACTCAATGCTTTGGAACTTACATAGACGTATCATTAGCATAAGAAACCGATTTCTCGGTGATTTTGAGACTCTTCCTTCTATAGTATATGCATATCTCATATCATTTCCAAGGGTTGCCTAACCCTTGGGACCCCATTGGCAAGGGGACAGAGAAAAGAAGGTAATAAAAAAAGTCCATTCTCTCTGCAGGTAGTACTGGACTTGCAACAGTTCATTTAGTGTCCACTCACAGTTACAACGGCAGTGAAAAAAGTGATTAATGACCGTTTTAAACACAACCATTGCAGCATCCTCCAGATCAGTGGTTCTCAACCTATGGGTCGCGACCCCATTTGGGGTCGAACGACCATTTCAGTGGGGTCACCAAGCACCGCAGTCCGCCATTTTTTTTTTGGTTGGCCATTTTTTTTTTGGTCGGCCATTTTTTTCCCTATTGCGATGCGGGCCGTCGCGCCGCGCATGCGCAATGCGCCCCGTCACGCCATGCATGCGCGGTGCGGGCCCGCCATTTTTTTTTATTTTGGTCGGCCATTTTTTTTGGGTCAGCCACTTTTTTTCCCTATTGCGACGCGGGCCATCATGCCGCGCATGCGCGATGCGCCCCGTCGCGCCGCGCATGCGTGGTGTGGGCCGGCCATTTTTTTTTATTTTGGTCGGCCATTTTTTGGGGGGGGTCGGCCATTTTTTTCCTATTGCGACGCGGGCCGTCGCGCCGCGCATGCGCGATGTGCCCCCTCACGCCGCACATACATGATGTGCCCTGTTGCACCATGCATGCGCGATGTGCCCCCGTCGCGTCGCGCATGCGCGATGCGCCCCGCCGCGCATGCACCCCGTCGCGTCACGCATGTGCCCCGTCGTGCCGCGCATGTACGGTGCGGACCCGCCATTTTTTTTTATTTTGGTCGGCCATTTTTGGGGGGGTCGGCCATTTTTTTCCTATTGCGACGCGCCCCGTCGCGCCACGCATGCGCGATGCACCTCGTCGCGCCGCGCATGTGCGATGCACCCCATCGCACCACGCATGCGCGATGCGCCCTGTCGCGCCACGCATGCGCTATGCGGCCCGTCATGCCGTGCATTGTGGTGCGCCCCCGCCCCGTCGCGCATGCACGATGCGCCCCGTCGTGCCGCGCATGCGCGATGTGGCACAGGCCAGGGTCGAGCCCCGGAAAAGGTTGAGAACCGCTGCTCCAGATCAAATGATTAAAATTCCCCATCGCGCCGCGCATGCGCGATGCGGCACGGGCCAGGGTCAAGCCCCGGAAAAGGTTGAGAACCGCTGCTCCAGATCAAATGATTAAAATTCTGGCACTTCGCAACTGACTCATATTTATGACAGTTACAGTGTCCCGGGGGGTGGTCACATGATTACCTTTTGCGACCGTCCGACCAGCAAAGTTAATGGGGAAGCCAGAGTGACTCAACAGCCATGTTACTAAATTAGCAACTGCAGCGATTCACTTAACAATTGTAGCAAGAAAAGTCATAAAATGGGGCAAAACTCACCTAACCAATGTAACAGATATTTCAATTGTGGTTGGGGACGACCTGTACAGAATTCTACTTATTTGTGAAAGTAAAAATAGGTACCAGATCGTTATGAGCACGTAGAAAGTATACAGAAGATGTTATCTTTCCCAGATCTTAATCAGGGTCACATATCTGCTCTCACCCTACATTCTAGTGGTCTAAATCTTCTAATTCTTCCCTCCAACATGCTGGGTTTTTACACACAGGGAAGCTTAGGAAAGGATCCAGAGCCTCAACCTTCCTCTGCAGGCATATTCCTTCCAGACTCTTATTTAAAGCAGGGGGAAGAAATTGTAATTCTTTCTTTCGTTCTGATTGTTTGTTCTTCTGATGCATTTATTGGTGTACTTATTTTTTGCTAAAGAATACTGTGAAGAAAACAAGGACCGAAATGCTGCAGCACTTGGAACTGGAGCTGAAGAGAGAATCAGAAGCTGCTGAGCAGAGGAACACTCACAAACTGCAGCGGATGATGCTACAGCTGGCCATGGAAAAAATGGCAGCTGTAGCTGACGGGAGGCAGGATGAGAGACACAAGGCAGCTGTACTTCTTGCCAAACAGGAAAAGTACTGAGCTTAACTATCCCATGTCCTTAAAAAACAAAAATCAATCTGATTTCTCATCAGGCATTGGATTTGATCTAGAACAGTGATGGCGAACCTTTTAGAGACTAAGTGCCCAAACCGCAACCCAAAACCCACTTATTTATCACAAAGTGCCAGGGCCGCATCAGCATTGTGGTGCCCTGGGGGGGGGGCAGGGAGGCACCTCTGAGTGCTGCCTCTGGCACGCAAAAACCGGAGGTGCAAAAATGGGCCACCGTGCTGCAAGGCGCAAAAACGGCCGCTGCCACACCTTCGGGTGCAGATAAAAGGCGCTGCACCACGCAAGAACAGGGCAGGGTTAGTATCACACAGGCACTAGTCCCGCCTCATTTGCAGTGCGTGCATGCTCGTGCATGCATGCATGTAAAATCCTTCCCCCTCCCTTTTCTTCCAGTCCACCAATCGACAATGGTTGGTGACCTCTGCTCTACCACCTCTACTCAAGCTTGCTAGTCGGCCGCTTCGCCTCCTTTGTGCTCGGCAGGGCTCCTGCTCCGGGTGGCGGCCTGATGGACCTGCTGCTGGTGATGGTGGCATGTGTGCCAACAGAGAGGGCTCTGAGTGCCACCTCTGGCACGCGTGCCATAGGTTCGCCACCACTGATTTAGAACTTCCTGAAGGAAGAAATCTTCCTCAAACTGCTCTGTGCTAATGTAGAGGAATCTAGCGTAGTAGGCCTTTGTGCTATGCATACAAATGTATATTCTTTTGCTAGTATTTTAAATAATTATGGACAAGGCCATTACCTTTTTCTAGTTAAAGCATTCTTCTTGCTTTAATCTCTTTTCCCATTTAAGGACAATATGCTGCTAAAAAAAGGTCCCTCTTTATGCTGGCAAAAACCATATCTGAGATGATGGGGCCTATATCCCTATTTAAAAATTGAATTAACTCATTGTAAAGTGATAAAGGTACTGCTTGAGTCATGCCTCCCCAACTTTAGACAATTATTAGTGACTAATTGGACAGTGAAAACGTTTTGTTCTATGAATTGCCATATATTATCAGAAATCCTAAATACTGTATAATCAGATGTTGAATACATAAAGGAAGCTATACTGGAGAAGAGCAGACTGTGCAATTATTAAATCAGCTGGGAAGGAATACCCATTTTTTTTACTTCATTTGTGATAAGAGCCTGCTCTTCAAAGATGGCTAAAATCACCATCTCCAAATGTAATGGAGTAATAGCAAGAAATAAGAAGCTTTGTAATTTATCTCCTCAACCTTAATTACAGAAATTTCTAAAATGTAATTTTTTTGAAAAAAATAAATGTGTTTCAAAAAAGAAAATTCTGACCTCTCCAGCTGTTATTGTGTCTAGTACAGATTAATAGGCTTTGCAATTTTTCACTGAGTCAGAATAGCCAACTCCCTAATAATGTGTTCATGGGTGCAAGCTTGTGTGATAGAATAATATGAGTTTTGGCATTTAGATTTTGTCAGACCCGCTAGATCAGGGGTAGGCAACCTTGGCTCTTTTATGACTTGTGGACTTCAACTCCCAGAATTCCTGAGCCAGCCATACTGAGGAGAAAGGGAGAGGTTTCCATACTGAGCCATGCTGGCTCAGGAATTCTGGGAGTTGAAGTCCACGAATCATAAAAGAGCCAAGGTTGCCTACTCCTGCGCTAGATAGATCAGACTAAGAAAATACAGGTAGTCCTCAACCTACAACAGTTCGTTTAGTGATCATTTGAAGTTACAACAGCACTGAAAAAAAGTGACTTATGACCGTTTTTCACATGTACAACTGTTGCAGCAACCCCATAGTCACATGATCAAAATTTGAATGATTGGCAACTGGTTCATATTTTATGACGGTTGCAGCCTCCCTGGGTCATGTGATCACCTTTCGCGACCTTCTGACAAGCAAAGTCAATGCAGAAACCAGATTCACTTAACAACCGTGTTACTGAGTTAACAACTGCAGTGATTCACTTAACAACTGGGGCAAGAAAGGTCATAAAATGGGGCAAAAATCATTTAACTGTCTTGGTTAGCAACAGAAAGTTTGGGTCAGTTGTGATCATAAGTTGAGGACTACCTGTAACTCCATAGGAAGTGCTAAAACTACTTTTCTTGAGGCTGGCTATAATAATGGAATCTTGAAAATATCATTGTGCTGGAATTTCTCCCTCGTAGTGAATTAGGGAGGTGTCTATCTGAGCTGCTTTTGAATATTATCTGTCTGTTGCGGGCTTAAAGTACTGTGTTTCCCCTAAAAATAAGCCCTAGCTTGATTTTTAGGGGTGAGTCTAATGTAACACCTACCCCCAAAATAAGTTTTGGGACGAGGTGCACGCCTAAAAATCAAGCTAGGGCAGGGGTGGGGGGTTGGAGATGCCCCACGCACCCCGCACTCACTTACCAGGCCTCCCGTGAATTGATACCTGCCTCTCCTTGCTGGCCCACTTCTTCTGCAGCATCCCCTGGCCTCATTTCACAGTCGGGCCTTTCTGGAAGGCCTCTGCAGCCAAGAACCGAGCTATGGATTCAATCCATAGCTCAGTTCTCGGCTGCAGAGGTCTTTCCAAAAGGCCTCTAATGGCGAAATGCAGGCCGGAACTCCATTCTCAGCTGCAGAATGAAGCTGCTCCTTTGGCCGCAGAAGTGGGCTAGCTGGGCAGGGCTGTTGGTGCCGCCACCGCAAGGTGAGTGGAAAAGACAGCCCCTCAAAATAAGACCTGAAGGCAAAAAAAAAAAAACATTAATAACACCGGGTCTTATTTTCACGGAAACACTATGTTTCACACACTCATCCCTCCAATGCCTTGGTAACGTATATTGTATATTTCTGTTCAAGGTTATCTTCTTATTCCACAGATTTCACTCTGAGCTTATTCTTTTTTCTTCCCTTCGCTGCCTACATAATTTTATAATTGAATTAAGCAATCTGCATAAACCTAAGTTCAAAATCACTTGTGATGGAAATCATTTCTAAACGGATGGTATGTTTTTTTTCCTTTCATTCACCCAGAAAATTTTTGGAGCAAATCCACCAAGCTGGGGTAATCGCTAATGAAATTTATCAGAAGAACGTGCAGCAGTTAGCCTGGGAGAAAAAACATGAATTGGAAACTGCCTTTATGGTCTCTCAAAAGGAATTTGAGGAAGAGACTAGGAAACTGCTTGAAACTGCTGATAATATTCGTGAGGCTCAGCTTGAAGAAGTGAACGTTGAAGTGAACAGGAAAGAAAGTGAAATCCTATCTCTGAACCAGCAACTGGGATATATGACAGCCTGGAAAAACAGCCTGGAAGCTGAAATATTAGAAACCAGGGAAGCTTTTCAGAAATACATTAACGTCACATTTCCCCAGCTTGCCCCGGGGCAAGCAGATTTCATCTTACCGTTCCGAAAAATATCTCCATTCACAGACTCTGGTGTAGAACAGTAAGATCAATATCCATCACGAAAGACTCTCTGTGGAGCAGTGTATTGGCTCCAGAGATGTCAGTGTGGCATCAGGGAATGTGCAGGTGCTGGGAAGAAAGAAAGAATTCCTCTGTAGAATGAACATGTGGCTGAAAGGGAACTTAAATGCTTCTTTATTCATGGGCCGAGAACAAACCAATGCGGCATTAGGTCTCTAGCTCAAGGTTAAAATATGGGGTTCTGACATTTGTGTATCAAGGTAGTCCTCAACGACCACAACTGGGCCTAAATTTAAGCAAGACACATGTTAAGTGAGTTTTGCCCCATTTTATGACCATAGTTGTTAAATGAACCTAGTGTCCCCATTGACTTTGCTTGTCAGAAGGTCTTAACAGATTAAGGCTCAACCCTGACAAGACAGAGTGGCTGTGGGTGATGCCTCCCAAGGACACTTCAATCTGTCCGTCCATTACTCTGGGGGGTGAATCTATAAACCCCTTGGAGAAGGTCCGCAACTTGGGAGTCCTCCTCGATCCACAGCTGACGTTGGATCATCATTTGTCGGCTGTGGCGAGGGAGGCATTTGCCCAGGTTCGCCTGGAGCACCAGTTGCGCCCTTATTTGGATTGAGAGTCTCTCCTCACAGTCACACATGCCCTTGTCACCTCGAGGATCGACTACTGCAACACTCTCTACATGGGGCTACCCATGAAGAGTGTTCGGAGACTACAATTAGTGCAAAATGTAGCTGCGCGAGCAGTTGTGGGCCTTCCTCGTCGTGCCTACATTTCGCCAACTCTCCGCATGCTGCATTGGTTGCCTATTGGTCTCCGAGCGCAATTCAAAGTGTTGGTTATTACCTATAAAGCCCTTCATGGCATGGGACCAGGATACTTACGGGATCGTCTTCTGCCACATACTTCCCTACGACCGGTGAGAGCGCACAGGGTCGGCCTCCTCCGGGTCCCGTCAGCGAAACAATGTCGTCTGGCGGGCCCTAGGGGGAGGGCTTTCTCTGTTGCAGCTCCCGCCCTCTGGAACCAACTGCCTCCTGAAGTCCGCGTTTCTCCCACTCTCCCGGCCTTCCGAAAAAATCTTAAAACTTATCTTTGCCGGCAGGCCTGGGGATGATTGTGGATTGACTGATGAATATGAGTGAGAGTGAGTGGGGTTTTATTTCATTTTTTAAATATTTCTTGTTTGGGTTTATATTGCATTTGTTGTTTATACATATATGTTGTTCGCCGCTCCGAGTCTTCGGAGAGGAGCGGCATATAAGCCTAAAAAAACAAACAAACAAATAAATAAATAAATAAAAGGTGATCACATGACCCAGGGACACTACAACCGTCATAAAAAAGAGTCAGTTGCCAAGCGTCTGAACTCTGATCACACGACCGTAGGGATGCTGCAAGGGTCATAAGTGTGAAAGATGGTCATGTCACTTTTTTCAGTGCTGTCGTATCTTTGAACGGTCACTAAATGAATGGTTGTGAGACGAGGACTAACCTATACAACAAATTCTGATTTCAGTATTTCAAATGTCAGTAC
Organism: Bothrops alternatus; assembly: GCA_034064705.1. Taxonomy (NCBI): domain Eukaryota; kingdom Metazoa; phylum Chordata; class Lepidosauria; order Squamata; family Viperidae; genus Bothrops; species Bothrops alternatus. The sequence continues at coordinate 7,963,178 of JARGCV010000033.1, forward strand.
TGTCAATTGGAAGTTCATATGATTTCAAAAATATGTGAAATCTGATCACAGCTGACAACAAATTTACGCACAATACATTTTGGGGAGCAGCATCAGCTTCACTCATTTTCATAACTGCTTTAGCTTGCTGTATTGTACATGAGATTTAAATTGCTGATTCTTGGGTTAAATAATAATCTCTGTAATATTATATGATTTTTTAAAATATTACCTTACCTAGTCCATAACCTACTTTAATCTGTCTACTGTACATTCTGCGCAGCTTGTAGAGCATGGAGGCCTCAATAACTACTGTCAAATCCATTTTTATGGTCACTCAATTCTCCCCTCCCCCCCAGCAATGCAGAAATTAAATTCTTTGGTTGTAATCCATACTTTGCTGGAGAACGCTGTGCTAAAGCCTATCATATACCCACCCCCACAAAGTTGTTTTCCAGGATTGCTGGAAGTATAAAGTGCCTCCATTTTATGAAAGGAAGGAAACTTTTTAAAAAGTGTCAAAAATCCAAAAAGTCAAATAACCAATAAGATGATTTAATAAAAAGTCATAAGGTTAGAATCCATGTTAAGTCTTAGGTGATGAAAGCTGTCTAGGATGTGACCTATGGCTGAGCCCATGCAGTGATGTCAGCCTTTTTTTGAGTAAGGGGGTTAGTCCTCGTTTCAACAAAAGGATATTTTGTGTACGGCAGTGAGCCTCACACTAGTTACACTACCTGTAATATCTGAGCCCTACTCTAGGGCAGTTTTGCATGAGTATGTTAAAGTGATTCAACACTACTGGATTATTTGAGTAAGGTGGGGAGGTGAGGAAGCATTCCAGAGGGCAGATGCCATCACTGGGAAGGCACACCTCCTAAATCTCTTTGAATGAGATTGTTCCAAGGAAGGGATCTAGAACATGCTCACTTTGCTAGAGTATATATAGAGGAGAGGCGGGAAACCGCCAGAGACAATTGGTCGCATAAATAAATAGCATAGTCCCATGCCATGAAGGGCTTTATAGGTGACAACCAGCACCTTCGACACCAACTGTAGTCTTCAAGGGTAGCCACATTTTGAGCACAGGTGCAGAAGTCTAACTGAGAGAGATGACTAAGTCATGCGTGGCAATAAGCAGTGCCTCCAGGTGCCAGAAATGGATGCAATTGGTGAGTGGGATGGATGAATTTCCAATATTGCCCCCCTCCCCATTTAAACTGCATGTGATTAAAAGGCTTTACAGGTAATTTGTTGTGGAAACACAGACTGAACTTGGGACTTGCCAAAGAAACCCAACTAGGAACATTATAGGTAGTGAAAAACAGCTTCAAATATTTAGTTAGGAAAGGGGGAGGCATACCCTGAGAGCAGAATCCTGGCACTGCTTATTAAAATATATTCAGACTCAGACTCTCTCTCTCTCTCTCTCTCTCTCTCTCTCTCTCTCTCTCTCTCTCTCTCTCACACACACACACACACACACACACACACACACACACACACAGAGAGCAACTTTTCTTGGGGGGGAGGAGAGGAAGAGGAAGGAGAAGGAGGAGGGGGAGTAGTAGTAGTAGTTTCCATTTAGGATTCCACAAATGAGAGTGTGATTACTTACCTACTTGGAAGTATCCTAGGAAAAGATCTGTAATAACTGTACTACCAAGTGCCTGATGACCAGAAGGAGGGACAGAGTTTCACTGCCATCTAGTAGCCTTCCGAAGTTTCAAATGGTGCCTCTCCTTAAAGATCTCCAGGGGAATCTTTGTCCTCCTGCCAAGTCGTTCATTTCACAACATCAAATATCATTTGGAGGGGTATTTTCAGTATCCACAGCACTTTATAACCATTAAAATGTAAGGACCTTATTACTACTGACTTCGCCCCTGCAGTTAGCTGACGGAGTTTGTTTACCGCACCGCTAGCTGCCTGACACGTGTCTATTAAATGCATATTAGGAATGTGTACAGTCTGCATCTTAGGACGAAACCGACAGTCTTTCCCCTCAAATGAAATGAGCACAAGGACCTTGGAATAAAATCAGGCCATTGGTTAGGAAGGTAACGCAGTGTTTCTCAACCTTGACAATTTTAAGGCATGTGGACTTCAACTCCCAGAATTCCACAGCCAGCAATGCTGGCTGTGGAATTCTGGGAGTTGAAGTCCACATGCCTTAAAATTGTCAAGGTTGAGAAACACTGAGGTAAAGGATGAATCCCCCAAATAGGAGGGGATTCGGCTGAGATGCCGACTTAGGACGGCGCGGAGAAGGAGAACAGCCATCATCAACCCGAAGAAAGGACAGAAGACAGGGAGGAACTCGTTTAGCCCCGCCCTTCATTCGGGGCTATCTGAAAGGACATTGGCTAGAGTCTGCGATCTCCATGGAAACGAAGGACTGGTTCACGGATCGACACGCTTCTTGGGCAAGAGGGGAGCTCCTGCCGAATGGAAAAGACGGAATAATTGATCGTGGAGAAGGTAGGAGTGAAAAGTAATACCGTCTGACCTTCCTCTTGGGGGGGGGGGGAATCGTGGTTTCGTCAGAGTGGTTAAAAAAAGAAGAACTTCTGTAAGTGAATAAATAACCCTTAGTTTCCCACCTGTAGATCATCTGGATGCTCCATCTTTGATTTTTCAGGTGGGAAGTTAACAAAGTTGCTGCATTGCACGTGTCATGGATTTGGGAAGTGGGCAGTGAGAAGAACGAGGAAGCAGAAAATAAATGGTCTTAATCTACATTGTTAGAAACATCGTGGCATGAAATTGGAAGTGCCATGCTATAAATTTTGCGCATGTTTTTTTGATTACTAAATCAGAAATCTGAAATAATGTTTTTAGCGGTGTTCTGGGTAGATACTGTATTGTAAACATCCTACACTAATACTGCAACTGTAGATGAACCATAAGAATTCATTTAATTAACTCTTTTGGGTTGAGAAATAAGTGATCAAATCTGTTAGTTAAAATTAGTTTTAATTAGTTAACTAGAATTAGTTTTAAAACCTAGTTAAATGGAGAAAAGGGCATTGGAAGACATGAAGTAAGAGTTAATCTAAGCAGGGCAGCACTGATGAAGATCATTTCATCACTTGCTAAGCATCCCTTCACTTGCTTAGGTTGTTGGCCTTCTGCTGATACTGGCAGCAACACTACTATTGTGATATGATGCCCAAAATGTTGAAATCACAATGTATTGTGATCCATCTTTCTAGGACTTTAGACAGGTAAACTCCCTCCGCAGTTGGAGATGTAAAAGATTGAGTTGGAAACACGGTATTCTTAAATTGTCAGAGTATCAAGCCATAGTCTGCTTGGAATGACAAGCTCTTTGGGTAGATTATTCTGATCAGTTTTCTTGATGGCCATTAATAATGCTGTTGTTTTTTTTTGCTAGGATATCCTTAAAAGTTTGATAGGTTGGGGGACTTTAAATGTGCAGTATTGTCAATAAAAGCAAGTTTGAAAATATTAATATGACAAATGTCCATCTTCCTTTTTTTATTGCTGCAGAATGGCTCACTCTCAAGCTGAAAATGTCATCAAGAATATCATCCGTGAAATAGGGCAAGAATGTGCAATAAACGGACAAAATGTAACAGAAACTCTGGTAGCATTCATGGTAATGGCATAAATAATGAATATTTAAATTTGGGGTGTTTAACTATTTTTAACTAGAGGCGCCTACCTGGTTTTTGAGTGGCGTGCTGGGACCATATGGGAGACATTAAATTACATAAATGTTTAAATATATTGTTTTTAAAAAGTTAATGTTAGTATCCTGAATTAATTCACTAAAGGATGAAGTCCTCTTCATTGAAGATTATGGACCTTAATCTAATATTTGATCCAGTGGGAGTTGGTAAATAGATATTTTTCAAATTCCCATTTAGGGAAGAGAAAATAACTGGCCCAAAGTCATCTATCTGGCTTCTGTGCCAAAGAATAGAATTCATGGCCTCCCAATTTCTAAGCTGAATGTGGCTCTCAGTCTGGGGAAATAGTGACAGCCATTTAAAGTTTTCATCATTGAATAAAGAATAAAATATGACACTTGCTCCTATCAACCAGTGACACAATATAGCTTCATCTTTTTTCTGATGATTCTATCTAGTGATGAAACCATCATTTATTAATCTTAGACTATATTACAGTGCAAACATAAAATTACTGCACTGGTGTTGAATCTTGTTAATTTAAATATAAGATTTAAATGTAAAATTTAAATTAGGCATTGCTAAGTACTCTTTAATCCTAAATAAGTGGAAAGGAAACAAATTAATCAGGAAGCTCCTTCATCATTTTATAGGTGAAAGCTGTTGTACTGGATCCAAAGAATGGATTTAATGTGGATAAAACTCTAACAAAGGCTGATGTACAGAAACTTATTCAGGTAAATACCTGCTGTGGAACTTATGCAAAAGGATTCTGTTCGATTTTATATATATGTCCAACAAAAACATATAACCCTTTTTATTCTTGGGAGTGATGCACCGGCATAAAATTATTCTTAAAAAATTAAAAATTATGGGACTTTGAATTTATGCAAGTTTGGATGTGAGATTCCAGACTCTGTCATCATCCCTTCACAAGTCTCTTCCCTTCACAAGTCCTTCATCCCTTAGAGAATACCATCTTCCTGCTTGCAGGAGTAGTGTCAGCTGTGATTGCCTAAGTTGTAGCCAGAAGCTTTGGAGGAAAGGGGACAGTCCTAACCAGAAGACCCATATACTCATTGTAGTGAGATGTGAGTGGTCCATAGGCAGTACTAGCATCCCAGCACAAGATCAAGAGAATCCTTGACAGATTGTGAAAGAGCTGCATAAAAGAGGAAGCCAGTTTGAGCTACATGAACAAGTGGCCAACCCCCTTCATTATCAACCAAGCAAGTTGCTCTGAAGAAAAATAAGGTTATAAAGAAGATATATGTTGCCTCATGAGCGAACGGGCCCAACAATATCTGTCACAGCTAAGAGAAGGAAGAGCAAATATTTGCAGATGACTTTATGACAGAAAGAGGGAGGAAGTACAATGTTGCAGTATCATTACAATTTCTCCTTAAAATAATCTGATATCAATCAGTTATTAGATTATTTTCTAACTATACATTGGAACTATCCCCACTGTTCCTCAGGACCAGGTCTGTGTGTAAAAAATGTAATGAAAATGTGATTAATATGTTACATTCAGTGTTTCCGGCCATAATGCTTTGAATTTAAAAATCATTCTCATACAAATTTCTAAAAATGACTACACAAATCAAGCTTGGGCCTTTTTGACCCGTGTGGGACATCCAAAGAATGAAGACGTAAATTTCCAAATGAAGTAGAACTGTTTTAAGGCAGATGGAACTTGTCTTGCTAGAAGTTTGAATGTGTTGAAGGACTTAAAAGTTACATGAGATTTTCCTTATAATTCTTGCCTGCTTTAGTAAAAAGAAGCTGATACGTAATAGTAAGAGCACTAATAATAAAATACAATAATACAGTATATTGTGTTGATTTTATGAGATTTATCCAAGATGTCCTATAGTGTTGTACTCATGAACTAGGTTTCTTTTTTACCAAAACAATATATCAGCAGCATGCAGATATAATATATGAGATTTGCCTTGTATTTCCATTGGAATGATAGTATTTGATTCCAGTATATAAACCTGGGGCCAAGAGATTAATAAATTTTTCTGTATCTAGGAAAATACTGTTTTCATCATTTGCAAGGCAGCTTGAAATGACTTATTTCCACAGTGTCTCTTTTCAGCTTTGTGTTGACAGACTTCTTGATGTTAAAAATCCATCCTTGAACACAATTAAGATGCAAGTTTATTTTGATATGAACTATACAAATCGAGGTAAGTGATTTGTGGCAAAGTTGTGTATTGTGAGTATATTACTCTGTACAAGTAGACCTCGAGTTACCACCACAATCAAACCCAAAATTTCTGTTACTAAGTGCGATGTTTGTTAAAGTGAATTTTGCCCCATTTTACAACCTTTCTTGCCACAGTTAAGAGAATCACTGCAGTTGTTAAGTTAGGAGCACGGTTGTTAAGTGACTCTGGCTTCCCCCATTGACTTTGCTTGTCAGAAGGTCGCAAAAGGGGATCACGTGACCCCGGGGACACTGCAACCGTCATACTGGTAAATATGAGTCAGCTGCCAAGCATCTGAACTTTGATCATGTGACCACAGGGATGCTGCAGTGGACATAAGTGTGAAAAATGGTCATAAATCATTTTTTTCAGTGCCGTTGTAACTTTGCAAGGTCACTAAACAAACTGTTGTTAAGTCGAGGACTACCTGTAATGCATTCTCATTCATGCTTAGATAAAATTTAGATTTTAATAGATCTTCTTACCTAGTAAAAACCTTCATTTTTGTTTATCCAAATATTTATAATGTTAATAGGGAGAGTAAAAGAGTAAAACTAAATACTGTAATACACAATCACATACACAAATGAAAACAAGGAAGTTAGAAATTAAATGTCTTCAAGACAACCAACCTATACTTTTCTAGCATTAGATTCATAGTCTTGAAATCCTGAAAACGTTATAAAGGGAAAGGGGTCTCTGTGGGTTTTACTCCATTAGTCATAGTAAATTTTAGGGGGAGATGCTCATCTCCGTTACTTTAAGCCACTGAGCCAGCACTGTCCGAAGACATTTCCACAGTCGTGTAGCCAGCATGACACTATGCTGCAGTGCATAGTGAAACACGGTACCTATTTGGTGAAACACGGTACCTATTTATTTATTTGCATTTACATGTTTTCAAACTGCTATGTTGGCAGGAGCTGAGGCAAGTGATGGGAGCTTACTCCATCACATGGTGGTAAGACTCAAACTGCCAGAGTATAGACCTTCTCTGATCTTTTAAAGCTACTGAGCCACCGCAGCTGAACATTTATCCTTTGTTGTTGTTGTTAGTTGTGAAGTCGTGTCCGACCCATTGCAACCCCATGGACAATGTTCCTCCAGGCCTTCCTGTCCTCTACCATCTTCTGGAGTCCATTTAAGCTCATGCCTACTGCTTCCGTGACTCCATCCAGCCACCTCATTCTCTGTTGTCCCCTTCTTCTATTGCCCTCAATCTTTCCCAGCATTAAGCTCTTCTCCATTGAGTCCTTCCTTCTCATTAGGTGTCCAAAGTATTTGAGTTTCAACTTCAGGATCTGGCCTTCTAAAGAGCAGTCGGGGTTGATCTCCTCTAGGACTGACCGGTTTGATCTCCTTGCAGTCCAGGGGACTCGCAGGAGTCTTTTCCAGCACCATAGTTCAAAGGCATCAATTCTTTGGTGCTCAGCCTTTCTTATGGTCCAACTTTCATAGCCATACATTGCAACTGAGAAAACCATGGCCTTGACTATACGTACTTTTGTTGGCAGGGTGATGTCTCTGCTTTTTAGTACGCTGTCTAGATTTGCCATAGCTTTCCTCTCCAGGAGCAAGCGTCTTTTAATTTCTTGGCTGCAGTCCCATCTGTGATCTTGTAGCCCAGGAAGATAAAATCTGTCACTACCTCCATTTCTTCCCCATCTATTTGCCAGGAATTGAGAGGGCCAGATGCCATGATCTTGGTTTTCTTAATGTTGAGTTTCAAGCCAACTTTTGCACTCTCCTTCTTTGCCCTCATCAAGAGGCTCTTTAGTTCCTCTTCACTTTCTGTCATTAGAGTGGTATCATCTGCATATCTTAGGTTGTTGATGTTTCTCTTGGCAATCTTAATTCCAACTTTTGATTCATCTAGCCCTGCCTTTCTCATGATGTGCTCTGCATATAAGTTAAATAGGCAGGGCGACAGTATATAGCCTTGCCGGACTCCTTTCCCAATTTTGAACCAATCAGTGGTTCCGTGTCCAGTTCTCACTGTTGCTTCTTGACCCACATATAGGTTTCTCAAGAGACAAATAAGATGATCTGGTACTCCCATCTATCTATCCCATCTATCCTTACCAAATTGATAAAACAGACACATTTTATTCCAATGATCCGATAATTGGTTATGTGTAATTGCCAGTTGTAAAATGTTATTCAGTCTGTTTTAACTCAGGGAGCAACCCTACTGTGTAATTAGGATAATTAGGTAGGATTGTAATAGTATTGTAGCAAAAATGAATATGTGGAAGGATTTGAGTATGTTACGATATGGGAACTTTTACTTAGCTATAATGTACTGAAAGTATTTTTTGTCTCTCTATTATAGCCCTTTGCTGCCTCTGTGATTTGAATTGAAAGTGTAACTGCAGGAGGCTGAGGCCAGTGAGAGAAAGTCTCTCCGATAAAATCTATCATGACACGTTAACTTACAGCTTAATAGTAGAGATGGGAATAGCTTTCAATGGTTTTGTGCTTTCTCTTAGTTGAGTTAATTAAGGAACAGCATCGTGTTCTGGACTTAAGGCTTGCTCCTGTGTGTAGAGAAATTACTGATAATCGAGCTCGTACCCGAGAAGAATTAGAAAGTGTCTATCGAAAGATTGTCAGCTATGTGCTGCTACGCTCCGGCCTTGGATCTCCTACAGACATCAAAGTCATTAGAGAGGCAACTGGTTAGTAAAATGTCCAAATATAACATTATAGCTTTTTAGTAATATTGCTTATAGTGATTTTACTACGGTGGTTACTCAAGGAGATATTAGAATAAAATAAATATCACTTTTAATCCTGTCCTTCAGCTTAAGCTGGAAACATTAAAGGTTCTCTGTCTCTGTCTTTGCCTCTGCCTCTGCCTCTTTCTCTATCCTATCTATCCACATATTCACATACGCCTGTAAGTAACAGAACAAGACACGAGAATGCCTCCCCTTGCATTGCAACAGCCACAAAGAAGCTATTCTCACCCTCTCTAGTTGCTTTCTGAAAAACTGAAAATTGTTTCATATTGCGACAGTGCGGACCACTACATTCTAGGGTGGTCTAGGTACTCCTGTCTTAATATGCAGCTTCCGACAAGCAAAGTCAGTGGAGAAGCTGGCAGGAGGGACCAAATGGCGATTATGTGACCATGGGGCATTATGACCCATAAGCCAGCAGGGTCATATGATGTTGCAACTTATGATCTCCTCTCTTAGTGATGGAATTCCTGACCCCAATTACAGCCAGTGAGGATGACTTGTAGTAGCCTGCTGTCTCATCACCACTGATTCAGTTAATAGCAAATGGAGGATACTGCACCCCAAACTATTGTGTGACCTCTCCTGGTAGTTTCATACAGAAGTTAAAGAGCAAAGGAGGGAGGACCAACCTCTGTAGCATCTTGCATATCAGAGGCCATCAGGTTAAGCTCTTGATTCCTATTATCCCAGACTGAAACCATCCTCTCAGAAAGGATCAAATCCACTACAGTCCAGAAAGAAACCTGCTGAAGGATCAAACAGAACCAGAAGGAGATCTGACCTTCATTGAGGTCTTGGTGTAGACCGTCCATAAAAGTGACAAAAATGTCTCTTGCATATTCTAGTCTAAACTATCACTGAAAAGGTTTTAAATAGTCTGCTTCCATGGTATTGTGAAGTTGGTCCATTGTCACTAACTTAACATCCTTCACAAGTACCTCATCTTAGCAAGAATGCTCAGAATTGGATTAGAATTATCTGAAAGTCCTGGATCCAAGGATGACTTTTTCCAGAGGTTTTCAGTTTTGGTATTTCTACCCTTCCCCAAGGAAGTGTTGACAATCTCCCAAAGTGATTATCTTTCCTCTTGATCCTTATAATAACCAGGATGAACAGGGGTCCAAAGAATAAGTAGTTAGGCGTCAACCTAGACAGTACCTTATCCATCTCCTTGAAACTATAAAATGAAAGGAATCCCAGATATGACAAGAAAATACCTTAGTTATCACCAAGGAGTCTGCCCATGTGCAATCAAGTTTATAGCAAATATGAGTGATTTTATCAGCAAAATTCTATGCAAAATATTCACAGAAAGGATTTTTCTAGGCGGTAGGACAGTTGATATACCGACAACTTTCCAAGCTTGTCTTTACATTTGCGCAATGAAATAATAGCTACTTAACTATTTTTTTCTGAAGCTCCACATATTAAACATTAAAAATGTTAAAATCCAACAGAAGTTTGCAGCATTTCAATAGCAGAACTCAAAAATGAGCAAGAATTACATTGTGCTAGGCATAGCGCAGAGATGAGAGATGGTCTGTTTCCAAACGGGCATTACTGTTCTCCCTTGGAAGTCGGTGGTTTTTTCATGATCTGACTGTTTGCATATTTAATATTTTACCAGCTGCCCTGCAGAGTGTATTTCCTCAAACAGAGCTTGCGGCTTTCCTCTCTCTCAGTAAAAAAGAGAAAGAGCAGCAATTGAAAGAACTTACCATGATTGTCACGGGAATTCGATTGTTCAACAAGGACTGTGGGAAAGGCGGCGAGGGCATTGATGACTGTAAGTGAATACCTATTTACCAATGTAGCTGCAGAACATACATATCTATCCTACTTTGGAACATGTCAGAAATGTTTCAGCCTGCTCAGAATTGTTTAAGAACTTCAGGAGAGTTGCTTCAGGTGACAATTACCTTTAATTCCTCCCCCCCCCAATGATGCTATTTTTCTCTGAATATCCTCCAGAGCAATCTGATCATCATTTTTTCAAAGCTAGAAAAATTGGTAGAATATTTCTTATTTGCGTCTAATTGACTTAAAGCATGATCCAAGGAGGTCTGTGGCTGTACCTGAAGTCCTTCTGTACATTCACCAATGTGTGATTGTTCTCTTTCACATTGAACCTTTTATGTTTGTTGTAGACATTATTGAAGAATCTCCTCAACTTCTGGAGACACGTGAAGCATGTAGGAGGCTATAGAAGAAAGGACTTCTCAAAAGCCCAAGTGTACACCTAAAAAGGGATGGACAGTGCTTTAGCTCTCAGGATAATAATTTAGACCTGGGCATGTGAGGAAAATGTATTTTGCTAATTATAGAAATGAAACTTTGAGGTAAATTGTGTGTCAACAGTGCCGGCGATTCTGAATGAAGCTATCCCAGCAGCCAGCCATCATATAGACATTGAACTGCACGCTTCCCAACAGCTAGCCTACCGATACACGGCCTTAATTGAAATGATGCACCAGAGTCAAAACGGTGAAATAGAACTTAGGGAAACAATGTTGAAAGAAGCCCTCTACAATGTCAGACAACATGAAGCTTTCCTCTGCCTCATTCTGGTAAGGTTCCATTATGTGTTGCAAACTTTCAACGTAGCTAAAACTTTCTTGGTGAAGGGGGGGGCAAAATTGGAGTGATGGCAAATCACTTTTTAGCTGAAATAAGAATGTACGACATTTAAAAGCTAGCATGTTCTCTCTCTCTCTTTTTTTTTTAAATGAAATGGTCCAGTCTACCAAGTATGTTTTGTTTATTAAGCAACTCGATACAACTTTTATAATTTCCTACAAATTTAATATCTGCCACCTTTAACATATATTTTCAGTCTGACATCATCACATGTGCACAAGAAGTTGAAATGATGCAAAAGAAATTTGCAGCTGAGATGGAACAGGTCAACAACATTGTTAAGTCAAAAACAGCAGTGCCTACCTCTCTTGTTTATGTAAGTTTCTGAATTTCTGAAATGATAAGCTTTTATTTACCAGTTGATAGATTTACCCAATCTGTCTGGCAAGGTTTTTTGAGTGACACACAACTTTACTTGGATAATAGCCTATATTTTAAAAGTTAATTAAAAGCAGAAAACTGCTACCTAAAAGAAGCCGTGTTTGATTTTCTGCTGATTTTCTGCTGAATTTCACTCTAAGAATATCTCCCCCAAAAAATCTAGCAGTAGTCAGCCAGCATACCAAGTCTCCGCTTGCCTTTGTGACGCTTTCCCATGTTTGAAAAGTTCTAATGAAATCATTCCCTGTGCTTGTCACTGACTGCCCTGAGGTTGTCAGGGAAAAGATCCAAGTGAGAGTCTGAGAAATGAACTTTCAATGACATGTTACATTGCACAGCTTGTTACGACAACAGAAAATCTCTCACTATTTTGCAATAACTTTCTGCTTTATAATTTCCCTAAAAAATTTTTTTTTACAGGTGCTTTTGAATAATTGCCATGAAGCATTTTCAGTCTCGCTTAGTGCTTCATCAAGTGTGTCCAATAGGTCGGGTTTTATCCATTTTTTTTTAAATCCAAGGAGCTACAAAAATATCTTCCTTAAATTTAGTATCACTAACCTGGGAAATGTATTCCTCAAATAACTGAATCCAATTCCTGTTTTAGTCATTGCTTTTACTGAGTTTTTCATAAGCCCAAGTTTGATGTGGAAAGGAGAAGGGAAAATGAAATTCACATTTTCTGGAGACCTTGGTACAGGAAACTCATCATTATGTGGGACAGGCCCTCGTTCCAGATGGTAAACTGGTATTTTTGTAGCATACTTTCTTTTAGAAGGGATTCCTATTGTGCTTTTTTAGGCAGAGATATAATTTTGGAGGGCTTCCTCCAGTCATAAAAAAAGAGAACGGCATATGGTATGAATCCTCTAAACACATGTTACACAACAAATGTGAGGGGCCCAATTCCCCAGTTCTTATGCTGATTATCCACTTTACAAGCAAAATAAATTTCATAGCATTTTTGGCAAGCTTCGTTCACAAACAAATTTTGTTTCTGATGAATTACACCCTTTTGTAGCATTGCAAATAAGCATTACACCATTACAATCAAATATTTAACTTGAATACAGAGAATATACACTTCAACTGCTTTCATTGTGAGCTCAGCACCAGACCGACAAGGAATTGTTCTGCAGGCAGAGACTGGATTCATATTTAGACATGTCTCAACACAACTCAACCTGTACAGTGTTGTTACAAATTGCTACAAATACGCTAGCATAGCTAAATTATAGTACTATAGTATTACTAATTAACTTACTGGCCTGTATCTCTGCTTCCGTTTTTATTCAGGTTTTTGAGTCAACTGTCTTCTAACAATTGTTCCTTTGTTTTCCACTGGCCTTCTTTGTCCAGTTAATCAAGGTTTGGGGCAGGTCATTCAACTCAGGTAGTGCTGCCCAGAGTAGTGACTGATACTCTGGGGGTCACGTGACGCCCAACATCTTACATTGATGTTGGTCTTTTGGGTCCTAATGGCAGTGTTTAATACTTTTGATTACCAGATATTGTTGTCTAGATTATAGTCCCTGAATATAATTGGCTGAGCATTGAATTAGTTCAAGTCTTCTTTGTCTTCCAGTTCTTTTGCAATGGAGATATCCTTCAGTGATTTGTTCTAGCTCCTATTTTGTTCATCCTTTATGTTCTTATTTATTTAATTTCAGTTTCTATAGTCATCAACTCCTGTATGCTAACTGAAATTAAAAACAATACTAGTCCTTGATTTAAGATGGCAATTGGAACTGAATCTCACGTTGTTAGGCAAGGCCACCATCAGGCCCAAGCCCAAAGACGACACAGAGAAATCCAGTCAAGTCCTATCCTTTATTTGCTTACCTCTAATGGACAGTATCTTGCCAGACTAAAGCTATAACATTCTAACATCCTAGATATATCTTGTCTGCAGCTTCAATATCTTGCCTTGTGATAAGCTAACTCTTGAGTTCTTTTAAGGTGCTTATAGCAAGAGTCACAGATATTCACTCGATGAGTATTGAATCCAGTGGATTTGATAGGGAGGCTGTAACTTTATTGATGCAGGCTCTGCTTGCTTCTTATTTAGATTATTGCAATTGTCTCCTGGCAAATGTTCATGATTCTTATCTCTTGTTTCCTGATTGTAATCTAAAACTTGAATCATGTTCTGCATCTTCCATCTTCAGCTCATATTTTGTTACCTGTTGGGGACCCCTGCCTTATAACATACGATGGGCATACAGTATAGGTTCTGCATACTTTTGAGAAATGGACAATAGAGTTTTGCAGCCCTAATAGAAACATATTTTTATAGGTATCTTTTTCCTTCTAGCCTGTATTTATTGGACTTTCTAACCTTTGGACCAGTTTTCAAGATGAAATATTGGTGCTCAGTTTCCTCAATAATTTGACCGCCAGTCTCCAGCAGTTCTTAGAAAGCCACACACTTATCTTTCCTGAAGAGCTGATAGTACCTCTTCTTGAAGGCCTTGTTATCAAAACTGATGAAGAAAGGTTACTAAAAAATGCTGGTGAGTAGAAGAAGTAAATAAAAACTTAAGCTGCTTTTTTTAACTGTGAAGTTTGGGGGGAAAAATGCGGAGTTGGGTCCAGGAACAGCTGTGAGAGCTGGGTGGGGTGAGGGAAACCTGTAAAAGGAGCAGATTTTGGTGGGAGAGTGAGTGAACAGCCTTTGGAAGTGACCAGTGGTGGGTTTCAAATCATTTAACCGCTGGTTCTCTGCCTTCCCTTCCCTCCATCTTGGTTGGGCTGGGCTATTCAGAGGGGGGGGGCAATTCACCATGATGCAGGACAGCTGGCAGGCTGTGGCTGCTGATGGACACCATCTGCCCCATACACTCGCTGGCCTCTGTGTGTAGGGGCTGATGGTGTCAGGTAGTAGCTGCCCCTGCCCATGCCTTGACTTGCCCCACGGCACTTGGCACCCCCTCCCTGCCTCACCTCACCCCGCAGGATGAGCCTCTGGCCTGCCACTCCAGCCGCCAGAGACTCCCTGGATCTCCCCCAACCCTGCCCAGCCTCCACAGATGTCCCTCCCCACGAGCATCATCGAGGTAGCCACTTCCACCCCAGCCACGCCCACCCAGTCAGCCACACCCACCTGGCACCCGTCAATAAATAAGTGGGTTTGGGGTTGCAGTTTGGACCCTCAGTCTCTAAAGGGTTCGCCATCATTGTTCTAGAACAAGCACACACTGTTCTAGATGATGCAGGATCCAATCTGCAACATTATCCTGGGACAGTATATTCACCTTCATTCATGTCCTAGATGAGTCGTGGTTCAGCAAAAATAAAACCTGGAGCTTTTGATGCTCTGAGTTTGGGCCAAAAGAAAACCTGTAGGGATTCCATAGTGATTTTACATGTTGCCCCCATCTCTCCCCTCAGCAGCTCCTTGTACAGCACAATATACCAGACTTCCTCTTCCTAGCATATTTCCTTTTTGCCTCCATTCAGTCTTTGCTGCCAGCAGCTCTACCTAATTTTCTCCAATTTTCTCTCTACTCCCCTCAGCCTCCATTGCTGCAGCTGCCTGTTTTCTCAGCTCCGTATATCCCACCAAGCTGCCAACTAGCTGGTTTTCCTAATTCTTTTTCTTCCCTTCCTCCATCTCCTTAGTTGCCACTGATGCCAGATCCCACTATTCTGTCTACCTCTGTAATCTTATGCCTCCTCCTGATCCACATTTGCAAAAGAGCCTTCTTTTGTTCTGTATCCAAACAAAATATGTTTTAGTTTGGGCCCAAGCTACTCCAAGCTAGCTGTTCTGCACATGAAATGATTCATGTATGAACTATTGTACACATCTCTTTTGAAGACTCAACACACAGAGACACTGATGAGTATATCCCAGGGAATGCTACAAGCCCTTAGGTGACCTGTACTGGCTAAGACTTTAATTTGTATTCTTCTTAATCTATTCTCTTTAGATCAGAAAGTAAATCCTGCTGATTTTGTCAAAGAAGAATGGTTCTTTCCAGAAAGTACAATTAATTTTAGCCAACTGCTGCTTCAGTATCATGGTTTTTGTGCATACACTTTTGCTGTTAATGATGGCCTTCTCATCCCAGGTACAATAACTATAGATAATTCTTGCTGTAAATATATTTAAAGACTAGATCATATGAAATGGCTATAAATGGAAGACAATGTTATCTAGGTCTAGGACACTTCTCAGATTCAATGAACAAAGCATAATAATTGCTTCCTGATGCTATTTGCTGTGCCGCCACATTATATACCGGTAGTATTAGTTTCTCTCTGTCTCCCTCTTTTCCCCCCTTCTTTTAAGAATGCAGCTGAAAAACGGAGCAGGGGGAACACAATGTAAAGTTTGGGCTTTTTTTTTTTTTAAAAAAGATTCATGCTTCCTTAATTCAAAAGTTAAGAAAATTATGTTTAGATATATGTATAGTGAATGTTTTTGTGCTTTTAATTTTGTAGGAAATCCTTCTATTGGAGTCTTGAAACATAAGGAGAGATATTATTCTTTTAATTCTAAGGAAGCTGCGTATACTTTTGCCAAGAATCCAGATAAATACATTAGGATGATAGCGGAAAAAGCAAAGGAATGTGCAGAGCTTATTCAGCTGCTTGAGCTTCACCATCAGTTTGAATGCCTGGCTCCTTATTCTCAGGTGCTCCGTTATGTTCTTCAATTATTGATTTAAAAAGGCACTGCTAGAAAACACCTGTTCTAGGAAGCTGAATAGGATATTTCTCAAAGCAAAGGTGGAACTTTGGTGCAGCGGTGATGTCTGCACTATTGGCAGTGTGTTTAGCTCTGCAGATTTCCCAACTTGAAATATGCTAAGCAATCACTTACTGATGTTCTTCTCAGTAATGCTTAATGAGAAGAAAGCAGTGTGAGCCATAATCACCAAAAACATATTCTTAAAAAAATCAGATTGAGTTTCTGTGACATTCGTCCAAAAATTAAGGAGAGGGATTGAGAATAACATTAAGTTTATTTTTATTCTTGTTGTTATTCCAGTTTAGAGCTAAAGACAAGCATTTACTGCAGCCAATCTCAAAATGTGACAGCAGCACTCAGACTGACACCCACATTTTGCCACCAACAATTGTGAAGAATTATGAGTGGAATGAATGGGAGTTGAGAAGAAAAGCCATCAAACTGGTCTGTATCCTAGACTGATAATTGAACTAAAAGGGCTAGAGTTTTTGACCCACAATCTCAGGTAGCCTGTTAATTACTGGAATTCCCAATTTTCCAGTTGAACAAAATATCTAGTTCTAGTAAAACCTGAGATATGAGATACAATATTCAGATTATTTTGTCTAGTTTGTCTTTTTAAAAAAAACAAGCCTATTGGTATTGTAATCAATAAAGCCAGGCCCATGACTGATTATTTGCAAGAAATGTGAACAACAAAGGTTGAGAATAATCACTTATACAGTATGCAGAACAGGCTTTTTATTTATTTTTACCCCATGATTGAAATAGTTTCTGCAGCTATGTGAAGCTCTGAAGGTTTTATTTCAAGTTTGAAATGTTAATTTTAACAGTGTTTAAGTTCCAGTTTAAAACAATTTTCTGCAAGTTTTCCATAAGATCTGATCTTGTTTGCTCTTATTCTACTTTCATTTTTAACTATTTTAAAAAAGTAAATCTACTTTTAAATCTTTGTAATGGAAAGGCAGGATATACATTTAATAAATTAACATGGCATAAATTGCCCTTGTTCTTTTTAACATGTAAGAAGAAAGCTACCCCAATTCAAAATAGTACAGTACATTTAGAAGCCAATGAATTCTCAAGAATGAAGTCAATCTTTATTTTTAAACCGGAAACTAGAGAAGATTGAGTGAGGCTCTTGAATCTATATTTACCAGTAGATAATAGTTCAGCTGCAAATTTAATTCATAGACATTTGACTGAATTAAACAGATGCCTGTTCTGCCTTTACCCTGTCACCATTATAAGAGAAAAGTCTAGACTGTCCCAATCTTAAAACAGATAGAAATCTTCTCGAAATGATTATTTCCTATTAACAATCTAATTAGTCTAGATCAGTGGTGGTGAACCTATGGCACGGATGCCAGAGGCAGCACTCAGAGCCTTCTCTGTGGGCACGCATGCTGTCGCCCCAGTCCTAGGCCTTCAGCTGGATTTTATAAAACCTTTTCGCTTTAGGCCTGTCGCCATGTGCAAAAAAAAAAAAAAAGGTTCAACTTCTTGCGGGGGAAAAAAAAAGATCTTGCAAAGTTGGAATTGATTGATTGAACTTTTTAGTCCCACCCAGTCTGCCGTTACCACCACAGCCATGCCCACCCAATTGGCCATGCCCAGTCAATGGGCCACATCCACCCGGCACTCGACGATTCGTAAGTGGGTTTTGGGTTGCAGTTTGGGCACTCAGTCTCTAAAAGGTTTGCCATCACTGGTCTAGGTCTATTACAGTTATATCTCTTTATATATACCGGTATTAGCTTTCAATTACTGTCATTCTAGCATTAAAAGTATGCAGTGAATCCACATAATTTCAAGAGTGTGATTTTGCTTAGTTACATATCTTTTTCTGTATTCAGGCTAACTTGCGCCAGAAGCTAACTCACTCAATGCAAACTAACCTCAGTCATATGAGACGAGACAATTGCAGCCAAGTATACTTGTTGAAGGATTCTGGCACACAAACTAAGCGAGAGAACAGTAGCAATGTACCGAAGCCACAGATTTTCCTAGCTGGTCTTCGTGGAGGAACACCCCCAACTACTCGTATGACCAAAGTGAATTTAACTAGAGCTGTTGATGAAACATAAATTTTGTTGTTAAAGTGAAAAACATTTCCATAAATTAAAATATTTAAAAATGTAAATGAGTCTCCTATTTTTTGGTTGGAAGGTTGGACATACATTTCATGAATAGGAACAGGGAAAAAAAAGCTACAAATATCAGTAATAAGCTGCAGCATAAATTATTCATGGTCAGACCTGTCCCTCTCTGATAACTTAAATGTATTAAATGATAATTTAATTTGATCAAATATAAACTAAGATACACTGCATCTCATCCATCACACTTAAGCTTATTATTTAATTCTTGAGTTTTCAGGCTGCTTATTGTCTTAAGATATTCTGCCTTTTCTTCCCATCTCTTGTCTGTGATTGATTAGTTTGTTGTTTTTTTAAAAAATCCATTTTGTGCACACCTTTTTTATTTCCTCAACCCTCTTCATAGCATTACGTAGCTCTAATTGTCTCAGTGGAGTTAGCTAGTAACACTGTTGGTCCTTAGAACAGGCCTGCACAAGGGGTACAAGGAAAGAAGCACATTGATAATTGATCATAGGGCACAAAGGAATAATTGGCATACTGATCAGCGATTTGATGATTATCACAGCAGCAGAGCTGGAGTTGGAAGTGTTGGTGTGGCCTGCAGGTGTTGGAAGTGCTTGCCAGTATATCTTTCAGGGAGTGATGGATCCTTTCTGGCGGTGGTGGTGTTTGGCAATAGCAACTTTAGAATTTTAAAGAATGCTGATGGGCTGCATGTTGTGCAGGCCGGCCTTAGAGCCTCAGACTGCCATAGTGACCTTATATGTGTATATATGTTGTTAAATCTCAACCTGAACAACCAATACTCCTATACATAGACATTGTGGGGCAGGAAAGACACATTAATGTAACAGTAAACTGAAAAAATGCTATCAGCACATGCGTTGCTTAGAGGACATCATTTTTTTTATACAGTAGACTGGGAAATAGAAAAAAAAGAAAAATCCTAGAACAAGGCAGTGACAAACTACTTACATATTCTTGCCAAGAAAACTATGAATGTGTTCACGTAATTACTAGGATCCAAATTTGAAGGACTTTACCATGAGGATACAATCCAAAAGTGACTGGAGTGGGCAGGCAAGAGTTAAAAAGCACAAGAGTTTCACAAAACCCCAAAACTAATTTTAGTTTAACAAAAACCAACGCCTGAAGTATAAACAATCCAACCCATTTTGGTGAGATGAATGACTCACACTGTACTCCAGGAAAGCTTGTGCCATCACAGTGCATACCTGCCTTAAAGTGCTCCAGAATAGTGTTTCTTAATCTGTTTGCTCTCGGGACCACCTCCCACTTTTAAAAATTATGGAGGACACTGAAAGAGCTTTTGTTTATATGAGTTATATTTATTGATATTGAAAATTAAAACTGATCCATTTGCAGAAAAAATATTCAGTATTAAACCCATTAGATACTAACATTTTTCATGAAAAAACCCTTATAGTTTTAACAAATAATAATGACAAGAATGACATTGTTTTACATTTTTGCAAATATCTTCAATATTTGGCTACTAATTTTGATTTAGCGACCCTTGAGAGCGTCTCCGGTGGCCCCCAGGGATCCTCGGGCTACACTTTAACGAATACTACTCTAGAAGTTGCTTCTTTTGGGGGGAGAAATCCCGGCTGCAAAAGATAGCCTTGGACAGTGGCACGTCCATCCCAAAACAAAAGACACAGGAGATCAGACCTTCCGCTCGCTCCAGCTCAGTGTTTTTCAAATTTGCCAATCAAAGGTGCTTCCCCCCCCCAAAAAAAGGGCAACTGGACTTTTGTTCTTCCTTCGGACTTTGTCCAATTGCCTTTTGAAAAAGCACCTTTGGGACAACCATGACCTGGGTGACTGAGAATCTCCATAGATACTTAAGAGGTGGATTTCAACTCCCAGAATTCCCCAATCAGCTGGCTGAAGACTACATGATTTGAAATCCTCCTATCTTTAAGTTGCTAAACCGGACTAGCTAAAGTCTGTCTTTATGTTAAAAATAAGAATTTGCTGGTGTTCTCTCCCTTTAAGGAATAGCTCTGCCAGCATCCATGCCACCTACTTCCTTGAAGAGATGATTGACACCCTCCAAGAACTTCACAGAAAGCTTCGGTCTGTTTCTCTTTCCGGCGGCAGGATCGGAGCGATGCGTACCGGAACGGACCCTCTAGTTGTCTTCTCTAGCTCTCTATGGTAAATTGGGGACTGATTGGCTGGGCGGGCTTATTTGCTCGCCAATTGATTCCTTTTCATGGCTACCATGGCGCCTCCGAAAGGTAAGCGAATGATCCCGCTGGTGCTCCGATCGCAAAAACCGCTTGTGCGGAAAGAGAGCGGTCCGTTTCACTGGGGGCTAATAGTTGGGCAGCCCCACGTGCGGGGAGGGGGGGGAATTCTAAATTCTAATTTTCTACCCCCAGAATGGAACCCAGCCTGATTATGCCGCGGAGAAGAAGGTTGCTAGTTTCTACAAGGCGCAAGCCGACATCGGTTTGTTGCCACACATTTCTGCTGACTGTGGATAGCTGTTTCGTTGCACTGTAACAGGTTTTCCCAATCAAAGCTTTTCAGATGTATCGGAGTTTTTAATTATGCTGGCTGGGAATGATAGGTTTGGAAGTCCAACATATCTGGTCCCGTCTTGGGAAAAAAAATGGTCGGAGTGATTTGGCTGGAGTATCTCTCCCTGAGAGCCTTTAGGCACGGAAAAAATACACGCCTTTTAACGTCCCGTCTGTATTGCTAAAACAAGTCTTCAGCGCTGTTGAGAGGACAGTTTGTATGTGCTCTATGGAAATAATGCTTAATTTGTGCAAGTGATGTCCAGATCTAATGACTACTTCTCCCATTCTTGCTTTCAGTCAAGTGAACGCATGTTCATATATCTGTCATTTTGCAATGGTAGTTCTGGTTCTGTTGTCAGGCATGATTATACAAATGTACAAATGATTTATTGTTTACATATGAATTGACCAGGCTGAAATAATAGAATAACATAGGAGCTTAGTATGGAAGCATATGTGCTAGCTATGGAATGAAATTTTGAGTACCAAATTAGATTTGATATTAGAAATTGTAGAAAATGAAGACAATTTTCACAATGATCTGCACATGTATACAGGAGAACGAAGTACACAAATTGTTCATTGAACTCAGTTCATTGAGAGAACTATGATATGTTTTGCTTTCAAAGATTTGTGCCATGTAAACCCCTAATTTAGATGTACTTCTAATAGCGCTCTGTACTTCTAATAGTGGAATATGGAAGTGGTTCACATTTTACAGATTCATCCAGTTTCTAGCATGTTCATATGAAGGTTTAATATATATGAAGAAAAGCTTTAGTTTACTAGTAGTTTGGCAAGGTTGTTAACAGTATGGTCAATTTTTTAAAAAACAACCCTGAATTGACTTTATGAAATATGCAATAAATATGCAATGCTATTTTAAAGTCATAGATAAATTAGAACATTATATGGTTTTAGCAATAGCACTTAGACTTATATACCATAGTGCTAAACTCTAAGTGGTTTACAGAGTTAGCATATTGCCCCCAACAGTCTGGGTCCTTATTTTGCTGACCTCAGAAGGGTTGAAGACTGAGTCAACCTTGAGGCAATCAGGATCAAACTGCTGGCAGTGGGTAGGGAGTTAGCCTGCAATACTATGTTCTGTGCCACCACGGCTCTTATACTGCAATTTAGTGTTTTACATAAATAAACAAATCTTTCTCTTAATTTTATTTAACTACTGTGGCATTTTATTTAACTACCATATATGATACTTTTGCATTCTGTCCTGGAAACAGAATAAGCAATGCACCCCCAATAATATGAAAAGTAAGTTTCCTTGTTACTGTTCAAAGGAAGAAAATGTTTAATGGCATTGTTCACCACCTGGTTGCACTGAATGATACGTGTATCTGCTGCAGATAGTCTCATTGCCACATGTTGAAGCAAATGAGATCTTATCTTTAAAAGATGAACATAAATTATATGGTTGTAAAGTGTAACCTGTAATACCTTGGAGGAATATTTACACAAGGTGGAACTCCCTTGAAATAATAAATATTTGAGTGACTGGGAATGAAAAGCTATATTAGAATAATGGTATAATGATCTATGTATACAATGTTGGGGGAATACAAAAAAACTGCTGGTCCGTGGGCTGGATGCGTCATGCTGAAACTGCCCACCCCAGCTCCGGCAATGGGGAAGAAGTCGAGATATGTTGTGACACGTCACGTGACGTTGCGAGTTTGACACCCCTGATCTAAGGCAAACATCACTAATCTTCCTTGACAATGAGAGATGGTACCAATTCTAAATCATTACCTGGAACTGGATGCTGCCAGGATTTTTAATTCTTAATTTCTTATATAATTATTAAAACAAAATCATTCGGTACAAAGAAATAAAATTCCAGAAAATTATTGTATCTGAAAAATTGGGTAGAGCTAGATGTATCTTTATGAGATGCTATGCAGTAAGTACCCTGCTGTTAATCACTAGAGATATGAGGAGAGCCAGTTGCACACAGCAGCTGGGTGACCTTGGACAAGTCACTCTTTCTCAACTTAGGAAAGAGACGAGGGCAAGCCACTTCCAAAAAACCTTGCCAAGAAAAACTCCAGGGACTAGTTCAGGCAGTTGCCTGAGTCAAACAATTACTTAAATTCACCTCCCACCCCAAAGACATGAAGATCTGAGGCGTTTTGCTCCAGGACAGTTCACTTTGAACCAGGTCCCCACCCTCTTGTTTTAGGTTGGTTGGCATAGAAGTAAGAGTGAGACACAAAACTGCATCCCTCCCAAATAGGCTATTTAGGTAATGATCATGGAAAAAAAATAGTGGCTGACCTAGACATAAGGAAATGTTGTTTTACTGCACACTCTGTAACAGACCTGACCAACCTAACCAACTGTTATATATGATGCCTGTGAAGATTTGGGTGCACCACCCTCTAATGCAGTGTTTCTGCAACCTGGCAGTTTCCAACTTCCAGAATTCCTCAGCCAAACATGGAAATTGAAATCCACACATCTTTAGATTGCTACGTTTCAGAAACTCTGCTCTAATGGCTACCAGATATTCCTCTGTAGATGGCTAGCTGTCATCATTGCTGGGGTACCTAGAATTCTCTCCCCCCCCGTGTATTTAAGATCAAGATGATTCGTGGACTTATTTTTGACTCTTGAAGGTGGAGTTTTAACTCTTATATTTGACAGAGGGATCCTTTTTTCCCCCCCAGAAAATGTCAGCCTACTTTTTAAGTTGTACTGCTTGACGGTGATGACCTTAGTGGCTGCAACGTATACAGTAGCATTGCGATATACAAGAACAACTGAAGCAGTTCTGTACTTTTCATCCACAGCTGTTTGCATTACAGAAGTTATCAAATTATTCCTAAGTTTGGGCATCTTATCAAAGTAAGTATGAACGCTGGTGAGGATAGTCAGGTGCTAAATTTACTTGCTCTCTTCTGATTTATTTTCTTCCTTTAAAAAAACCCCTCCCATAGTTCCAGTTATGATTCATATGTACTGTATTAGATTTGCTACTTTAAGCAGAAGATTATTTTCAAAGCAAACAAAAACATTCTGGATTGAGTTTTTGTTCTAGATTTTTTTTTCTCCCAACAGCTTAATAAATAGATGTCACCACTCAAATACTTGTCCATTGTTCTGGCTTAAAGGCCAGAAAGTTAGTGTGAATTAAATTCTGAAACCTGGGCCAAAGTAATTTGGTACAGGCATGATTCTTCGCAAACATTCAAAAAGATCCTGTATTTTTGCTAGATGGCATTTAAAGATTAGCAGTTTGTTCATGCCGTTATTCCTCAATTATGACTTCCTTAGAGCAGTGTTTCTCAACCTTGACAATTTAAGTCATGTGGACTTCAACTCCCAGAATTCCACAGCCAGCATTGCTGGCTGTGGAATTATGGGAGTTGAAGTCCATATGCCTTAAAATTGTCAAGGTTGAGAAACACTGCCTAAGAGCCTTTGAACAAGGCAAATGTAGAGTTCATGTAATAAAAAGAATCTGAAAACAGTCTCAGCAAATTTATAACTTTCTGTCTTTATTTAGTGGTACTTCAGGACTGCTCTTGAATTTGCAGCATATTGTACTAAGCTGCCTTTGTGGCACACATAGACTGATAGTCATGATGATATTTGGACAACAATAATAATTGTTCTCTTGCTATGATATGTTACCATCTGATGCTTAGATACATCATATAAGTACAAACTCTCCTGGTTTTCTTTCTCTGTGTATTCTGTAAGGAGTAGCTTTCCTCAGCATTTTGCTCTCTAGGGATATAGGTCAGCAACTCAAATTGCCCTCCTTTGTCATGGCTATGATGGACGGAGATGATACAGTCCAAATTCATTTTGAGGGTAATGTGTTGGAGAATGCTAGTGTAAAGGATTTATAATGAATTTTATTAATTCTTCAGTGATATCAGCTATAACAGTGATGGTGAACCTTTTAGAGACCCAGTGCCCAAACTGCAACCCAAAACCCACTTATGCATCGTTGGGTGTCGGGTAGGTGTGGCCAATTGGGTGTGTGTGGTCAGTTGTGTAGGTGTGGCCAATTGGGTGGGCTTGGCTTCGGTGGTAACGGCAGACTGGGTGGGATTAAAAAGTTCAATCAATTCCCACTTTGCAAGATCTTTTTTTCCCCACAAGAAGTTAAAATTGACTGATTGATTGAAACTTTTTTTTTTGCACATGGTGGTGGAGGCCTAAAGAGAAAAGGTTTTATGAAACCCAGCTGAAAGCCTAGGACTGGGGCGACGGTGTGCGTGCCCACAGAGAGGGCTCTGAGTGCCGCCTCTGGCACCCGTGCCATAGGTTTGCCACCACTGAGCTATAAGAATGTGGTTCCATCTCCAAGGTCTATTCCCTGAAACTACTTTTCTTCCAACTGGATTTAGGTACCAAGAGGAACCCTGGGTAGGAAGGAAAAATGGCACCCAGGCAGGATTGGTGAGAGAATAGGTTACACAGCTGGCCACATGTCCCTACTTCTAAGATTGGGCCCATCAACCCACATGTTGGGTGAAATCCATTTTTAAGCTACCCCGTGTTGTTTTTATATTTGAGCTCCTACCTTGATAAGCTATTGCAGTACAACTTGACTCAATGACTACTCCTCAAAAGGTTGCAGGCACCTCTGTAGTTTCTTACTTCTTGTAACTTTCCTGGTCATCTGGCATTGTTAACCAAGAGAGAGATTTTCTGACGCCAGTGCCAGTCTTAATTATCTCAGAGAAGTTAGGAATTATTCTGAAATCAGAGTTTCAATAAATAAATAGTTTTCTAAATACCAAGACATTTATGTATGATTGTCACCTTGAATTACTTATAAAGTAACAAAGGCGGGATAAAAATCTAATAAATTTAATCAATAAATAAAAATAAAATCTTGCTTCTAATCTAGGGCATTGTGTTTTTTTTCTTATGCGTGAAAAAGGGAGAAGGTAGTATCTCTCTTGCCCTCCCCTCCCTTTCCTGCCCAGAGAACTAGGCTCCATACAAGATGGAGCACCAGCAAACATGGCTCTCACCATAATAGATGGTAACGGGAAAGATGTTTAGGGGCAGGGCAGACCTATTCAGAATTACTGAGGACCGATCCAAGTCATCTGACAGGAAAGATTAAGAAGTGTCCTGTCCTTTTGTGCTTTCTCAGGAATCACCTGGTTAATGAATGCACATTAACAAAGTGCAATTCTATCAAGATCATCTCAGGTGGAATTGTTTTCATTGAAACTGCTGGGAAACAATGGGGGGAAGGTTCTGAGCACAGGCCTCTCCAATGGCCTCTTTCTGGTCAAAGACCGAAATAGGCTGACGTTGAACCTATGCAGGTAGTCCTCAAGTTACGACCACAACTGAGCCCAAAATTTTTGTTGCCAAGTGAAACATTTGTTAAGTTAGTTTTGCCCCATTTTATGACTTTTCCTGCCACTGTTGTTAAGTAACCATTGCATTTGTTAAGTTAGTAACATGGTTGTTAAGTGAATTCTGGCTTCCCTGTTGACTTTGCTTGTCAGAAGGTCACCAAAGACCCAGGTCACATGAGCCCAGGACATTGCAACCATCATGAACCAGTTGCTAAGCAACTGAATTTTGATCATGTGAGCATGGGGAATGCCGCAACAGTCATGAGTGTGAAAAACGGTCACTTGTTCAACTTTGTAACTTTGAGCGGTCACTAATGAACTATTGTAAATTTAGGACGGATAGGCAATCTTGGCTCTTTTATGACTCGTGGACTTCAACTACCAGAATTCCTGAGCCAGCATGGCTGGCTCAGGAATTCTGGGAGTTGAAGTCCACGAGTCATAAAAGAGCCAAGGTTGCCTACCCCTAGTTTAGGGCTACCTTTATAATGCCTGTACTTCCCTACTATAAGAAGTGGCAATCCCAACTTTCTGAAGCACCATGGCAATCTGATGTCTTGCTGGCTTTCACTGACTAGCAAGACATTATTAAGAGATGATTAAGATCATCCAGATGATTCTGGGCAGGTATTCTTCATGAGTAGACCAACTGCTCTTTGTACACTGGCTTATGAGTGCAGTTTTTGTATTTTTTCTGCTTGTGTTTTTTGTGGTTTGTATTCATTTTTATTCTGTTCATTTATAATTATTAATAAAATTATATGAAAAAAAGAAGTAGTAGTAGTCCTATTTCTTCTAAAACATTTCCCTTTTTATTTTCCTCAGAGAGACTGGAAGCCTGGGTAAATTGTCAATGTCTTTGAAAGAAAATGTCTTAGGCAGTCCTAAAGAATTATTGAAATTAAGTGTTCCTTCGGTTGTGTATGCTGTTCAGAATAACATGGCCTTCCTGGCTCTGAGCAATTTGGATGCAGCAGTTTATCAGGTAACTTGAGTGATGTTCCAGAGTTGAATCCTTTGCCATGTCAGCCAGAAGCAGGTGTTCACACACATGTGGAGGTCCCAAAGGTGTTTTTTCAAGAAACAAAATGTACTATCCTGAAACTGAAGAAGCTTCTTAGATGAGAAGTGAAACATCTTCAAGGGAAAAAAAAGTCCAGTTGTTTTTTGGAAAAACACCTTTGGGACAACTGTGACTGAGAATCTCCATAGCCATACACATATGGGTGTTCTTCAGTCAGTGGTTACAGTGTCTAGGCAGGGATAGACAACCTTGGCTCTTTTATGACTCGTGGACTTCAACTCCCAGAATTCCTGAGCCAGTCATGCTGAGGGGAAAGGTAGAGATTTCCAAGCTGAGCCAGGCTGGCTCAGGAATTCTGGGAGTTGAAGTCCATGGGTCATAAAAGAGCCGAGGTTGCTTACCCCTGGTCTAGGGTCATCTGGCACACAAGGAAGATGAACAGCAGTGCTACTGCGAAAGGGTGGCATTGTAACTCAACAATTTTCCAGTAGAAATAGTTTAGCCTTTTAGCTATATGCGTCTGAAGGAAAAGTCACAGAAATCTTTCATAAGAAAAGTGCTTTAGGTCCTCCACAATTGTGTGAATTTTTGATGTAGGGAGAGAAATTGGAAATTAAATGGGTGGTCTTAA
This sequence comes from Bothrops alternatus, assembly GCA_034064705.1. Lineage (NCBI taxonomy): Eukaryota > Metazoa > Chordata > Lepidosauria > Squamata > Viperidae > Bothrops > Bothrops alternatus. Next base: position 7,991,150 of record JARGCV010000033.1, read on the forward strand.
AAGTTTCATTACTGAAAAATAACAAGGAACGTATAAAATGTTGAAACATTGGGAAGGTAAACAAATGATTATCTTTGCTGCCTGGCATTTAATGCCATATACAAAATTAAAAACAACCTGGGTGTGCCATCTTGATTGGTGACAACTATACTCGACATTTAAGTAGAATGCCGCAAAACACATTGCGCAGAAATGGCACTGCAACAATAAAAGTTGATATAATTGGTTACTTGCAGGTAATTAAAAACAAAAATTACATTTAACAATATTAGTCTCCATATCACTTGAATGATATAACAATCCTTTTCCCTTTTTTCAATATTAAAAATTATTTTTGGAAGGCTTCTTTGTGCCATAGAGATGGGATTATGCATTTCTGAAATAAAACATATCTCAAACTCAATGGTTTAGGTGACATATCAGCTGAAAATCCCCTGCACAGCCTTATGTACCATCCTGATGCTGAACCGTACCCTTAGTCGATTGCAGTGGTTTTCAGTGTTTATGCTGTGTGGTGGAGTCACACTTGTGCAGTGGAAACCACCTCAGGCTACAAAGGTTCAGGTAAGCATTCTGCCTGGGAGCCTTTATTTTTACTTTTCTTACAGAAAACAAAAACGGTAACTTGTATAAAAACCAGCAGATTTTTTTTGGGGGGGGGGCGCGGAACAATAATCTGAAAACCTGCGTTCCTTAGCTGAATGTTTTAACAGAAGTGGGCATTATTATACAGTTTTCCCTGTACAGGTAGTCCTCGAGTTACGACTACAATTGAGCTCAAAATTTATGTTGCAAAGTAAAACATTTCTTAAATGAGTTTTGTCCCATTTTACGATTTTTCTTGCCATGGTTGGTAAGTGAATCGTTGCATTGTTAAGTTAGTGACATGGTTGTTTAGCGAGTCTGGTTTCCCCATTGACTTTGCTTGTCAGAAGGTCGCAAAAGTTGATCACATGACCCCCGCCCGGGACACTTCAACCGTCACAAATAGGAACCAGTGAATTTTGATCATGTGACTATGAGGATGCTTCAACAGTCATAAGTGTGGGAAATGGTCATAAGTCACTTTTTTTTAGTGCTGTTGTAACTTTGAATGGTCACTAAATGAACGACTACCTGTATTTTAATAGTTAAACATGGGTAAGTTTTGGAGGGCCTAGGCCGGGGGTAGGCAACCTTGGCTCTTTTATGACTCGTGGACTTCAACTCCCAGAATTCCTGAGCCAGCCATGCTGAGGGGAAAAGGAGAGGTTTCCAAGCTGAGCCATGCTGGCTCAGGAATTCTGGGAGTTGAAGTCCACGAGTCATAAAAGCGCCAAGGTTGCCTACCCCTGGCCTAGGAGAAGAGCATTCCCTCTATTCTCAGTAGAGGGCAGCTATCCCCTGACACCATTTTTATGGGGGCTGAAACGAGAAAGGAGTGATTTCAGAACTTCCAGGAAGTTCTTATATTACTACTTTGCAGCACTTTTTTTTCTTTCTGACCTCCCTCTTTTTGCCTCCACTGTTTCCTTCTTCCTGACTCTCTTTTGCAAGGAAGAGGTAAGTTTGAACTAATGGCAAAAGCTTCTGAATTTAGCTTAAGAGTCTGATGAAATAAACTAATCCCAATTTACCCAAAGGTTTCCTGTTCCTATCCGGGATCATAATAAGCTACTTCACGTGTTACATAAATGCAAAGTGAGATCTGATAGGGGGAAAAAAAATCCAAATCTGGTGCGTCCTTATTGGGCAATTGGACTCATTGAATTTAATGGGTCGTGAGTGAGATCTACAAAAAAATATCTGCACTTCCACTCTGTATACAAAATAGGCAGTATTTTCATCCAGAGCCAGGGATACAGATTTGTTCTCTCTTACTTCTTTAGCAGAATTCAGTTAACATCAGAAACATTTGGCTGTGTTCTTTGGAAGATAGATTATAGGCAGATGATATGCCACTTATTTGTTTAACAGTAATGCAACTGACAATAGCTAAAGGACCTAAAGAAAAACAAACCCTTTCTAAACACAGAAATAAGATACCTGTGTGCAGTGATTGAGGCATTTCCCTCCTTTATTTTCTGGAGATTATATATTTGCAGCATATCAAATGTTGCAGTTCAACTCATAGGCAAACAATACAGGGTTGCCGAAAAGTATTCTGGCTTAATAAATTGTTGTTCTAAGTTTTGAGAAGTAGTTGTTACTAGTAGAGGATAAATACATTGATTTTCTTCTTTATCACATCTTTAGGTGGAACAGAATCCACTGCTAGGATTTGGAGCGATAGCAATTGCTGTTCTGTGTTCAGGATTTGCAGGTAATAATTAAGACAGAACATTAACCATGGTGTTAGCTTATCTGATAACTCTTGTTTCCTATTTTGTACTACTGCTGTCCCTTTATAGTCACCGGGACTTGAATTTCCATTATTCATCAGTGAGGTTTTAATATACAAGGCCACATAATCACATTGCTTAGCAATGACAATCCTTGTAGTCCCCATTGCCATTCTTAAGCGAGGATTGTGGTTCACTAAATGAGCACTTCACATGACGGGACTCGGGACTTCTTGCCAGTTTCAGTATGCAAAGTCAATGGAGAAGCCAGCTGAGGAGGTCTCCCACTCCCACTGCTTTTGCACCCCACTGCACTCTGCAGTGCCCAGTCCCCACCTGTTTGCATCTGCACTGTGTGGCAGTGCCCAACCACATGTTCGGTTGTATTCATGCATAGCAGTGCCTACTGTACACTCTGATATATTCACTCAGTGTGGTGGTGACTGCCCATGTGCCCTCTATTTGTGGCATGTGGCAGTGCTAGTACCTGCCTGACTGCAGACATCACATGGCAGCGACCGCCTTCATGCTCTGCACACTTCTGCCACACGCCCAGCCCACCTGTGCTCTGTAGCTGTGACCTGCCTGTCAGCTTGTTTGCAAGCCACCTAAAGAAAGGCTTGTCATAATAGGGACTTGTGATTTCCTACCGGCTTCCCCATAGACTTTGCTTGTTGGAAATTGTGGTCATGCGACCACAGGGCGCTGCAGATGTTCATAAATAAATATGAGCCATTTGCCAAGCACATGAAACATGATCGCATGACTGCGAGACGAGATGCAGCAGTTGTAATTTTGAGGGCAGGTCGTAACTTTTGGGAATTTGTTGTAATTTTGAATGGTCTTTAAGCAAGGACTGCTTGTACTGATTTTTCCCCAGTCTCTGCATTTTGTTTGCAAAATTTGAGGAAATGCAAAAGCTTGCCTTGCAGTTTGCTTACTTGGGAGTGGGTACCATTAAAGTGGTATACATTAAAATGACGTTAATCTAGAAATATTTGATAATACTGTATGTCTATACTGTCACTGGGGAAGTTATGATTCAGCTAGGCTCCTTCATTGGGTTATCAGAGAGGGCTTACATGTTGCTTAAAAAAACAAAACAGTGGAAGCCTGCTTTTGACAGTCAACCATAAAAGTCTAAAAATCTATTCATCTTTAAATTAGATTGATTGACTAGCTTCTTTTCCAAGGTAGCTTGCTGATCTTTTGTCACTTTCCTTTCAGGAGTGTATTTTGAGAAAGTACTAAAAAGCTCTGATACATCTTTATGGGTGAGGAACATTCAGATGTATCTCTCTGGAATTGCAGTAACGTTGCTCGGGGTTTACACAGCCGAAGGCGCTCAAGTAATGGAGAAAGGATTTTTTTATGGCTATACGCCATATGTCTGGTTTGTCATCTGTAAGTTCTGGGTTTGGCCTCAAACTTGTAATTGCCCAGATTGTGATGTTTTTATAGTAATGCCAGAAGTGCTGTTTCAAATATGGGAATGTTTTGGAAAGACAGTAATTGTTAATGTTATCCAAAAGGATGACTTCAATCTAAATGTCAAATTTAGATTTAATTAGATTTAGTAGCAAATTTAAATGGAATACACATCGCAGTTCTTTTCTACTCCGTACTGTTGGGCAGGATTGAGAAATATGTGGGGATGGCCTGTAGAAGTAGATCCTTTTTATTCTAGAACTGTAAATGAAACTTGCCCCACCCCTATTATATCTGTAGAATACAAGAAATCTAATGAATGCTAATTCCACTACAGTTTGTAAACTGTAGAACTCAGCTGCTGAGGTGTACATGCAGCTGATATCTGAACTCACACAGCTTGTGAATTGTAGAGTGGAGGCTGATAATCAGGCACCTTTCTGACCTTTTGGATTTTAACTTCCGTCTACCTCAGCCAAGTGGTGAGAGAGGGGGAGAGAAATGTGGAAATAAATTTAGAGGAAAACTAGATGGGTTATAAGGAGGCTGAGGGTTAATTGCTACCTGGTCTTTGGGACATATTATAAGCAAATATGCTAAGAAGGGTAACCTTTGGGTAAAAGGTACGTGCTTTTCAAAATCACGCTAAGGTGGAATGCCAGAGTTCAATAGTTTGTTTTGGGGAAGATGAACATAATATTAAAAACAGCTGTATTACAGATTTGTGATGCTCAGAAGTCCAGTTTCTTATTAACTCTCCTAGTATTCACCAAAATTCAAGCATAAATGAGGTATAATTTTTTTAATTTTCACTTGTTCAATGATCTTGCGAGGTAGAAGGCAGAGCCACAGACTAGGCAACAATCAGGTAAGTGGCAGCTTAGCCCGCAGAAGAAATAAGGGTCAGAAATAAGAAATATGTCTCAGAAAAGACCCTCCCAAGGTTCTTGGAAGTATAAAGGCAAAGATGTGGGGATTTTCAGATTTGCAAGATTTGGTTAGTATAACTTACAGTAAATTTAGAGCTAGACTGTATTTCTGGGTGTGCTTCTTTTCTGGACTACCTTGCAAGGCTGATACAAGCTCTATTTTTAGTTCTGTTTCCTCCAGTTATCCCATCCTGCCCTCTGTGGTGTATGGAAGCTAAACAATAAAACAAAAAAGAAGCCCTTCCCCCCATGCCAGTCCATTGTTTAGATTCCAAATCAAGTTGGGTGGTTATGAGGTAAATATCTTATTATCAACTGCAAATATAATCTTCAAGTCGTGGTACAGACTATGTCAATCAGGCATAGTACTTGACAAGAAATCCTCTTGCTTATCCTTCTATACAAATGCTATAATAGTTCTTTCTACCATGCCAGAACGTATTGGGCCTAAGCACATCTCTTTTTTTGTCCTAGTTCTTTCCAGTGTTGGGGGCCTCTATACTTCAGTTGTTGTTAAATATACAGACAACATTTTGAAAGGTTTTTCTGCAGCCGCCGCCATTGTACTCTCTACAGTTGCATCCGTCCTTCTCTTTGGTTTACAAATCAGTAAGTTGCTTTGGACTATTTTGTGTTTTTTTTTAAAATCATTTACAATCCACAATGTCATGGAATAGGTATTCATGGAATCAGTGATACTTTGCCGTGGTTACATGGTTTAAATTGTTCATAATTTTCGGCTTTATTCTTCTCCTAATACTATTTATGCAGTTTCACAAAGAAAATGGCCAGATTATTGAATTATTTTTCCAGAGTGATCAGATCCATATCACAATCCAACATTATATGTCTAGAGTGTATTTTTATCGTATTTCATTGATTCCACTGAAGTGTATTTTTCTGTAAGATTGTTATGAAATAATGAGTTGTTTCTCATATAGTCCTTGTTTAGCAACCACAACTGGGACCAACAAATCTGTTGCTAAGTGAAGCAGACTCTTAAGTGGGAAATTAGATGACCATGACTGCATTTCTTTTCTCCACCCTTTGGAATGTTTACCCCGGCATTGGGATTAAACAGAAGAGAATTAATGTTTGGATTTACATTTATTGGAGAGCAAGAGATTACAAGAGAGTTTAGCAGGCACACAATGGGGAACACACATTGAAAGCAATGCACTGGTGCCAGCAAAACATAAGTATATTGTGCAAACAGCTTAGTGCAGTCCCTATTGTACGCTTGCTTACTTTATTGTAATCCCTTCCTCTCCAATCTCTATTCTGCAAGGGAGGAGAAAAAAGAATAACAGACTAGGTACAGGACAACATGCACTGTACTGACTGCAGTGGTGATCACATAACTAAAGGAGCTGCAAAAGTCATAAATGTAGGCATTGGCCGTGACGTTATTTTTTCAGCAGTCATAAATTCGAATGGTCACTGAATGAGGCAGTCGTTAAGCAAGGACTATCTGTATAAGCAAGCTGATGCTTAGTCTTTCAGTCATGAAGTGAAGGTGAATAAGAACTTTTCAATCTTCCTAAAGTCTCAGTCACATTTAAATTTAAAATGAAGTTTCCAGTTACAGTGGTACCTTGGTACTCGTCCTTAATTGGTTCTGGGAGGTGCAACGAGTACTAAAAACAAACCATGTGATTTATGAGCTAACTTTTTGTTTCAACTGGGAAGAACTTCCTATCTGTCCCTTTTCCTGTCAGCGGCCTTTCCAGCACGCTTGACTTCCTGTCTGACCTCTGCGGCTGTGCCTTCCTTTTTCAGGGATCTTCCCAGCCTGGTTTATTTCCTGTGCACTCTCTGTGGCTGTCCCCTGCTTCCTTTTTCAGTGCATCAAGTACTATGATGACTACCAGACAACATTTTTTACGTCAAAATGCATTGAGTACCAAATTTGATGAGATTTGAAACAGTCGAGTACTGAGGTATCCCTGTATGCACTAATACAGCAGTTCTCAACCTTTTTCAGGCTGCGACCCCGACCTGCGTCGCGCACGCGTGGCGCGACCCCGACCTGCACCATGCATGCGCGCCGCGACGGCCCGCATTGCGCATGTGCCGCGCGACGGCCCACATTGCGCATGTGTGGCGCGACGGCCCGCATCGTGCATGCGAGGTGCGGCGCCCTGCATCGCGCATGCGCGGTGCACGATGGCCCGCATCGCGCATGCACGGCACGTGCACAACGGCCCGCATCGTGCATGCGCGGCACGCGCGCGACGGCATCCATCGCGCATGCACGGCGTGACGGCCCGCATCACGCATGCGCGGTGCTACCCCACGCATGCGCGGTGCTGCCCCCTGCGCCGGCAGAGGGGAAAAGGGGAAAAAAATGGCAGACTGCGTTGTTTAGCGACCCCCGTGAAATGGTCGTTCGACCCCAAATGGGGTCGTGACCCACAGGTTGAGAACCGCTGCACTAATAGAATGCCTCTCCCAAAGAAGCTGTAAAATGGAAGTAGATTGTAGCAAGAAATTAAAACTACTTTCCAGCACTGAAACACAACCGATTAAACATTTGTAGAATTCATAATCTAAAGCTGCAAACCAGACTTCTTATTTTCAATGATGAGGCTGTGATCGGGATACTTTAAACTGAGTGCTTTCTTTTTCCCTTCCAGCTATAACTTTCTTTCTGGGGGCACTGCTTGTCTGTGTTTCAATATATCTGTATGGATTGCCTCGACAAGACACAACAAAAATCCAGCCATTAGAAACAAAAATGTCAAAAGGGAATCTTACTACCGTGTGACGTCTTGTCTTCATGAAGAATAGAAAAAAGGAGACAATGTGTATGCCTGTCCCCACCCCCAATTTTCTTTTTGAAAGAAAAGACTTTAATTCTTCATGGAAAACTTCTAAAAATGAAATCAGTTATTCATTGGATGAAAATCTACACTGGAGGAAGATTCTTTTGCTAATCTGTAGAATCTCATTTTCCTTATAAACGTTGGTTTTTCACAATTGAAGATGCTGTGTGCTGAAAAGAAGGAATGGGAGGCACTGTTATACATAAATAGGGAGATGGCTGTGGAATTTACTCCTATGTTATTATGTTGCCAGAAATGCTTGTGGTTGCAAGGAAAGGGTAATTCAAATTTAAATGTGACCAAAACAACATAAAATTATATTGGAAGAATAGTGTCTTTTTCTCCATGGATAGCTGGCATGAAGATCCAGCCAAGTGCTGTACTGCTTTAACGATAAAAACCATTGTTGCAATAGGAAAAACACAGAAGCAATTATGAGATGGAAGAATGCTATTACTGGAGCTTTAAAACTGAAAATGGTAACTTATTCTGAAGTCACTACTGTTTTGGAACACCACAGGAAGAAAAAAATATATACTGTGATTTCTTTTAAGAATTTTCTATTGCTGAAAGGAAGGTGATAGATGACTGTACATACATTTACTCCTGCATTGAATTAACTGGTAAATTCATACATTCTTGTACAGTATTACAATTTTTTTAAAAATATTTGATTAAGTATGTTTTAGAGAAAGGGAACAAACGCTATGGATTAAATATCATCTAGGTTTATATCTACTGATTTTTGTCAACTTACTTTTGTACTGAAATTGTTGAGAGGTAAATATTTTTAAAGCCTTTAGCAGGTTTTCTAAAACGAGGTTTTAAGAAATGAAAATGCATAATTTCTGTAAATCAGTCAAACTAAGACTTGAAGGAGAATCTGATAAATCAGATGCGAAGAAGTGTAACGAAGTGTAATTTGGTTATGAACAGAGCAGAATTCTTTCTGTTTCAGGTTGTCTGACTCTAAATGAAATGATTGGTCCTACTTTGCCCAGAATTTGGAGGATGTCATTGTGATGTTGTAAAAGTGCCTCACCCAACTTTTGGAGAGGGAAGGGGGGAAAAAAATCTAAGGCAAAACCTTCTGACAACAACTGACTATGAAAGGGGGGGAAAAAGCAAAATGGAAGATAGACTCTGAATACCACCTGCCCATGCTGTATATAGGTAGTCCTCAATTTATAACCGTTTGTTTAATGACCGTCCAAAGTCACAATGGCCCTGAGAAAAGTGACTTACGACTTTTTGCGTACTACCATTGCAGCATCCACGTGATCAAAATTTGGAATGCTTGGCCACCCGCCGGTATTTATGAAGGTTGCAGAATCCCGGGGGTCACGTGATCGCCTTTTGCAACCTTCGGGCAAGCAAAGTCAATGGGGAAGCCAGATTCACTTAACAACTGTGTTACTAGCTTAGCAACTGCAGTGATTCACTTAACTGTGGCAAAGGTCAGAAAATGGTGCAAAACTCACTTAACAACTGTCTTGTTTAGGAATGGGAATTTTAGACTCAATTGTGGTCTGAAGTCGAGGACTACCTGTAGTTATTTATCAGCCATTTGGAAAAAAAAAAGGGGGGGGGACAACAGACCCAGGGAATAAGCTCAGAGAAACCAAATGTGGAAGCCAGCAGAGATTACTAGGGAAAAATAAGTAGAAGTTATCTATTTTTAGCAATTATTCTCCAGAGAGAAGAAACCTTATAGTAAGCCTTCTATTTGTTGTGCACCTCTATACTTTTTTCTGTTATCATAGTAAGAAAAAGTAAAATTGTAAACGTGATAGTGGATGCTTTATTCCCACAGTGGAAATAGCACGGAGACATTTTTTTCCCTGGAATAGAGGTAGCCTAATCTTCCCAGCACATATTTCAGAATTGGATCCTCTTTGAGAGATTGGTATCAAGAGTTTCTATACACATTTCGTCCTGCATCTTCATGGAGGCCTCTTTTGCACACCGGCGGGGTGGGGGGGAGGGGATGGTTCTGTGCCAACTCCAGTTGTGCAAGTGCCTTGCATGTGTCCCTGCCACTCAGGCAAATGGAGTGTGCATGCACGCATTCGCTCACTGCTTGCGCAAGTGGGAATGCATGTGTGCACGCCCACAGCCCGGATGCAAACAGCTCATGGCCTACTAGTGGGCCACAGCCCAGAGGATGGGAATCCCGACCCTACACCGTTTCAGATAAGTGGCTGCCCAGTCTTTTCTTAAAAACTCCAGTGATGAAGCGCCCACAGCTTCTGGAGACAAGCTGTTCCACTGATTGTTCTCATCCAATTGCAATGGCCTACTGTGAAAATATACAGAGTGCTTTTAAAAAGAATTTTTCCAGTAGAGGTGGATGATTTTCCTTGGAACATAGCCGCTTCATCTTATTTCTTAAAGTCTGAAAAGTGTTAAAGTCAGATGAAGCAGCCAGGCAAAGACTGCATCCACAGGACTTCCATAACTCATAAGGTAGCTTTTATAAATAAACGTACCACATATATTAAAAAAAATGCCCACCTTCCAAGCCAAGTGCTTATGAGGAACAAAAAGGAAAGAGAACAGGCTCCACAGTTTTAATATTCTCATAGTGACAAAGCTTTGCATTGCAAAAATACAAAATGGGACTTAATTTTTAAGCATTATTATTTGGGGCCAAGTGCACAGTTGCTGAAATGTCCAAGCGGCCAGAGCAGGTCAGTAGAGCAGCAAAGCCATAGTCATTCAGCCTGGCCCACACGTGGGTGCATCACAACCATTTCATTCAAATACCAATAAAAGCTGGAATTGACTTTGTAATAAGAGAAGAAAAATTCATATCAAAAGGACTTCCGAACATTCACACAACCCTGGAATGGCCACAAAGTCCAAAACGGAGATCAGATTATCTTCATAAGGGGTACATAGGAAAAGCATCAAGGAAGTTCCCCCATTACATTTTATCTACAGGTGTGATTCCTAGGAGCTTCATTCCGTTGGCTAGAACAGAGCGGGCAGCGTGAAAAACGCAGAGTCTTGCCTGGGAAAAAAAAGGTGGGGGGAGAGGGATAAAGAAGAGGAATTGGTAATTTTTGTCATCTGCTTCTTATAAAAGCAGCATCTTATTCATGCCCCCTCCCTGCTATGGTAGTATAAAACAGCGGTTGTGGGCCTGCCCCATCGTGCCCACATTTTGTCAACTCTCCGCATGCTGCATTGGCTGCCTATTGGTCTCCGAGCGCAATTCAAAGTGTTGGTTATTACCTATAAAGCCCTTTATGGCATGGGACCAGGATACTTATGGGACCGTCTTCTGCCACATACTTCCCTATGACCGGTGAGAGCACACAGGGTCGGCCTCCTCCAGGTCCCGTCAGCGAAACAATGTCGGCTGGCGGGCCCTAGGGGGAGGGCTTTCTCTGTTGTGGCGCCCGCCCTCTGGAACCAACTGCCTCCTGAAGTCCGCGTTTCTCCCACGCTCCTGGCCTTCCGTAAAAACCTTAAAACTTACCTCTGCCGGCAGGCCTGGGGATGATTGTGGATTGAATGGTGACCATGAGTGGGTGTTAGTTTGTTTTTAGATATTTTTGTTTGGACTTGTATTGAAATTTGATGTTTTATATACATGTTGTTAGCCGCTCTGAGTCTCCGGAGAGGAGCGGCATACAAGCCCGAATAAAATAAATAAAATAAAATAAAATAAAATTTTACAATAAGAGCTATTAAAATGCCCATTTGTACCAATAATTGTGCAGCTTTATCGTTGTGAAGAATCTTTTATTTTCTTTTATTTCCTCCCATGTCTTTTCCCACTTCCCCAAATCTGCGGTTGAGAGACCCTGCCCATCAGCATAATTTTGTACACATTATTTGGTCAAGGAAACTTTCCCCCTTTAGTTTCTTCTTTGGGAGGGCTTAGACTCCACCTTCAGAAATTGGCTATTCATGTTGCAGTATCAATGTACCTCTATTTCCCTGATGCTCACTAACTTTATTCCTGCATATCCTTGGATGTTGGTGTGCTTAGTGACTTCTCCCGCACATCAAGTTCATCTTGGTGGGAAAAAAACCAACACTCCATCTAATACCTTTATTTGTTTCCTCTCTCTGCTTCTGTCAAAGTCCCACTCCAGGTAAAACCTTTCACTGATGCACATCTATGTGTTATTTCTGCTCATGTAGCACAAAGCAGTTGCATTCAAGGCTTCCTTTTGTCTTTCTTAGGAAGATTACAAGGGTATGAAATAGTTTTCACCCTGTATCTAGCTGGTGATGCACAACCTAAAATATCCAACCTGGAGTATTACAAGTATTTTAGGCTGACTATTCCTAGAGCTCCCAGTCAGTTGTTACTCCGAATTATACTTTGCATGTATTGTCTATTGATGGCTATAAGACCAGTATGAGTTTTGATTTGTGGCCACTTAATGTTAAGCAATATTCACAGCTCCCGGGGACAATCTTCAAAAGAACAGCATCCTAGTCCACATGCTGAGCTACTGCAGTAGACTTATTTTATCTTCCAGTTCCCTTGTTTCCAGATACAAAACCCTGCCATTCATCTATTCCTTTAACTCAGGGTTTCTCAACCTTGGCAACTTTAAGACTTGTGGACTTCAACTCCCAGAATTCCTCAGCCAGCTTTGCTGGCTGAGGAATTCTGGGAGTTGAAGTCCACAAGTCTTAAAGTTGCCAAGGTTGAGAAACCCTGCTTTAACTCATATTCCACCTTTCAACAGCAACCTTTCTACAAGAGGTTTTTCTCCGGGTTTACTGCTTAGGGATAACAAATTACATTCAGACACTGAGAAGAATTATTGTATTGTAAGCTGGATCATGAGGTGGGTGGCATATACATTCAATAAATAAATAAAATAAGATAAATGTTACCTGGGCGAGTTCCAGAGGGCTGCCCTTCACAGGAAGATTTCTGTGAGCTGCCGATACTAAATGACTGAAACAGAAATACCAAGCCTGAGAACACACTTTCCAAAAGAGAGCAATCCTAAACCAAGCAGCCACCAACAGGGTAATACTGATTTTTAAGTGAGCTACACATGCTTTAAGTTCCAGGTAGAATAAGAACATCTTGCTTGGCCAAACACTGCAAGGGCTATGAAGCATATAGAACTTCCACTGTGGTTTGGATCAAAAGCTAGAGCAGCGGTTCTCAACCTATGGGTCGCGACCCCATTTGGGGTCGAACGACCGTTTCGCAGGGGTCGCCGGACACCGCAGTCCACCATTTTGTTTTTTTGATCGCGCGCGCGCCGTGCATGCGCAGATCGGCCTGTCGCACGCGCGCCACGCATGCGCGGACCGGCCCATCGTGGTCCGCCATTTTGTTTTTGTTTTTTTTCCCGTCGCGCGCGCGCTGCGCATGCGCGGATCGGCCTGACGCACGTGCGCACGCGCCGGGGTCGCACCACGCATGGGCGGGGCAAGTGGGGTCTCAACCTGAAAAAGGTTGAGAACCACTGAGCTAGAGGGTGCTAATTCTTGTTTCTGGCCAAGGAGAACAGTGTTGTTTGAAGAAAAGAAAAAAAAACTCACATTCATAACCTTGGTTCAAGCTCTACAATAGTCAGTGACCATAAGCAAGCTTGTTCTGTGTTGAACATAAGGCTTGATCCAGCCTTTGTAAACTCTGCTGCCAGAGCATTTCCCAACCTTGTAAATCTTAGCTCTGTTAGGACAACCTCCAATAACTCCCAGTGGGCAGAAGCAATAAGATTTCCGGCCATTATTGTCTTAACATTTTGGAGGACACAAGGCTGGGAAAGGCTGTGCTGACACACTTTAAGTTGAATTTACCTTATATATATATTGGCTGCTTTCATGTAGCTTATATAGCCAGCCCAGTTAAACATCTAGTGCAGCCGTTCTCAACCTGTGGGTCGCGACCCCATTTGGGGTCGAACAACCATTTCACGGGAGTCGCCAAACAACGCAGCCTGCCATTTCCCCCCCCTTTTCCTTAGCTGTGCTACTCCCTTATTCTATTGGCTTTTGAAAGCCAATAGAATTAGACTCTCTTGAATAGAGTCTAATTCTATTGGCTTTCAAAAGCCAATAGGAATTGTCCAGGCTGTCTCTGCCCTGCTGAGCCCACCAAAAGTTGCAGTCTGCAAATGGTGCTGCAAGTTGTCTGCAGCGAAGGCGAGCTGTCTGGAAGTTTCCACCCCTCCCTGCTGAGCAACTACTAAAAATGTAAGTAAAAGAGGGCCAGGGGTGGGAGGCTGGCAGGCGCAGGGAGGGCTGTTGGCGCGCGTGGGGCCCGGCGGGTGCCTTACCTCCCTTGGGCTGGGCCAGCTGGTGGCCCAGCCGGTGGTCGCCCTGCGCCGTCGCTGCCCCTTGCCAGCTACGCCTCAGCCGGCGCAGGGGGAGGCACCACGCATGCACAGCGCTCCAGGCAGGGAAATAGTCCTCAACTTACGAACGGTTGGGGGTCCTCAACTTATGACCGGTTGGGTAGTCCTCGACTTACAACCGGTTGGGGGGTCGCGGCATTAAAAAGGTTGAGAACCACTGATCTAGTGGTTGCATATGCACAACCAATTGAACATGATTAATTTAAACCCTGTTTGTGACTTGTGTGGCCTGGTTGGATAGATTATGAGTCAATGTATTATGCAAAGCTATAACATGGCTTAATTCAGTAATGAGGTAAATGCGCTGCATGTTTCTCTAATGGGAATGGCGTCTTAATTTAGTCTTGACCTACCACGTGCACAGTAATTAATGGAGCTCTGTATTTTTTTCCCACTAATGTCAACTTTTTATTCGAGCCCATCTGCTGCACAGTATAATATATATCAGTGATGGCGAACCTTTTAGAGACCGAGTGCCCAAATTGCAACCCAAAACCCACTTATGCATCGTCGGGTGCCAGTGGGTGTGGCCCATTGGGTGGGTGTGGCTGCAGTGGTAACAGTAGACTGGGTGGGACTAAAAAGTTCAATCAATCAATTCCAACTTTGCAAGATCTTTTTTTCCCCGCGAGAAGTTGAAATTGACTGATTGATTGAACCTTTTTGTTTTGTACACGGCGGCGGAGGCCTAAAGCGAAAAGGTTTTATAAAACCCAGCTGAAGGCCTAGGACTAGAGCTAGGGCGACGGCACGTGTGCCCACAGAGAGGGCTCTGAGTGCTGCCTCTGGTACTCGTGCCATAGGTTCGCTAGCACTGATATATATGAATCTTAATTTCATCCTTTGAGATGTCTACGAAAGCAAAATTATGCCACATATGTACATGAGAGATAAAAGCAACCTTTAAAACACTGGATAGTAAGACTCTAGGCAAAAAATAGCCCTTACCCTTGAGATGCTTGAATGACTACTGTAAGGGATGAAAAAATACAGGTGTGGGGTAATAATATACCCCTGAAAGGGCACAGTCTGGCTAGCTAGGATTTTGCTGCAGTGACTATTTCTTTAAATGTCATTAAAATCACGAAAAGTATAAATTTGCTCCCAGACTTAATAGGTTCTCCTCTTTCTGGGAGGTTGTTTCAGGAAATGTCATGTTTAGAAATGGAATGCATCTCAACAAGAAAAACTAGTTTCTATTATGATCGCTTGAAAGTTCGTCATCAGATTTTGACAAAGACATTTTTTGTCCAAAGGCATGAACTGATTTTCCACCAGCGACTCAGGCCAATAATATACAGCATTCAGCAAAATGCTTAAGGCATTTGGAATAGGAAACAGGAAAATGAAGTTTGCAGAAACCACATCCCCTTTGGTATTATGTAAATCACTGGTCAATTGTTAACCTACTGCTTGAAAAGTATTATATAATAACAACAACAACAACAATAATAATAATAATAATAATGTTGGAAGGGACCTTGGAGGTCATCTAGTCCAAACTCCTGCTCAGGGCAGGAAACCCTATACCATTTTGGACAAATGGCTGTCCAGTCTCTTCTTAAAAACTTCTAGTGTTGGAGCATTCACCACTTCTGGAGGCAGATTGTTCCATTGGTTAATTGTTCTAACTGTCAGGAAGTTTCTCCTTGGTTCTAGGTTGCTTCTCTCCTTGATTAGTTTCCCTCCCTCTTGTCCTGCCTTCAGATGCTTTGGAGAATAGCTTGACTCCCTCTTCTTTGTGGCAACCTCCGAGATATTGAAACACTGCTATCATGTCACCCTTAGTCCTTCTTTTCATTAAACTAGACAGTAAACCAGGAGAAGCAAAATTATTTTTAAAAAGGCGCACTTGAAGGTTTCCAAGAACACATAATATTTTTTGATCTAATGAAGTACTGATTTTGAAATTGATGGGTATTATTCAAATGTAAAATAAGTTTTTTTTGAATATGTGACAGGTTCTATAGAAAGAAGCAAAGGCTGCTGTAACAGAGCCAGCCTTTTTTTCATGTGTTTGTTAGATTTATATCCCTCCTTTGCTCCAAGAGCTCAAAGTGGCTTTGTTTCATGCCAACATAAAGACTTTGAGTAGGTTGATCTGAAAGACTGATTGGCTCAGAATCACGTATAAATTTCCATGGTTGAAGATGGACTTCGATTTTAATCTCTTCATGCCTAGTCCACTCATCACCACTGAAGCCTTTAGTCTGAAAAAACTGCATTTGATTACGTCAAACTATCAGTTTTGAGGCTATATATTTTAAAAGCAATGTATCTGTTCTGTTCAAGGCTCCAAAGTTTGTTTCTTTTACCTGAGTTTAAACAGGTATTTAACAATATGCCATGGCTGATGATCTTGTGAAGATTGGTAAATAATTTCATCATATCTGAAGGGAGAAAGGAACATATTTAGGAGCATCTGATTAAAGAAAAAACATAAGCCACCTAGGGAACATTCACATCTCAGTTCTATTCCAGCTTTACTGTCATATGAGGTCAGATTCTTGAACACACCTGCCTCTTTGAGTGAAGAGCTGCACATGAAAACTTCCACAGTTGGAGTAACTATTCTAGGAAAAAAATATTATCAAATAGCTGTTATATATACGCTAGCTTTTGTTTAGCACCAGCCATACAATTAACCACCGCTTTGCTTATATGAAAAGGTGGTTAGATCGTTTTTTTCCAATGGCCCTGTATTTGCTGAGAATAGAGTAATGGAGTAATAGAGTCATTTTTTTTTCTCTTTTAGCATGGGGGATGGTGGGAGATGAGAGAAAAAAATGTAGTTTGAAATACTTTTTGGCCTTAAATACTGTACTGCAGTAGCAGAATTCCATACTTGTTACTGGCTAATTAGTGGCCTAGGGAATGCCTGCTTTGTCCTTATTTCCTTTTCAGTGAGGAAATCTGACCAGCTATTCTGTTTTCCCTCCATTTCTCCTCAAGGCATGAAAGGTCTTAACTAGCCTTGCTTTTGTCACTGTCAAGGTCTTTTGCTATTCCTAACACTGCGTTCCTTCTGCAGACCCAGTTCACTGGTGGACTGTGCATTGTTCACAGGCCCAAATCCAAATGTAATATATTTTGTTTATTGCCTTCTTTGTTTTATACATTTACACATCTTTAAAATACATTTTTGGTAAATATTACCTCCAAATGTGTCTTATAACTCAGTAAGCACAGCTGGGCACACTTGCAGTTTAATGTACATGGCACTATGCTGCACAACATGAATAGCTTGAGGCACCTTTAAAATGCCTGCTGTTCCAAACAATAATAGCTAATATATACCACAGTCCATTTCTGCAGGCATCACAGACGAACAAGATGCCAATGGAATATATAAAGCATACTTAATGCTTTCTGGCTGTTTCCTAAGACTCATTCTAAGGAGATTTTTAGCAAGAAAATGCAGTAAAAACACTTCAAAAGTGATATTCTATTTCCAAATTTTCTAGGCTACGGTTAGCATTCTGTTGATTCTAAATCAGTTATGCACGTGGATAGGCAGCTAACTGTCTTCAAGAACTGTTGCATATAGCAAGACCAAACATAATTAACAAAAAAGTATATAAACCGTGTTCAGTGCTGTTATATATGTAAAGGCTGCATTAGAAACCTGAGAAAATGCCGAAGTACCTGAGAAGATGTTGAAGTAAGGATATTGCTAGTGGATCTTGTAAACAAGCAGGGTTGATAGGAGTGCCTTGATTGACAGTACCACACATTTCTTCTAAACTAGGCAGGGGAAGAGAAAACTGTCAGTAACACTGATGATGAAAAATACCTTTGAAACTTCCTTATTTATTTATTTCATTGATAAGCTACCTTTCCTGTAGGACAGGGTGTCAAACTGCTGGCCCCCAGGCCAGATGCATCATAGTGAAACCGTGCCCATCCCATTGCTGGCAATGGCAAAAAAGTCACGATACATCGCGACACATCGCGTGACATTGCGAGTTTGACACCCCTGCTGTAGGAGCTCAGGTCAGTAAGCACAGAGTCTCCGTGCAGGTTGTGACTACTCATTTCAACATCCCTATGACTTAGGATGGGGTTGAGGGGGAAGGTCTCAAATCCATTAATGGTGCAGCAGCAAGTATCTGAGAGTAAACTGCCCTTATGAAATTATGAAAAGCCTTTCTAGGCATCAGTCTAAAATCCAAAAACCATTACTATAATAAAATAACGCTTCCTCGGTACTCATCAGCAATCAAATAAGCAATGCCTTATTTAATACAACATAAAGGAAAGTAATAACTGAAGCAAAACACTGGGACTTCAAACTCGTTCCACTTCAACTGAGCCAAATCACTCAAGAGTGAAATAAAATAGCACAGCAAAACTTAAAAAGACCTTATTCTGTTGAAATGGTACAAGTATTTGACTGATCACCGCAAAAGAGTTACAGAGCAAAATTGCAATTTTATAAAGGGAAACTACTAAATCTTCAAAACCGTTCTTTGCTTCTTGGTGGACTTTATATAAACAACACGGCAACTACCACAGGATTATATATTATATTCTATACATTAAAAAAATCTAAAGTGTTTCTTAATTCTTTTTACACTGTTAAGTTCTGCTGCCTGTTTAAAGTTAGGATTCT
The DNA here is from genome assembly GCA_034064705.1 of Bothrops alternatus. NCBI lineage: Eukaryota > Metazoa > Chordata > Lepidosauria > Squamata > Viperidae > Bothrops > Bothrops alternatus. Next base: position 8,009,609 of record JARGCV010000033.1, read on the forward strand.
TTCCATTGCTCTACTTCAGAACTACACTCTTATTACTGAAAATTCTTCTGCAGCTTCTCTGGGAAAACAGCACTCTATGATTGTATTCAAAGGAATTATGGGAACTCCAGGGAATTATGGGAACTCTTCAAAGCAGGTATGTGCTTTGGGAGAAGGAGAAAGTTTTATTATATGAAATGGATGGAACTCTTTAGTAAAACTTGCCCATTTGTCTGTTCTATGTATTTCATGTTATTTAAGGACACTGAAGCCACAGCAGAGAAGTTCCCAATCCCTTTTACTTGCAGACAACTTTCATTCTGACCCAGATGAAGGCCAACTCAGGAAAAAAAATGGGGCACAAATCATCCCTCAATACCTGTGCAGCCTGGCGTGTGTATATTGCAAGAAGACCCCCGTATCGCCTTTGCTTTGAAGAACGTGATCCCAGTTAAACCGATAATCAGATGATAAGTGGCCTTTGAAGTCCTGAAACGACAAAAATTATTCAAGAACTGAGTAGATAACTTTCAGCACTCCTGAAACTGATCTTGCCATTAACTGGGTGACAGACCTGAATGATTAGCGCTGCGAGCCCAATCCGTTCTGCGGTCTCAGGAGGATTGTCACATTCTTTTGTGGCTGATCAGATAAAAGGAGAAAAGCCATTATTTCACCAAGAGGTACACAAGGCTGCTAGTGGAAGCTGGTTCTCAGGCCCTTGTTTATGAAATGGTATACTTAGTTCTAGGAAAGGGATAGGCAACCTTGGCTCTTTTATGACTTGTGGACTTCAACTCCCAGAATTCCTGAGCCAGCATGGCTGGCTCAGGAATTCTGGGAGTTGAAGTCCACGGGTCATAAAAGAGCCAAGGTTGCCTACCCGTTCAGGAACATACTCTTCCTCATATCTTGACTATGGTGTACAAAATCAGGAAAACATATATATATATATAATTTCATAATTTATTTATTAGATTTGTATCCCACTGCAATTTAAAAAAACCTCTTCGAGGTTCAGCTTTCTTTGACAATTCTAACATACTGTGGCTTCAGCAATGATTAAATAACTTTATTTTTCCAAATGATCTCATATGAATTGTTCATATGAAATTTCCAATATTATTGAACCTTATACTCTGTATCGTTACATATGAAAATTAATGGAGATTTTGCAGCTAGTGAATTAACCTGTGCTTAATGTTATTGTTTAGAGAAATAATTTATAATGCCTGGGTCTTGAAACTTGCCCGTTTTATGATTTGTGGACTTCAACTCCCTAGAATTCCTCAGCCAGCGTGCCTGGTTGAGGAATTCTGGGAGTTGAAGTCCACAAGTCATAAAACGGTCAAGTTTGAAAACCCCTGTTATAATGTAATTGTGTTAGAGACCTATCCAAGCAATGTCAAATATCAAAGCTACAACTGACAGATACAGGAAAGGAAAAATAAAAGAAAAAGCATCAATATAGTAAAGTATCATAAAGAAACAAACAAACAAATAAATAAAGAAGAACTGAAAAGATTAAATTAGAATCCAAGAAGCCTTGAAAAAGGATATAATTTCACTGACTGACAGAATGCCTTCAGAGTAGCATGAAAAAAAAGATCCAGATGTCTTTATTTGTAAAGGCTAAATTATTTTCCTGATTACTTAAACATATTTTATCACTAGAGTGTTTTTTAAAGATTGAAATATCTTACAGACAAAGAGGTCCATATATGGAAAGCAAAAGAAGTGAACTAATTGTGGCTTAGACTGTGCTGTTGAGTGGTGAAACACCCACATACTTGTAGTCTTTTTTTCTAGAACCAGAATAAAATATTAATTTAACAGAGAATATTTATTGGCTAACTTTTCGTAGAAGCACGTCTTTCTAATACCAGGGAACAAGTTTCATTTAAAACATCTTCCAAGAAAATCACATCTCCTTTTCGAGTTTTCATGCCCTGAATTCTCCCAAAGGGCACGTGCTGGCACCTACAAACACAGAGGACGAAAACATCAGGCCTGCTTATGTTCAACAACTTCTGACAACTGATGGGTCAATAACTTTCAATAACTTTCTGAGTCTAATATACATCATAGATAAAAGTGACATTTTCTCGGCCACAGAAACTACGAACCTATTCCTCAATAAGAATGGCATTTGCATACCTTTAGAGCTAAACCTGCAAAATACGTTACTTCCACCCTCAGCCACAGAAGTTCTATTTCAAAAGAGTTGCTGAAGTGAGGGAAAGGGAGAGAAGGAAATGCTGTAGATCAGTGATGGCGAGCCTTTTAGAGTCCGAGTGCCCAAAAACTGCCCCGCCTCACTCCCGCTCACCCGCAGGGCCACCCACCGCCTCCACGGCCTGCTGCAGCAGATCGCCCAGGTGGCCTAGCAGCGCCATGGTGGCCATGTCCTCCCGCGCCCCGCAGCAACATCTGCATGCGATGGGGCATGAGGACAGAGTCTTGTTCCCGCTGCCCGGCTGCCATGTCCTTGGCTGTGCTGCTCTGCGCAGGCCGCGCCCGGGGGCAACTCTTCTCAGGAGGGCTGCTGGTGAGGAGGGGGCCAAGGGGGGAGGTGGGGCTGGGGTGACAGCACGTGTGCCCACAGAAAGGGTTCTGAGTGCTGCCTCTGGCATGTGTGCCATAGGTTCGCCACCACTGCTATAGATGTTGCTTTGAGCTTCTAAATGAAAGGTGGGAATATAAATCTAATAGCTAAATAAAACTACCAAAACAAGTACAAAGTGCTCTATACTTATATAATGGTATTACCCATGGCTGAGAACAGTTTCTCATACTCTACTTTTATGGAAGTTTGCTTTACAGTTTCAAACTTTATTCGCACCAAAACAGAATTAGATACAAGATATATCCACATGTGTACATTACATAAGCACCCTTTCTTTCATTTCCCATGCTATAGCTCAGCGGTTCTCATCCTTTTTCAGGCTGTGACCCCGACCTGTGCCGTGCATGCGCGGAGCGACCCTGACCTGCACCGTGCATGCGTGGCGCAACAGCCCACATCGTGCATGCGCGGTGCGACGGCCCGCATCGCACATGCGTGACACATTGCGCATGTGCGGTGCGACGGCCCGCATCGCGCATGCACGGTGCTACCCCGCGCATGCGCGGTGCTGCCCCCTGCGCCGGCTGAGGGGAAAAGGGGAAAAAAATATATGGCGGACTGCGTTGTTTGGCGACCCCCGTGAAATGGTCGTTCGACCCCAAATGGGGTCGCGACCCACAGGTTGAGAACCGCTGCTATAGCTGGAATATAAACTATATTTTTTAAAAAAACAGAAAGATCTAACATCTCAATAATTATGTAGGAAAGCTTGACATGGCAACAGGAGTCAAGAAGAATACACATATACGTATACACACACACACATATTATTACCAACTTTACTTTTATTTTCATTTTAGAAGCTTATAATTCCATGGTAACCTAAATCACTTAGAGCAACTTCATATTTGCTTGACCATCAATCACTTTCCATTGTGGTTATTTACACTGGAAAATATTTAATTTCACCTTCTCCCATCTGCTGCTACTGGTTCAATTCAGGGCTCTCTTTGGCTCTTCCTAAGTACAAAATGGGAACCTCCCAATGTTCTCTTCAATAACGAGTGAGAATCTCAATGAAGTGGTTGCTGTTGACATTTTCTACAAGCAAGCAATTAGTCCTCCAACAGCCAACAGAACTAATAGCATTCCACAGACTTACTGTGGCCTAAAGGCAGATGCCAGAGCAAATGCTGAAATTTTATATAACGAGATTATCCATATTTTAAAATTGATTTTTTATTGCATGGATATCCTAATTTCATATGGGGGTTTAAGGATCCATAAATGGGCTTTCCCCTTACAACAGCCTCTGAGGTAGCTGAATTAAGAGACACTCACTACTTTCCCAGCTCTACCATGGATGGGATTTAAACCTGGGTCACTCTTGTTCTTAATCACCACACGGTATTTCTTTAAAATTAGTGGGTTTTTTTTTAAAATCTTCCATGTATTTCTAGAATGGTCTTTGGTCATCCATATTCTGCCCATCTAAAGATTTAGAACATTTGTCACATTTCCCTCATCTAATGTTAGAAATACCATTGTTCAGTTTGGTTTGGGGTTTTTTTTTAAAAAAAAATCTTGATATATTCACATTTACCTTTCTGCCCAACTGAAACCAAGTAATTTCAGAATCTGGAACATCTGTTGAAAATGAGAGCTTTGACTTTTATCTGTCTTGGAAGAGGAGAAAAACGATTTAGCCATTTAATACATAACAATCAAAGGCAAACAGCATTATCACAGTTGATTTCCAAGGGAAAGAATGACGCCATGAAAACTGGATTTATCACATGTGAGTTTTCTTCGGAAAATTACCCTTGGAAAAGTTCTGATGTTCAAATTGTAACTGGGGCAATGGAAGGCTTGAAATATATAATAATAATAATAATAGTAATAATAATAATAATAAAGTTGGTAGGGACCTTGGAGGTCATCAAGTCCAACCCCCTGCTCAGGCAGGAAACCCTACACCATTTCGGACAAATGGCTGTCCAGTCTCTTCTTAAAAACTTCCAATATTGGAGCATTCACCACTTCTGGAGGCAGGTTGTTCCACTGGTTAATTGTTCTAACTGTCAGGAAGTTTCTCCTTAGTTATAACATTCTTATAATGTTATAACATTCCCCTTGGGATGCTGCTATAGAGCACTGCATGCCAAAACAACCAAGCACAAAAGCAGGGCTTTTTTCCTTCGTGCCATCATTTTGCTGCACAGCTAATTCCCACTTTATTGTCTTATGTATATTTTACCCACGTAATATGGCTGTATTACTATTATCCTCATCTTTTTTACTATCTTCTCTCTTAGATATCATTATTATGATTTTTATTACTCTGTTGTTTTGCATCGACACTGACAGCTTCTGCACTAGAGACAAATTCTTTGTGTATCTAATCACACTTGGCCAAATAAAGTATCCTATCCTATCCTATCTCCAAAGAAGCCTCAGAAAACCTTCATTTTAGAACTTTAAACAACATTATTCAGCACAATGAATAAGCAGAAATAAAAGAAACATGGGTTTTGTTGGAATGGGACATTTTTCAAATAAGGGTAATGGGCAAAAGCTTCTCCTTCCATTTTGGAGGATTACCTGGCTGATATAATTTGGCTCTCCTATAAGCAGGAGCAACTACATCAAATAAGACTAAATGTAGATGTTTGTCATGGGGCTATTATCAAGACTATCCAAGATCTCATTTCCTCCTCCTGTAAAGTTGAAAAGACCCTTCCCCATTCAGTTGACCTCCAAATTCTCAGCAAATGGAGATTACTGTCCAACATAATTAAATGACATTTGTTGGAAAAGACTAGTTTTGTCAAACAAGACATTGATATATCACTGAATTGCAGGTTTCCTAAATCTGCCAGCAGTACCTATCAAGCTTAGAGAAGCTGGGAGTCATCAGTATATGATCATAGAACTCTGAACTTTAAATATTCTCCTTTATTGGTGATCAACATACGGTAGTATGATATCATTATTTCCTTAGAAAACATCTTTTGAAATGGTTAGCTCAAGTCTAATAAAATTTCTTAAAATGCTTTGACTCTGACAAAAGGTACATTAACATCTCTGTCCTCTACCAAAGCAATTTATATAAACCATAGAATACCTACGACATATAACATAACGTCAGGCTTATATTTTTCCATTCGGTCTATAGCAGCAGCAAGATCTCTGGAAAAAGAAACAAGAACAAATAAAATTCTCCAAAAGAAATATTCATTTACTTTATTTATTTTCTAAAAAAATCAATTCTATACTATTCTTCAAAATCATGAGAAGTTTGTGATTATATCTGTCCACCAGCAATATTCTATTAAATATATCAATAAGGTTAAAATAATGTTTACTAATAAAGAGTCACATAACATGCTTGCCTTGTTAAGTAAAGCGAAGTTCCATCACTACGCATCACAGTAACCAGGTCTCCATTTTCAGAAAGACGAACTTTTCCTGCTCCTTCTCTGAAAATGATGAACAATCTACTTGTAAGAAGGAATTATATACTGGTTTTCTTATTATCCTCTTCCATAGCTAGCTAGCTAGCCTAATAAATAAACATTGTTTCAGAATTTCAAGAATTAAGATTATAAGGATATTGCAAGAAAAAAAATAAAAATGCTTTGAAGTTGTGGTCTAATGTTAATGGGAAATAAAAAAGGCAACTGTAAGCCCTGAAATAAAAGCTCAATGTGTTTTTTTAAAGCCCCCCCCAACAAAAACGAAATTCACAACTCCACATATATAATACAGCTCCTTTTTACCTACTGCAGCCCTTGTTCACTGCACAGTATTAAATACAGCCCCTGGCCACCCATTTCATTATCATATACAAAAGATTCTCCTTCCTCCAATGCTGCTGGAATAATAAATTGTTTATTTCCCCCTTCTTACTTGCTATTACAAAACTTGCAAAATAAGTACTGTGATCAAAATAAACATGAGCAGGTTTATTGAATCAAATTTAAAATTGAAGGTTTGACATTAGCTTCTTCAGCAGTTAAATCAGAAATGACTTTAAATTGCTACATGTGATCTATAGCATAACAAAAATATGGATTTTGGGGAAATAACGTTCCTTTACAAATTACAATGGCAAAGGATGAAAGGTGAAAAGGGACATCTGAACCCTAGATCTTGTTCAATTCACATATACCCTAGCTCAGTGGTCCCCAACCCCAGTCTGTAGACCAGGCTGCGGCATGCCAGAAACCGGGCTACGCAAACAAGCGAAGCCCCTTTCCACGGGATGCAGGCAGCACGCAAAAACATGTCCCCTCCTGTCTGGGGAAAAAGTCTCTCTCCATAGGACCAGTCCCTGGTGCCCAAAAGGTTGGGGGCTGCTGCCCTAGCTGTATTCCTGTGTCCATGTACTCCTATCTGTGTTCCAGAATTTTTGAGACTGTGTTCAAATTAAAAATCCCAGGAATCACAGAGAGCATGCCCAATGATTATCCTGGCTAAAAAAATTGAGAATTTTGTTTCCATAGATCTGGAAACATCTAGTTGGGGAAGATTGTCCTAAAGAACTTTTATGATAATACATGAAAAAGACCACAGAATGTCCAAGGTGGTATTGATGATCCCCCCCCCCGTCCTATGCAGGATGGAAGCAAAGGTACCTATTAAAAGTATGAGAAGTTGGCAGTTTCTATGTACTTTAGGTCTGCAAGTCATGTAAACATTTCAGATTCCATTTCTCATCTTAAAGTGGTTATGTTGGCCCAAACAGAATAAACTGACTGAAACTGTATCTGCATGTCAGTATTCACAAAATTACATTTAAGTTATTTAAATCAGCAAATATTAATGATGTATTTCAGACAAACGGTCCAGCTTTAAAGTGACATAGCTTTGATTTAACGTACAAAACATTAAGACGAACAGAAAGATATTTAAAAAAACTGGAAATAAAGAATTCACTCATACATTTTCGTAAGAAGTCCTTTTGCATCCAACCTCTTTAGAACTTCTTGACTTTTCTCTTGATAAAATGATTCTCCAGAATATTCATTAAAGTAGATTCCCAGACGCTGGACACCCCATTCAAGAAAAGAGGAAAATAATTACGATCAGCAAGAATAATCTCATCTGAGACCACCTTTTTCCGATAAAAAAGCTGTAATTGCCAGCATTCCAATTCAGCACAGTCATTTAATTTCTATGCTTCTGATGGCTTCCGGCTTGAAGACTTTCTAGGGTCTAACCCAAAACAGACAGTACAAATGAAAATGGAGCTTTAAAAAATATATCAAGAGATATTGAAAAAAAATGTAAATCCTACTCAGTCAAGTAGGAATGTTGAAATAGTTTGTCAAATTTAATTGCAGACATATATTATTGTTCTATTAACATGCTAATAAGTTGCAAAAGGTTTTTTTATATGGAATTCTATGCTACAGATATTCCATTAAATCAGCAAGGCTCTATAAGTAAGTTATGTGAGACAAAAAACAAAATAAAAACAATGCACCAGAACATTATATTATACCAAATGACATACACCTATCCGTCTCATGTATATCTTTACATCTGCTTCATCTATCCTTGGTTGTCTTAATTATAATTCATCATGAATATTTTGTTAGATTTTACAATACATTTCCACATTGTCAATTATTGCTTAATAAACTTCACTTACAATTAATTTAGCTACATTTTTTTCTTTCTTAGTTAATTAAACTGCACCTTCATTAATGTTAATAGACCAATGCTGCATTATTTTATTTTTATTTAAGTATGTTATGTTTCTATTGCTGGATTTTGCAATAAGTTGGTCACTTATTAAAATAAAGTTATCTCTCTTTTTGAATCATGTAGTGGCCTGTTTTACAATGCATACTATACTATAGAATTGTATCAGACAACTCTAAAGGTGCACATTTTTCAGAAATGCAAAGATATTCAAGTGTCATTATACTTAGAATGAGATAATTCCTAAATACTGAAAGAAAAGATTCAACTCAGCACCTTATACACCCGAGCATATTCTTCAACGCTAACATCTCTAAAATGTTGCCACAATGACAAGGCCTTTTCTTCCTGTGCTTCCAATTTTCTGAAGAAATCTTGTGCCAGAGTTTTAATATTTTCATCCTCTTCTGAAGCTTTATTGACCTGTACATAAACCTGTATAAAAATCAATGAAATATACAGGACAATTCAATCAGAAAGTCTTCTCCATCAAGAAAAGTTTATAGCCCATGGTGAAACCTTTACTTTGTATTCAAGACATTCCAGGTTCAAAATCCTGTAATCTTCACCACAATGGCAAGGATCACAGGAAGCTCAACAAGGAAAGACTGCTATCCCAATATACAAGAGCTGATAATCCCCTCCAGAAAACGGCAGACTCCTATTCCATATTCCATTAGCTGCTAGCCTTGCTAATTGGGACTGAAGTCCAAGAATACTTGGTGATTTACTTTAACTCTTCCCCACACCATCTTTTTAATAAATGTCACTTCTTTAAAGAAAGAAAAAAAGGACTTGTTTCTACTTAGACAACTGAACAAAACCTAACAATTATAGGAATATAGGAAGTTGCCATATAGAAGGCCAGCTTCTTTGGCCACTGTTGTCGGCCCTGATTGCTAGTAGTTCTCCAGGGACTCAGATACAGTATCTGCCCCCGATACTTTCTCATTCTATTTAGTTAAATATGCCATGGAGTCCACTTGCAACACACAACAGAAAAGCAAAATAAAAATATTTAAAAAGAAAGAATTGTGGCCTTGATAAGTTTATGATCATTCACATTATGATTTTAATAGAGTGCAACTATATTAACATACCTCAAAAAGATGCTGCAAAGGATTGGATTTCAGCTTTTCTTCAGAACCAAACCACTGGAAGCCAGCTCCCAATATACCTGAAAAAAAGTAATTATTTCACATGTTACAAAAGAGGGTTTTTTTTATAAAATCAGTGAATAATTTGCTCTTCTTCTATTTTCAGTAATAAAAATGTAGATGGTGAATTTATTAAGTCTCAAGATTACACTAAACAAAAGCACATTGGTGCATGCTATAAATTTTGACACCCATAGAGTAAACTACTGACTTAAGGATATTAATCAAGTGACATGGGAGTTCTATAAAAGGACATATATTGTATACTTAGATATTGAAACAGGATTTGTACAGGGGTGGGACAAGGATGTGCATAAAAAGAAGGAAACAGAAAATTTGTCCTGAGTGGCATAAATCTACTCATAACTAAAGATCGGCTTTTACATGATGACATGATAGTGTGGCAACACAATATCACACAGTGTGAGGAAAAAGTGTAAAGAATGTAAGGAGCGAAGAAGCAAAAAGAGGTTCCACTGGAAGAAGCAACTAAGGGGAAACTAAGTTGCTAAGAACTGGAATATTCCCAAAATTAAGCGGTAGTTTTCTGCACATCGCGGCTCCAATTAAGCTTATCCGTAGATGTTTATTCTTTACATACTGATTCTAACTGGCTTATAGAATAGGATTAAAACATAAATTAAAAAAAAATACAACCCAAAACACTGTAGAAGAAGAAACTAATATACACCCTACCAACCACCATTTTTGGATTATCTCCTTATATTTTTGAAGATCCGTGAAAATATGACCCTTCCTGGAAACATTTGGAGATCCTTGAAGAACTCAACTGAGATTACTAGTAGCATATCAGCGCTTTCTTGTTATTATGTTATTGATCTTTAAAAATATATTTAAATTTTATGTTTATTATTTGCCAGTCACTACAAGTTTTCAACACTGGAAGACATATATCTGAACAAAGAAAGAAATAAACAAAATATCCCGGAGTTGCAGAGCTTCCTGATGCTGAGAAGTCCCAACATCTGTAAATTATCAATGGAAGTCTGCACTGTAAAAATGACTATATAGAGACGTTCGTGAATCTGGCTTACACAGTCTTGAATCCTGTCCGTCATACAAGGATTCACAACACAAATATTCTCATTCAATGTGTAGAGAATGAAGAGGATTAGGGACACGGAGCTATGTCGTATTAGAGCCTGGGACTATTCTGCCATGAATAGTGGACCTCCCTTTGGGTCAATAATGTGAAAACATCACTGAGGCAACCAACCCAATCTAATGCTTGAATGTCATTGTTTGGATACTGATCAGATTACCTGAAGATCAAATTAGGGGTACTGAGTCTATCTTAAGTTCGGGCAATGTTAAAGCTTTTGTTTTGCACTCTTGCTTAGTCTCATTAGCAGAAGTAATTTCTACTATTTTGCAGGGCAGTTAAAGGAGAATAATTGCTGTTTATTTTCATATTTTGAATTTTAAAAAGAATTTCCACAGTTACCTGTTCGTCTAATTTCCTTAGCTCCCTTTCTCTTCCCTCTTTTTTTCTCTTATCTTTTTTCATTTAATTTTATTGTGAATTCTCAGATTAAACAGCAATTTATTCTTACACAGAGATTTCCTGGGTTAATTGCTTGTGCTCCGAAAGAAGACACACTGGGAGTTAAGTGTGGCGATAAAAGCCAAAATACAATTGTTAAAACTCAAAGACACTATTAACTGATCTCAGCCTGTGAGGAAATGGTGCACAGACTGTAAGTATGGAATTAATAAAGCCAGGTTAAAACCTTTTCAAAACAACAACTGCAGAGAAACAGAAGCTTCGTGCTAACAGGTTACTTGCCCAGCAGATTTCAGAAGGACACAATTTAAAGCCACCCACATGCAAGAGAAACACTAGAAACAATAACAGAAACTACTGCTATCTGAATACACACACACACACACACACGTACGTAAAAGGCTATTTTCTTCAACTGAAATAATACCCTTTTCCAGAGAAAATTAGGACCTGCCCAAATCTCACTACAAATGTGAAATGCAATCCCACAACAGCCCTGCAATCCTGGGAAGGCCTTGCACGTGGCGCCTTCTCTGTTACAGTCAAACGGGCATGGTGTTCTGGAATTTGTTGCTGAGAATTTAAAAAGTTTCTTGCATTCACATTCTTACTGTTTTTAGTATGTGTTTATGCGCATACAAATATGTATAGATACAGATTGGATGGTTCAATAGCCAAGTCTTAAGAATTTTTAGAATTAAGTTCAGTGATTTATCTTTAAGGTACAGAACAATTATCTTAAAGAGCAAAGGAATTTACAAATTGCACCTATCAGTATTCTCAGTTTAAAAAGTGATCTAATTTTTCTAAGCCTGCATTGGGTCCTCTTATTCATTTCCACAATAGAACTGAAAGCTTTTCGTTTTTAAAAAGCTCATTATGACAAAGTTGAAAATAACCTGCCCTGGATTATGTTACACTAACCATAAGACCGATTTTTTTTTAAAAAAAAATATTTACCAAACTGCATGCCCCAGTCTCCAAGATAATTTATTCTTGTTACTTGATGTCCAATTACTTCATTGATATTTGCTATGAAATTCCCTGAAAATAAATCACAGTAATTATTTGTCCCAGCTGTATTCTTATCCCCAAATGCTCATTTTATGAAATCTGATCTCCCTTTTCTATCACTGTACACATATTCTTCAGTGACAGTTTGAAGATACAATTAGTATTGATACCAAACAAGCAATGGTTACAATTGGTCCTCAAAGTTCCGGTCATCCCAGCACCTTTTTGGTCATGTGATCATGATGTGGCAAATGGCGTGCACTTACAACTATCACAGCACCCTGAAGTCACATGATTGGCATTTGGATCCCTGCCAGGGTTCCCATTACCTAACTTTAATAATAAGAATTTAATAATAAGAACTATCAATCTGCATTAAGTAATAAATTTAAGGGAACACAAATCGGCGGAATAAAATTTCTAGGCTTGAAAAGAAGTGGATTACACCTCTAGGCTATAGTTTTTTATAGCTCTTATTTAATGTATATTATCTAGAAAGGTCACAAGCGGATTCTGAGTCTTTCTTTTGAACTTTTGAATCATCTAAAGTTCTTAGATGTAAATGTCATGGTTCCGACAGATGAAACTCTTCAAAAGAACTTCAAGGCATGGTTTATCTTAAAGAATTTTTTATTCGGGAAACAAAGTCTTGGCATTACACAGTTGAAACCAAAAACTAAATTCCCTTCCCCTGAGCACAAATTAACAAAGCACAATTCCCTCCTCCAATAAACAGTCATAAATCACATTCCCCAATTAGCTTGAAGCCTCTATCAACTCTAGGCCCAATGACTGTGGGTTCTCACGACTGAGTTATTATTGCTATGACTAGCTGGACTCTCATTCCCCCCTCCCAGCATCAACTAACTCGAAAAGCAATAGAGAAAAATGGCTGCATTTCCATCTGTTGTCAAACAAGAACATCCGATGTTAGCAGCATTGATAGTAAAATAATTGAGCTTTGCTGTTTCAACATTTGAGTTAAAACTAGCTGATTATTTTTTCTTTCTTCCCAAAGTCATTTTAAAGACTTTGTTTGATTCTATCTCAATCTGGTCCTCTTTTGAGAAACTTTCAAAATGCACACAAGCAATACCCATTTAGCAATGACTTCAAAGCAGCTCAAAGCTTATCATATAGCCTAAGACTAAATATCAAGTAACTACGATTAAACATCAGCACCTACTGTTTACAGGCTAGTTACAAGTCTTGTCACTTAGACTACACTTAGTTACATTTAGATCTTACCTATTAATGTAGAACGCAGGTGACCGACATGAAATTTCTTTGCAATGTTGGGTGAACTGCAAGAAATGTGAACATTCGTCATTTAGGTTCCATTCCCCACCTTCCAAGAGAGGAATAGAGATATCGAACTAGACTTTACCTCAAAACTTTTTATTTATTAATAACCTCCTTTATTATTTTTTACAGATAACTTAAGGTGGTGAACATATCAAACACAGCTTCCTATTTTCTCCACAACAACAACCCAGTGAGGTAGGTTGGGCTAAGAGAAAGAAACTGGCCTATGGTCACCCAGCTGGCTTTCATGCCTAAGGCGGGACGAAGATATTCTCCATTTAGCTCATACTGTGAAGCATGTAAAGGAAAACATGAATGACATGTCAAACTATGCAAACAATATAGTATGGTAAAGCAAATGGAATCATGGGCATGTCCATCACTAGTAAACTGAACACGTATGAACAAAATCAATACTGGAGGATATCTTTCAGAAGTATATACTGTATGCTAATCCACAGGTCTTTCAAGAACACAAATGCACTGTGTATCTATATTCATGTTCTTTCCTATGTTTTATGGCAATATGAAATAACAAAATTGTGTCATAACAGAACTGGAACCTGCGTGTTCCAAGGGAAACTGAACATGAGTATTTCATATGTTCAAATGTTCAAAAAGATGGATTTTGGTACTCCGTAAACCAAAGTGAATGCTTTATTAGAAAGAAATGAACAAAACCAATCTTAGGCCAATGCTGATTTTCAGACAGGTTGCTTACAATCTGTACACCTGCATGGTATTTTAGGCATGCTCCAAAATAACTAAGCCTATATACTCACCTAAAATCAATCAGAACCTTTTTGTTTGGCAATCCTGAGAAAAGTTCGCTCTTTATTCCATATTCAGAGCCATCTTCAAATACCTGCTGCAACACTGTCTTAGGAAGCAAAATACACACAGCTACAATGGGAGTAATGAATTAAGGGATCATTTTGAGACCAAGGTAATGTCTTACACTGATATTTGCAAGATCATGAATCTCTCATTTCACAAAAATCTTCTGAGACTTCACATCAGCTAAGCAGACATCTGCAAATGCTTTTCAAATGCCCAGACAGCAAGCAGCCAATGCTAATTCATCTTTTTTTGAGTTTTGATTACTCTTTTGAATGGAGAACATTCTTATTTTTCAATCTGCCCGTGCTCTGTTCACAAAACATGGTAGTCATATCCACACAACTATATTTTTTAAACAGATTAGCAATATTACAATTAATAATGACATTAATTATGGATATCATAAATCACATTACTATTATTCATGCAAAATGATTCATTTTTTTAAAAAAAACCTGCTATTAGGTGAATGCTATTTCTTTTTATCTGGTGTGTTTATTTGTAAACTGTGTTTTACTGTTTTATATTTTGAACATTACATCATTATTTGCATCTTGGGGAGAACATTTGAGTTTAGACTATGAAATGGAATAGGGACTATATGCTATATACTTGTATCTCTTACTGAAAACACTAGCTTCAGATTTAGCCTGTTTTTCTATTCTATAGTTCATAAGACATTACCTCTTACCTTTGCTAATAAGTCTCGATTTATTGTGAAATCTACTGTTCCTTTGCCTGGGCTGATTTTGCTCACAACTGCATCACATTTTAGCTAAAAGAAAAGTAAAACATATAGACAAAAGATTATACCACAAATAAGTAGAATTATCTGGCACACTGCATTATGCAACTTCACATTTTCAAGCAGCTTCTGCAAGGAGGGCAACAAGGTAGAGCAACATTGCAATGGGGGGTCTGCTGCTTTTCTAGGTGCATTTTCACACCCCATGCATGTGCACAAGCGGAGCTTGTGGCAAAATGCCGCTGTATCTTTCTGACAAAAGTAGCAAGAACTTGTACACAATGTTGTCTTCAAGAATTATAGCACCTGTAGTTGGGTCATCCACGCAAATAATTTTTATCTACATTTCAAGCAAATGTGGAAAGACCATAGATTGCACTTTGCAGTTGTTGAAAGGTAAAATAATGGCTTTTCTTTTCACTATTAAAAACAACAGGACAAAGAATTGACCTCCAAAAGGCTTCAAAATCTGTAGCTCAGGATACCATTTTTTTCATCATATTTATGCAGTACAAAACATTTGATAAGCAATTGTTATTGATGCTTCTGATTAATGTTTATTACTAGATACCTTGTTTGCCAGCTTCTCCGCCTGAAGATTAATATCTGATGTTGTGTAATCTGTAGAATTAGTATCTAATATGGAACTCATAAAAAACTGGAAATCAGCAGCTTGCCTTTAAAAAAAAGGGAAAAATGTAAAGGTTCAGACTTTTTTTTGTAACAGAGGGTTCAGGATTCCTAAGATATAGAGTTAACATAGCTGAAAGTATTTTCATCCTCAAAAGTTTCTGAAAGAGCAAATGATCTATGAAAGTAATATGCCTAGTTAACAAGCTAGATCTTGTAGTTCCTATTCTTCAAACCTTAAAAGCCGTAAAATGGCACTTAAGAGATCTGTTTGCTCAATGATGCCTAATGTTAACCACCCTTGTGGGAATGTTCTGGTCTCTCAGATGTTGCTGAACTACAACTTACAGTAGTCCTGGTCAGCAATGCAAAGGATACTGGGAATTACAATTCACTAATATCTGTAGGTCACTGGCTCCTACACCTGTCTTAGGCGATATTAGAAATAATCTGAATTAGAAACAGAGACTGAATGAGTTAAAATGCAGTGCCAGGACTTTATCCCTAGTTTTATTTGCTATTTTGTACATATCACAAAAGGATCTCAAGAAATTAAGGTTCTAAAATATAAATATCCTACCTATTTTTGGATACTGGAACAGCAGAGATTGATTTTACCAGGTTTTCTGGCGGAATCTTCAAAACATGTGAAAGCTATTTGAAATAAAATTGCCAAATTGAGTGTGGCAGAATAAATAGGCAACAAAATCCTTTCCATCATTTTATCATCTATTTCAGGGATTCTCAACCTAGGCAACTTTAAGACTTGTGGACTTCAACTCCCAGAATTCCTCAGCCAGCAAAGCTGTTCTATTTCATTACATAAAAATTTATTACATATAAACACATACAGAGGTTACATTCTTTCAGTGTACAGATGGAGATTCATCCTTCTTTCCTACTTTCATAAGAACCGACCAAAATTTATGAATGCCATACATCAGGGGTCCTCAATTCACCGGGTCACAGCCCACTACCAGGCTGTGGCCTGTTCGGAACCGGGCCACGGAAGCAGCAGTGAGCGCATACACAGCTCTATTTGCACGAGCAGCAGGAAGGTGGGTGGGCAGGTGTGAAGCTCCATTTGTGCAAGCAGTGGGTGCGTGTGCCTGCTGCTTGTGCAAATGAAGCTGTCCATGCATGCGTGCACATGCCACTTGCACACCATTCCCTCTCCCCTCCTCTGCTGGTTCGCAAAGCCATTATCCTTTGTGGAACTGGAGTTATCATTTCTACTGAAGATCAGCATTCAGATAAAAATGTACAGCTTCACCATTCATTTCCTTTCTGGAACTGGAATGATCTTTTCCACTGAAGATCAACATTCAGATAAAGACCTACAGCTTTGAATCTAGAAGGTACAGGTGCTTCAAATCCAAACAAGCAAATAGATAAGTCTAGGTCAGGGGTAGGCAACCTTGGCTCTTTTATGACTCATGGACTTCAACTCCCAGAATTCCTGAGCGAGCCATGCTCAGGGAAAAGGGAGAGGTTTCCAAACTAAGCCATGTTGGCTCAGGAATTCTGGGAGTTGAAGTCCACAAGTCATAAAAGAGCCAAGGTTGCCTACCCCTGGTCTAGGTGCTATAAAACAAGTGAGGTCTATCATTCCCTTTTGGTTAGCAATGCCATACTTACATATGGATAACTACTCAGCTTGAAGCAGATTTTCAGAAGCAACAAGAAACAACAGGACAATGATTCCAATATGGAAAGCAAGTCCTGCAACAATACTAGATGCCTACTTTGCCTCTATACCAACATCACCATCACAGACCCCAGCAAGTACCTACAGAAAATTAGATGTGTCTTGACATGTTCACCCTCCAGTGTACAAGAATCAATAGAAACAAATTTGACATCAGTACTTAAATTGAGGGTAAAGCTATATCAGAGCATTTCCACCTCCCAAGACATTATAAAGAAGGCCTCAAAGTGACCTTTTCTGGAAAATCAGGTCTTAATAGCATAGATGGTGAACCTAAGGCAGACGTGCCAGAGGCAGCACTCAGAGCCCTCTCTTTGGGCATCCGCGCCATGCCCCGGAGATGGCAACCGTCCTCTTCAACCAGCTGCCCACTAACGTGCCGAGGTTCCACGTGGCCGGATGCATCCCAGCACCCATGTGCTTGCTGGCCTGTGTGTGGAGGTCGATGGAGCCAAGCCCCAGCCTCGCCCTGTGACAATGGCACCCCCGCCCTGCTTCGCCTCACCCCGCAGGACCAGCCTCCTGCCCACCGCCCCACCCACCAGAGACCCCCTGGATCTCCCCCAACCCTGCCTGCCCCCCACAGGCGTCTCTCCCCAGGAGCAACATCGAGTTGGGCACACCCAACCAGCAGCCACGCCCACCCAGCACCTGGCGATACATAAGTGGATTTTGGGTTGAGGTTTGGGCACTTGGTCTCTAAAAGGTTCGCCATCACTGGCACAGATGGTTAAACATGGAAAGGTTTCAAGGTATTTAAAAAGGAATCAGCAAACACAATATTTTTTTCACACATTATAAATTCATAAAACATGTGTAATCTCTCTCACAAGTAACCTACATCAGCATAACCAACCTGTCTTCCCCTCCTCTCCCAATCAGCCTTCCCATCTTAGTATCTGATGAAGTGAGCTCCAGCTCACAATAACTCATACTTTTTAAATAAAATTTGCTGATTGGAAAAGGGGCCACCCAATTCCTGATTGTTTTTCCCCTACAGAAGGAATGCATTACAGAAGTTTTTGAAAACTATTTTCAAAAATATCTCTTTGAAAAATAAACAGGTATTTCAGCGTTTCTGGGATGCCAAAAATAAAACCATTATTTTACTGAAGTCCAAGTAAATTATATCCACAGCATTTCCCTGATACACTAATTTAGTCGCTTAACCACATAATAAAGTTCGTCGGGCATAACCCATGGAAGAGTTTGCCTCCTGGAGTTGTGAGTGCTCCATCCCCGGAGGTCTTCAAGAAAAGACTCTACAGCCAATTGTCTGTGATAGAATAAAGTCTCCTGCCTTGGGCAAAGGGTTGGACTAGAAGACCTACTAGGTCAGTGTTTCTCAACCTTGACAATTTTAAGGCATGTGGACTTCAACTCCCAGAATTCCACAGGCAGCAATGCTGGCTGTGGAATTCTGGGAGTTGAAGTCCACATGCCTTAAAATTGTCAAGGTTGAGAAACACTGAGTCCTAGATCATGGGTAGGCAACCTCGGGTCTTTTATGACTCATGGACTTCAACTCCCAGAATTCCTGAGTCAGCTATGACTCAGCTATTCCATGAGTCATAAAAGAGCCGAGGTTGCCTACCCATGACCTAGGTCCCTTCCAGCCCTATGATTCTATGAAAAGGGATGATCAATACCTGAGCAGCGATGCACTTCCGGAAACGACACCCCGCCATAGTTCTCATTAAGACGGCGCTCTTCACTTTTCCATCCCGCCGTCCTGGAACAGCCCACTTGGGGGAGGAGCCACTTCCAGCCTGACTTCCCTGTCTGGTAACGGGGACGGGCGCAGAACTCGCCTCAGAAAGGGAGTACGCAGACTACGAGCACGAACTGGGCTAGACCATAGCATTCGCAGGGCGGGGCAGAAACGGCTGCACGCTCCTGATTCCGGAAGTGCGCGTGTGGACGGGAACAGCGGGGAAGGTGTCCTTCCGGAAGTCCGTTCACGAATGTTGGAGGTCTAACCTGGCGCCGGAGGAGGCTTCAGCCTTCGCTATGAGCACGTGCTCGGTTTCTAAGGTGAGTCGGAAGGAGAGGGAGTGGATTCAGTCTCCTCCCTCGAGGAATCGAACGGACGCCTCACTTTTGGGTCTGCGTGAGGGAGTCAGTTTGCGATCCTGGTGGTCGCTTAATAACGTCCCTCCCTCTTCGGGCATGCGCATATGGGGTCGCTGAAGCTGTAGTTTGGTGGCTTTCCCGTTGTGTGTGTGTGTGTGTGTGTGTGTGTGTGTTGTGTTGCGCGGCGACAACATCTCATCTCTTTTCTTTCTTTCCCATTGGGAAGATGGAAAACTGGCAGAAAAGGTTGTTGGCCCGAAAGGAAGACACTAAGTGTAGAAAAAGCAAAGCGAGGAGTCTGAAAAAAAAAAGTGATTGTGGTCATTGTCCTAAGTCCCTCAATCTGCGTTGTTCACAACTCTCCTGTTCCACGTTTAGGAGGTAGCATAGTAGAAAGGGGGCGTCTTCCCCCCCCCGGATGGAATAGCCCTGTTAAAGAAGTTTTCCCTCATTCATTAACTGGCAGACAAACCTTTTGGGGTGAGGGGGGGAGGTGAGGAAAGGAGATGTTCATGCCAGAAAATATGCACTTTCCTTGCCTTTCCTGGCTGATCATGGTTAAGGTAAGAAAGTAGACAGCTGGTTAATATATTGATGGGATATATGCAGGAAATCCCAAGATGGTAGGCTACACTGGGAAGTGAAGAAAGCAAACTATTTAACTATTTCTGCCAGGAAAGCCACACAGGTATTTCCATAAGTAAACCAGTTTGCCTTTTATTTTCCCTAGTATTTGTAGAAAGAAGCTATAGTGTAATCCCTCTTAGTGCTTTCTTGCTAGACAGTACACAGTATCTCTAGAAAAGAGATCGCCAAAGGTTTGTGGCTGGTGGTTTGGCTAAGATTTGGGGAACACAGGGCTCTTTGAAAACTCACAAAACGAGTTCTACAGAAGTCATAATAATTGCAAAGACTGATCCACAAGGATGCTGCTTGCCACCAACTGTAGCTTTCCCCTTCCTGCAAAATTGCCGGTTTTCCATTGTTTTTCTGGGAAGCTGGGCATATTTCCAAACTAAACATTAGATTACAACTACCGGTATTCATTGCTCTTATTTTCTAATAAAACTTTCAGGATCCAGAGGAAAGAGTAGAAGCAAAAATAATGGTAGTGCTTTTTTTTGTCTTTAGTTTTTGTTTTTGTTCATTTTCTTTGAGCAAATAACCTATTTGGCCCCATGAACTGCAGGTAAACTGACAATATTGAGTCACCAGTTGGGAGCAAAGACTAGTGCAGCGGTTCTCAACCTATGGGTCGTGACCCCATTTGGGGTCGAACGACCATTTCACGGGGGTCGCCAAACGCCGCAGTCTGCCATTTTTCCCCCCCCGGCCGGCGCAGGGGGCAGCACTGCGCATGCGTGGGGGTAGCACCACGCATGCGCGATGCCGGCTGTCGCGTCGTGCAGGACCGTCGCGCGTCGTGCATGCGCGATGCGGGCTGTCACGCATGCATGATGAGGGCCATCGCGTGCACGTCGTGCATGCGTGATGTGGGCCGTCGCATCGCGCATGCGCAATGAGGGCCATCGTGCGCGTTGCGCATGCGCAATGCGGGCCATTGCACCGCGCATGCACGATGAGGGCCATCACGCGTGCGTTGCGCATGCGCGGTGCGGGCCGTCATGCCGCGCATGCACGATGCGGGCCGTCCCGCCGCGCATGTGCTGTGCAGGCCGGGGTCGCAACCTGAAACAGGTTGAGAATCGCTGGACTAGTGGATCTAAAGAGCTATCCCTGCTTACTAAACACGGGAAATGGCTGATTAGTTGCATATGGAGGAAAGCAGGAATTTATATTCCTCTCTTAAGTATTATTCTGACCCTTTCTTAGCATCTCTTCTAGAGATCTCCCAGTGTCTTCCCAAACCCAATGTATAGCCTTTGGTCTAAATCCAGTATGGGTTGGTCCATTTATTCAGTGACTTTTTAAAGTTATAATGCCACTGAAAAAATGGACATGAGACCAATCCTCAAAGTTCTGATCATCATAGCATCTCACAGTCATCAGATCACATTTATGATCATCTGTTCCCCCCCCCCCCATGCCACCAGCTGACTTTTGCTTTGCATGCCTCCCCTTTGCAGAACTTATCAACACCATCTGGTCTCAAGCCCTAAGGAGTGGAGGTTCTGTTGGCCCTCCTCCACCTGCCTTATCACAGAGGAAATATACAATTGCTGCCAGGCATTTTGGACATGTACCATGGGCGGGGTGGGGATGGGGTGGGTGTATCTCCAAAAGGCCACTGCCTGGCAGGATTGCCCTGGCCAGCAGTGGCACATGGCTTGGAAAACTCATGGCCCTGGCTCCTGTTCTTCCTTTTCCAGCACCCACCTTTGCTCCCTGCAGTGCTCATCCCACCTATAACTGTCACCCACCAGCTTATTTGCCTGTGTCTCCCATCTCTTCCCATGTCATGGTCACATTAGCTTCTCACTTAATGACTGCATCAATTAGCAATGGAAATCCCAATCCTAATTGCCATTATAACTTGAGGACTATCTGCATAACTTGTCATAAGACTGTTTTAGTTGATTGCTCAAACGATTTCAGTTGTAGTGTGCTAAAACCACCTAATTCAGGAGTTTTCAAACTGGCTGACTGGCACGCTGGCTGAGGAATTCTGGGAGTTGAAGTCCACAAGTCATAAAAGGACCAAGTTTGAAGACCCCTGACCTAATTCTTCTCCATAATTGTAATCTGAGTCTTTGTTGCCCAATCCGTTCCCAAAGCTGTGTCTGTGATCCTACCACTAATCCAAAATATTATGAATGTGATCCAGTCAGAAGACTGACTCTGATTAGGATGACAACAAATTGATCTTGAAATCCTTCTACCCTCTCCATCATTATAATTTGCTCAAGTTGAATATAATTTGTTCCTCCCAGTTTTTAATAAGGTTGTTGCAGTATTACAAGTCTCAGCACAGTTGCTTCAGTGCAACACAAGTACATTTTTGTTCGATAACAAAGGAGTGTTAGATCTGTTTATTCAGTTTTGGGTAAATGGCTGTCTTGATTTAGTCCGATTTCCTGTATAATTTGGGGTTTGTACAGGCATGAAGTACAATTCTAGATAAGCTTTTGGCCTGAGCCAGCGAAGACTTCATATGTTACTATGATTCATGTTTAAACCACGCTGTGATAATAGATAATTAATATATTTCTTGAATAAAAATTCAGCATTATGTAGGAAAAGCTCACTTTTTGGCTATTGCATATTTTGTTTGATATATACAATATTTTCATGTTATGGGCAGCTTTTAAAACAGCATTCTCTTCATATTTTCTCTGAAAGTGAATCTATACCAGTCATTTCTTGTGAATAAATAAATATTAAATAAATCAATATAATTAAATATATATAAGAATAAACACAATATTTATCAAATGACCCTGTCATATTTAAAGGTTTTGTACATAAAATCTTTAGAAATTAAAAAAAAAACAGTAAATAAGAACAAACTTATTTTGTTTGGAGGTATGCATTTTTGAAAATTTTGCTTATTGTTTTGAAACTATGAACCTTGTGACATTATGTTGTGTAAAATATAATTTTATGCATTTGAATTTTTTTCATGATAGAAAATATTTATTTTGAAATTCATATTTTGAAGTAAAATATATTGAAAAGTATTTTTCCTACCATGAAGAAAACATTCTAAAAATTCCTTTATGAAACAGTGGCAATTGCAGATATTCAGTTTCTTGTAAAAGTGAAGGTAGCATATTTGTTAGTCCACTTAATAAATCCTTTGTTCGTCTTAGAATAAAACTCTGATTGTTCTTTGTTGAGACATTAGGGAATATATACACAATAAAACATTATTATCTTCCTTGGATGCCAGCCCCATGGAATTCACATACTTGTTTTTAACGTGGGTTGATTCGGCACACAAACACATATGGTTTCTTCTGTACTATTTGGAGTAGCTCATTCACATCTACTTAGTTTACTGAAAATTGCATAGTATAAAAATAATTTTATATAAATAATAGTGTTTCTAGTTTTTCCAGTTGCAAAAAGGTGAAGTTTGGAGGAGCAAATGTTAATGAAGGAAATATAAAATTAAATAAGCGCATCACTTATAATAGGTCATTTCTGTCAGTGTATAATTAGGCCAAAATGTTTAATGGAATCAATATTTCTTTCTCTCTCTGTCTTTAGGGCTGCTTTGTATTCAAGCCAAAGTCTAACAAGAGAAAAAGGTCTTCAGCAGGTCAGTGTGCAATAGATACTGTAAACTTCCTGCAGCAAAAGGAAAATTACACGACTAATATTTTGTATGTAATAAAATGAAAGTTATCATTTTGACAAGGCAATGAAACATAAATTAGAAAAAAGGGAAGGATAGTTTGTATATATAAATACAAATGAGGCTACATATATGTTAATTTCAGACATCTGTTTTATTTCATCTTGAGCTTTTTGTCTAGCTGCAAGTTTGAGTTTGTGTTTAACTTCCACTCTCAGATGAAAAGAAATAAATCCCAATATTTTTTTAATGCTCTCTTAAAAGTTTTCAAGGATTTTTTGGGAAAAACTCTTAATTTACGAATACTGAGTGAATGCCATCTTTTTCTGTCTTGTTTTTCTAGCTGACTATTTCAATAAGGGAAACAATGATTTGGATAATAGTGAGTTACGACTTGATACTTGTCTGTTGTTATGGAAACAAATTAAATCTGAAACAGAGGTGAGTATTGCTTTTAATGTTAACTGGGAAATGATTTCATGTCTGTTCAAGAAGTCTCCAGAGAGCCTTCCAAATAATATCAACTATTTTAAAGTGCTGATCACACTAAGTGAAGTAACAACATTTGGAGCAATTTTGTTTTCTTTTATTTTTT
Organism: Bothrops alternatus; assembly: GCA_034064705.1. Lineage (NCBI taxonomy): Eukaryota > Metazoa > Chordata > Lepidosauria > Squamata > Viperidae > Bothrops > Bothrops alternatus. Next base: position 8,033,713 of record JARGCV010000033.1, read on the forward strand.
TGAGCAGAATGATAACTTCATACAGGTAACACAAGCAAGTGTAGAATTCAACATGCAAGCAGCAGAGAGCAATCTTTTTCCTTTGAAAGGCATATTGTGCTATAAACAAAGAGCTGGTGATCATGAGTGCAGTGTGAATGTTTACAGGAGAGAAGCATTTACAAACAACTGTGAATCTGAATTCTTGAGATCACATTGAAATTTTGCTTGTACGTGGAAATGTACGTGGAAATATTTCTCACTGTAAATAGTTCTGTTATATATACTGGCAACTGGCTGTTTGCTGTTAGCATGGTGATACCTACAGAGGGAGACAGCACTCATCACTGTTCACACAGGAATTCTGTATTTATATGAACTGAGTTTTCTCTCTTGACTTCTTTCAGTCAATAATAATGCATGCTTTTTCAACCTCTTGAGCAACATGAGGATAATTAGGGTTGCAGAAGAAAGTGTGAGTTATAAATAGTGATTACTCTGTTTTCTCTCCTTTATCACTTGTGAAACCTGAGGATTCTAAATGTGGATTCAAATGAATTCTTAAGAACAAGTTTATGCAACAATGCAGTTAGTTAGAATAAGGTTCCTTAGACAAATATCTATTTTTTTTTCCTGATGGAGGATGAGTCTTCTCACTGCAGTCAGTGTATTCATACAGAGGGAAATATTATTAATCTGGAAACAGTTTAGTAATATCTGTACATGTGGCATAAATCATTTGAGAGTAAATCTAGCGGCATCAATAAATATAATTTCTTACTGTGATGTTATGTACTTCTGCATGAAGTGTTTCTGTATAAACACTATGCAGGAATGCATATATGCCTATGTAGAAATTTCTACATACATATAAATATAGAGAGATGGACTAATGAGTTACTAGATTTTGTCAATATGGGAAAAATAGTCTTAGCATTTCATAAGTTCCTTCGCAGACTAATAATATATAATTTGACTTAATTGTGGATTCTTTGTCCATCTAGCAAAAAAGGCAATAAAAACAAGTTTATTAAAAGTGCTATGAGCAGCACAAGATGTATAAAATTCTGTTATACAATGTTTGAATATTCTGCCAAAACATAAACAGAGTATTCAATTCACTATAAAAAAGACTGACATATTTCCCAAAGCTTTAGCTCTTCTACTGTCTTGGGATTACTAAAGTAGAGTAAAACTGAGTAGGTTAAGTTTTCCTCCTTCCTTCTGATGTTCTATAACAGGGGTTCTCAACCTTAGCAACTTTAAGACATGTGGACTTCAACTCCCAGAATTCCTTAGCCAGCAAGCTGGCTGAGGAATTCTGGGAGTTGAAGTCCACAAGTCTTAAAGTTGCCAAGGTTGAGAACCCCTGTTCTATAAAAACAGAATAAAATTAGTTGCTAATGAACCCTATATACTTTAAATACATTTCAATATTTACCCCCAAGTTCTCATGATTGAAACCAGGAATTTAATGAATTATTGCAATAAAATAACCCAATATTAATCAGTTCCCTGAATGGTCAGTGCAATTTCCGAAGCTAATAATGACTAACATCTTTGAGTAACTGCTGCTCCTGATCATGATAACTAATGAACACAGATGCCCAGAGAAGTACATTGTCTGTTCCATCTTCTGGGTATCAGAAACTTCTAAGAGTCCCTTAAATATATGTTTGTCTACTATTCTGTATATATAGCTATGAGAAGGTAGCTGTAAAGTTAGTATAAAGTTACAACATTTTGGTTGTTATTCCTGTTTGTAATGACTCATCTATACACAGCAGCTTTTGTGGATAATGGCTTGGTGATATAATACCATCTTACCGTAACTGAATTTTCATTCCAATTGTTTCAGATTCTTGGTTTGTGCTTTATTCTGCCCCTAGCTTATGGCAGGCAGAAAATACTTCATTGGGTAAATAAAATGAAATAGTTCCACGGTTTTGCTAGATGCTGTAATCAAAGCTTGATTTATGCTATCACTCTACTGTTTTAGTAAGTGGAATTAGAGTCATTAAAAAAGCATTCTGTCAAAAAGTAGGTTTGTGGAAAAGTATACTTAGGTACTATAGAACAAGTTATGAACAGTCAGGAATTTCACCCAGTAAGTTTTTCATAATAAGATTATTTATTTATATATTGGAAGTTTTATCCTACCTTTATTACTTTATAAGTAACTCAAGGGAATCAACATACTGTGTTCTCCTTCCTTCCCCCCCCCCATAATAACCCTTTGGGGTGATTTTGGGCTGAGAGAGTGACCAACCAAGATATAGTAATGAAATAGCTAGAGATATAGAGAAATAATGGAATGCATTTTATGGCCTTAGCTTCAGATGCAAAAGTAGAATCTGTCTTGTTCTCCAGCATGACGAATGGAGAATCCACAGATGGGTAGATCTTGCCTTTCTGCCCTAGAGACTAAGTCAATCAACCTTTGCCACGCCTCTCTTCCTCAGGCTAGGAATCCCCAGTCATGACTTAGTCTTAGCCCAAGAGAGATGTGGTGAAGATTGGCTCTTGGTCTTTAGCGGAAAGGCTAAATGGTGATCCATCAGGTTGTACCTTTCCTTTCCCTTCCATTTCCCTTCTCTGCGCTGATCTCAGCGCTGCGTTTAAACTGCTCACTTTCAGAACGGTTTGGCAGGCTTCGGCTGAAGCCTCAAGCTCTCCCAGCTCTCAGGCAGGCCAGAAGGCTAGTGGTTGCCATTTTGAATACCACGCATGTTAGGCAAACCTAATGCATTATATGTTTTATACATTATATGTTTAAGTTTGTAATAATTTCACTTATCTTTTGTAGCTGTTTAAAAACAGTTACAGATCTTCTGGGATCTAGTTGAAAAGCCTGAGGCTCTTTTTTTTCTTCTTTTTTTACAGCAGCTACAAGAGGACTTGAATAAGAACCTATTCGATAACCTCATAAAATTTCTGAGACAATCTCATTTAGATTTCAAGGAAAAGAAAGCAGAATGGATTTGTCGGATGAAGTCCAGTGAAATTCCTACTGCAGCTATTGTTTTAGGTAGTGCTTTTTCTGGTATTTTGATTTAATTAATAAAAACAGAGTTACTTTTGCAATATTCTTAAAAAATGGAACTTTAAGTTTGCCGTTGTATCACGAATCATGCAATTAAAAATAAGTTATGGTTAATTAGTATATCATTTATGAATGGCAATAGGTTACCATTATGAATGGCTTTGTTTGGTTTTGTTAGAGCACAGTGTTTGAACCTCTATCATTGGCTTATTTTTTTTTCAAAAAGAGTAATGCACATGCAATTTGTGATCCTAGCTAACTAGTTAAACTACAGTAGTGGACAAAATTGTGGAAACCTTTTAGCAAAAGTGTACAGTAGAAATGCCACCTTTGGTTAAGTTTCCACCAATTTTTCTTCTAATTTCTTTATAACTGTAGCCTCGTTCACTTAATAATACTATTTTACATCGCTTTCTGGGCAACCAGTCAACTCTTTGCACCACTACTTTAATTTTATTACGTTTTACAAGCTCACTAAATGAAAGGAAAAAAACCCCAACCAACTTGATAGCGATCACATGACACACTGACAAATGTCCTCCTCTCAGCTTCAATACATGACATCAATAACTGAATCCTACTGTGATCTGATTGGCTCATTGCCAAAACAAGATGACAGCTGATTGGCTCTCTAAACACTCATGCTCATTGGCTACAATCAGATGAAGGAAAGCTACCTGATATCAACCTAAGCAAGTTGTGCTTCCTTTTTCTGATTATTACTATGTTGCATTACATTCTTGATTAAATTATCTTTCCCTTGATATATAATTTTATGGTACTACTCCCCCCCCAACAAAAGTGGTATTATTAGCCATCAAACCTCAAAAATACAATTTTCCCTAAAGGTTTCCCCATTTTTGGCCACTACTGTACACATTTGCCCCAGATGTAGAATGTTATGTCATCAAACTTAGTAGCAAAACCATACATAAGCAAACTTTTCTGACTGTAAATGTGATATTGAAGAGTTTCTCTTTGTATCTGACTTCCAAGCTATTCTAGTTGGAGAAAGAATGCCTGGGAAAATGTAAACTATGTAAAGAGAAGAAGATTCTGAGCTTCTCATTTACAGTGATGCTAAAATGTTTATGAGTTCTTTTTAATAGTTCTGCATACATGTGACCGATAGATAACATGACCTATTTTCCACACAAATCCTAAAACTAAACAAGGATTCAATTAAACAAATAAGTCAAAAACACGATCCTTGTTCATTTACTTCATTGAGAAAAATGTTCCAAAGCTACATATTTGTGTGAGGCAAAAATACGTCAGCCTTTACTTTAAGTAACTGGCCTGTCCTCCTTGGACAGAAATAAATTGCAAACAAATGTTTCCAATAACTGATCTGTCCTGCAAGTTGGCTTGGAAAAATTTGAGTCCATTCCTAGTTACAGAACAGCTTCAATTCAGGAATATTGTTGGTGAGTTTCCTCCAAATCCTATGGGAATCACAAAAAAGAATTTTTCTCCATTAAGGATTGGACATGACACATTCTTCAGAACCCACTGAGAATGAAGTCCCTGCCTGATTGTGCCCAGTATTCTCCCTACCGTTAAACATGTGTTTCCTAAATGTCTAATTACCATCCATATTTTCTTCTCTGAACTCATGTGGTTTGTAGCACATGGACCTAATTCAACTTCTCAAAGATGTTCTTACCCTGTGTGGCTTCCTAAAGATAATAGGATGGTTAAGTTCATCTTAAATCCTTAAGGAAAGTGTTTAAATTATACAGTATAATGTGCTTTATATTCAGTGTTCCATATAACTCCTGTGTACGGCACCCCAGTGATTTTAAATCAGCTTTGGCATGGCCAATTTCAAATACAATAATATTTTATTCCCTTTCTCTAATCTTTGCAAATTGTAAATTGTTAATGCATTCTTAGCTAATAGTTAGTTTGTTGACAAGTTATTTTATATGTGTTCCCTGTGGTTCCAGATTCTGTTATTTCCGTTTTATGTGCACATAGCACATTTTTTTTTTATTTCTAGGATAGTCCACTTGTCTTTTCTTAGGTCAGCAGCCTTTGATGCTTCAGACCATCCCACAATTCTTGTTTTAGTTTATTTTTACTTAGTTTTTCAAAACACAGGACGCCTGCAGTGTCGCAATCTGCTATGTTTCAAGTTTTAAATGCAGTGTAATATGCAATAAAGGTAGCTAAAATGTATGTTCAAATACCTTTTATGTGACTTTAATAATTATTAACCTCCCTCCATCTCCAACTTTTCCATTCCAACCATTGTCTCATGTTTTTTAGTACAATCTGTTTTTCCTCTGAGAGAAAAAAAAGAAAAGATGAATGATAAAGACACATACAATTTTAAAAGTTATGGAAATACATTCTTCGTATACAGCATTATAAAATAATCAATTTTGGCTGCTTCCTGATAATTTTTTAAACATATTTCTGTATTTCTTCCTAATATCACAAAAATGAAAGTTAAGTGAACAGGTTCAATATTTCTTCTTTTTGAAGTCAAGCGTTATGCTTTTCTTTTTGTCGTTTAGATTCTGCTATTTCTTCTATATTATAGTAAAACTCAAATGTCTGCATTGAGTTCTGTCATTGCTTATTATGTGGAAAAATATTAATAGTCATTGATACATTTTTGTTTGATTGATTACAGCATATGCTTTGTACTTTGTCTTACTTCTGACATGCTTGCATTTTTTTTCCTTTCTGTTTTTAAAGAAATGAAAATAAATTAAATTAACTTGTATAAAAGAGATGAAATACAGCATAAATTTATAATTATTTCTGGAAATTGCAGTACTTGTACAAATGATTGCAATAATTTAAAAATATTTTACTTATCTAATTTTGTGACCAGTGGTGTCATTTGCAGTGATAGTGAATACACTTTGACTTTCAGGCCAGACCTGCTGATCTCAGGTATATAAAGAACATAAATTGAGTCTAAAATTCTTGCACAGTGAGATATACAGTACCGTATTTTTCTGTGTATAAGACGCTATTTTTTTCCTGCAAACACCCTGTTCAAAAATCAGGTGCGTCTTATACAAGTGCACCGTCTTATGCACGGAAAAATAATGGTAACCTCTGCAGCCCAGGACATGCCTGTGTGGGTTGCCATGCCGCCTGGTGCAGGTATCAAGCCCCTGTGGGCTTGCCACTAACCGGAGGGGGCAAGATCGTCGGCCGGCCGAACTTCCGGATTTTCCGGCTCAGCTGTTTGGCGCTCCGCCGAACAGCTGATTGGCACAGAGAAACTCACATGCCAGAGCATCTTATTCAAGGGTGCGTCTTATACACGGAAAAATACAGTATATCAGAATAAAATTAAATGAACACATGTAATGAACACAATGTAATTTATGTTTTAATCAACCTAGTGTGAACATAAGGTAATTAGATTCCCCGTTCTGCTTTTCTTTAGCTTTTTTGTTGCAAATGTAAAATAGTAGTATGATCACATTTAAGTTGATTTTCCTCAAAGAGCGCTTCCTTTAAATATTCTGGATATGAGGGAGGGAAAGTCATACCGGTAGGAGGGAAAAATCAGTTAATAGGGGTATGTAGAATTGCATAATACCTAGTGCCTAAAAATTATCTTCTACCTTCTCTAGCTGGACAAGCCTAATTTCCATAAAATGCAGTTCTTTTTAAATTAGAATTGATTTACTGTATATTTTTTACTTTCTTATGTGTCAGATTACATTAACATTTACAACGATTCGTCTATATGTCTCTGAAATTTCTATGAAAGTTGACCTCTGCTGATTACAATTTATTAGGGACAGCATTTTATGGGACCTTTTGTTGTCAAATGGAAATTGCAATTGTGACTTTAATAAAAAAAAAAATTCCTTACGAAATTCATCTTTGTGCGAAAGGCCTAGTTCTCCTGTTGCCAGTTCAGAGTATAATAACATTCCTTTGCCCAATGCCTTTGCCCATGAATCTTAATTTTAGCATTTTTCAAAAATGTTAGTTAGAGCCTAAGCATCTTTTTTTTATTTTCTCCTGCAAATGGTCCTGCAATTAAAATTTCATTGAGCGCTACCTCCCCCACTGATATTGGATGTGTTTGTATTTGTTTTGAATTGCAAATTGACTTTGCAAATTTTCTCTGTTGGTTTTAGCTATCTCTAAAGAGGAATGATACAGTTTTGGCTGCTCTTTCTCCTAGGTGTAAATGTTACAGACCATGAACTAACAATTAAAAGTCTCTCTGAGGTTCTTCGAGATGAGGTCACTCCTTTTGTGGTGTCACTGAAGGCCAAAGAATGTCCAGGTAAACATTGTAATATATTGGGGAAACATTTACCATAATGATTTCAGCAACATGCTAAGTACTTCTATAAAACTATTTGGATGTGCACTGCTTCAGATTTCAACGGGAAAAGTTACTTCTGAACTGTGAATGGGCACATGCATGGTGCCTTTCAGCAACCAATGGAAGCTGAGATTCCCCCCCCCCATATTGCTGTAAACTAAGTAAAATAAAGATATTGTGCAAATTTGCTTACTATAAATGATTTACATTGTATAATTAGGCTTCCGTTTCATATAAAGTTTTTAGTTGGTTTGATGTGGAATTTGGATTTGTTTATGTTGGAGGATCCCAAATTAAACAACAATCAATTATGTGAAAGAGCTAGAAAAATATAATTCTAGTTTTTCTTTTAGAATAACTTAAACATTGCACATTTTCATTGCACTTTTCAATTTTGTCTTTGTATATTTTTTTGGGAAGGAATAAAGCAGCTGCTACAAAAGTTGATTATACAGCTCATGGGCTGTGATGTAGAAGTGGATTCGTCTGAAGAAGAAGAATGTCCCAAGATTTTGCCCAAAAGGGTAGGCTGCTCTGTAGCATCGCTTACCGATTGGTATAAGAATGTAATCCAAGTAAGTTTCAAAATTACTAGTTTGCATAGTGCTATTCTTGTCAAACTTTTATTGGTATTTCAGAACTTGTTACTATCAAAGTGATTAAATAGCTTTTTTAAAAAAAATACGGACTTCTAAGATGTAAAAAGACAAATATATTATGTTGGATAGAATTTTTTATATATACTTCTATATTCCATGTAAATCTTGGAAAGAAAATAATTAACTTTGAATATTTTATTAATGATGGATGAACCCAAATATTATAGGAAGTATATAATAATGATGATGATGATAGTAAAGTTGGAAGGGACCTTGGAGGTCATGTAGTCCAACTCCCTGCTCAGGCAGGAAACCCTATACCATTTCAGACAAATGGCTGTCCAGTCTCTTCTTAAAAACCTCCAGTGTTGGAGCATTCACAACTTCTGGAGGCAGGTTGTTCCACTGGTTAATTGTTTTCACTGTCAGGCGGTTTCTCCTTAGTTCTGGGTTGCTTCTCTTCTTGATTAGTTTCCATCCGTTGCTTCTTGTCCTGCCTTCAGGCGCTTTGGAGAATAGCTTGACTCCCTCTTTTTTGTGGCAGCCCCTGAGATATTGGAATACTGCTATCATGTCCCCCCTCGTCCTTCTCTTCATTAAACTAGACATACCCAATTCCAGCAGCCTTTCCTCATATGCTTTAGCCTCCAGTCCCTTAAATCATCTTTGTTGCTCTTCTCTGTACTCTTTCATGGTACTTATTATTTTTTTGAATCATAGATATTTTACATCCTAGGATTACAGAGTTTGAAGTGATAATGTAGGAAATCAAGTCCAACCACAATTTCAATACATGAATCCAAATTAAAACATTCCAGCAGATGGTTATCCAACCTCCACATCCAGTAAATGGGAAGTTATAACCTGTATAAATAATTGGTCCACTGTCTTATTGCTTGAAGCCTTTTTTTAAAATAAAATAAAAAACCCAATCAGAATCTGCCTTCCTCTTATTTAAGACTTTATTCCACATTCCACATTCTGGAATGTTGGACCAGAATTTTTTCTGATTTTTTCCTGGGGGACATTCTTTTTGTTATTTGAAGAGTTCTGTCTGAAATCCCCATCCCACAGTCTTCTAAAGGCTGAACATTCCCAGTTTTTTCAATCTTTCTTCATAGGGAATCAGTTTTAGTCCAAATTAATTTATAGGATTATTGTGAAGAAAAGTAGAGGGCAATGTAATGTTTGCCACTTTCAGCTCCCAAAGGTGGGATATAACAGAAATAAGTATATGATGATAGCAATATTTTTGCCTTTATATACTCTTAGCAATGTGTAAATTGTAAATGAAGCACATTGCTTTTTACCTTTTGAATTTTTATGGTTCTTTTTTTCTTTATGTTTCATCTGTTGCTCTCAGTAGGCCAGACAAGTATAAGCATTTTGGAGTTGGGGTCACCCATCACTGTAAGACATGTCTGAAGAACAATGTTTTTGGATCATATACTGTATATTTTAAATTGTATGGCATTCTCATTTATTTATTTTATTGCCCACCTCTAATATTGGATATTTTTACTGCTAAAATGTAATGGGAGTTAAACATATTTTAATAAATAAATATTTCAGGAAAACGGGATATGTTATTTTGCTTTTTTTATTTACTTACTACATTTATATCCCATTTTTTGTTTTATGTTGGAAAATGTGGTGCTACCTGTTTGGATTCCACAATTTAGATCATGGTCTAGAGAATGTATTTTCCCCTCCAATTCATTGTTTCAATATATGCAATACGATTTGCAGAAAACTGAAACTGAATCTCCGTGTAAGAAGAGAACATTTTCATCCAGACACTGGGAATCTCCTCCAGTTGTAATTATTTTCAAGGATATGGAAAGTTTCACAACCAAAGTTCTGCAGGAGTTCATAATTATGAGCAGGTAAGATAACAAATTCAAAATTGAAGTTATTCTGGTCCATGTTCATTTTCTACAGGAAATAAATTGCTAGTTGGATTTATATTTGCTTTTTCTTTATTACAGATGTTGACTGGAGTTAATTAGCTTTGCCTATGAAATTTACTTTATAGGGACCGTTTTATAGAAAAATGCATATGTCTTATGGAGTCATATTTACAGTCCAATTCTTTTTTTCTTTTTCTTTTTTTACAATTCAACCATTAGGCTTGCAAACATTTGTTAGCTGGCCTCTGAGCAAATTTAATCCAGAGATGGATTTGCTCAGCATTAATAAAAAATAAAATTCAATATTTTGTAATTTGGTTGGACTCTTGCATATCATATCATAATTCCATAACAGTACAAAAATAGATATTGGGTATGCCTTTTGTCATTTTACAGTAGTAAACACATTCTTGAAAATATCCAGGCATCCCAGTTAAAATCTCACAAGCCAAAAATTTACTATGTGCTGCAGAGTATGTTAATCTTAATAGAGGAAGATGGACAAATTATTAAAATTAGCAGACATGGAGATCATGTGATTTAGATACTGATCACAGCATTCAATCTCCTGTTTTATAAATTACATTAAGTCTTAGTATTCAAATATGTAATTGAACTAGACCAGATTTTAGATTAAACACAGCTGATTATTGTAGTATAGTATGATAGCCAACTAAGGCCTTGTAAAGTTTCTGTTTTCTAATTTCTGACTGGGACTGCAAGGAACTGTACACACTGCACTTCTGTTTTGTATATATCACATTAATAGATCACCTTAATTTATGATAATCAGGAAAACAGAATGTCTACTTTACATATAAAGTGCAAATCTCTTTTTAGTTTTTGGAATCAAGGTGGTCGCTTGTTTGTATTAGTACAACACTGTTGATAAATTCTGTGAACTTGAAATATATGGAAGAAGTCAAAGGCCATCTGATTCTCTTACACATTAATTTTTCCCAATTGTTTATTTTTACCGTAGTCATTGTATACGTGAATTTCCACTGGTCCTTATTTTTGGAATTGCTACATCTCCAATGGTCATCCATAAGCTGCTTCCTCACTCAGTGTCCTCTTTGTTATGTATAGAACTCTTCCAGTCTCTTTCTTCCAAAGAACATTTAACTAAAGTGATAGATAAGGTAATGCTTTAAGAAAAGAAGGTGTTGTATGTTCTGTGCAAATGCTTGATAAAAACTAAAATGTTCATAGCTGTTCATTGTTCAAAAAACGATTTTAAAAGATCGGTTTTCTGAAGTTGTAAAGGTTCTTCTCCACCTATTATCATAATTGAGCCCGGAATTATTGTAAATTGTAAATTTAATAACTATTAAACAGGCCACTACATGCCCATGCCCAATTTTGCCACCTTTTTTTGCGAATGCCAAAATTGTTAACCAAACACCCCGGTGTTAAGTGAGCCTGTTTTCACCAATGGGAGGGTTTTTTGTTTTTTTTTTTGCTGGAAACCAGAAGTAAATACTGAAAATTGGCAAAAATCCCCCAAAGTGCAGCAATGTGACTATGGGACTCTACAAACAGCCATAAATGCAAGCTGGTTGCCAAGTGCCCAAAATGTGATCATGTGACTGGATGTGTGTGGTGAAATTGCAGACATAACTTCAAAATCAGATCATAGGGTAGCTTGGGGGAGGTCTGTTGTATCTTTGAATGGATGCTAAAAGACTGGTCATTAAGCAAGGACTACCTGTACTAAACTTTTTATTATAATTGCCACTGTAGATTTCAGATCAAAATCCTATGCATATGTTCTCTACAACAATTAATTCCATTAGCAGAACTAAACATGGGTGATCCTTTTTCTCCTTGGCCCTCAAAGCAAATTACGGAGGTGTGGGGATGCACAGGCTTGGGTTTTAATTCTATCAAGCCAACTAGGCCTCCATTTTCTTAATCTCATTCTCTGTTCTTTAAAAAAAATCAACTCAGTTCATACAAAAGCACAAATACTGTTGAATTTAAAAGAACATTTTCCATTATAGGGTTTCTCATTTAGAAACTCTCAAAACTTAGAGAATTCCAATTGTAGAAATAATTAGCCATCTTATTTCAGAAATACATCATTTATTAATGTTTTATTTTTTTTCCCTCTATCAGATACTTCTGACCAGTCAGTTTCCATTCAAAATTAGTGAGAAGGTTCTGCAGGTGTTAACAAATATATTTTTGTACCATGATTTCTCGGTTCACAATTTTGTCAAAGGATTTCAGGTAAGTGTTAGTAAAAGTAGTTGCATTAACTTTGGAATTCTGAATGATGGTAAATTTTGTGTCTGGTTTTCACTATGAATGATGACACTGTGTATGGATTAGAGATTTACTGAATATTCCTGCATACAAGAAATTTTTCCTACATATTAAAAAGTAATATGAAAGAAAATAGTATGTGGTAAAGTACTTCTCAGGTTTTTAATCTTTAGATATTTTTCTTTATATTCAGTCATAGGAATGTTGTCCCTCTTTACAAACAGCTGGTGAAATGTTAGATTGTATTTTAGGAGTCAGGGTGACAGGTGTGATGGCTTAGACCAGTGATGGCGAACTTTTTAGAGACCAAGTGCCGAAACTGCAACCCAAAACCCACTTATTTATCCCTGGGTGCCAGGTGGGCGTGGCCCACTGAGTAGGTGTGGCTATGGTGGTCATGGCAGACTGGGTGGGTGTGGCAAAGGTGGGTATGGTCACCTCGAACTTGTTCATGGGGAGGGATGCCTATGGGAGATGGGCAGGGTTGGGGGAGATCCAGGGGGTCTCTGGCAGGTGTGGTAGTGAGCAGGAGGCTCGTCCTGTGGGGTGAGGCGAGGCAGGGTGGAGATGCCATTGTCGCAGGGCAAGGTGAGGTAGGGGCCAGGGCGGTGGTTGCTGCCTGACACCATCGGCCAGTGACCGCATGGGGGCTGACAGTGTCCGTCAGCAGCCACAGCCTGCCGGCCCCTCGACCCGTGCACTATGGGGCTCCGCAGCCCACTGCCAGCAGTTCAGAGAAGCCACCTCTGAGCTGGATGGACAGCCGACCAACAGCTGAGGAGGCGATGCAGTGGGTCGTGCCCAGGAAAACGAGAGCATGTGAGCCAGGAAGGACAGGACGGGGGGAGGAAAACCAGCCGTGGTGGGATGCATCCAGCCACATGGGACCTCGGCAAGTTAGCGGGCGGCTGGTTGAAGAGGGATGGTTGCCATCTCTGGGGCATGGCACGCGTGCCCACAGAGAGGGGTCTGAGTGCCGCCTCTGGCACGCGTGCCATAGGTTCTCCACCACTGGCTTAGACTATCCTTTTGCTAGTGTGGAAAAGAGTTTTCCCATCTTTAACTTTGGGCACTGGGAAGGCAAGTCAGAGACAAAGGACTGCATTGCTGTTTCAGGGACATGTGACAATGGAGCCCTTGTCTCGCAAAAATGAAAAAGGTATGTCATCCGTGGATTTTATTAGAAGAAGGAAAATACAGAAATAGAGGTCAGAAAAGAGGACAGGGGAAACTGAAAAGAGCAGCAGCCTGTTCTGCTATTAGGCAAGATGGACTCAGTGTCAAGACAAGAGAAAGAAAGGCTTTTCTTCGGGTTGACAAGCTTTTTTTGACCACATTGCTCCATTATGGAAATTCTGATCCCAATTCCTTCCAGGCCTACCAGTATATAAAATCCATCTTGAAAAATGTCAGTTTAAAGATTGGGTCCGGCATAAATTTCCATCAGCAGAAAAGTTTTGATATAGTAGAATTTTTCAGTTTGGGTGAGTGTGGGCACCCAGCGAGTCTTGGAAATTTCTTTTCTTCTTCACTTTCTTAAGACTTGGAGGATAGTGGAGAAACTGATGCCAAGGGCTGCAGAAGGAGGAAAGAATCGATTGCATCACACCGTTTATATCAGAAGAATCATTCTGAGTTTGGAATATTCTTACTGGCAGAATAAAATTCTGAATGGGTTTGAACGCTGAATATTCCTAATAAAGAAGTGATAATTGGTGGAATTAGTTGCATAACACTAGAGAGTTGGCATGAAGAATGAAAAGCAAAAGACCTTGTACTGTATCTGACACAGTGAAAAGTTACGAAGCTAATTGACAATGATGTCTCGTTAATCAAAGGATCCTGCCACACAATGCCACCTTTTCCAACAGAATTGATCCCTTTAGTTTGGTGTTAAATTTTAGTCTTCCTGGTATCTAGTCGTATTGAAAAAGAAAAAAAAAAGGTAAACAAAATCTTGCTTCTTTTGGCTTTCCTCTTGACCTGCTAATCTCCTTACAATACAAACAATCCTTTCAAATAATTAAGATCCAAATACTATACATTAAACAATAAAAGGAACTTAGTTTAATTTCATATATCAGTGGGCATTTAGAGTATCCTAGATAGGAACTCAATAGCCAGTTTGATGCAGTGGTTTCTAAGTACTAGCTTAGAAACTGGGAGACCAGAAATTCTAGTCCTGCCTTAGGCAGGAAGTCAACTGGTGACCTTGGACCAGTCCCTCTCTCAGCCCTAAGAAGAGGGCAATGGCAAGCCATTTAGAAAATCTTGCCAAGAATATGGTAAGGAATAGTGAAGATGATTGCCAAGAGTCATCACTGACTCAAAAGTGCAAGTACGTGTCCCTACACAAAAGATTGGAACCATATAGATATTAAGACACAGTGGTTAGGATGCAGTATTGCAGGCTAATTCTGCATTCCACTGCCAGAATTTCAATTCTGACTGGCTCAAGGTTGACTCAGCCTTCCATCCTTCCAAGGTTGGTAAAATGAAGATTGTTGGGGGCAATACGCTGAGTCTGTAAACCGCTTAGAGAGGGCTGTAAAGCACTATGAAGCAATATATACGTCTTGAGTACTACTAGTGCAAGGGTGTCAAACTCAATTTCATTGAGGGCTGTATCAGCATTGCGGTTGCCCTCGGGGGCCGGGTGGGTGTGGCCAGGGTAGGTGCAGCCTATTGGGTGGGCATGGAGGGAGTGGGTGTGGCCTACTGGGTGGGCATGGCCAGCTCTATATCGTTCGCGTCAAGGGTGCCTGTGGGTGCCTGGGCAGGAGTGGGACAGATCTGAGGGTCTCTGGCAGAAGGGGGTGGGACCGGGGCAAGTGCCAAGGCATGGTCCACTGGAGGAGCCTCACTGTTCCTCTCAGGCCATGCAGAGGGGGGGGGCTTATGGAGCTAAGACTGAATGCGTTTCAGCATAGATGGCCACCACAAAATTATACATTGGCTCCCGGCTGGCCTGAGCCAGGGCCAAGGCAGAGGGGGCTGTTCCCTCACTGTTTCCAGGATGGCTTTGCGGGCCACATTCGGGCTCCGGGCCTTGTGTTTGACATGTCTATACTAGTGCTAGTGCTAGTCACACTTACATCCCTAGCTCAGCAGTGTCTTTTTTTAATGTCATGTTCTGCCTACCTCAGCGATCAGGTAGCCCAAATTCCTTTTGCTAGAACTTGTCTGCAATTTGCAATTCAAATTGGATAAAAACCGCCTAACGTTTTGTTGTATTACCCTTATTAACAAGGTAGCTGTCGTTCTCTCATCTGTTGCGTATTTGAATATTTGCCAAGATGATTAGATAAGTTTTATCTTGTTTTCCTCTTATCAGACCATATGCCTAATTTTGCATATAATTTTGCATATAATGTACCCACATGCTAAATCTGCTATAAAAAAGAATAAATATGTCCAGAGTAAGTTAAGTTACATGTTATGGTGTTAGAATTTTGCATACAATTTTAAATCAGTTTGTTATTCTATATTATTGTCATATGCTATATTATAATTTTGCCGTCCAACTTTTCTGATAACTGATTGAATTAATGTATATGTGTGCATATTAAAAGAATTACAGAAAGGACTTGGAGGTCTTCTAGTCCAACTCCTGCTCAGGCAGGAAACCCTATACCAGGGATGTCAAACTCAATTTCATTGAGGGCCGCATCAGCATTGTGGTTGCCCTCAGGGGGCCGGGTGGGTGTAACCAGGGTGGATGTGGCCTACTGGGTGGGCATGGATGGGGTAGGTGTGGCCAGGTCTACATTGTTCATGTCAAGGCGGCCTGGGGGGCCTGGGCAGGAGTGGGGGTCTCTGGCAGAAGGGGGTGAGACCGGGGCAAGCACCAAGGCGTGGTCCACTGGAGGGGCCTCTCAGGCCATGCAGGGGGGGGGCTTATGGAGCTAAGACTGAATGTACTTCAGCATAGATGGCCACCACAAAATTGTACATTGTACATTGTACTCTGCCAGGGCCAAGGCAGAGGGGGCCGTTCCCTCACTGTTTCCAGAATGGCTTCGTGGGCCACATGGAACCACTTTGCGGGCCGCATCCGGCCCCCGGGCCTTGTGTTTGACATGTCTGTCCTATACCATTTCAGACAAATGGTTGTCCAATCTCTTCTTAAAAACCTCCAATGTTGGAGCACCCACTACTTCTGGAGGCAAGCAAGCCATGTTTATCCTGCTGTCTGATTTACAACTATATTAAAATGCATATTGTTTCAGCTTCAGAATAACAGTTCAGGAGAATGGATTTATTTTTCTAAAAACTATAATAATATTTGAATTGTTTTGATCAGTGTTCTTCCAAATTTTCACTTTACAATTTGACTTCCTTGTTCTTACAGCTGTCACTGTTGGAACATTTTTATTCACACCCTCTCAGTGTGCTATGTTGTGAAGTGCAAGAATCTGAGAAAAGAGTACAGTTTTTATCACATAATCAATTTGAAAATATTCGAAGATTACCATCTTTTAGAAGGTAAATAACTATCTAAACTTCTTGTCATTACATGTAATTATTTTGCCATTTCTTAAATCTTTTTGATTTAAGAAAAAATAAAGCATTGCAATTTAAAGTGAATGATATAGATAAATACATTCCCTAAATGCATATAATATTCTTCATATTATTTTATTTATTTATTTAAAAAAAAATATGGCCACTCATCTTAAATGACTAATTCTGGTCAACTAACACCAAAATACTATATATGTAAAAACATTATAAAATCAACATAAACCAAGACAAACTATAGCTTTAATGACAATCATAACACAATATTTGAAATACAGTGTAATCACAGTAATCAACACACACAAAGACACATTCTGCTTCTGCTAACATCCAGGCTATAATGCTTAGAGCAGGGGTCTCAAACTGCCGGCCCATGGGCCAGTTGCATCATGTGGAGGTCGTGCCCATCCCAGCTCTGGCAATGGAAAAAAAGTCATGATACATCACGACGCATCACGTAATGAGGCGAGTTTGACACCCGTGGCTTAGAAGGGAAAAAAACATGTCTTCATGATCTTCCAGAAGGCCATCAAGGTCAGATCCTTCTGGATCTCGGACCAGGTTGTTATATAGGACAGCTGCCACAATAGAGAGCCATGTTTCCTCGGCCCTGCTAGATGATGCTGTTCCATAAGATGGACCCAGAACATGCCCATCCTGTCAAATCTGGTGGAAATGTGACTCTGCTCTTTAGGGCTTTAAGGGTGATAACCAGGACCTTGAATTGCATTTGGAAGCCTACTAGAAGTTGGCACGTACAGTTGTGATGTCACTTGGGAGAGCCCAATTCTGTATGTGCTGCTGTATTCTGGAGCATCTGAAACTTTTGAATGATGTGGCTGGAGAAACTGGCATAAGAAATATTGATTTTTGGAATTGAGTTGAAACCCTCCACAAGGAAATTCTCCCAGTATATTTGTAGTCAGAAGTTCAGAAGGATAGGAATGTCCCTGATTTCTCCTGTCTAAGCCCCTTCTTTTCCTCCTCATATGATTCAGGTCAGAATTATTATTAAGGAGTTATTATTAAGGAGTTGAAAATTAGCCTTTTCTTTTCCCTTGTTCAGGTTTGTCGAAAGCCAGGAAGTAGAGAAGCAGGCTGCATTGCTGACAGATGACGAATGTTTAAAGGTAAAATCTAGGACTAAAAAAATGCTACAACGTTTCTTATTTCAGTTAAGCAATACTTCTGTATAACATCCAGAATTTCATTTATATAAGTGTGCCTTCATTTCATTCCTCACGTCTTCGAGATCTGCTCCATTGTGAGAATTAAGTGGAAGCATCAGGTTTGCCACTCAAAATTTCTGTAAAATGGAAAAAATGATGCATACGTTTCCTGTAAAATGGAAAAATGAAATTGTATTTTTATTACAGAGAGACTATGCACCCTCTACATTAACTCTTGAACTTTTAAATCTGCTCCTTCAAGCATAATTAATTTTAGTTAGTTATTAGGAATAAGTACATTTCACCTAGTCTAAAAAGAAAGAAAAACATACTTCCAAAAATAGATCTGTTAAAAATAAAAAGGAAAAGGGGCGTTGTCTTACCTGAATGTCTTTTCTCAGCATGATGATGTAGAATCCACCGGTGGGTAATTATAGCCTTCCTGCTCAGCTAGACTAAGTCAGAACTTTAGCCACGCCTCCTTCAGGGAGTGTCCTCCAGTTTTGACGAGGCAGCTAACATCTTGCCCCTAGCCAGTGTATGTTCGTGGAATGATTGGTTTTTTGTTTTTTTTTTGTTTTTTTTGTTTTTTTTTAACTTAAGGGTTTTTTATATGTATATAATTTCTATTATGCTGTGAGCCGCCCTGAGTTCTCCGGAATAGGGCGGCATAGAAATTAAATTAATAATAATAATAATAATAATAATAATAATAATAATAATTAATAATGATGAAGTCTGACGCAATGGCTCCAGAAAAAACAAAGACACCTGCCTAGACTGCTAGAGGAGGGTATGGATTCTACATCATCATGCTGAGAAAAGGCATTCAGGTAAGACAACGCCCCTTCTCCAGCATGATTCTTGTAGAATCCACCGGTGGGACATACCAAAGCCCAACATGTCCCTACGGGTGGGAGTCTAGGCTAGTGTCTCCCGAGAAAAAAACGACCTGCTGCAGCACTCTTCTGCCAAACGAGGCATCTGCTGCGGCAAATCTGTCAATCTTATAATGTTTGACAAAGGAAGAAGGGGAAGACCAGATCGCCACCCTACAAATCTCCTCCACAGAGGCCTGAGTGAGCCAGGCTGCGGAGGCGGCAGCACTCCGTTTGGAGTGAGCTGTAATGTTTGAGGGTACCGGGAGTGATAGAGAAACATAAGCTTTGGCGATACAAGCCCTGATCCACCTGCCAGTGGTCGACAAAGAAACCTTCTGACCCATGGACGATGGCTGAAAGGAAACGAATAACGCCTCAGATTTACGGAAGGCCAAAGTCCTTTTGACATAATGGAGCAGGGCTCTGCAAACGTCCAATGTATGCCATCGTCTCTCCAGACGATGGGAAAGACGCAGACAAAAGTTGGGAAGGACTAGGTCCTGCGATCTGTGAAACCAGGTGTTAACCTTTGGAACAAAGGAAGGGTCCAAACGCAGGATGACCTTATGCTCGGAAAAGGTACATAAGTCCCTACGAACTGAGAGAGCGGCTAACTCCGAAATTCTCCTAGCCGAAGTAATAGCCACCAAAAAGGCTACCTTCAAGGAAAGGTAGCGAAACGAACAAGACCCCAGGGGCTCGAATGGCGGCGAAGTCAATGCCTGTAGGACCTTGGGCAGGTCCCAGGACGGGAAGCGATGGACTACAGGTGACCTTACTGTAACAGCCCCCTTCAAAAAGGCACTAATGGCCGGGTGTTGTGATAAAGGTGCAATATTATCACAGGAAAGGACCGTTTGCAAGGCCGCCACCTGTCTGCAGATGGTGTTGAGTGCCAGACCTTTATTTATACCCTCCAGGAGGTACTCCAGGATGTTAGGAATAGTGACAGAAAGGGGTGTCAGGTTATGTTTGCTGCACCAGGTGGAGAAGTTCCTCCACGTGGCGTCATAAATCCGATTAGTGGAAGGGCGTCTAGAAGCCTGGATTATTGAAATAACTCCCGCCGAATAGGATTGTCTAATCAGACCCTCCCGCTCAAGTGCCATGCGGCTAGTTGGAGCCAATGAGGGTCCGGATGTTGAAGGTTCCCCTGACTGAGAGACACTCGGTGCAGGGGGATCTTCCACGCTGGCGAGAGCGATAGGTCTACAAGGTCTGCCAACCACGGGCGCCGTGGCCAATGCGGAGCAATTAATATTATCTCCACCTCTTCCAGTAATAATTTGCGGATTGTTGCCTGCAGCAACGGAAGTGGAAGGAAGGCATAAAGCAGCCCTTGCGGCCATTTGCACCGTAGAGCATCCGTTCCCTCCGCTCCCCTTGTTGGGAACCTGGAAAAGAACCGGAGAAGCTGGGCGTTTGCCGGAGACGCGAAGAGATCCAGGTGGGGGTGGCCGAACCTGTCCGAGATCTCCTCGAACAGAGCCGGATCCAGCCTCCACTCTGAGTGGTCTACTGTGACTCTGCTGAGAGAATCCGCTTGGCGATTTGCTTCCCCTGAGATGTGTTCCTCTTTGATGGAACCTAGGGTTGACTCCGCCCACAGGCCCAGAGCTCGGGCCTCCTGCATGAGTGCCGCCGATCTGGTCCCTCCCTGTTTGTTCATGTGGGCCTTGGCTGCCACATTGTCCGTTAGCACCAGGACGTGACGACCCGCCAGAAGAGAAGAGAAGCGAAGGAGAGCTAAATGTATGACTCTGAGCTCGAGCCAATTTATATTGTGTGTTAAATCCTGTCTTGACCACCTTCCCTGGGCGAGATATGTTTGAAGATGGGCCCCCCCAGCCAAACAGGCTGGCTTCCGTAGTCACTGTGATTCTGGGTGGTTCTCTGAAGAGTGTCCCTTTGCACATTGCTGACGAGGCCCACCACAGGAAATATAGGAGGGTATGCTGAGGGACCCTGACCTTTCTTGGGGAGGAACTGAGGTTCTGTTTTTGGAAGGGAAGGAGGAACCATTGTAGACTCCTGGAGTGAAGTCTGGCCCAGGGAACGATCCCCATGCACGAAACCATCTTTCCCAGAAGCTGGGACAGGTGCACGAGAAGGACCAATCTTTGTCTCCGAATGGCGTGTACGAGCTGTCGGATGCTGACCCGATGCTCCTGGGAAAGATAAACCATGCATGAGTCAGTCTATGATCACTCCTAGATGGAGTAATCGCTTTGTGGGGACGATGTGATTCTCCGTATTATTATTTTTCTCCGTATTATTAGGGGAGGGAACAGTTGCTAAAGACGCCCACTGTGTCTGCACCGTGGAACGAAAAACCTTTGGGCAAGGGATCTGTTTGTCCTGCGTGATTAAGAGGGGATTGGATTCATCCTCATCCTCAGAGGAGGCAGGTTTGGCTTCCTTTGCAGAGGAAAGATTGACCGTGGCACAGGCCTTGAGGAGAGAACGAAATAGAGAGGAGTCGAATAACCCTGAGGTGGATGCCTGTTCCGGCGCTGCCTCCTCATCCTCAGACATTGGAATGTCAGTCATCTCCAGGTCCACAGACTCCTCCTCTCCTAACTGCGAAGAAGCCTCTGAGATACCAGAAACCTGGGTTGTGGCCCGTTCCGTACGGGAAGGGGGCACAGATGGAGGCAAGGGGGCTTGAGGAGGGGGATGACCCCTAGAGGAAGACATAAATTGGTCAAAGGCCTGTTGCATGAACGAGTGGAATTGTTGTGACCACTGACTATGCTGATCCCTGGAACTGCTCCCTGCCTCAGCGTGAGTGGCTGCGGAACCTTGGTGTACAGGTGAGGATGATGTTGAGCAAGGGGAACCAACCTGCTCAGTTTTCCCCGGAGGAGACCATGGCCTAGGGCCATGCCCAGATTCCAATTGCGGCTCAAAGGGAATGGGAGTGTCCAATGGGGCAGGGGAAACCACTTCAGCCCCACTGGCTCTGAGCCTTTGGGCCTTGGAGAACTCCTTCTCCAGCGCCTGGTGCCTCCTCGTGGCCTCTCGCTCGGCTGCCTTCGATGGCTCCCTTGTAGACAGGTGCTTAGTTTTGGCTTTCTTCTTGCCCCCCCGCTTCCAAATCAACAGATCTGCGCTTTGTTAATGTGGGAGGGGTACCTGAGCCTTGGTATGCCTGGGGCGAGGCATTGTCTGCCATGCTGTCTGGATGATCCGCAAAGGTACCCAGACAGTGGGGGGAAAACCCAAGGATGCAGATCTTACTGCCAGAGATGGGAAACCGACCCTTGCTGTGGACTGGTGCAATGGCAGTCACAGTCAGACAAATTCCTAAATTTGTCTGCAAGGCCAAGTGACTAAAGGTCACAACTAATCACAACAGGTGGTATGAATTTCCCCTATGCACAAGTAAGTTCCAGTAAGAAAAGGTACACCAGCTAAAGTTCTATACCATGGAAGTACTGGCGATAAGACACCCTGAAACAAGTGATAGAATTTCACGTTTTAGAGGATTAATCCTTGTGCTCTTTCCTCCCAGTAAGGCCTGACTCAGCAGGCACTGTGACAGAAAACGGGCGCACGTTCTTATTTGACTAGGCCCTTCGACTGGCCTCCGTGAGTTTGTCCGGCCACACCCAAAGGACAAAATGGCGGCCGCGCCTCCTAAAATGGCGGCCGCGCCTTTTGAAGTGACTTCCGCACCTGCCCAAAATGGCGGCCGTGCCTGTGCACAAAATGGCGGCCGCGACCCACACACGCGGTCAATAGCGGCTGCAACCTCCGATGCCTGCAATCAGGCAAAAACAGTGGGGAAAACTATTACGGAGCCCTCAACTCCTTGCAGGGCAACCAGGACCGCTTTCCCCCACTCCGAAAAGCATTTGCGCTTTTGTTGTAGCAGCAGCGCTGCTATCCGGAATGCCTGCTTCGTCCGCCAAAATGAAAAAGAGAACTTCCCCAGGAATGTTCCTGTAAGGGAGCCGGTTCGCCGTCGCTCGAGCGGCAGATAGCGAGCGAGGGAAACGTTCCCTCAGTAAGCCTGCAGCCCAAGCCTCTCAGGCTCTTAGGCCCAAAGGCCTCTACCAATGGCAGCCAATCTCGTTCTGACCAAATTTGTGGTAAACAATTTGTAACAACCAATTAAATCCGAATTTGTATTAAATTTATGTAAATTTAGAGCCGCAAGAAAACAAATAAAAACAATTAAAGTACAAATTACTCTGACTAGGCCTAAACTAGCTAAGGAGCCAGCAAAAATTGTTGCTGCTGAGCTGTAGACTAAGTCAAAACTGGAGGACACTCCCTGAAGGAGGCGTGGCTAAAGTTCTGACTTAGTCTATCTGAGCAGGAAGGCTATAATTACCCACCGGTGGATTCTACAAGCATCATGCTGGAGAATATACTACTATAATGAAAGTTTTAAATTTTTGCCATGCTTTCTAGAAAAAACACCTTGTAGAGAATAATTCTAAAGCAAGGGACTAAAAAGAAAAACAGCCTAGAATACTTATCAGCAAATCTCCTGACATAAACCCTAACTTTGCCACTTACCACCCATGCCAGGGCTGATGGGAAATTAACTTCAACATATCCAAAGAGAAGAATTTGCCCATTTGTGATTTTGAGATGTAAGGAAAATGTGCAGGGATATTGTATGGATTCAGGGACCGTAACTGAATGCTGTATTCTGTTTTCATCTTAATTTTAACTGTGAAAAATGAAAAGATTTCATATGCTATGTTCTTTAAAATTTAAAAATCGAACAGCAGGTTGGTGAGCATAATCTGACTACTATAATTTACTTGCTATGATAATTATTCCAAAAACGGGGGACACATTTCAATAACAGCTAGAAAATTAAATTAGCATGGGATTCAAAGAGAGGCTGGGATACAGGAACTTCAAAAGGCAAAACATAAATCAACTTTATATCTGGCCTTCAGAGGCAGCCACTACTGATGAAGCTGTTTAAAATCCATATTTTAAATTGCTGAAAACAGTCACTGTGAATGATAGGTCATATAAATTCATTTCTGCAATGTCCCTGCATTATTCAATGTGTGCCTATTTTTTTTATTTCCTATTAAGTTAACTAACAGCATTTTAAGACAAACATGGTGCTTTGATTTAAAACAGTTAATTAAACTAGCTGCTTCATAAATCATACTAAGCCAAACATGGATTGTTTTGGTTTGGGCTTAATACAGTATAATGTGTACTTGTTTAGCAACCATTGTAAAGGAAAATACATTTAGCATGATGCTCATGTCTTGATTAGGTTTACTCATCAAGCTACGCCACAGTGTAGGTTTGCCTGTTTATGTCTTTTTGTGATGTGTGAACCCAACCATTACGATTTGTAAACCATGATTTACTACTTACCATGTAATATAAACCCAATCAATAGCCATTCACAAGGTACAGTTAACTAAGTCATAGCTTTCCTATGTAATTGTAGACACTGAGTCCCCTACTATCGTTAAAATAATTGTGAATTAATGTTAAATCTAAATATACTTACTGAGTTGCAGTGCCAAATTGCATGATCTTTGTTCTTGCATACTGCTGTCCCCAGGACTTATTGACAAATTGGCTTGCTGGTTAGATGTGATGACAGCCTATTGTTTGCACTAAGGAAGAAGAACCTCAATGAACTGGGATGTAGGAGGAAGAGGGGAATGTGTAAACTTATTGATCATTGACGTGCCAGAACTTGAAATGTTGTGTCAAAGATGGATTCAATTAGTGCGGGGGTAGTCAACCTTGGCTCTTTTATGACTTGTGGACTTCAACTCCCAGAATTCCTGAGCCAGCTGGCTCAGGAATTCTGGGAGTTGGAGTCATAAAAGAGCCAAGGTTGACTACCCCTGAATTAGTGCAACCTGCCCACTAGAAAGCATTGTATATTTGCAGCCAAATACTCAGCATGTTTATTTAGAAGCAAGTCCCACTGAATTTTCTGAAGCTAAATGTTCAAATATAGAAAATATATAATGCTGAGATGGGTTTTAAATATTAATGAAATAAGAGATTATTGAAATACGAATTGACAAGAAGTAGTAAAATAAAGATGTGATTTTACAAATCTCTCTCTCTCTCTCTCTCCCTCCCTCCCTCCCTCCCTCCCCCCCCTCTCTCTCTGATACCGGTATATCTGTATTTGACCCAGTCTGAGCAGACAAAAAAGTTATAAACCCAAATAACAACAACAACAAAATCATACTTCATGATGACAAATGTTCTCCCAGCTTTAGGTTTCATATGCATAAAGTTTGTGCTCTTTTTTCATAAAAATGAAGCACTGTTTCTGAAAAAAAAATTCTTATTTTATGGAAGCTTCAGTTCATATTGACATAGAAAAATTATTCACCTGTGGATAAACAGTACAGCAATAAATGCAGTAAAAGCACTAGTGTTTTAATGCTACATTTTTCTATTAGATAGAAAAAAAGCTGTTAGATAAGACTTTCCCAAAACAGTGTTAAATCTTCCTTCTCTGGAAATTGTCCAATTTATTTCAGTGTTATTACAACAGTTGAGTTTAATTTAAAAAAAAAAAACCCTGTTCTTCCTCCGTCCCCCTAAAAAGAAACACAGCAGTTCAGCATTAGCAGTTCATCATAGAACAAAATTATCTCTTTACTAAATTTAAGGAAACTGATGTACAGATGGATTTTCTCCTTAAATCTGCAGAGTGGCAAAATTAAATGTATGGGATAGAATAATATCTGTTTATGTCTACTGGAACAAACAGATGTCTAGCTTTTACCAAACACTTGCCTCTTCTGTGAATTACTGTACTTTTTATTGTCCTGTTTTAATAACACTGATTCTTCTGGTTCTTCCAAAGATTGTTGCAATCTATTATTCCCTATAAACTGCAAGACATTTAGGACTTGATTCTGCACATATGCACATTCTGCACATCTTTTTAATTTATTTAATCTATTAAAACTAGGAAACCTCCTCATCCTGGGGAAAAAATGCTTATCTTTCAGCTTATTAGATACCAGAAATACAATTTTTGCTCTGCTACTTTAAAATGAAATGAAAATGCATCATTAAACTCAATGAAATTACAAGATATTGTTAATGTATATGGAGTGTTTATAATTTTCTTATGACTCCATTAGCAATGGAGAAATTAAAATAATTTGGGATTTTTTTCAAATAGAATAACTCAATTTAGCTATTATAGATTTAATGGGAAAGGGCTGCCTTGCTGTATGTAAGCATCTCCTTCAACCAAACACACATTTTCCTGGAATTCCACTGTAGCTGTAAATGGAGGTGTCATGATCCCCCCCCCAAAAGGTATCACTGCTTTAAGGAGTTGCTGATACCGGTAAGTTGTCTGTCTCTCCATAAATGTTTGCATCCATCTTAGGAGATCCAGCAGGAGACATGCTTCAGATCCTGTCTGGCAGAGTGGAGTGCCATCTGCTTGCTCATGTGTCTGGGAATAAATCCCATTCAACTGAATTGAATTTACTTCTGGGTAGAATATAGAATAGCAATGCAATATGTAAAATAGATTTGTAATGAGTAAATGACTAATCAGACCCTTCCTTTTTATTTTTAGGAAACAACACAAATATTGCTAAAAGATCTCTATAGTTACCATGAAAATTATTTCCCAATTTTGCAGTGTCTTCACGCTTTCACATCTTCTCTTCCAAAGTACCCATTAGGCAAACAAGTATGTGCTGTTTACGTTTGTCTAATATTTCAAAATCTTGAGTTTGGTTTTCAGTCCTATTGCTTTTTCTTTATTTAGCCTGCACTGAAGTAAGATAAAACAACACTGACTCTTTTTTACTGCCAGACCACTCAATATATTCAAAGACAAAAGGGCCTTGAAAGTATTTTATAGCCCTTTTGACATTGAAATAATTAGGTTTAGTCAAATTGTCCTGGCTTCTTCTGAGCACCGAATACAGAAAAATATAACTCGGGGTGGGAAAGAGATAATAAAAAATACATTTATTTTAAGGCAGTGAAAGCAGTTTATTTATTTTTTTATATAAAAAATTCTTCTATTAAAACAATCAGCATTGAACATAAAATCATAGTATGCATCAATCATCATAGCACCTGATATACATCATTAAGTATTAATCTTTATAAATACAGTGTG
The DNA here is from genome assembly GCA_034064705.1 of Bothrops alternatus. Lineage (NCBI taxonomy): Eukaryota > Metazoa > Chordata > Lepidosauria > Squamata > Viperidae > Bothrops > Bothrops alternatus. Next base: position 8,060,508 of record JARGCV010000033.1, read on the forward strand.
AATCTGTCCACATTAATTGTATGTACTTTCTTTATTCTTATTGAACTAACACATTCCTGGATAGGGTAGGAATTGTTTTCCATATCTGAGATTAGTGAAGTCTTACAATTTCTAAAGCTTTTATTGTCAGTAACAAATTGGTAAAAATGAATATTTCATTAATTTGATATTTCTAAAACATTTCCTGTTTTACAGATCAGAGAGCTGTATTGTGCATGTTTGGAAAAAAGCGTGTGGGAAAGAGAGGAATATGAGTCTGCCATGCAGCTGGTGAGGTAGCTTTCTTTCCATTTCTTTTTTGTGTTCAAGACATAGTAAAGTCTTCATGGGCTATTTAAGAAGAACCTGGGGTTGGAAATGTGTTGCCAGAGGAATAGTGGTTTGAAGGGGATGGGTTGTTGATTTGTTTCGTTTTGGCAATTGGTCATATATTTTTTTTAATATAAAATAAGTGTTTTTAATGTTTGTCCTTTTTAATGGGATTGCCAGCTGGATTGCATAGCCCAATTCTACTTTTTCCATTCAGACTGCTTGATCTTTGGATGAAACTATTCAATTGATGGGTCTGCTTAAATTTTTATCCTTCAGTACTTTCTCCAAGGACTCAGTGGGACAATTCTTGGAATTCAGTTAAGCCATTAGCTGATTAAAATAAAAATGTAGAAATTTAAACTTGGAATCCTCACGATCCAGGCCTAATACAGTAATTAGTATACCACTCAGGCTGTCCTATGGCATATGTGTGTATATAAGTCCAGAAATATGTTCCGCCCTGTTAGACTTTATTTCTATAACTAATATTGAGATGGATTAATTTGCGTGCTCTCAAAGACAGGAAGGCATACTTGATAGGATAAGATGGCAATGCTGAGATGAGAGTAATACTTGTCAGATGGGTGGCTATGTAAAATGGATGGATGGATGGATAGACAGATGAATGGTTGGATGGATGGGATAGGCCAGGGGTAGGCAACCTTGGCTCTTTTATGACTCGTGGACTTCAACTCCCAGAATTCCTGAGCCTATTGGCCATCTATTGGCTCAGGAATTCTGGGAGTTGAAGTCCATGAGTCATAAAAGAGCCAAGGTTGCCTACCCCTGGGATAGGCAAATGTGATTTCAGGAATTGGTTATGGAATTTGGGTAATGCTTCTTTCCTCCCAATTATTTTCATTTTCAGTTTGGATTATGTCATCATCATATGCAGGGGAACTTTTTTGCCCAATATATATTTTTCTAAAGATTATCTAGAAGTGCAATTAAGTAGAGATTTCATTCAAGCATGACTAAAAAGATCTGAAATACTGTGGCTTGGATCCAGGAGTGTTTTGCACAAAGAGAAAAATATTTATGCTTCTGCAATGGTCCCTTTTTTAAGTTTTCCAATTTTCCAATTTCAGCACCAATTGAGGCCCTTCAATTAATATTTCTTTCTTTCTTTAATTTATTTATTTTATTAGAGCTTGTTATAATATAAAGTATGAATAGAAACTTAAGGAAAGGAAAAGGGGGGGAGAATGGAAAGTAGAGAGGAAAAGAAAAAACAGCGGCTCCCGGATTTTTTTTTTTTTCCAGTGCGGTAGAATACAACCCAATTTTGTCTTTCCAAGGTTTTCCTGATTGTCAGATGTAGCTTGGAGATCCTGTGCAGGGGATTGTAGAAAATGGAAACTTCAGCAAAACCTAACCTAACTGTTCAAACATGATTTCACTTAACACACCTCTGGATGTGTACAGTATTTCTAAAGCTTTCTATGTATGGATTTAAAACATTTATTTCATTTTGATGTTATGTAATTACTTAACATTCTATCCTGGCAAATCCTGACAATCTGGAGGCAGCGGGAAGAAAGGAAGGGTGAATCCAGATGGAAAACATTTTGGGGTGTCTTTTTTTTTGCCCCTCATTTTTTTAAACTATGAAAAGGGAATAACTTAAGTTGTACCGATGTCACAAGCACTTTGAGTGTGTTCTGATACATTCCATGTCTACATTTCATTTGAATAAGACTTTTAAAATTACACTGTCAAATGTTCTACAAATAAATGCACTTTATGAAGGTACTCTTGAGATAATGTGGCTTTCACTTATTTTTGCATCAGTACATATTTACATTCTCTCCTATCATGTAACACTGACTGGATCAACCGTAGAAGGAGGAAGAGAACTATTGCAAAATAGTACCCTTCCCTTCTGCTTGTAACCCTGGGAATTGCTCCAGAAGGTTGCTGTGGTTGATAACATCAAAAACTGCTGAGAGAGCCAGTATGGATGTATCAACCCCCCCCCCACCATCCCAAACCCTTCAAAGATCATCCACAAGCGTGACCAAATGTCTACTCTAACACAGTCTGAATCTTGACTGAAAAAAGTCCAGATAATCTATGTTATCCAGGGCCTGGATAAAAAGACTGGTAGAGTGGATGATCCTGAAGACTGGACAAAAGTTGTCCAACGAAGTTGGGTCCAAGAATGACTTCTTGAGAAAGGGGCATATACTTCATTCAAGGAAAACAGAACCATTCTCATAAAAAAACATATTAACTACTGCTTGGACCGAATCAACCTTCTGGGAGGCCTTGACAAATCAGGAAGGACATGGGTCTAAAATACAAGCGGCAGAACTCGCAATGATAAAGACCCTCTCCATGTGCTTGTCTGGCTCATACTTCTCCCAGATAATCTAAGATGGGCTTCTGAGTCCAACTCGGAGCAAAGCCAAGCCAAGCCAAGCCAAGCCAAGCCAAGCCAAGCCAAATGTTGTGTTCACACTGCATCAGTTAAAAAGTTAACCTGCTTTTTGTTTTGCCTTTATAGTATTTATTGGGATTTATCAAACTTTTGTTTTGTTGTGTAGATATCATGCTAAATGCGAGTTTTATCTTTTGAGAAGGTAGGCAAATACACTGTACAAAACACTGTCTTGTATTGTACATTTGTTAGATAGCAGCACCTAGCCTAGGCTGATCTTGAAATGCTAAGCAAGGTTAGATTTGGTTATTATTTGAATCAGATGCCATTAGGATATTCCAGGAATGTAACCAAGATTGAGAAGTTGGGGGGGGGGGGGAGGAAGAAAATGGCTGATTATTTCCCTATTGCTGAGACAGTGTCATTGTTATGTTGTGCAGTCACCAGTCATCAAGCTCAGTTTGAGGAAGACTATCTTTTGCTGTACATTTGCCTACACTTGTCTCGCTATACTTTTTTTCTATAGTAAATTCTTCACATTCTTGGTTTCTTTTTTTAGGATGTTGGCCAAGGATGAGTTGGTGGCTACTCTTGAAAAATGTGTGGACATTCTTATATCATCTTCTGCAAAGTGTCTTAGAAAGGCTTTAGAAAAATTGGAGGGATATGTCCATCTACTTAAAAATCTTGAAGGTACTGAAGTTTTGTTAGATATTCTGATTCCATTGTTATTTTCTGCAGCCATACTCACTGAAGAGGTATAGAAAATACTCTCATTATAAAAAAAAATGCCTGACTTTATGAGAACAAATAAGGAATACATTGACTGGTCCCTTAAGATTTTTTAGGCTTCCAGGTAGTCAAAAAGAAGTCCACTTGTTAATGTCGAACTTAGCCCATTAGTTTGAGAAATGAAACAATAATGGATGTATTGCAATATAATGGATTGCATTTTAAAGTGACATTTCTTGAGGAACACAGTGGCTTTTAGCTAAATTGTTGCATTGTTTTTGCTGTTATTGGTCGACTCAGCATCAAAACTTACTCTGCAAAACTGAAACGTTTTAAATGCTAGATTAGAAGCTGAAGAAAGACAAATAATCAACAATTGATTGAAACTAAAAGGCAGGTTGTGGTTATAGGTAAGAAAATATTTCGTAACGGTAACAGTAGTTCATCAGTGGAACCAGTTACAGGGAAGCAGCGGTCTCTACTGAGCATCTTCAGAAAAAGACTGAGTAAATGTTTGTTGGATGATGTCTTATTTGGGTTCAAGTGCATAGTGGGGGGGGAGGGGAAAATAGATTCAAGGCCTACGATCTGATTCTATGTAATTCTGTGACTACCATTTTATCTTGGCATATTTAACGGAATTTGCTGTGAGCTGCCCTGAGTCTGGGGAGAAAGGCGGCATATAAGTCAATCAATCAATCAATCAATCAATAAATAAATAAATAAATAAATAAATGCATGGGGTGTTAATTTCATCTCACACAGTAAAACTAATGTGGGGATTTCCAAACTCAGGTTTCCCTTGCTGTGCTAGTGTGTTGGGAGATCAACTGAAAATGGAGATAAGCTGAAAAGGCACCCATAACCTTCCTTGCATTTTCCTCCTTCCTTTGAAAATCTTATCCCATTTTTTTATTTAGCCAGTTCAGAAGCTAGAGATTCCTCATTGCCTCTTTTCTGCCTAATACAGTATTGCAAATCCCAGAAGAATGGTTTCTTCTGGGTTGTAAGTAATAAAGATTTGGGAAAGATTACAAGAATTAGGCAGTCAATAAATACATGGATATTTTTTTTTTAAAAATTGGATTATTATTTCAAAAATGGTTTCAGGTTCAGTTGTATAGATAGATAAAATTACAAATATGAGTATCTAAGGGGACAAAACATTAGAAATAGATAAAAATCTTGCACACATACATCAGAGAGCTGTTTTTGAGCATTGTATTTATCTTTTATGTTAGTTCAGTTACTCTACTGTCTTAAACTGTGCAGGTTATTTGAATGTGCGCATATGGAAGAAGTCTCTGTGTACGTTAAAAACAATAACTAGAGCTGCCTGGAAGGCATTTGAACTGAATTTTGTAATGTCTGAGAATCTGCCCAGCAAGATTTAATACGGGATTAAGTATTGCAGAGGGATTTCACAGTATTGCTTCATTTTATCTCTCTCTCTTTATTTTTTTTTTTTGAATAAATCCTTAATCTTATTATGTTTGAATGTAGGAATCCAGAGGAGAGGAGGGATAGAAAATAACAATTTTTTTTTCAAAACATGCTGGATTTGATCTTGATTTGTATTTATGTGCACGAAATTACCTACTAAATCCTAGATCCCATGGCATTTTTTATTTCAATTGCCATCTCCAATGTCACCTTCAGTGGAAGATCTCCCAGGCCTCTGAAAGTCTATGGGGGAATTGCTAAATATGGGTGTAGAAGTCCAACCAAATCCCACTTGTTTTTCACCTAGTGCAGGGGTAGGCAACCTTGGCTCTTTTATGACTCATGCCTGGGTCAGAAATTCTGGGAGTTGAAGTCCACGAGTCATAAAAGAGCCAAGGTTGCCTACCCGACCTAGTGCATAGAGCTTCTTCTTTTCTCTGTGAATCCTTTATGGAAGATGATTATACTTGCTTCTTTTTCTTATACAAATCACAGAAGCTAGCGGTGATCAAGAAAAATCCATATCCTCACTGGAAGAGCTTCAGAAGAAAACAGATCTGTATCATCTTCAAAAGGTCAGCATATTTTAACTGTTGACTTTGTAATTCTAATGTTACTAATAAGTTGTCTGGTGTATATAATAAGCTGAAATCAAAACTAATCAAAGAAAGACATTTCAGCTTGAACAAAACACAGTATTAGAATTTTAATGTATTCCAATGTGGAAAGAGATGCTTCTACAGATAGTATATATTAGCTGTTAGTATTTACGAGGGGGTGGGGTGATCGAAAACATTCCAACGGAACTGCTTCAAAAGTTCTTGGGTGGGTCTAACGGTGTGTGGGCAAGCATTATCGTGAACCAACACCACACTGGAAGTCAGCATGCCCCAACGCTTGTTATGGATGGCTCGTCTCAATTTTCGTAATGTTTCACAGTAGACTTCTGAATTGATGGTTGAACCACGCTTCAAGAACTTCACTAGCAGTACTCCTTTGGCATCTTCACATTTGGCGGGATGTTTTATGGCACCACTTCCGGTGTGGTGTTGGTTCATGATAATGCTCACTCGCACACTGCTAGACACACCCAAGAACTTTTGAAGCAGTTCCATTGGGATGTTTTTGTTCACCCCACCCCCATAGCCCAGATTTGGCACCAAGCGACTACTACTAAGGAATTTCAAATCTTGTAAGACATTACAACAAGTGCCTCAATTTGAATGGTGATTATGTCAAAAAGTAATGTAATGTTGTACTTTTCTAATGTGTATAATAAAAGTTCTGTATCTGTGAATGTCTGACATTGATAACCAGATGGAGGTTTATTTCCGAATCGCCCTCATATTATGCCTGTTCAGTATTTTTGAAGTGTCTTAATACCCATATATATTACATATGTAAAAATATGCAAGTTAACTAGTTCTGAGATCATAGTTTCAGTTTTATTTTGTAAAATTGTTTCTGTCTTTCTGGATCCCTCTCCATCTCTTTCTGCTCTACTTGTTATTCCATACCTTATATACAAAATGAAAGAGGACAAGTGCGTGCGTGTGTCTCTGTGTTAATTATCTTGTTTTTATTTACTGGATTCTCTGATTACATTTCATGTGCATGTAAATCTGCTATAAAAATATAACAGCCAGTCCAGTAAGAATAATAGTAACAGTTCCAATTCCCAATTCTTCTATAATCAAGTAACAGGAGAAATGGAGAGATGGCCTTTGCCTGACTGGCCAACTATCATGTTGTTTAGTAAAATAAATCAAACCAAGCAGAATTAAAATGGTTGCTTAGATCACTGTGTTGTATTTGCTCTTGTTGTGGAACAGGGGTGTCAAGCTCAGTTTCACTGAGGGCTGCATCAGCATTGCGGTTGCCCTTGGGGGGCCAGGTGGGTGTGGCCAGAGTGGGTGCAGCCTACTGGGTGGGCGTGGAGTGAATGTGGCCTACTGAGTGGGCGTGGCCAGTTCTACATCATTCCCGTCAAGGGTGTCTGTGGGGTCCTGGGCAGGAGTGGGACAGATCTGAGGGTCTCTGGCAAAAGGGGGTGGGACCGGGGCAAGTGCCAAGGCATGGTCCACAAAATTGTACATTGGCTCCTGGCTGGCCAGGGGGCCATTCCCTCACTGTTTCTAGGATGGCTTCGTGGGCCACATGAAACCACTTTGCGGGCCGCATTTGGCCCCCGGGCCTTGTGTTTGACATGTCTGTTGTAGAAGAATTGTGTAACTAATAGATATAGTTTAATATCTAAGAATCATCTAGTATTTCTATAGTTCTGTTTGCTTTTGTTAGATTTATGTCCCACCTTTCCTGCAGGAGCTCAAGATAACTTATATGCCACTTCCTACTTCAGATTTCCCCACAACCACTCTTTGCAGTAGTTTTGATTGAGAAATAGTAACTGTCCCAGAATCACTCGACAAGCTTCCATGGCTAGAGATGGACTTGAACCTAAGTGTCCCAAGTTATAATTTAATACCTTAATCACTTCTAGCTTGGTAAAAGCATCTTTGCATTTCTATATGATTATAGTTGCAAAAGAACAACTGGTTCCAATTTAAAGAATAGACTTATTCCTTAAACAATTGAAGAAGCATTTTATGTTCACAAACAAAAAAAAAATCTGCTTAGTACATAATGTGGAAATACCTATGGAGATGATTAGTACCACTTTGTGTTATAGACTTTGTTGGAGATGAAAGAGTCAAGGAGAGTAAAGAAACTAACAACGTTTGAAATGCTCCGTTTTGAAATTGTTGACTTTATAGATGGCCTTGTGAGGTGAGCATTGCATTGTTTTTTTCCTAAGGAGCTTGTGAAATTCATTTTGTCTGTCTCAACTTTTCCAAAGGGGAAAAAAAGTTCGCAGAACTGAAATTTGGGTCTGCAAATATGTTGATAAGGAGTATTGTTTGCCTATGTCGGTACTACAACATAATGACAAAGCATGCGTAATATAGAAATAGTTGCACAATTTTACATAATAAATTTACTGGAAGGAAAAAGCTATGTTTGAATTTAACGGATTGTAGTTTATAACATGGAGAATAAACCTTATCTCCTCCCTTTTCTCATTTCTCTCCTAGACTTTTTTTGTAGTTTTAGTTGTGTTGTGTTTAGTTTTTTGTTAGATTCCAACTTCACTATGGCAGTTTACCAAAATTAGAAAGCGAAGGTTTGTGAGCTCCAGACTGCCCAATCTGACAGAAATGTTTGGGATTAAGTTATTAGATATCTGCCACCAGTCAAGTCTACACAGTTGCTAAGTTCACTTCTGGCCCCACACAGAGTTGTTTTTTGTTTTTGTTTTTTAAATTTTTAGGATAAGGATTGCCCTTTAAATTTAAGTGGCATGAAGATGATTGCAGTCCAAATAAAACAACTATGACAAAGAAATGAGCAGTACCAAGGCAACCGATACATTTGATTTTAACTTCATTAATATTCAAATTTAATTTAACATTAATCATATGCAGTTAGATGATGACTCCTTATACATTTGTAGCATTACTTCCTCAGAGGCCGCCAAAAACCAGGCCCTCCCAGCCCCAGCCCCCTTTGTCAACCCCTGCAGTAGCGTTCTTTAGGGGTTGATAAGATGTCTCTTCCAGACGGAGCTCATGCAGAATTAGGAGGTAGCAGGCTCTTGTCGTCAAGGAGGGGCTTCCAGGAACGAAAATAACCAGCCACGATAGTCAATGCTATGATGGTATCCAACAGCCCAAGGCCGTTATAGCAGCAGGAATAAAGGATTCCTCAGCAATCGTTCAGAGTCAAGTGGGATGGAGGAAAACCCCGGCTCCAGACGGTAGTAGAAACAACAACAGTCAGTGTGCTGTAGCAATAACTTGCCCCCCAGGGCACCACCAGTCTTTCCTCTCCTTCTGTTGCTTCTTCTCAGTCAGGTCTCGGTGTCAAAGCCCTCTCCCCCCTTTATCTTTATTGTTAAAATCTGAGGCTAGGAGCCTCAGCCAACTCCCCCTTGCCTCTGTTTGAGATATTCTACTTACAAAGGAAGCAATAAAACCCCACTCTCTCTCCTCCATTTGAGATATCCTCCTTACCAAGGAAAGCAATAAAATTCCACTCCCCCTCTCTAGCCTCTGTTTAAAATATCCTCCTTACGAAGAAAAGCAGATAAAACTTCCACTCCCTCTTTACCTTCACCTGACGAACTGCACAGCCACCAGGTCCCTTTCCTTTCTTCTTCTATCTTTTTCTTCCGCCCACGCCGGCCACACCCAAAGCCAGCAGCAGCTATCCCAATCTCTCCTTTCCCAACCAAGCTCCTGCAGACATTCTCAGACAGCCCCGCTACATATTTAATAATTTCCCATTTCTGTCATATTAAATTTAATAATTTGATAGTAAATTTTTGAGGATTCCAGAAGCTGCAAACAACCTTGCTGCATATTTTGCCTTGTTGTTAAACAAATATTAATTTGATGATAATATAGACAGTCTTTTCAGTGGTGGCTTTGCATTTGTGGAATTACATTTTCTCAGTACTTTGGAGACACAGCTACAGTACTGTTTGTTTTTTTATGAGAACCACTGTTCTTGGAAACGAGGGTTATAACAATATTGATTAATGAATGCTATAGTTCCTATTTAATCCTTTGAGTGGATTTTAAGGTGGTCTTAAAACTGTACTATGCCTTGTATAGACTATCTGAACACATTATTTTAGCACAGTGTAAAGGCAGTTTAATTTTTTCATTAAATAAGGAATTATGACCAATGCTAGAAGTAAAAAAATGTGGACGGTAGTAACTCTAAGCTATGGCTGAATAGTTTTAAGTGTGATTTATTTCCAGTCTACATTTGAGTTATGAACAATGTGCTAGGATATGTTTATATCTTTAAGAAGAATATTACAATTTGAGCAAAAGGAAACACTGAAAGAATTGAACAAAAAGAATAGAAGCAAAGGAAATATGTGGAGTTTATTAATATATTGCAGGATTTCGCAGGCCAAAAAAGGCTCTTTATTCTGATTTTAGACTGAAACCAATTTTTAAAAACCTGATCCAATATGCTCCAAATAAATAATAGAATTAAAATGTAAAGAGAATATAGTGAAAATGGGCTACATGTAGATGTTATTACCAGATGATTTTATTGATGATTGTTGAATGTTTCTGTTTTAATAGAAATTGTCAGTGGTATATAGAAAATTCGATATCACCATCTTTTAAAAAAGAGATAATAGTGAAGTCTTTAAAAAATCTTTAACCCATAAAGCTAAAAACGGGTGCTACATGATGCTAGAGCGCAATATAAAACATATACATTGCTTATTTTCTGAGGTTTATGATAGAATTAGGAGCTGAATTCAATAAATATCCTTCTCTCTTACATTTTTGTGTGCTATTTTAGGAATTACCTTGCACCTGCAGAGATGCAAACACTGCATGAGGTGATGTATTTCAATGCAGCTAATACCCTCCGAGAGCATTTGAATGCAACCCCACGTGCTGCTCTTCACACTGCTCTCAATAAGCCATACTTCTATCTTAAGGTAGGAAATAAGAACAAGGCAATAGTCTTGTGGCCTCATTTCTAACAAGGGTTCCCATTTCTGGAGTTTTCTTTTTTTAAAACAACGTTCTTTATTGGGATTAACGTGAGTAAATCTCACAGCATCCCACTGCTTGAAATGTTGCTAGACAAATTAAACTCTCAGTGAGATACAGTTTGGAGGTATAACTCGGGTGTTTTGATATGCTGATGTGCATGTTGTTTAATATGTGAAAATCTGTTAATGAATTCATGACTTGTTAATTATCAGTTAAAATAAATTTAATTATCCAGGCTCATGATCACTCTGAGATTTACTTTATCAGCTTTAATAACCTCTACATCAGGTAGTTATTTCATTTCCTTTGTCCCCCCCCAAAACCCAACTTTAAGCAATGTGAGATGCTTCATCTCTCTTCCAAAATGTTTACTGTATTGTTCTAAATCCATTCCCTTCCCAATAAATTTTCCAGAAAGACAGACTTCCTAAATACCATATTTACCCAAAAGTAAGATCCCTTCCCCAACGTTCTTGAACAAAGATATTTTTGGGCATAACCTAGGTTTATATCAATTCCACATTCTGAAATGGCACATCTAAAAAAACAATTTTTAAAGTCTACCATTAACCTCAGCTTTATCATATCGTAAGCCTCAATGCTACCCCAAATTTCAAATAATTCTTTCTAACTTTAAAATACTCCTGTTTCTCAGCAGCATTCATTGTTTTACCAAACTAAATAACAAGCTGCAAAGTATAACTTCAAATGCAATCCTCCTGTGTCTCTTACAGCTTGTAATGCCTTATATTTAACTCAAGATTTTTCCCATGCCCACACAAATTTAGATATATCTTTTCTTAATTGGCTCATCAGATGTTAAAATGGGCATTGTGTAGAACAAAAATAGCATTCTAGGCAAAACATCTTAATCACTGAAATTCTTCCCAACAAAGACAATTTTATTTTCTTCTTTAAAAAGATACATACAGTATCTTTTTAAAAATGATATATACAATATCTTTTTAAATTGCATTTCATAATTATTTTGAAACAGCATACAATTTCTATTTGTCATATTATTACCCAAGTATTTTACTTTTTTCTGAAACTTAAAATGTTTTATTTATCAACTCTATTTGATCTTGTATCAAACATCTTGATCTTCTATTTCTTGATCTTAAAACTTGTTAATGCATCAAATTCTTTGTTTTCCATTAATATTTCAATTCCCTTTAATCAATCTTCTAAAATCAAAAGCAAGTGATCTGCAAGGGCTCTTTATAAGCCACTTTTTAAATCTTTGCACCCATAGTCTTCTCATCTTATTTTATTTCCTCTATGCAGTATTTCAAGAACTAAAATAAACAGAAGAGGGGGCAATGGCAGTCTTCTAGTTTCTAGATTGTTGCCTTAACCACTACACTAAGATGGCTCTTATTTAATCATACAGCTGAATACAAACCAATAGGTTATCCCTAGGAAAAGCCACTCTGCATGGCCATTTATATTACTTTCTTCCATAATATGATTCTATATAGTACAATAAAAATTATATAATATTGTATAATTTATTAAGGGTAGTGCAGACAGGAGAAGGTATGGACAATAATTTGATTTCCAGTTATTTGCTTAAAAAAGATCTGGAAATGACATTATCCGATACATTTCTTATGCATGTTGATGCTTTTAGTATCATTAGTAGTAGTTTCTCAGTTATGTTTGAGTATATTCTATATTCTAAAATATAAAATGAGAGCAAACCCACTCTCCACTAACACTAATTCGTTATTTAGTTTGGGTAATGAAACATCTACAAGAAAGCAGCAAACTGAAGAGATTTCAGACCTGAGCTACAGATACTAATGAAAAATATTAATGAACTATTTTTCACACTTTGAGGCCTGCTCGGTCTGTTTCATTAGTTATAAAACTAGGATAAAAGTTCATACCATAGGTGATAAATATCTCTTAACTACAAAGAGGTAGAGTCCCCCTCCCAAAATCCTCTGCAAGATTTGTGAAATAGAGATGGTTTGTCCAGTAAAAGAGATTACCTATTAACAAAAGAACCAGATGCAAACTATTGGAACTGACATTCCTTGAAGAATTTAGTCAGTTTGTCCATTCTCATGCCACATTTCCACATGACTAGTTGAAGCGCTAAGAGCTCAGCAATATATTACTTCCTTGTCTTCACTTATCAAGGATTCTAACATTTTTTTTTCTGAAAATACAGTAGGATCCTAAGCAAAATCTATAGCAAAAATAACGTTTTAAGTACAAAGAAAAGAGGCGTTGGTCTTACCTGAACGCCTTTTCTCAGCATGAAGACGTATAATCCACTCGTGGGTTACTTTAGCCAATCAGCTTGAGACTAGGACATCTAATTTCCAAATTCTTGCTCCGCCTCTTCCGGTGTTACTTCCTGTTTCCCAGTTTTGATCGAGGCGAAAGCTTTCATGAATAAATTCCGGCTTAATTCAAACAACAACCATTATTTTTCCTGCACATGATTCTGCCTAGACTAGATAGAGGAGGGTGTGGATTATACGTCTTCATGCTGAGAAAAGGCGTTCAGGTAAGACCAACGCCCCTTCTCCAGCATGAAAGACGTATAATCCACTCGTGGGACATACCAAAGCCCTCATGTCCCTACGGGTGGGAGTCTAGGCTAGTGATTCTGTAGTATCAACAACCTGCTGCAGTACCCTCCTACCGAAGGAAGCCTCTGATGCAGCAAACCTGTCAATCTTGTAGTGTCTGATGAAGGAAGAAGGAGAGGACCAGGTCGCCGCCCTACATATTTCTTCCGCCGACGCCTGAGTGAACCAGGCCGCCGAGGTAGCCGTACTCCGAGTGGAGTGGGCTGTAATATGTGGCGGCACCGGCAGCGACAAGGAATCATAAGCCCTTGCTATGCATGCCCTAATCCATCTGCCAATTGTTGCAGAAGACACCTTCTGACCCATGGACGACGGCTGGAAAGAGACGAACAACGCCTCAGATTTACGGGTAGCCGAAGTCCGCTTGACATAATGCAGTAGTGCCCTGCGAACATCTAAGGTGTGCCAACGTCTCTCCAGACGGTGTGAAGGTCGCGGGCAGAAATCTGGTAGCACCAGCTCCTGCGATCTGTGAAAATGAGAGTCCACCTTAGGCACAAAGGATGGATCCAAACGCAGAGTGACCCTATCGTTAGAGAAGGTAATGAGGTCCTTTCGAACCGAAAGAGCTGCCAGCTCCGAGATTCGTCTCGCAGATGTAATTGCCACCAAGAAGGCTACCTTCAGTGAGAGGTGTCGCAGATCACAGGACTCGATAGGTTCAAATGGTGAGATGGTTAACGCCTGCAGCACCTTGGGAAGGTCCCAGGATGGGAAGCGGTGAACGACCGGAGGCCTAACTGAGGCCGCTCCCTTCAGGAAGGTTCCCACAGCTGGGTGTTGTGATAAGGGGGCCAGGTTCTCGCAGGATAGGACAGTCTGCAGAGCTGCCACCTGTCTACGGATAGTACTGAGAGCTAGGCCCTTATTCATGCCTTCCAACAGGTACTCTAGTATCTTTGGAATAGTGACCGAAAGGGGGTCTAATCTGTGCCTTCTGCACCACGTTGAAAAATTCTTCCACGTGACATCGTATATCCTATTGGTGGACGGGCAGCGAGAGGCCTGCATGATAGCAATTACTCCGTCCGAGAAGTCCTGCCTACTTAACCCCTCCCGCTCAAGTGCCAAGCGGCTAGTTGTAGGCACTGCGGATCTGGATATTGGAGGTGTCCCTGACTGAGTGACACCCGATGCGGAGGGAACCTCCAGGCTGGCGAGAGCGACGAGGTCTGCAAACCATGGATGCCTTGGCCAGAAGGGAGCAATTAAGATCACCTCCGCCTCTTCCCTGATCAGCTTGCGGATCGTTGCTTGCAGAAGCGGGAGTGGGGGGAAGGCATACAGCAGGCCCTGTGGCCATCTGCTCCTGAGAGCGTCCGTCCCCTCCACTCCTTCCGTAGGGAACCTGGAGAAGAACAGGGGAAGTTGGGCATTTGTCTGGGACACGAACAGGTCTAGGAGAGGGCGGCCGAACCTGTCCGATATCTCTCTGAATAGGTCCGGGCTTAGGCGCCACTCCCCGTGGTCCACCGTGGCTCTGCTGAGTGAATCCGCCTGGCGGTTCGCCTCCCCTGAAATGTGTTCCGCCACGATGGACCCTAGGTGAGACTCTGCCCACAGCCCCAGGGCCCTTGCCTCCTGCATGAGGGCCCTTGATCTGGTTCCTCCCTGCTTGTTCACATGTGCCTTTGCTGTGACGTTGTCTGTCAGGACCAGCACGTGCCGTCCAGACAGTTGAGGAGTGAAGTGAAGAAGGGCTAGGTGGATGGCCCTGAGTTCGAGCCAATTTATGTTGTGGGCCAGGTCCCGTGTGGACCACCTGCCCTGGGCTAGATGTTTGGAGGTGTGCCCCCCAGCCGAACTGGCTGGCGTCGGTGGTCACCGTGAGTCTGTCTGGCTCCCTGAAGAGTGTTCCCCTGGCCATTGCGGGCGATGCCCACCACCGTAGGGAGGCTAGTACCTGCTGCGGTACCTTGACCTTCCTTAGCGAAGCACTCTGGTTGAGCCTTTGGAACGGGAGGAGGAACCATTGGAGGTCCCTTGAATGGAGCCTGGCCCAGGGAACGATCCCCATGTACAAAACCATCTTCCTCAGGAGCTGGGATAGTTGAGCCAGCGTGGCCAATCTCTGTCTTTGAATTAGACGTGTGAGCTTTTGAATGCTCCATCGCCGCTCCTGGGAGAGATAGACCATGCCCTTGTCTGAGTCTATGATTGCTCCTAGGTGTAAAAGCCTTGGTGAGGGGATCAGGTGGCTCTTTTTGTGGTTCACTGAGAACCCATGCGTCTGAAGAGCGTGTAGTGTTACCTCTAGGTCTGCTTGTGCGGACTGACGGGAGTTTGACAGTATCAAGATGTCGTCCAGATAAAACTGGACGCGTACTGGTACCGTGCGAAGGTGTGCCCCTAGTACTGCCAGTACCTTTGTGAATACCCGTGGTGCCGATGACAGGCCAAACGGGAGTGCTCTGTACTGGAAATGCCGCCCTGCGTGGCAGAACCGTAGGAACCTTCGATCCTCCTGCCTGATAGGGATGTGCAGGTAGGCCTCTGTCAGGTCTATTGACGAGAGCAGGTCCCCTTTTCGAACGCTGGCCAGAATGGATCTGAGGGACTGCATTTTGAACCTCCTGTATACTATGAAGTGGTTGAGACGTTTGAGGTCGAGGATTGCTCTCCAACCTCCCAATGTCTTAGGAACCACAAACAGGATGGAGTAAAACCCCTGTCCCTCCTGGCCAGGGGGGACCGGTTCTATGGCTCTTATCTCTACGAGGTGGTCTATGGCTGGCCTGATCAGCTGTGCTTTGGATGCACAGCGCGAGATGGGGCACCTTATGAACTGACTTGGTGGGGTGGAGATAGCCCGTGGGCTACCGTCTCTCTGACCCAGGCGTCGGTTGTGGTCTCCTGCCACGCACTGCTGAACAATGCCAACTGACCGCCTATGGGACTGTCCCTGACGTCACTTTGACCTTCTGAAGGGACGGCCCCCGACCCTCTATAAGGACGTTTTGAGGTGAACTGACCCCTGTTGGAGGGGGAGCGGTCCTGGAAGCGCTCCTGCCTGGAGTGAGTGGGACGTGCGCTTCTGGGCCAATCCCAGGACTGCCCCCTCGAAAGGGCTGCCTCATCTCCCAGGAGCCACCCTGTCGGGTCCCCTGTTTCTGAGGCCGACCCTCCGGCTTTTTGGAAGGGTGAATCAGAACCTTCCTCTTGTTCTTGTCCTCTATGACATAAGGGTCCAGAATTGGACCAAACAACTTCTTACCTTCGTACTTGGAGGTGGCCAGTCGCCACTTAGCTTTCAGGTCCGTCCTCCACTGCTTGAGCCACAGAAGTCTTCGAGAGGCTACGGTGGCGCCAATCGCCCTGGCCGAATATCGCGTTGCGGACAAGGTAGAATCGGCCACGAACTCTGAAGCTGCCAGCAGTTTTGATATGGTCTGTTGAATACATACCTGGTCTGAAGGCACACTCGCCTGCAGTTCCCGGAGCCACACAATGCCGGCCCTGGTGAAAAAAGAAGCTGAGGACGCCGCTCTAATGGCCTGGTGAGTCCGCCTGAAAGAGAACTCAAATTTCTTGTCCTCCGCCTTCATGGCCTCAGCCATGTCCCCTGGTATGGCAGAGTTGGAGAACAGAGAGATCAGAGGTTCATCCACAGGCGGAGCCTCCAAGAGCAAGGCGAAGGCTGAATCAACATTGAACAGAGTTTTCTCCAAATTGTTTGGAGAAGGAACAGTTGCCAGAGATGCCCACTGGGACTGCACTGTGGTGCGGAAAGATTTGGGGCATGGCATCCGCACCTCCTCCGACACAGGAGAACCAAGAAGCGGGTTAGAGTCCTCCTCCTCGTCTGAGGAGTCGGACTTGACTACCTTAGCCTTTGCCGACCGGTTTAAGGCAGAGCAGGCCTTGAGCAGGATGGAACGATACGAAGCTGCGTCGAATAAACCTTTGGAAGATGGCTGTTCGGGTGCCGCCTCCTCATCCTCTGACATCGGGTACCCAGTGGCCTCCGGGTCCTCTGGATCCTCCTCAGCTGCCTGCGAAGAAGTCTCCGAGACCCCTGAAGCCAGGGTTGTTGCTCTCTCCTACCGTGGTGGTAATGCCGCTTCCGGTGATGAACCTGGAGGGTGAGAAAAATCCCTGGAAGGGGGTAAGTAGTGTTCCAGGGCCTGCTTTACCAAGGAGAAGATTTGCTCAGGCAACTGACCTGGTTGATCCTTGGAGCTAGGCCCTGCCTTGGCCTGACTGGCTGCAGAAGCCAGTTGTTCAGGCGAGGATACACTGGAATGGGGAGAACTAACCTGTTCTGTCTCCTGCGAAGAAGGCCACTGTTGAGGACGCTGCCCAGAATCCATAGGAGGCTCGAATGGGC
Source organism: Bothrops alternatus (assembly GCA_034064705.1). Lineage (NCBI taxonomy): Eukaryota > Metazoa > Chordata > Lepidosauria > Squamata > Viperidae > Bothrops > Bothrops alternatus. The sequence continues at coordinate 8,077,893 of JARGCV010000033.1, forward strand.
TGGGGGATTCGCGTGGGCTGAGCATTGCCCCTTCTGTCTCACTGGTCCTGATCCTCTGGGCCTTGGCAAATTCCCTTTCGAGAACTTGATGCCTCCTCGAGGCCTGCCTTTTGGCAGCCCTCGTAGGTTCCCTTTCCAGGTGCTTCGTTTTGGCCTTCTTTTTGCCTCCCCCCGGATCCGCATCGACCGGCCTGCGCTTATGCGAGGAAGGTGGGGGGAAGGGCCCCTGGGCCTTAGTATCCTTGAGGTGAGGTATTCTCTGTCATCGCTGGCGCGTAAGCCCCAATCGGGGTATCCCAGGCCTTGGGAAGACAAGTCTCCCGAGGGCTCAACTCACAGGCAGTTAAGGAGTTCACCTCCTTTTCCCGCACAGGAGCTACGGTCGTCCCCTCCGACCGTCTTAATTCCGCGATCGCGAGACCGGCCCATTCCTCGAGCACTCCCTGCGATCGGTTGCCGGTAATAATCCGGACGCCTCCGTGCGCTCCTGTCGATTGGTTGCCTGTGATAAGAGTTGCCTAGGTACCTACGACTAAAGGCTGCTTACGGGGACCAGGGCTGCTTACGGTGTAAGGCTAGGCCTCACTTCCCCCAAAATGGCCTCCGGCTCCTTCCGGAAGGTCCAAACCACACTTAAGATGGCCACCGCCCTTACAAGGGTAGGCCCAAGCCACACTTAAAATGGCTGCCGCCCCTGCAAGAAGACGCCCCGCCCAAAATGGCGATCGTTCTTTCTGGGAGGACCGGCTGCCCTTCCCAAAATGGCCGCCGTGAGCCACGCGGTCCAGGCGCCTCCCCCCAAAAAATGGCGATTCGCGCCGAAACTAACACCCCGGCATGCGGCCCTCAGAGACGGTCTCGGCTATGCGCCCTCACACCGTCGCCCCCACTGTCGCGATCCGAACGAGGCTCCTCGTTCACCGGGTCGCTTCCCCCCCCAAGCCGCTCCCCCAAACTTGCGATTTGTTGGTCTCCGATGTCGTCCAGGGAGGTTGCTCTGCTTGGGAGTTCGCTGGAGGGATCCGCAGGGGAATCAACCGCTCCGGATGGGAGGCGAGGGAGGGAGGCTGGTTTGTTTGCGACTGGAAGCTCGGGGAATCTCCCCTTTAAGTTCCAGTGGCCCCAGCCACGAGGCTTGTCTAAGCCCTCTCCCCTCCGCCTCCTCCCCTTCGCAGTCTTCAGCAAAATAAAACAAAAAACTTAAAGTGAAAATAAAAGGAAGCTAACTTTCGAATATCCAATTAGTTAGCACTAAAAACTAAGCTTTTTCTGTCAATTTCTGTCCAAGGGTAGCTTCAGCCAAGGAGCTACCTAAAAAACGATGCTCTCAAGCTGGAGACTAGGACAAAACTGGGAAACAGGAAGTAACACCGGAAGAGGAGGAGCAAGAATTTGGAAATTAGATGTCCTAGTCTCAAGCTGATTGGCTAAAGTAACCCACGAGTGGATTATACGTCTTTCATGCTGGAGAATAGAGACTTCTTGGAATTACAAAAAATATATGTGAAATATTTCTCCATGTAATTTTATCATTGGGAAATTATGATAAAATAGTATAGAGATATCTACAACTGGGGGGGGGGGCGGCAGCTGCTAATCCCAGCTGATCCCCTTGAAAACTAAGCAAGTCTGCACCTGGTAGTACTTGAATGAAAAACCACCAGGAAATTCCTACACTGGAGCCAAACTAGGAAAGAACAATCTAGAACAGGGGTGTCAAACTGGCAGCCCACGGGCCAGATCATATGCAGGCCACACCCACTCCAGCTCCGCAAAGGCAAAAAACATCACAATACATCACGATACGTCGTGATGTGATGCAATCAAGTTTGACACCCGTGATCTAGAAGAACGTAATCTATTCCTGCATTGCTGCCAACAAAACTAGAGGAATGTGACAATGTAGTTACAGCCACACTGATGTAAATATGTTTTTACTAGTACAGATTGCAAACCATTTAGAAATTGCTATAAAGTACTAAAGAAATGTCCAAGATTTGGTACTGAAATAACACTTTATAGCAAGAATTAAAAATCATGCTAACTTCCTGTTATTGTTGCTTGTGACTCCAAAAAATAATAATAAACAGGATAGTGATGTAGTTACAGCTTCTGGAGAGGATAGCTGGACCCCTGACAAGAGAGCTCAGTCCAAGGAACTCTTACTTTGCAATCCCAAGGACATCTCAGACAGTAGGAAATAACTGGACACATACATGAAATTTAGCTTGGCTATCTTTACCTGAGATAATTGCCTTCTCCATAAAAAAAGCAACAATTTTTTCCCCTGGCATCAATTCCAGTGAGCCAGACAGGCGAGAAAATTGGTCTTGTAAAATGGAATAGATAAGAAAACTATAGAAAATAGCCCCATAAACTGGAACCGTTGCATGTCTCCACTTGTAGCTGTCTGACCTGCTGTTATTACTTTGTGGGGGGGGGGAGGTTGTCACTGTTTTTTAAGGTTCACTTAACACAGTTCTGGGGAAAAGCGTGCCTGCATTATCACTGTGATGTTGAGAAACTACCATGTGCATTATAGTACACCAGCTATAGCTGAGGATACCGTTACCATATCAATGAAAGATACCTGGCGCCTATTTTTGTGAATTTTGTTTAACAGGATGACTCCTTGAAATGTGATGCAGAATCTATTTCTGGTGCAGCTCCTGATATTTGCATAGCATACAAGCTTCATTTGGAGTGTGGCAGATTGATTAACCTGGTTGACTGGTTGGAGGTAGGTAAAATGATTCAGTGGACACCTGCTATTCTGCTGGATGTCTTTTTAAGCCACTCATTCATGCAGACTACTAGACTCAGTATAAAAGTACCGTGCCTTCAAATCAAATCTTCAGTACAGCAATAGAGCAGCCTAAGAAGGGCAGGGTACAGTTAATTAAAAAACATTGAAGACACATCAGTGCAGATCCTTTCATGTTCTTCCAGGGTATGTCAAATCACAATTTGTGTAAATCCTTCCGTTTTTTTTGTATCAAGATTCAATAAATTAATGCACTAGTAACGAGGCTCATCTCTGCTAAGCATCTTCCATCACTATTCCCATTTCTGCTGATATTTTCTCTTATTCAAGAGCAACTACACATCATTGGAGTTTGCCTTAAAGAGCAGGGAGATGCTCCTCCTTTAAAGGGTTTAATTTTCTGGAGGAAAATAGCACAGAATGCGCCTTCTATTTTGTAAGTTGGGACTTTGGGGAGAATGGGAAACAGAGGTCATTGTTCCCTCTGGCAAAATGAAGGGAAAGCCTCTTCCATTTCTTGCTGTGAGGCCCTGCAAATGCCACTTTTTCTTCTACTAAGGAGATAGAAGAAAGGCCATGAAATGTTTGTTTTTTCCATAGACTGGACTTTTGCAGAATATGTCAGCCATAATTTGTTGCTCCTTTTTGCAAAAACTAAAAGGAGAAAAAAGAAACGTTTTTCTTTTGCAAGCAATTGTGTTTTTCATATTCTAACTCATAGGAGCAAAATCAATTTTCTTTCATCCATAGGAAATTTATTTTCTGCTTTTAAATTTGGGCAAGTAGTTTGAGTTTCTCACAGCATCCCAATAGAAATGAAAAAAAAAAACAACCAATCTATTTCTCTTCAGTTGTAAGAAAAGAAGTAATAGTTTTTACTTCTTTATGGTTTTTTTGCGTTGGCAAAATGATGTATTGCTGCTGATTTTGGCATAAGCACAATTTGAAAGAATGTTCTATCTATGGAGAAAAAGATTACGGACTAAGTTTTGTTAGAGATACCTGCAGTGGCAGGCTACATTCATTTAACAAATAGCAGAAAGGGTATCAGTTTTCTGGAAAAAAAATAATAACCAAGTTTGGAAATATATGGGTAAAAACTGAGAAAGAAAACCAACTAACAAAACCAACTTTTTACCTTTGCTTAGGACTCTTTTGCTTTTATTTCATCTTTATGGTTACCCGCTTAAATTAGGATGGAAACTATTTTGCGACTTGCGAATTTGTTCTGGAATTTAACAGAAATATTTGACAATCTTGTTATGCAATAAATTTAAATTAATTAAAAGGGGCGTTTCTTACCTAAATGCCTTTTCTCAGCATGGAGATGGATAATCCACCAATGGGTTTAGACTGTGTTCCTGCCCAATCAGATCAAGTCAGCCAAAGTCGCAACGCCTGTCCTGGGCTAGAGTGTCCCAGTCTCGACGCAGGCGAAGCCATGACTGACAGCAAGACGTGTTGGCTCATAAATCTACCCCTAGGGCTAAGTAACCTGCGAGGGCAGGAGTGGATTATCCATCTCTGTGCTGAGAAAAGGCATTCAGGTAAGACAGCGCCCCTTCTCCAGCACTGGAGATGGATAATCCACCAATGGGACATACCAAAGCCTACTGTCCCTGAGGGAGGGGAGCAGGCTGGTCCGGCGTAGCACTTTGAGGTACAACCTGTTGGAGAACCCTCCTACCAAAGGAGGCCTTCGCTGAGGTGAACCTGTCAATCTTGTAATGCCTTATTAAACGAGATGGTGAAGACCATGTGGCCGCTCTGCAAACGTCCTCAATGGATGCCTGAGTGGCTCAGGCCGCGGAAGTAGCCGCACTACGGGTTGAGTGAGCTGTTACCCGTCGTGGAACCGGCAATGATTCAGCCTGGTATGCCCCCGCAATACACGCCCTAATCCACCTGCCAATCGTGGAGGAGGACACCTTCCGACCCTTGAAAGAAGGATGGAAGGAGACAAAGAGGGCCTCGGAGTTGTGGAAGGCAGCTGTCCGTGATATAGTAACGGAGCACTCTGCGGATGTCCAGAAGGTGCCATCGCTGTTCCAGGGCATGAGATGGGTGAGGACAGAAATCTGGGAGTACGATTTCTTGAGCCCTGTGGAAAAGAGAATTGACCTTAGGAAGAAAGGCAGGGTCCAGATGAAGGACCACTCGGTCCTGGTGAAAAAAGCACAAGTCATCTCTGACTGAAAGTGCCGCTAATTCTGATATTCGTCTCGCAGACGTGATTGCCACCAGAAATGCGACCTTGTGCTATACGTATCGTATGTCACATGTCTTCAGGGGCTCAAAGGGCAGTCTGGTTAGAGCCTGAAGAACTCGCAGCAGGTCCCAAGAGGGATATCTGTGCACTACATGGGGCTTAGTGTTAGTAGCCCACTTGATGAACAAGCGGATCAAGGGATGATGATCTAGGGAAACCGCTGAGTCACAAATAAGTTCAGTGGATAGAGCAGCGACTTGTTTGGAGCCAAGCTCCTCTCCAGACCCTGTAGAAGGTAATCCAATATATGTGGAATTGTCAAGTCTGGAATGGTCAAGTGGTGGTTCCAGCACCACGAACCAAAGTTCCTCCATGTGGCCTCATAAATACGGTTGGTAGAGGACCGACAGGAGGCCTGGGTTATGGTAATGACCCCTGGCGAGCAGGACGCCTGGGACAGGATTGAGCGCTCAAGTGCCAGATGGATAACTGGAGCCATTGGGGGTCTGGATGAAGAAGGGTCCCCTGGCTGAGTGAGACCCGATCTGGGGGAATCCTCCATGGGGCCGCTAGAGAGAAGTTCACTAGGTCGGCGAACCATAGTCTCCGTGGCCAATACGGGGCCACTAGAAGAACCTCCGCCTGCTCCTGAAGAAGCTTGCAGACAACCGCTGGAAGAAGAGGAGGGAAGGCATAAAGCAGTCCCTCTGGCCACGGGCTCCGAAAAGCATCCGCTTGTTCTGCCCCTGGAGACGGAAAGTGGGAAAAGAATCGCTGGAGATGGGCATTTGTCGGGGAGGCAAAAAGGTCTAGAACTGGCAATCCGAAGCGGTGGCAGATCTCTCTGAAGATCCTCGGGTGCAGGCGCCATTCCAAATGGTCCACCGTCACCCGGCTCTGGAAGTCGGCCTGACCGTTTGCCTCCCCTGAAATGTGGTCGGCCTTAATGGAGGCCAGATTGGCTTCTGTCCGGGAACCCAGCAGGAGTGCCTCGGGTCAAGAGTGCATGAGATCGGGTACCCCCTTGCCGGTTCACATGTGCCTTGGCAGCCACATTGTCTGTGAGGACCAACATGTGACGCTTTGCTACTGTGCTGCGAAAGTGGCGCAGGGCCAGGTGTACGGCCCTGAGCTCTAGCCAGTTGATATTGTGCCAAAGGTCGGAGTGGGACCAACGGCCCTGGGCCCACTGAGCGAAGGTGTGCTCACCAGTCGAATAGGCTGGTGTTGGTCGTAAGGGTGAGTCAATTGGGCTCCTTGAAGTAAGACTCTTTGAGCATGGCCGACAAGAGCCACCATGTGAGGGATCACGAGACATGAAGCGGAAGTCTCACCCTTCGATTGGAGGAACTAATGTTCAGTCTCTGGAAGGGGAGCAGGAACCACTGAAGGTTCCTGGAGTGGAGCCTGGCCCAAGGTACAATCGCAATGGCCGAGATCATCTTTCCCAGTAATTGGGAGAGGCTGGCCAACGTCACCGTTCGACCCCTGCGCAATTGGAGAATCGACTCCCTGATGCTGTCTCGGCGTTCTTGGAATAAATAGACCCGGCATTCCACTGTGTCTATGATGGCCCCTAGGTGTAATAACCTTGTTGTGGGGACCAAATGGCTCTTGGAGAAGTTCACCGAAAACCCGTGATTCTGGAGCAGCATTATCACCAGTTCGAGATCTGCCTGAGCGGCCTGGATAGATGATGACTGGATTAGAATGTCATCCAGGTAGCACTGGACTCTGACTGGCACCATTCTCAGGTAAGCTGCTAGAACCGCCAGGATCTTGGTAAAGACTCTCGGAGCCGAGAATAGGCCGAACGGGAGTGCCCTGTACTGATAATGATGTCCTCTGTGGGCGAATCTTAGAAACCGGCGGTGGGTGAGAGAGATGGGAACATGGAGGTACGCTTCTGTGAGGTCGATAGACGTCAGGAAGTTCCCCCTTCTTACACTTCCCAAGATGGACTGGAGCGTTTGCATCTTGAATTTGTGGTATGCAAGATGATAGTTTAATCCTTTTAGATCCAGGATGGCTCTCCATCCCCCTGACGCCTTGGGGACGACGAAGAGGATGGAGTAAAATCCCCAACCTCTCTGATCCAATGGCACCGGTTCTATGGCCCGTATGTTTAAAAGGTGACCAATGGCCTCTTGCATTAGTTTTTTCTTTGTTGGATTTCTTAGTTGGGGACAAGAAATTAAGCGATTCGGGGGGCTGGAGATGAACTCCAGGGACAGTCCGTGATGCACGGTGTTTAGGACCCATGCATCCGTGGTGGTGGCTTCCCACTGGTGGGCAAAGAGAGAGAGTCTGCCCCCGATGGGAGGATCCGCCTGAAAGTCACCTGGATCGGTGGGATATGGGCGGCCACTCCCGCGAAAGGGCCGTGTGCCCTGAAATTGTTGTCTGGGTCTGGAAACCTGTCTGTCAGACTGTCTGTCCTGTCTCTCTTGTCTGATGGGGAAAGAACGGTTGGGCTCGGAGTAGTTGAACCTGGCTCCAGCGTGAAAGGGCTGCCTCCGTGAGTAGGTGTTGGGACGTTTGTCCGACCGTTTAAGGTGATTGAGGACCTTAACGTTTGTCCTTATTCTCAGTGAGATAAGGATTCAGAGCTTCACCAAACAATTTCCCTCCCTGATAAGGAGCTGCTGACAAGCGCCATTTGGACTTGGCGTCAGCATGCCAGTGTTTCAACCAGAGCATATGGCGGCCAGTGACGTTGGATGCCATGGCTCTGGAGGAAAATCTGGTGGCCTGGAGGGTGGCATCAGAAGCATATTCTGTAGCCGCCACCATCTTACTTAGATCTTGATGCGTGCGGATATCCTCCGCTGGCATCCTGGCCTGAAGCTGTCTAAGCCAGCGGAGAGCAGATCTGTTAAAAAAGGATGCAGAGGTAGCTGCTGATAGCCCAAGCCGCGGCTTGATGTGTTCTATGGAAAGAGAGCTCATATTTACAGTCCTCAGCCTTGAGGGCCTCAGAAACGTCACCAGGAATGACGGAGACACAAGGGGTCCTAAAGGTTCATCTACTGCGGGTACCTCCAGAGCCACCTCCAGGTCCTGGGCCATGTCTTTTCTCATTGCTACTTGGAAGGGGAAAAGAGGCCGGGAATACCCATTGCTTTTGGACCGCGTTGAGGAACATGAGAGGGCAAGGAATGCGGTATTGTGTTGTTACCGGTTTGGTGAAATTCGGTCTGCCTCCGAGTCTGGAGTGACTGAAGTTGCCGGCGTGGAAGGATCGGGTCCGAGATGTGCAGTGGAAGTGGCCTTACGAAACAGGGGCACAAAAAAAGGCAGAGTTAAAGAGACCGCTAAGTGATGGTGTCTCCTCCTCAGACATCGGAATCTCCAGATCAGCCTCGTATTCACGAGATGACAAGTCCCCAGAGTAAATGGACTGTGAAGGGGAAGAAGGCACGTGATAGGACTCAATAGCCGGCTGATGGGTGGGTAGAAAGGTGATCGCGGGTGACCTAGCCGCTTGCGAGCTGGCCTCAAGAGTGCGCTCTACCGCCTGTGCAATCATCTCACCTAGGCGGTCCTCTGTGGGGAGGGGGACTGGTTCACTTGGCCTAAGCCTGGCCGCAGTGGGGGTGAAAGTAGCTTCAGGGGCCACGTGTTGAGCCCGTGGAGCGGAGGGCTGAGTGATGGGATGAACCCTGTCCATGTCCCCCGGGTGCAGGAGAGGTTCTCCTGTTGACCATATCCCCAGAGGAGAAGCTGAGGGCCCCAGCACATATCAAAAGAAGGCATTTTGGCTTGTGAGGTCTTCAAACTGGCTAGCTTCTGTGCTTTAGAGAATTCCTTCTCTAGGGCTTGGTGTCTCCTGGTGGCCTGTTTTTCAGCTCCCTTGGAGGTTTTTGAGGTAGACCTGGCCTTGGCAGGGATCTTACCTGCGGCCTCTTGATTAGAGGATTTGTGGCGTTTTGCAGTCAAGGACGGCAAGACATCCTTTGTGGGGGGCCTAATCATCCATCCTCGGGTAACACAGAAGCACGATAGGGGACCCCTGGTATCCGGATACTGCTATTGGTTGAATAAGAACAGGCACACTATAGGGGACGCCTGGTATCCAGACAGAGCTGTTTGTGTGGATAAGAACAGACGCACAATAGGGGGCGCCTGGAATCCAGATAGAGCTATTTGTGTGGATAAGAACAGGCCCATGATAGGGGACACCTGGAACCCAGATAGAGCTGTTAATATAATTAGACCCAGGATCCCAATGGAGTAATCCTGGTTTTCAGGGAGACCTGGAAACACCAAGAACCCAGAAATTGAATCCAAGGAGATTAAATACACATGAAAGAACAACCCAGATAGAGCCAAACCTGCTAAGCAGGCTGTGAAATGGATATATTGCAGGCCTGAGTGGCTGTGGAGATCAAATACTGAGGTCTGACAGGCCTGTATTTAGAGCAGATGAAGGAAGTAGGCCTGAGGAGGCTAGCAGGCCTGTTTTGAGGCAACAGTGGCCGTGCAGGCTCCCTGTGCAAACTGAGGCTCCAGAGGCCTCAAATGGTGGCTGCAGGGGAGAAAAGGGCGCAGAGCAGATCCCAAGAAAGGCCCAGTCCCAATAAGGGACACAAAAAGGCAGCCACACCCCAAAAGGCTGCCACACTCCGAATGGCAGCTCAAAATGGCGGCCACATTCAAAATGGCCACCCTCCGAGACGAAAAAACGGAGCTTTGGAATGCTCTCTGGCTCCTATCACGAAGAAAGGCTGGAAAAGAGGTAATCGGCCTTCTGAACACGCGCCAGCTGCAAACGGCCGTTTTTAGCCTTTGCGCTTATCCAGAGGCTTTTCCAGGCAATGGGGAACTGTGGAGGGCTGAGGAGCAGCACTGAGCCCAGTGCTATCCAAGAGGAGAAGGAGGGCTGTGTTACAGAGGGGAAGCAAGTCCCCTCAGCCTCAAGCTTTTATGGTTGGAAGTGGGTGGAGGGGGAGGAATGAAGGCCTCTGGTCCTAGTTAAAGGCAAACAGTTCTTCAGCCAACTGAGAAGAAAAAACACAGTGCTGAATACAGCACTGTCACAGAAGACTGAAGAGAATAAAGAATCCACCAATGGAAACTGTACCTGCCTAAGAGCCAACTTGCTACGTAGATCAAGTTGAGACTGGAACACTCTAGCCCAGGACAGGCGTTGCAACTTTGGCTGACTTGATCTGATTGGGCAGGAACACAGTTTAAACCCATTGGTGGATTATCCATCTCCAGTGCTGAAGAAAAACCCACATTAAAATATATATAGGCATTATCTCTCCCTGTCTCCTTGTTGGTCTTTGATGCCCTGCTTCTTAACGACGACAATCTAATATGTAAACTAGGATGTACAACTTTTCTGAATGTTTTATAACATGCTGTTATTTCTCTAGGCTTTTTCAACAGTTGTAACTGCAGCTGGAAATACAGATTCCACAATCAAAAACCAGACAGATAACATTATCCAGTATCCTTGTTGATATTCTAAGAAAATCAGCATTTAATTCAAATAAGTGTAAAACTGCAATCTTTTACTTACCCAGGGATAAAACCCATAAAAGTTCTTATGACTTCCACCATCTACAAAACTCCTGTGCATTAGCTCTTTGAATTCAGTGGAATTATTTGAGTAAGCAGCAGAGAGCATTGTAATGTTATCATGCAATCTGGAGACAGTTTCGGAGCACATGAAAATAGCTTTTTGTAGATGAAACAATTGTATATGAGGGGATTTAAGTCATAATGTTGGGATGAAAGTGCTAGGGCTCTCATTGTCTGATTTACTTCAAGTTGATTCCAGATATTATCTCCCATAAAATGGTAACAGCTCTTTCTATCTAATGAAGAATCCCACTGGGAGAAATCAGAATAAGGCAGTTTCAGAATTCTGCTGCTACTTCAGATTAGTCTACTATATGGTAGCATGCAAGGTGATCTACTGAGGAATTTGGGATGTAACAGGTTAATGAGGAAATAAAGGAAAATAACTTTCTGGGAACTTTAGGGCAGATTATTGAGGATGCTAAGCAGTAGAAGCAAGTAGGAAAAAAAGGACTTTACCATAGAGTAAACGTTTAACCTACTCTTGAAGATGAATTCCAGAGATATCCAAATTTGCTGCATTAGTTGAAGATATATTACTTGGTAGATAGAGCATACATGCAATATTGTATGGCTATTGCAAAGAAATGTGAGCAATCTATGAACATGCTAAATTGTGTAGTAAACCATCCAAAATTTGTTCTGTTATATATAGTAAATTATTTTATCTTGATTGATGGAAATGCCATTTCCTTGACTAGAACTCCAAGTGCTCGATTCATTAGAGCAGTGTCAGAATTGGAATTTTTGGGATTCATAAAACCCACAAAACAGAAAACGGATCACGTGGCAAGGCTGACATGGGGTAGTTGTTAATATGCAGTTCTCATGCAAATGAAAGCTCATCTATGAAACAAGATTCTGTGGCAGTAAGAGAAATATTATCCACTGTAATAACAGAAATAAAGTATACAAAATGATTTCTTGGATTTTGCTCCTTTTCTAAGTAGGCATAGAAGTATTTGCTTATATAGAAGCAAGATAACTGATGCATTTTGGATTAAGATACACTTTTATGATTTTTCAAGCAGAGTATTGCCAGTTCAAGCCCATTTCTTCATCACTTAACCATTTGCTTCTATTTTATCTTCATCATGTTAAATATTGTTACTTGGGCAATATATTTCTTTCCTTTTAAGTTATTCTTTGAACCTTTAAGTTTTTTTTCCAGAAATTGTGTTATTTTAAAATCAGTTATTTATACAAGATAGCTTTAAACTCTTAACACATGCTCAATCTGGACAGTTGATGTATATATTATGCTTAGTTTTTTTCCGCATGCAGAGAAATTGGACATATAGCTCCAATTCGTAAAGGATAGATTATTCACATACACTTCATCATGTAGCTGACCTTGGTTCACTTAGTTTCAATCTATTCCTACCTTCCATCTATCAAGGCAGCAATTTAGATCACTCAGGCTTCAAAAACGCAGGCTTCCTTTTAGTTGGTAGCAGGGTTGCAAGTACTTCAAAAGTGCACACTTCCAGACTTCCCTCCCTCCTAGCTTAGAAGAAAAGCACTAGAAGAAGCTAATTTAGGTCAGTTTAACCTTCAATGAGTAGATAGATTCCTTAAAGCCATGGTACCTTTTCTTCAATCTTGTAGAAAAAAGTCATCCTTGAGGTAAAAGGAAAAAAAAGTGCTGCTTTATAGATCACATTGTCCACTTCATTCAAGTTAACTCATTTATGCATGGAAACGTGTTATTCCATCTTTTCTCTGGAAATTCCTGGCTTTCATGGAGGTTCCCCTAATTTTATCTGCACAATTGTATAGAATGGATTGCAAGAGGATGAATTGGCCCAATGTAATATCGTAAGCTTCATGTAAATTTTGAGAAATTCAACTTAAGCCTTCCAGGTCCAAATCAGAATCTTAATCACCACATAACACTGGGACTATTGTTTTTTGAATACATTTTCAGTTTTTCAGCTCCAGTTCTTAATTAAAGACAAACTGACATTCCCAAGCTAATCATTTTGGCATGTGGGAGGGCCGCTCAATAAACCTTTACCCCAAATATAAATATGCAAACACATTTTCGCAAGGAACAGACACTGCAACTATTTGCAAGAAAAATGACATGTAAAGCAAATTGCCAATAATGCACAAAGAAGGCTTTCTTTACCACCCCATAGGGAGATTTCTACTTGCAAGGCTACCAACTGTTCATGAATACTGCTGCAGGAGAAGAACAGACTTAGCATTTTAGCATGTAAACACTTTAATTAAGGTACTATATTCCAGTGAACCTACATCTGTGCCCCTCATCCCCATATTTAATACATGTTTTACATCACTTTCCAAAGAGCTCAGAGCAATTTTCTTATAGTTCACAGACCTTAGGGAATCAAAAAGCACTTGATCTTAGCAGCAGTGAACTACACCATGTGTTTTAAGTCCGTTCTGTGCTTAATACTCTTGCCCCTTTATCTAGATTTTCAAAGGCTCAAAGCCAACAATCCAGTGCAAATGTATAGCGGAAGCATATTAAAATCCATGAATCAAAATGGCAGAAATTCTGTAATAGAAATCTTGTTAAAATTACATACATGCCAGGAAGATAAAAGAATACAAACTTCTTGCTTAGAATGAAGAATTTGTTTCAAAGTAGAGAGGTGAATAGATGGGTATTTAAATGCAAGTCATGAGAGTATAACTAGAATGCCTTTGTAGCGATTTCAGTAGCAGCAGCACTGTAAAGTCATTAATGTAATAGATCCACTTAAGAGAGAAAAGTAATCCAAAAGGTCTAATCAAGTTTTCTTTATCCATATAAATGGCAAATTTACAATCTTGCAGCTGCAAGGAGGAAAATCTGGCAACTCCCTAAAAAAAGGTTCACACATTGAGTTCGGTCACAATAACAGAAGTAAAAACAAATGATCCGTTAAATAAGGTGTATATGGGAACATGTTCTTTTTAAACTTGGAAAACAACAGCCACTAAAACGCCGATATAAATATTGAGGCAATTTTCTTCAACCTCAAATTGCTTCCAAAGCAATGATATTTCAAATACCTTTAATCTGGGATGAAGAAAGTTTCTCAAAATGTGAATAACTGTTCTTTAAGATAATGCTGCTTCAAAAAGCATCTTGGCTAACCTCACATTTCTGAGTGTCAGAAATTATTATTCAGGTATACTTATTATTGTAAGGTATGTCTGTGAGGAGAGGAACTTGAAGAGATCATACCTGTTTTACCCATAATTTCTGTCAGCCTCGCAGGAAGGTGGCTGCCTGCAGTAAAAAAAACAACCTTCAGTATCAGTGAAGGCTTTGCTAACAGTTTGGAAGCTTGATTTTCCATGAGAAACAATACAAAAAGGTTTGTGACTACAGGAGGCTCTCCTTTCTACATATGAGGACAATGAAAACTATGGAGGAATGAAGGTAGCATGCCCATACCCTCTTCGCTCATACAAGTTACTACGGGGAAGGAATGCTTGATGAGGGCCAAAATTACCTACAAAATCTCAAATTAGCCCTCAGCATGCCTGTCAACCTTAACAAAGCTTTCTAAAACATTCATATCTATACCCTTCTTTCTGAACTATTGCCTAATAAATATTAAACATAGAAGTTTCATTTAGTACACTCACATCTATTTTATTTGAATGATGGCAAAAATGCCACTTATATAGGTAAAAACACAGGTTAGAAGTAAATGTTTTATTCTTTCAACTAAATTCCAGTACTACAAGGGCAGTAAAACAATGATACACTGAAAAATTGCAGCAATAAACATTTGTTAAAGACTGATAGAATAAATAAAACCTACAAAAATGAGAACTTATATAAACCCATTCTTAACCCCCCAAAAAGTCATGGAATACAAAAATGCCCTCCTTCACTATTTCACAGGCAGTACTGTGGGCTATTTGCTTAGAAGTTGTCCAGGGATTACATTCTAATTTAACTGTGAATACAACTTTGCTGTGCACAGTTATGAAAACCACACTAACTTCAGTCAGAAGTGTCATTCTACACTTTTATTTACACAACCAGTTAAGGGCAGAGCTCTAATACACCAGGTTTAATCCTTTTACTTTTCAAACTTATTAACAGAAGCCAAATTGTAATGATACAGCAAATGAGACCACTGGTATTAACAGGTAGCAAAGGTCCACATCCAGGTGGTACTGACATCAGGGAGCACTCCAAAACCAGTTGCTGCATAAGAGTGGTTGCCACTGACAAAAGCTTGAAATAACCAGTGTATACAGAGGGGGGGGGAGAGAGAGGGAATATGGCATTGTTGCAAGTCTTTATAAAGGACAGCTTGCAACAATAGAACAGGGTTTCAGGGCTGCCCACATATGCAGAAAACATGATTCATGAAACATCTGAAAAGGAAACAAGAATCAAGTCAAGAAATAATATAACTGAAGAATGTACACAACTAAAACACAGCAAGAAACCCAGTTAAAAAGTGAAGACCACTCCACTTTTGGGATGATTCCACTCTTAGAAGAGTAGAGAAGTAGAGAGTTCCACTCCACCCCATTCTACTTTCTCAAACCACCAAAATCTAACATCAAGGAAGATAGCTTAAAATACTTACAACTTGCAGGCTGTTCTCCATATCGTCGCATGATTTGATCATGCGTAAACTTCACAAATGCGTCATACTGTTCTGTGATCAAAGAATATTTAAAGTAAGGTACCATACATAATGCTTCTTTACAAGACAACACAAGGAAAATATTCTTTAAACATTGCATGCAGAGATGGAATTCAATGCTTGGCATTCAAAGATGAATACGCTTGCTAAAACATGAATCTTCCTTAAAATTTGTTTTTAGGGTTGTGGTATCATCTGAAGAAATGCAGAGTGAATGTCAAGGGGATGATGAATTGCCTTTCCCTCATGAAAATTTAAACCATTGTCCCCTGTTCTATCCATATTGCGTCAACTCCTTCAGTATCATGACTGAACAAATAAGCATTTTTCCGGTCTAGGTCTGCACGTTTTGGATGACCTCAAAGGGTCACAAGTGGCAAAGCCTAGGGACATCATACTGCAGTATTTTATTACATTTTGTTTAGCACTGAAAAATATTTTCTTAATTATGCAGAAAAGGGTAATAGTATGCTACCAAGATTTTACTAAAAACGTCTAGTCATCTTAAGGCAGGGGTTCTCAACCTTGGCAACTTTAAGACTTGTGGACTTCAACTCCCAGAATTCCTCAGCCAGCTTTGCTGGCTGAGGAATTCTGGGAGTTGAAGTCCACAAGTCTTAAAGTTGCCAAGGTTGAGAACCCCTGTCTTAAGGACAAATGCTTCAAGAAATTCAAATAACATTTCCACTGCATATAACATATGGAGATATATGCAAATATCTCAACTGCTGGCATAACAGTTATGTCTTTCCTCCATTTTTCACAAGGGTAAAGTTATCCCAAAACAAATTGGTGGGAATACAGCAGTTAAGGGGAAGGTGTTCTATTGCACAATTGAAACCTTCTCCTATATAAGGAAATTTGCAGCATATAAGTAACTCTTGATATCTTAATACCGTGTTTCCCCTAAAGCAAGACAGGGTCACA
The DNA here is from genome assembly GCA_034064705.1 of Bothrops alternatus. Lineage (NCBI taxonomy): Eukaryota > Metazoa > Chordata > Lepidosauria > Squamata > Viperidae > Bothrops > Bothrops alternatus. The sequence goes on from JARGCV010000033.1 coordinate 8,094,010, forward strand.
CTTTCTTTTTATCCCCAAAAGCCCCACTATGTCTTACTTTCGGGGTACGGCTTATATTGATTGGAAAACAATTGTCAGTTTTATTTTAAGTATTTTAAGTATATTAAGTATTTTAAGTATTTTAAGTATTTAAGTATTTTAAGCAGGAGGCGGAAGTGGGCAGGAGTAATATGTCTTACTTTCGTGGTACGGCTTATATTAGCCGATCCCCTGAAAACCCCGATACGTCTTACAATCGGGGGTGTCTTACTATCGGGGAAACACGGTAATTAGTCAAATGCTCCTCTAAGAAAATTTGAGTCAACACAAGAGTGCTAACTGATTCTTATAATATCCCATCTTCCTCTCCTTCCTCATCAACTGTAATTTGTCAAGCTAAGAAGCAAGCAACCTAGAAGCCACCAAATGGCTTCAGAATTCTTGAACATTAATCTTTACTGTGCTTAAAGATAGTGAAAAACATCTAAAAAAACTAAATGATTTCAAAGTTAAGTGGTGTTAATTAATCATGCTGTTCCTGCAAAGCAGAAAGGTCATTATTTGAAGCCAGAGTAAAGTACAGCAATTGCCATCCAGAAATATGTAGTCATACAACAACGTATCAACAAGCTGAGCATCAGGATGGAAAATATAACAGCTGACGTACATTTTATTTTTATCATACCTGCAAGTTTTGTGGTCAAGATTTCTTCATACTCTTCACGGATTTTCTCTTCACGTTCTTTGAGCAAGCGTTCACAGATCATTCCAACTTGTCTGAGAGTAAAGAGGGGCTGTTCTTTTTTCAGTGGTGGTGACGCTGCAGATGAAGTACCTTTGAACAAATATTTCCAGAGGTAATTCAAGTATGCTTTAGAGGATCTTCCAGAAGACTAATGAAGATAACAGTTCACTTTAAAGTACTTTGAGAATCAGATTACAACAATCATGGAAACTTAAACTCTAATGAAAAGACTGCATTTATAGCCCATCGGCTTCAGTACATTTTAAGTACAAGCCTCTGAATTAAATGTTGGCCATGTATTAAAATCAGCAGTTATAGAACTATACAGCCAATTTAGTGTAGTGGACAAGGCACCAGATTCGAAATTGGGAGACCATGATGTCTTTGACAGGAAGCAGCTGGGTGACCTTGGATCAGTCACTCACTCTCAGCATAGAAAGCAGACCGAGGTAAACTAACTCCAAAACCTCTTGCTCAGAAAAACTGCAGGGACTAGTTCAAGAAGTCACCAGGAATGAAAAACTGACTTAAAGGTGCACATACACACACACACCACACATAGACTCACCCACACAAAGTTAGAACTATAGAAGTATGCCGCCATTGAGTAAGCAGCAATATAAATTTTCCAAACAAACAAAAGATCCATCAGATGTAGTAACGGTAGAAATATCAAATTTCTACAGTCATTCAGATGTTTTATTTACAAATGGCTAAAAGTGAATGTGACCCAGAATTCTCATGCATTCCACTCCACAATGCATCTGAAGACAGAAGAGGGGGGCAGATGGGGCGTTGTCTTACCTGAACGCCTTTTCTCAGCATGACGATGGAGAATCCACCAATGGGTTTTGCTTGTCTTCTGCCCGTAGACTAAGTCAGCCAATTTTGCCATGCCTCTCTTCCTGGGCCCTCCTCTTCCCAGTCTCGACTGAGGCGAAGCTGTTGGCTATGTTTCCGTGTGTTGGCTCAATCTTTTCCCATCACAGGACCTGACTGGCCCTAAGGATGGGAGTGGATTCTCCACCGTCATGTTGAGAAAAGGCATTCAGGTAAGACAACGCCCCTTCTCCAGCATGACGATTGAAGAATCCACCAATGGGACATACCAAAGCCTCACTGTCCCTGTGGGTGGGAAGGCGTCTGGGCCTGTGTCCCACTTCCTGGCACTACGCGTTGGAGGACCCTCCTGCCAAACAAGGCCTCCGCCAATGCGAATTTATCTAGCTTGTAATGTCTTATAAAAGGGGAGGGTGACACCCACGTCGCCGCCCTACATATTTCCTCAATCGGTGCGAGTCGCCCACGCTGATGTTGCAGCGCTGCGAGTGGAGTGAGCAGTGATTTGTCTAGGAACTGCTAGCGACTGCCCCTGGTATGACTCTGCTATGCACTTTCTGATCCACCTGCCAATTGTGGATGCTGTGACCCTTCAACCCCTTAGTGCGAGTGGAAGGAAACGAACAGGGCCTCTGATTTACGGAAGGGTGCCGTTCGCTTTATGTATTGCCTTAAGGCCCTGCGAATGTCCAAGGTGTGCCATTTGCGCTCCAATTCATGGGAGGGCTGAGGACAAAAATCTGGTACCACCACCTCTTGTGCCCTGTGGAATAGGGAATTGACCTTGGGAATGAAGGAGGGGTCCAGACGTAGGACCATCCTGTCCGTGTGGAAGGTACAGAGATCTTCTCTAACTGATAGTGCTGCCAATTCTGAAATGCGCCTTGCCGAGGTAACAGCGACCAGAAATGCGACCTTAAGGTCAAGTACTGTAATGTGCAGGTCCAAATAGATTCAAATGGAGGAGAGGTAATGGCCTGTAGGACTTAGATCCCAGGAGGGATACCTGTGGACCACTGGTGGTCTGTTGTTTGTTGCACCTTTGATGAAGACTCGCACTACTCGGTGTTTGGCCAGTGGTTCAGAGTTGCCATATGTAAGAATGGTGGACAGAGCAGCCACCTGTCTACGAATTGTGTTGGGTGCTAGGCCCCTATTCAGACCCTCTCCTAAGTAGTCTAAGATCCTAGGAATAGTAATACTAAAGGGGTCTAGCTGCTGCCTTGCGCACCAACTGCAGTAATTTTTCCATGTGGAGTTGTAAATTCTGTTAGTTGTAGGCCTCCTTGAGGCCGGTATCGTCTTAATGACTTTTTGTGAATAGGTCTCCCCTTCTAAGACGCTTCGTTCAAGTACCAGGCGGCTAATTGGAGCCACTGTGGCTCTGAATGTAGTAGAGCCCCCTGGCTGAGGGAGATTTGATCATGCGGAATCCTCCATGGTGGGGATGTAGACTTACTAGGTCAGCAAAAGACGGCCATCTTGGCCAGTGTCGTGCAATGAGTATCACCTCTGCTTGTTCCTGCAATATCTTTCTGATGGTTGCCTGTATCAGTGGAAGCGTTGGGAAGGCGTATAGCAACCTTTCCGGCCAGTGTCCCTGTAACACAACTGCCCTCCCGCTCCCGGTGACAGAAAACGGGAGAAGAAACTTGGGAGCTGAGCATTCTTGGGGCTGGCAAATAGGTCCAGCACTGGGTGGCCGAACCTCTCTGATGCTTCCCTGAAGAGAGCCGGGTGCAGGCTCCACTCGAGTGGCCTACCGCTGCCCTGCTCAGAAAGTCCGCCTGTTGATTTGCTTCTCCTGATGTGTGTTCAGTTCTGAGGGAGACTAGGTTGCTCTCGGCCCAGGTTCCCAGCAATTGGGCCTCGGTCATGTGGAACCTGGACCTTGTGCCTCCCTGTCGGTTGACCTGGGCTTTGGCTGCTAAAGGAAGGAGCTTTGGGCAGAGGCTCCTCCTCCTCCTCAGACATCGGAATCCCTTGTTCAATGTCAAGTTTGCGAAGGGATGAGTTTTCTGAGCAGGTGGACCTGGATGAGGAAGGAGCGTAGTGGGTTTCAGGAACCGGATGATGAATAGGCGTGTGAGTGACAGCCGCTGGCCTAGGGGCTTGTGCTCTTGCCTCAAAGGCGCGATCTACCGCTTGAGCAATCAGCAAGGCCAAATGGTCCTCCGTGGGAAAGGGGACTGGCTCACACGGCCGAAGGCCGGCCGCAGTAGGTGTGAAGGTAGCCTCGAGTGTCCCGCGTTGAGCCCATGTAACAGCGGGTTGGGAAATGGGGAGAGCTCTGCCCATCCAACCCGGTGCAGGGGAAGGTAAGGGCTCCCCTGTCGACATATCCCCAAGGGGGAGGTGGGGGGCCTTAGGGTAAGTCAAAGGTTGACCTTTCGGCATGAGGTGACTCCACTCTGGCTCCTTTCTGTGCCTTTGAAAATTCCTTTTCTAGGGCTTGGTCTCTCTGGCTGGCCTGCTTTTCAGCTCTCTTGGAGGTCTTGGTGGTGGGTTTGGCCTTTGCTTTGGCCGCAGTCTTGCCAGCAAACTCCTGACTAGAGGATTGAGGATGCCTGGGAGCCAATGAAGATGGCGAAGCATCCTTTGCCAAAGGCATAGAATCCTCTATTCTCTGATAACACAGGAGTACAATGGGGGATCCCATGTATCCAGAGAGTAGTATACACTGGATAAGGACAGGCGCACTATAGGGGATGCCTGGAATCCAGATAAACTGCTGCGTGGATAAGAACAGACGCACGACAGGGGACGCCTGGAATCCAGCTAGAACTGTTGTGGATAAGAACAGGTGCACTATAGGGGACGCCTGGAATCCAGTTACAGTTGTTGGCAATTTAGTAGGCCCAGAATCACGCTGGGTTAGGTCAGATATGAGCACGGTGAGGCCAAGAGATACCAAACCAGAAAGGGACCACCCAATAATGTGTATAATGTAGTAATAACAACAACAACAATATAATCATCATCACGGACTACACCTGTGACCAGGTCATAGACCGAGTCATAAGAGACTTGGAGGCTCCGTTGCCCCTTACGATATTAGGCCTCAAGGTAAAATGGGCCTGTTTAAACTCCCAAAAGGAGGCCGTCTCCAACAATGGCGGCCTCCTGAAGCCGGTGGGGCCTTGAATTTTTTTAAAAGTCCCGGATTGCCTGTCGGATCACCCCCAACGAATGTCCCTTTTCCTAACAGGGAAGAGTAGTCAATAAGGAGGAGGAAGGAGCCCCTTCCTCCGGTATTCCTCTTGAGAAATTGGAATGAGCCGGTAAGGATGAAGACCACATGGCCCAAAATGGCGACCGTGTGGAGGGGGGAAGGCCCTAGACCTGCCATGGTCCAGGAGGCTTCAGAAGAAAATGCTGGCGCAGAATGAGCAACCCCTTGTCCGAGGAGAAGGCCTGCGCCTGGAAACTTGCAATTTAAAGTAAAAACGGAGCCCTCCGCCCCTCCACCTAACCAGCGCTGGGTCTTTTTAGGTGTGCGTGTCTCCGGCGGTCTCCTGATGCCCTGTGAAGGCACGATAGAAAGGCCCCAGCTGCTGAAGGAAAGGGGAGATGACCGGTGGAATTAGGCACCGGTGGAATTAGGCATAGGGGCTGCAGCTGCAGCTCCAAGAAATCAGGGACTTGAGGATTTCTGAGGGGAATCCTGGTCTGTCGCTACCAGCCTCCTTCGCAGGTGCTGGTATTAAGCCACCGGAGCTGCAGCCGCAAGCTCCGGTAGGAATGAGGCCAAATTAATGTCAGCTGAGGACTAACAGTCGTTAGTCCACCGGCTGAATCCAGCAAGCTGAGGCTGGGGGAAAAAAGGGGGGGTGAGGGGCTTAGGAAGGAGCCCCTTCCTTATAAAAGACCCAGTTTTTTTATACCCCCTGAATTAGGAATCAAGAGGAAAGCAGGATGCTCTTTGGAGGAATAATTACTACTAGAAGGCCAAATTCTGTGCTGAATACAGCACTGTTCAGCAATTTGGAAATGGAAAATCTACCAATAGAGACAGTACCTGCCTAAGAGCCAAACCTGCACGACTGTCGTGGGTGAGATCAAGTCAAGAATGGGATCTCTATGGTCCAGGATGGGCGTGGCAACTTTGGCTGACTTGATCTGATTGGGCAGGAACACAGTCTAAACCCACTGGTGGATTATCCATCTCCAGTGCTGGAGAACTAGGACGTGCTGATCCGCCACTGCGTTGTGAAAGTGGTGGAGGGCCAGGTGTATGGCTCTGAGCTTTAACCAGTTTATGTTGTGTTTTAGATCTTCCTTTGACCATTGGCCCTGTGCCAGCTGTGATTGCAGGTGTGCTCCCCAAGCGAATAGTCTGGCGTCTGTGGTTAGAACAGTGGTTCTCAATCTTTTTCAGGCTGAGACCCCACCTACGCTGCACCCGAACCGCGCATGCGCGACGGCCCAAACCGCGCATGCGCGGCCCCGCAATGGCCAAGGGGAAACAGGCAAAAAAATGGCGCACTTCGGTGTCCAGCGACCCCCGCGAAACGGTCGTTCGACCCCAAATGGGGTCGCGACCCATAGGTTGAGAACCGCTGGGTTAGAATGACTCGGTCAGTCTCCTTGAACATGTGTCCCTTTCCCACCGCTGGAAACGACCACTGGAGTGACTTTAGTACCCTTGGTGGAACCCTTACTCTGCGGTTGGAGGAGCTGGTTCCCCTTTTTTGGAACGGGAGTAGGAACCACTGCAGATCTCTGGAGTGTATCCGTGCCCAGGGCACGATCGCTAGACATGAAATCATCTTTCCCAGCAAGTGGGAAAGTGTGGCCAGTGTTGTGGTTCGCTTCTTTCGAATCAGCCTGACCAGAGTTCGAATGCTGTTTTTGCGTTCTCGGAAGAACTTTAGTGTGTCTATCACAGCTCCCAGATAAAGAAGATGGAAATGTCTGACTCTTTTGGAAATTTACTGAGAACCCGTGTTCCTGAAGGGTTGTTACGGTTAGTGTCAGGTCTGACTGTGCCGAATGAACTGACGAGAATTGGATGAGAATGTCGTCCAGATAACATTGGATGCGCACTGGAATTGTTCGCAGGAGTGCAGCGAGTGTCGCCAGTATCTTTGTGAATACTCTGGAAGCTGAAGAAAGCCCAAAGGGCAAAGCTCTGTATTGAAAATGCTGCCCTGCGTGACAGAACCTGAGGAACCTCCAGTGCTTCGGAAGTATGGGGATGTGAAAGTAAGCCTCCATCAGATCTATGGACGTCAGGAGGTCTCCCCTTGCTAATATTGACTGGAGAGTTTGTATTTTGAATCTTCTGTATGCCAAGTGAGTGTTTTGACTTTTTTAGTCTAGAATTGCTCTCCCCCCCCGAACTCTTTGGGACTATAAATAAGATGGAATAGAATCCCTGTACCTGCTGCCCTTTTTGCACCTGTTCTATGGCCTGCATGTCCAGGAGGTGCTGGATGGCCTCCTTGATAAGGTTCTTTTTGGTCGGATCTTTTGGAGATGGGCAGGTACGAAACGGTTCAGGAGTTTGGAGATGAATTCCAGAGCCGAATCTGACGGTATTTAAGACCCAAAGATCTGTGGTGGTGGCTTGCCATTTGTGAGCGAAAAGGGTTAGCCTGCCACCAATGGGGGAGTCCTCCCCACACCGTCACTTGAATTTTCGGAAGGGGCAGCCCCCTGCTCCTCGAAAGGGCCATTTTGATTGGAATTGTTTTCTGAATCTACCCCTGTTGCAGTTTCTATCGCCCTGTCTGTCTGATCTGGGCTGATAGGGACAGGAAAAGGAATTTTGTTCTGGGCCTGCCTTAGATCGAAAGGATGGTCTGCGGGGGTAGGAGACTCTCCTCTCCTTGACAGGTGGGCCAATACTTTGCGTCTGTCCCTGTTTTCTATCAGATAAGGATTAAGGGCCTCACCAAAGAGCAGGCCACCCTTGTAGGACGCTGCCAACCGCCACTTTGCCTTAATGTCGGCTCGCCAGTGTCTTACCTCCCTTGGGCTGGGCCAGCTGGTGGCCCAGCCGGTGGTCACCCTGCGCCGTCGCTGCCCCTTGCCAGCTACGCCTCGGCCGGCGCAGGGGGCGGCACCACGCATGTGCGGCGCTCCCGTGCAGGGAAATAGTCCTCGACTTACGACCGGTTGGGAAGTCCTCGACTTACGACCGGTTGGGGGTCGCGGCATTAAAAAGATTGAGAACCACTGGGCTAGATACTAAGTCGAGACTGGGAAGAGGAGCTCCCAGGAAGAGAGGCGTGGCAAAATTGGTTGACTTAGTCTACGGGCAGAAGACAAGCAAAACCCATTGGTGGATTCTCCAATCGTCATGCTGGAGAACTCACTAATTTTTCTTTCCCCTCACAGCCCTATTACTCCAGCTATATTAATTTTGTTAGATGTACATTTTGCCTTTTCTCTAGAGCAGGGGTCTTCAAACTTGTCCCTTTTATGACTTGTGGGCTTCAACTCATGTTGAACCAGTCGTTGCTTAAACCAAAAAACTTTCTTCCTACGGAGCTACCGAGAAGAGCTGTTCTTGGGCTTCAGACTAGGAAAAAACTGGGGAAGGAAGCCAGGAGGCGGAGCTAAATTTCGGACCTAGTCTGTGATTGGGTAGCAGGCATTGGATACCCATTGGTGGATTCGGAATCCACCCATGCTGGAGAACATGGATCTTCCTAGTCTTAATCTAGCACTGTAATAACCATCGTTTCTCTTTGATTCAACCATGATTAGAAAGTCTAATAGCAATGTTCCCAGGGAAGCGACAATGGATAGTTAAAGAGCTTGAGAAAGTAACGTTTAGCTTTGTTAAGAGTTCCTCCCCCCAAAATTAGAGAAAAACCAATTCATTTCTGAACATAAAATATGGGTTATTCCAAGTCCATCTATCATGCCAAATTCGTTCAATAAAAGCTGGGAAAAGGATATCACTAAAATATTATGTGTGTGTCATATATGTGTTTCACTTTGAGAGCGGGCAACTAAATTTCAGTTTTGATGTGTGCCATTGTGCCCATAGTAAAAAAATGACAATAAAGGTTATCTTAACTTATCATAAACAGTTCATAATTAAAAAAAATTACTCCAAGAACCTAAATGTTGTAAAATTTTGAAGTCCTAAGTTGCACAGTTAAAGTAGGAGCTGTGAAGACTGATGAGGTGCCTTCTCAGTAGTGCCCGTGTCTTATGCATTGCTCTGCCTCCCAAGATGATGTCCCCAACCTCCAGGCCTTCAAGATCTTTTTATTACATGTATATGGAAACTGATCATTCTTGGGCTTAATCAGATTGTTGATGGTTTATATTGTTTTGTTTGCACTGTAAACTACCTCAAGCCCTTAAATTGATAGACTTAAAAATAATAAATGAAAAAAGATCTTATGCCTCTTTTCCCTTCTTTCTCCCTACTGCACCAGCCCTACCCCTACAAGTGTGGTCTGGAATATCTCTAACCCAGGAAGGATGGCTCAAGCTATGGAACACCCAAACCTGTTCTGTTAGCAGTATCTATTCAGTTGGATAAGCATTATTAAATTTTAACTTAAACTCATGCTAGTAATAATACTAATATATCACTGTGATTCTTTTGATTCTCTATTTAGAGAAAAACACAATCTGACCCAAATTCAAATGCATTCTTATTCTAAAATCTTCACCTGGCAAAGCTGGTCCAGAAAGGAGAAATGCTTGTGACTGTGCATCAGTAGAACAACAAGGATCTGTTTGGTGAAAGTTTTCTAGATGTCTTCTCTTCTGCATGCGTTTGTATTCCTGTTTTATATTGTACAGAATTTGCTCTAGAAAAAAGAAAGGTACTGAACATGAGTATGAATTCTATCTCAATCATTTCAAACAATTTAAATTAAAAGAAAATACTCTAACAAATGGAGTTACAGGTATTGTCAATTGTTTCAGAAGTTCAACTTATCAACTAATCTTATCAATTAAAAATCATTCTACAATTTCCAACCCTATTCACACCTTTCATATAGCTGCAAGATATGGAATAAAGAAAACAGCATTAAGCCCACTGACAGTGTTTTCTGCTTTCTCCTAGATCAGCGGTTCTCAACCTTTTCCGGGGCTCGACCCCAGCCCGCATCGCGATAGGGGGAAAAAAATGGCCGACCCCCAAAAAATGGCGGGCCTGCACTGCGCATGCGCGATGGGGCGCATCGCGCATGCGCGGCGCAACGGCCCGCATCGCAATAGGGAAAAAAATGGCCAACCCCCCCCAAAAATGGTCGACCCAAAAGAAAATGGCAGACTGCGGAGCTTGGCGACCCCCGTGAAATGGTCGATCGACCCCAAATGGGGTCACGACCCACAGGTTGAGAACCACTGTCCTAGATAATAATAGCATGGAAGCTAACCATTACCTATGTTTTCCTTCCATAACTTAGCACTAGTGAAAATATAATTCATATATCTTTCCAGGTTTCAGACCAAGAAAAGTATAAAACGTACTTCTTTTATTCCTACACATATATAATATTGTTCTACTAATGAGGTTACATTACAGAAGCATCCACAGGTTTTGCAATACAGGTAATCTTTAACTTACAACCATTCATTCACTATCCATTCAAAGTTACAACAGCACTGAAAAAAGTGACTTATGACCATTTTTCACCCAACCCTTGCAGTATCCCCATGGTCATGTGATCAAAATTCAGATTCTTGGCAACTGGCATGTATTTATGACAGTTGCAGTGTCCTGGTGTTAGGTGTTCACCATTTGCGACCTTCTGACAAGCAAAGTCAATGGGGAAGCCAGATTCACTTCACAATTGTCGCAAGAAAGGTTATAAAAAGGGGCAAAACCCACTTAACAACTATCTTGCTTAGCAATGAAAATTTTAGGCTGAATTATGGTCTAAGTCCAGGACTACCTGTAATTGTTCACTGCACACATATTAGTATTTTCAGCAGGAGCAATTAAGTAACATATTTTATACTGAAAGCTACTATATTTTTTCTGTGGAAATTCAACACTGCCTTTCTTGTCCCTCATCCAATGATTTCTGTCCAGTGTCCACAGAAGCAGCCATTACTATATTACAGTGGTACCTTGGTACTCAACTGCTTTGAAACTTATCAAATTTGGTACTTAATACATTGTGACATGAAAGTTTTATCCCGGTACTCATTGTTTGTTTGGTAGTCAATGCACAAGCTACAAACTTGTACGTGTTGGCTGCCTTATGACTCACTACATTATTCTCTATGAGAAAAATCTGTTTGATATTCATTGGTTTTGGAACTCATCATACTTTCTGGAACTATTTAAGGATGAGTACCAAGATACCACTATGTTCGAGAATCTTTCTTGTCCATGACCAAAGAAGTATATTTTTGCTTGCCTGTTATATCTCCAAGAACATTTAATTGCTCAGAAACATATTTATTCTGTCAGCAAATAATATATCTAGCACCAAGATTATAACAAAAAGCACATTAAATTATCTGTATATAAAATTGTAACATTTGGAGATCTAAGCCCTGCAATTCACATAAAAACTTGCCTCGCCCCAATATATTATTTTGGAATCCAGATGTACAACAACTCATGGTTGCTAGCTATTTCAATTTACCAAACAACTTTTCTTACTATGGACTCCATTCTTTCTTACAGGCAGTCCCAATGGAAGCTTAGTTTAATAACTAAGCTCAATAAATAATTATATAAATTTATACCTAGAAAAAAATATTGAAGGGGGAAAGGAAGAAAAACAGTAGAAACAATCTCAGATGAACAATCACCTAGCTAGAAAATCTCTAATCTGAGAAAACTATGAGCCAATATTTTACAATAATGAACTTCTTAGACAAATTCATTTAAGGGACAACGGAGACAACACTGAACATAAGGATATCCATAACAGCATCAGGTAACTCAAATACACCAACTAGCCACCCTTGCTAAATTTGTTAGCAAAGTTGTACTTACTATTGATGTGTACTCTATTCATATTGCTAAAGACAGGAATCTTATTCTCCCCCCTTAATTGTCTTATGATCGCAGCTGCAATTCCTCCTACTAAAGGGATTAGCAACAGTTACTGTAGAAAAGTACCAACTTGCAAGAATCTGGTTTCAACCTGATCACAAATCTATTAAATATGCCATCAAGTCAAATTCACAGTTTATTCCACACATCAGCAACATTTCTATAGATTTCCTTTCAGAAAATGATTAGAATTCAAAAAGATAATTTCTAATTATATTGTAGGGTACTAGAAATATGGAAATGAGAACAGTTAACTGCTCTAAAAGTGCAAAGACAAAGTCAATGAAAAGGCAGTAGTATGATGGAGTACACCTGGAAAAGGGGGAAGAATTTGAATATGACTTCGAAGATAAAGTAAAACAAAATGGTGAACAGACTACATTCCTGAAGTCTTTAGTGTTCGAGGAAACAGCTTTTGCCTGAAGTATGTCATCAAAATGTTTAGTATATATAGATTGTCAGGGATAATCCTAAGAATTTACCTGAGATAAAAAAATTCAAAAGAACTGATTATCAGCATGTGTGGTTGCAGTATTCCATTAATATAGCAAGAGTTTGTTGTTTCAAAAAAAGTCAGTGTACTAAATGTAATTAGTTTGTAGCAGATTCCCTGAATAAAGCAGGAAATCTAAATTGTCTTTGAATTTGAGCTAATTTAACTCCAAGTGACTTCACTAGTGTTATCAGCGTTTGTTCTAGATTCATTGTTATTTACAAAATAATTTTATATGGTATGCATTGTCTAGAAACAAACATTCTGAATGTTGACGAATTTACATTTTTACCAAACACCAAAGATGCATTATCACTATAAATGAGAAAGGGCGTTGTCTTACCTGAACGCCTTTTCTCAGTACAGAGATGGAGAATCCACCAATGGGTTTTCTCTGTCTGCCTGCTCTTGAGACCAAACAGCCAAACTTGACATGCCCCCCTCTTGCTAGGAGATCCAGTCTTGACGAGGGCGAAAGTGGCTGATGCAAGGACGAGGCGTTGGCTCTCAATTCCCTAATAACGGCCTAACTGACCATAGGGTGGGTGTGGATTCTCCATCTCCATACTAAGAAAAGCCATTCAGGTAAGACAACACCCCTTCTCTAGTACAGGAGATGGAGAATCCACCAATGGGACATACCAAAGCCTCACTAAATTACTATCTAATGACTAGATCAGACTTCATTGTTTTATCACAGAGAATTCCTGGAGATATGGTAAAGAGCCAAATTACTAAAGGAGACAAATGCTCCTCTTATAAGAAAAAAAAAGTGGGGAAAGGAGAAACTACAGACTAATCAATCTGACATTGATGTCTTCTCATAATATTTTTATACAAATATGTCATATCCCAATTTTCTAGTGACTCAATGAAATATGATGCAACATTGTTCCATTTCAATAATGTAAACATTGTTCCATCACAATAATGTAAATAGCACCACTCCCACATTATGTCTATTATGCCATCTATAACCTCAGTTTCCCTTTGACACATAGCTTGACATTTTCAATGTATGTTACGCTATTATTAAAAGTGTCATTATTGTTTAGTAATCAGTGAATATACAGCAAACAAGACATATTAGTTCTTCAAGACAATCAAGTGCTCTTCCAGGTATAGCATTCTTGATACTGTCTATTCCTGCTTCAAGCAATATATACAAACCTGACCTTGTGAGGCAGATTCATGTTGATCATACTAGCAGAATAGCCAGGTTTTTTTTGTTTAGTATGGATTTTAATTTTTAAGAAAAGAGGAAAATCTAGGAAAAATTAACATACATCCCAAATTAATATTCTGATATTATTTAAGTTAGATATTAGATACATAATTTTACTTTTGGAATAAAAATAAATATGGAAGAGGATATTTAAAATATTCTATAGAGACTGGTAAAAAAAAATCAACTGACATTATATCTACATGCTTTTTCAAATTGATACTAAAGTATGGTACATTTCACATAACAAAGGAAAATATTCTATGAACACATCAATAATATTTTTAACTAACTTTACTATTTTTTAATTGTGAAATACAATGCTTTTAGTTTTCCATATAAGGCACCAGCAATATTGGGATACAAAGTACTAAGTGACTTATTACTCAACCAAACCAATTTTTAAAATATTGCTGCAAAAGCAGTTTATTGGAACAATGCCCTAAGACGTAGGCTCATATGACTACATAGATTGCCAGTGGCATTTATGAATGTAAGCCAGGTCCATTAACACTGGATCTTGGCAGGAATTATTTACAATGTTCTAAACATGTTCTCTGATGGTTCGGTCATACATTTAAGTCATCAAATGATGAATAGACATATGTGAACTAGTTTAGGATAATGCTCACAAGGTAATTCAAAAATGTTCAAAGTCAAGCAACTATGAAAAATGTTGAAATAGCTATATTGTAAATAAATGTAAGCCCCCATCTAGTAATTTAACAACTTTATATGCACAATATGGTTCTCATTAAAACTGATGTATCAAGAGCGTGCTAAGTCAAAATTCTCTTCTTGAACTTATACAAGAAATGATAGTACAATTCTGGATATATTTTCATTAAGTTTCTGAGTAAATCATGGGACTCTTCCAGGTATATACTACACATATATATGACTGTAGTTGCAATAAAATAATTAGTACTCTAGTATAAGGTTGTTTAGTCTGAAAAGGAACCACATGATGGAATGAGTATGTATGTATGTATGTATGTATATGTATTGTATGTAAAACTTGAGAATTCAGGAAAACTCAGATTTAAATCCCTACTCAGGTATGATGTTCACTTGGTACCTTTGCACTGATCATTTCTCAGTATAATCCACCTTTCAAAGTTTTTGATGGCAGTATAGCACACCCCCATTTTGACCTTTTGGGGAAAGACATTGTATAAGTGTAATAAGGATACAAGTGTATTACTTTGGTATTTTGCTAACACTGCTTTGAGTTTGATTAGGTGGCCTTACAAATCCAACAAAATAAATAATTAGTGGATTTATATTATAAGAAGTTACCACCTGGAATGGTATTGTTTTTATTTTTATGGAGGGGGGGCTGTGGCTATTGCTTCTTCTGAATAACAGTTTCCTTTGGGAATTTAATTATTTAAGTGCTTTGTATGCTAAGTTGCCCAGAGTCACGCGTAATTTGAAAAAAAAAAACAATCAATAAATAAATACATAGATGTATTCATGCAGTCACTAGAAATCAAGTACAACTTGAGGAGCTTCTACCTTTTTATAAACAGTCCAACTAGCCAAAGTGTAACTATAATTTCCAAACTGAAGGAAAATTGTAGTTTGCTAACAGATAAAATAATTTTTATTTGTGTACAATGTCAATGCACAGCCCACTGCACAAAAAGCCTTCGTCTGAGAAAAAAACCTAAAATATGAATGTTCCTATAGTGTAGATGACGACAAATGTCAAGCAGAAAATCAATATGAAGCAGAAGAGAGGCTGATGGTATTAACAAACAATACTGTATAATTGTCCAAACAAAATTTTAAAATTAGATGCAATGTTCACACTAAAACTGTCCTTTTCCCCTTTCTTTATTACCATCTTTAACAAGTATATATCCAAGTATACATCAGTTACAGAATCACAACTTCAAAGTTAGATTTTATCCCTCATTTATCAAATTTAGAAAGTTTTATTTTTAAACATAAAAATTCAAAGGCCTTAATCCCAGAGATAACAACACTGTGTTATAATGGAAAAGACAATACAAATATAACCAGTGATTTTAAAATATATTCCAAAACCTGGAACTTTTCTATTACAGAATATCTTTCCATGAATTTTTAAGAAATGCAACATTTCATAAAAACAAGATAAGTGGAGTGGAATCCAGTTAAATCAAAAATAATTATATTTACTTGTCATTATCACTTTATATATTTACCAGGGGATATTTCAAATATGCAAATAATAGTCTATTTCTAAAATCAGATTTTCTAGTTCTCTTTCCCTAAGTATCACAAATCTCTGAAACATCCTCCACTTTCCACAGTAAAATTGAAGGAGCTATAAGGCACAGAAAAGAATCCATTAATGAATAGATATACCATAATACAAATATAATCATGCTGATTTTTAAATAAAACTTTGTTTCAATTACCTTAGCATGTAAACCTATATTTTACTCACAGATTAATCTTACTGTGTTAAATAACTTACCTCTAGGTAAATATGCAGAAAAATATAATATACTTCACTGCATATTTTTCCATACACATTTTAAAGATCTTACAACTGTGAAATAATTTAATACATATTTTACTATTATCTACAAAAACTGCATTGATCATTTTAAAACTGGCCTATTTTATGGGGGAAGGGTGCTTGTGCTTTTATTTATTTGAAGTATTGTAAATCATTGAATTAGGACTCCCAGCATTCCACAGTTAGCAATGCAGCCTCGATATTCTGGGAGTTGTGGTTAAAGTTATTTTGTCCATTGAATCTATATAAGCTACCCTGAAAATTAACATATGATACAGAAATTTTCTAAAATGTTTAATGATTATCATATCAACTGCAGCCACTATGAATAGTAATATGAATAGTGGCACCTGTGTTGTGTGGGACATCTGTTTTCTATCAACTGTCCCCATAATAGAAGTATGACAGCTAGCAACAAACTGAAATAAGCCAAAGGTATTCTGCAGATCTATCATTCCTCAAAGAATATTAAGTTATCAGAAATTAATATTAACATTAATTAAAGCCATGCTATAACAATTATCATCAAGGAACACATTTCTATAAAAATCTGTATAATACTGAAAATTGTAAATGCAAATGTTGACACACCACAATTAACAATTAAAGTATTTCCAGTGATGCTATAAGTAGTAGAATGCTTCACTGGGCATGGGTTAGACCTCTTCAACTCTTTCATTATATGATTCTTATGATTCATTAGGCAATAACACTTTATTCTTCCACAGCAAGGATATTTCAGGTGTAAATTCCCTGTAAGACAGATTCAACCAAAAGAGAATGGACATTTCAAAGCTGCTCAGTAAGTTTTCATACCGTAGTAGCAGAGGGGCTTGTACTTGCTCTACCCAACAAACTAGACACTAGTTCCCATTAGTTTAAGTATATGCCTATCTTTATTAGATCAGAATGTTACACCCTAATACATTTTTATATGATGCAAGCATTTTTATAGGTAGAAATGTAGGTTTTTAATACAATGAAAATATATTCATATATTGTGAACTCACACTTCAAAGGAACATACCTGAATGACAGATTTCATAATTACACAATTACATGTATGGAATTATTGATCTCCTGTCTTAATTAGTATCTTAGAAACATCATTATTAAATATTTAAATGCAAGGCTGTTTCTGCACAATTAACCTGTCTATATTCTATTTTAAATGGAATTGCTTAGCTTAGCCAACCATCCATTTATACCTTTCAACAGCGTTATTCTTTAATAGGTTTTTCCAGGAGCTCCTTATGTTTCAAAAGTGTGTTTTCCAATGACTGCAAGCTGTTTAATGACTCGAGATGCCTAGCTGTCCACTGCATTGAATCAATTTTAAACCCCTACTTACATTAAATATTCATTAAGATGAATATTTCTTTCTACTTTCAGTGAAGTCACTCACTTTATGTGGTAATAAACAGTTGGCTGCATTTAGTTTTAGCAATGGTTACTTTATAACGATGATACATAATTTGTCCTACTAATCCTAAAAACTGCTCACTCAGGAAATATTCCATCATTTCTAGCATCTCAATACAATCAGCAGTAGCACATAAGTTAGATGGGATACTAAATAAATGCTCAGTACATCATCTAATCCCTTCCCTCAAATGCCAAGGAAGAATCAAATTATTTGCTTGCAGAATGTTGAAATTAGGTTAAAGTTCACATATGAGTTTTGGGATGCCAATTACTTACCCAATTTATAGGGCATGGTATTAATATTTCAGATTGTAACCCGAAGTCTCGGGAGATAAGATGAATATCATAAACTCTGACCTTGTAATAATTTAAAATTTCCATCATCCTTCAAAATCAAACACATTTCCAAGAGCCAAAGCTCATTTCAAAAGAATCTACTAGGTAATCACTTTGGTACAGTGTCACTAAGATGGAAATGCCACCGACCTCAAACAAGGTTATGAACTGATCTAAAATCAACATTCCCAACAGGCAAACTACACTTTAGACAATTATGGAATGAGAATTGTAACTATGCGTGGGGGGGGGGAATGCCTTTTCTTCTTCGGCCAACAGAGATATATGAAAACAATACTGGAGAAAGGCCAGTTACAGTCATTATGAGAAACCACACTGTGAGGTAAGGTGAGGTAATCGTACCATCCAAGGAACAACACAGCAAAGCTTGATGTTGCCACTAATTTGTCTTTGGGAGAGGAGCCGAGGATAATCACCTTAATCATATCGCTTACCAATCTATACAGCCTATTTGCTGCATTCTAAACACACTCCGTGTATTATAAACCCATTATCGCTAAGCTTCAGGAAACGTGGCCACTCTTGGACTTAAAATCCCAAGCGGTGTTGGAGGAGGAGGAGGAGAGGGGGGAGGAAAGCTATCCTCTCCTCTTTAAGGCGGTCCGGCCCTTTCCCAAACGGCCTACATTGGATGATTGATGACAGACGCCGACCAGGTCCGCCCTCCTGCGCTGCCAGGCTCGGGCAAGGGGCCCCGCCATCTATGCTCAGGCAAAAAGGAGCCCACTCCCAGAGTTAATGGCTTCCGCAAATCGATCGATCGCCCGCACCGGGAGGGGATCGAAGAAGGGCAAAGAGGCCGAGGGAGGGAGGGAGGGAAGGCAGAGCAGGAGAGCGGGCTGCAGTCGATCCTTCTCGGCCCCTGAGCCCGCCCTCCCTCGCGATAACTCCCCAGTTCCTCATTCTCGCCGCCACACCGATACCTCTCGCACCGCCCAGGCCGGCGCTTTCCCAAGGGGTGGGGGTGGCCAAGGTGCGGTGGGAAGCGTACTCCCCCCCCTTCTCCCAACCCGGCACAGAAAGAAGGCCGACAGTCCCCCCTCGCAGCCACCGGCGCAAGCCCAGGACGACGAACTCCCCTTCGGGGGCCTCTCCCGTATTTGCCACTTCCCCACCCCCACCGCGGGGAGGGCGGCCATTTCCATTGTGCCGACACCGCGGCGAAAGCAAAAAAAATAAAAAAAATAAGGGGTGAGGAAGAGGCGGCGGCTGCTTGGGTGGAAAAGCAGAGTCGGGCCCCGACCTCGTTCGGAGGGAAGGCCGGCTCTCTCCCAGGTTTCTCTCCCGGAGAGTCTGTGTCCCCCTCGCTCGCTCGCTCGCCGCCCCTTCCCTTCCGCGGCCCCACCCAGCCCGCCCCCCCATCTTACCTGTGGTGAGGCGAGTGGACACTTCCCCGAAGGGCGAAGGCTCCATGCGCAGGTACTTCTGCGGGGACGAGGCAAAGGAGGCTGAGGAGGAAGAGGCGGCGGCCGCCGAGGCGGACAATGGAGTGCAACGCCGTCGTTTCGGCGAGGCCGGGCTCAGCAAAGGGTCGAAATCTAGAGTCCGTTTTAAGGTCGCGCCGCACGCCATGGCCGAGTCGGGCGGGGGGGCAGAGGAGGAAGAGGAAGAGAAAGGAAGGGGCTCAGCAGCTGAGCCGACCGGGCCTTTCGCACCGCAGGAGCGGCCAGAAGGACTGACACGGGGGCGGAGGAGGGGGAGAGCTTCCCGCGCTGCCGCGTCTTGTCAAACGCCCGGTCGCCACCGCTCTGCGCCGCTTCGGCTTTCTCCTGCCGGCCGCCGGCTCCGCCTGCGTCTCCAGGGAGCGGCCCGGAGCTCTGGGCCCGGCTCAGCTGACTTGTAGGCTCCGCCCGCGGCAAATCCTCCCCGGGCCGTATCCGGGAGGGTGTCTAGGCCGGTGGGGGCGGCTTGACGGGAGGCTATCCGGCCTGGAGCCACCGATGAAGAGCGATGACTGCGGCGGGGGCCGTCGCGCGACTCTCTGTGACTCTTCCACACCAGCAATATGGCGTCAATAACAACGCCGCTGATTCAAAAACCAGCTCTCACCAATGCGCTTGCGCGGCGTGGAGGTGGTGGCCGACCTAAAGGATCAGGGGAGTTGTGGTTTATTTTGGGCCATTTTTCCGCCCTCGTCGTAAAGACGCTAGGCGAGAGAGAAACAGGAACCACAGTTCCCACAGTACATTGCGTGAAAGAGTCGACTTCCGGGGTGGAATTTAAATCCCCACAGAGGAGCCTGAATCTCAGGAATGAAAGTGGTTGTTCCAACGTTGGGAGTAAAATAATACGGGAAGAGCTTAGTTTGCGAAAATTTTAAAAGGCCGATGATATATAAAAACGGGCTTTATAATGTTTGGCGAAGATGCAAAAGAGTCTTTTTCAAGTTGATTCCGAAGCAAATTACAGATTTTGGAAGAAAAACTGAACGGAAGGCGTCCTAAAATAAAATATTTGTTTTATAATATAGGCTGAGAATTATTGGTGATTTAGTTGTGGACTTTTTTTTAGCTAAATTACTCACCAAGCAATATTATTTCTGAAGAGCTTTACAGTTACGGTTACACTTTGCCTTAAAGTAAGAGCACAAAACACACAGTAAACTTGACGTCTTGATTTAATTCAACTTAAACTACACCTACTAAAATAAATTGAAGTAAGATTATAACTATAGAAATCTTAGATTATTTTTTTTTAAATCTTGGAACTGTAGTTGGCCTAGGACCGGTAGATCAGTTTTTATAATACAGTGCCCTCCCAATTATGCTGGGTTTATCACTTATCATGACTGAAATTTTGAAAAAGTTAAAATATGTAAGTAATTAGTCTTATAATATTCCATAGAGAAACAATGTTTGCTTCTTGAATGCATTATTATTATAAATTTATGTGACAAAATCATTTTCTAGTGCCTCATGATGCTACCATTGTTAAGTATTCAATTGATATATCTGGCCACTCCCTAAGCAATCCTCAGTAGTTTAAAAAAAAACTTGATTAATAGTCAGCACAGCACTGTGTCTTTAATGATCTATCATTAAAGATACAAACACAGCACTGTGGACAGCAATTCATATATGTCACACTAAGATAGGTCACGTGGCTCCTGGACAGACAGGCTTATTTGACTTGGCTTCTCAGCACTGGGCTTCTCAATCAAATAAACATGGTAGGAAAGGAGAGTGGCAAATCAGTTCCACATTGTTGCCAAGACAAAGACATGACTGTAGCCACCAGAGGTCAAACTTGACAGAAGAAGCAGGAATAGCAGTGGCTGAGTTTGTACTAAATTATGTTACTGGTAAACATCATTAACCAATCTGATGTAGTGATTAAAACATGAGTTCTAGTCCTGCCTTGCTCGCAAAGCCACGTGACTTTGGGCCATCACTTTCTCTCAGCCCTAGGAAGGAGATAATGGTAAACTACTTCTTAAAAACCTTGCCAAGAAAACTGCAGGGACACATCCAGGCAGTCTCCAAGAATTGGACATCAATGAATGGAATAAAAAAGTTTACTGAACTAATCCAGTTGCCTAGATTCACACAATATGCTGTATATTAAATACATTGGCTGGGTTGTTACAAGATATTGAGTTATAAATTAGCCACATCTGAGCCTGGAATACTTTTTGCCTACATCTTTTTTAATATAAATGATACTCTTGTAGCTATGTGACTGGCCCAAGGTCATCCAAATGGCTTTATGCTGCAGACAGGACTAAAACACATTGTCTCCCAGTTTTTAGCCTGATGCTTTAACCACTAAATTAGCTAATGATGCTTAGCAGTAACATAATTAAATTCAGCATTGCTACTACTGCTTCTTGTACCAAGTTTGATCTCTGGTGGCTATAGTCATGTCTTTATCTTGGCAACAATGTGGAATTGGTTTGCCACTCCTCTACCATGTTTAGTTGATTTTCCAACTAATTTACATCGTTGGAATTCTCTTCAGATTTCCCATAGAAGTAATAACTAGACCTCCAGGTAATGATCTGACTCTATTTACCTTCTGAGGCCAAAATAGGTCAGTCGGATGCTGCCATCTGCTTTTTCTGGTTTCTCTGTGCTTGTATATTGCCCATGTTTGAAGAATCCATTGGTATTTCTCTCACATTTATGAGATGAGCAATTGCTTTTGAGGACATCTAGGAAATAAATGAAAATTGCATTGTAAGGGTTACAACTGACATATCAGGTTATTTTTATTTCTTCCAAATTATGTGCTGACCACATTTGTGATGTAACATCACCTGTTTTGCACTCTAAATTCCTTCCCGCCAACACTAAGTCCAGCCCTTGGCTTTCAAAATATTGCCCACCTGCTTTTAGGTGAAAAGTTAGTTTGAATTGGAGAGGAAGATAATATTTTTAGAAACTACTGACTCCATGTGATTAGTACTGAATTATGCCAATTTTTTGTTTTGTGAAAACAGCCTAAAGATATGGTCTGTTCTCTACCCTGTAAAAAGTAAAATTGTTTAACAACAATGGCATTTCATAACCAAATTATGGATACATTTGTTACATCCAAGGACTAGAGCAGGGCTTTTCAACCAGTGGTATGCGTACCACTAGTGGTACGTCGGCACCTGGCAGGTGGTACGTGTATGACGGGTTGAACAGCACTGTAAAAACAGTGTAAAAAAGTGTAAAAGTGCATCAGGTGAAACGGCGGAGAGAAGAGAGGATATAAAAGGGGGAGAGAAGAGAGATATAAAGGGGGAAGAGAAGAGAGGATATAAAGGGGGAGAGAAGAGGATATAAAGGGGGAAGAGAAGAGAGGATATAAAAGGGAGAGAAGATATGAAGGGGAGAGGAGGATATAAAAGGGAGAGAAGAGAGGATATAGAGGGGGAAAGAGAAGAGGATATAAAGGGGGGAAGAGAAGAGAGGATATAAAGGGGAGACAGAAGAGAGGATATAAAAGGGGGAAGAGAAATTTGTTAAATGGTTTTGCCCCATTTTATGACTTTTCTTTCCACAGTTGTTAAGTGAATCACTGCAGTTGTTAAAATAGTAACATGTTGTTAAGTGAATTTGGTTTCCCCACTGACGTTGCTTGTCAGAAAGTTGCAAAAGGGGATCACATGACCCCAGGACACTGTGACCATCATAAATGTGAATTGGTTGCCAAGAATCCGAATGTAAATCACATGACCTTGGGGATGCTACAACGGTCATAAGTAAAAATGGTCATAAGTCACTTTTTTCAGTACCGTAGTAACTTTGAACAGTCACTAAGCGAACTGTTGTAAGTCGAGAACTACCTGTACTTTATCACTTTTTTCCGTTTGTTTTTTTTTTGGGTCGTCAAGTTTTTGACACCTTGCTAGGCGAGTGGTGGTACTTCAATATTGCCATATTCTAAAAATGGTACAATCGGTGAAAAGGTTGAAAAGCACTGGACTAGAGAATGCAACATACCCACCAATTTGCAGATGTTAGGAACATGAACATTGTATCCTTTCAAATCTGTTCATGTATCCTTTTAGCTATAAAGTATATGAGACATTGTAATGTCTGGTACTGAGACATTTTGATAGAAGCAGAACAACATGAACGTTTATTCATTAAATTTGTATAGCCGCCCATCTCACAAAATGCTACCCTGGAATACAAATCATGGCCAAGAAAGCATGATTATGAAACCTAATTCAATCTAAAGACAGGCAATTTCCATATTTCCATTTGTTTAATATCCTAAGGTCATCTAGTAACAGATAAAAAATAATAGTACAAATAGTACCACTCATGGTTTTCTGTGCATTTATTTATAACTCATTTATATTTGCAATTAATTTCAAATGACAGTGTTTCAGCTGGAATATATCAGTGCTGTTCTTTTCTGAAATGCAAAATTTTTGTAACAATATTTTAAAATAAGTGTGAAAACTGAAAATTATGAAAAAGATTTTAAAAATAAATGTACACACTTTTGATCAACATACATTTGAAATTAGGCACATAAGCCTCTGTTGAAGCACTAGGAGTTCTGTGTAAATATGCCTAGGTTTATATGGCCAGATTCCTGAAATAAAAGCTTTTAGTATCAGATATGACAGGAAGTTGTGCAATTAATCAGCCTGTGTATGCATTCTGGATTAGAACAGACTTGCTTATACAGTACTGTAATGGGATACTTCACAGCAACTTTTACTATAACACAGGATTTTAAAGTATCTCAAGGACATGGCTCTATGCATTTATTTTTCTTCTTTAGAAGGGTATTAAAATAGGTTCAAGCCAACAACATGTTATATAAATCATTTTTCTCACACATATTAATTATGTTAGATTTTATACTTTTTTTCTTCCTCTAATGCTGTTTTAAGTATAGTTTTGAAATATCTTTTAGGCCTTTTTCCCAAGTAAGCCAACATAAGGACCTGGCTGGAGATACTTTCAGAATAAAATTGCCTCCTAATTCAAAGTCACTGTGTATGTTAGGTGGCCATATACATTTGTTTATAAATTAAGTAATAAAGGGAAATTGAGGACCTGGATCAACTCTTAATTTTTACTTACCTGATAAAAATGGTCAACTGTCAATATTTTAAGGTTCTTTTTTCATTTCATTAACTCTTTTTATTATTTCCCTAGAAAGACAGCACCCCCTCCCCAAGAAAGTAATATTTTGAAGGAATATTAAAAAGGTAGAATATTATATTTCCCCAAAGGATCTTAAAGGCAGAAAAGCAGGCTCAGTTTTTCTCAATAGCTCCAAGCAGAAACTAAGCAAGCCAGCTCTGTAGAAATGCAGATTTGATAACCCCATTCAGAAAGATTGAGCCCCCATTCATGAGCAAATACTACTAGGCAGAAACCCATTCAAGACAAAATATTTTTGAATCCCTTGGAGCAAGATTTGATAGCTAACAATAGCAGAGTGATAGGATTAGAACCAGTAACCCCTCAGCCAAAAATCTAACACAGGACATAGCCATCAGCTACAGCCCCAGAGAAGCAGGACATGACCTTCAGAACATAATAGGATTAACCCACCACCATTAGAATACCAAAAGGTCACACTGAAGCTCAGATCAAAATTCATGCCACAGGAACAGGAACAACTCCAAACACAAAAGCCTAAGTAGGTATAAAAACCCACCACTCCCAGTTCTATGTGGTCAGCTGCCCCAAAACCATATTTCTGTCTGGTTCTGCAACTCAGTAAAAAACCTTCTTTCCAAACAGCCTCCATTTTGTTTATTCCCAGCTTGGACTGGACCCTGAAGATTTTTCTTTTAACAGTTCACACAACTTAACTCAATGAGGCTTCTCTAATGTATTAGGAGAATAACTCTCATAATTCCTGACCACTACTGACATACTGATTGGGAATTATGGGGATTGCAGTCCTCACATATTTTGTGACACCAGATTTGAAAAAGCTGGGCAAAATCCTATGGCTTAAATTCAGTCTTTTTTTCTTCCATGTTGTCATTTCCTCTTTTTGTTTCTCTTGCAAAGCTGCATTGACTCATTTGCATGTTCCTTTTCTGACATGCTTGGGTCATGGTTATACATATTTCCTATTTATATTTATGTTCAGCTTGATTTTGTTCCTAACTTAACCTGTTTGATTCCCTTGCAATGGATCTGCATTGCAGGCTGACTACATTCTAACCACTGCTGGGTCCTTAGTATTTGAGATGCCTATGGTACCTTCCTTCTCAAGACTTCAGATAATGTCATAAATATTCTATGAAGTACAGTTGTGACAAGAGCAAATCAGGCAGTATGCATTTTTAAGTGAGCTTGATACAGCTAAAGTTACCTAAGGAGATCTGTCAGTGAGAGTTCTATTAATGGATAGTTCATTCACCCATTCATGACATTGGTCCAGGTTATCTGAGGAACTATTTCAGACCAATGGGACCAGCCCACCCTTCCTGCTCCAGCAGAAGGATCTTGCTGTGAACCCTGGTGGTCAAAGAACTTCAGCTAGAAAAGTGTCTTTTCTGCTATGCTTCCACTCTCTGGAACATTGTGCCCTCCCGAGGTGAGATTCATACCCATCCTTTTGGCCTTCTGATAAGGCTTGAAGACTTGGCTCTACCAGTTGGCCTGGGCCATGTCATTCTGGAGGTGGCTAATGACCCTGCCTCCTCCCTGTGTGCATCTTGCTCTTTTCCTCACTATCTGTCAATTTTGAACCAAATTAAATTTTACTATTATTGTTTTAATGTTTTATATTGGTGGTTTATTGATTGTAAGCTGCCTGGAGTTGCTTTTAGGTGAGATAAATGGCATATAAAACAGGCAAACAAATGACAAAAGTTATAGATCAGCTAGCAAAGAAGATGAAAATGTGTTTGGTTTTAGAATAAAATTTGGAGTGGTTGTATTGAATAAGCAGTACATTTTTTCAGAATATATAATATTTTTAATGAGGATTGTCTGATATTTTTCAAGCAGTTGCTATAGCAAATGGAAATTTAAACCACAGGTTGATGGGTAAAGCAGCTAGTCGATTTCCTATATATATGAATAGCAGTCTAACAAATATTTTTTTCTTCTTTAGATATAATAGCATCATACTTACACAAGCAGGCAGTATCAGTGAGTTCAAGGTTGGGGGAATTTTGAAACTAGTAGAAAAATACATAATGTATCAGAAAAAATCACTTCAAGGACCATACAACATTTCTCTAAAATATAGTTAAAGACTCAGAAAGCATCTAATAGCAATTGGCAGTGAGGGGAGAAAAACAGAGTGAAAGGGGAATGGAAGTGTGCACCTAAAAAAGCATAACACACAGCAGCATAGTTTTGCAAATCTCATCATTTTCCCTAAGTATGTTTTATCCTATTGCATTAAAGAATGGAATTATGATGACCCTATACAGAGAGATGAATGGCTCTCCCGACCTGGGGTACACGTGGTTACATTTATTAGTAGTGCTAATGGACAAGTCAGTAGTTGATAAACACCACAGTTTGGGAGCATTGTGCTTCTATGCACCACCATTGCCTCAGACACGAAGAAGGAAATTACCCTCTGCAAGACTGAACAAATTGCTCTTTCAAGTGATATACAAAAGGAGCAAACCATGGTTTCAGAACTTTGTTTCTTAACTATTACTAGAATAAGGCAATTCTACTTTCAGGTCTCACATAATTAGTTCAAAGCCACAGCAAGAAGCTTTCAACTTTTCTCTTTTCTCAGGTATAAAGGAAGATAGAATGAGAATCACATGCAAGCCGGAGGCTCATACTGGATGATCCCTGTGGTGCTACACCGTGTTTTTTGTGATCTTTGATTCAAGCAGCTGAATTATGTAGGGCACTTCACTTAATCTGGTCTGTTAGGACTCCAAGTTGAGAGCTGTTATTCCAGCACAAGTAGAAGGTACCTAGTAAGAGAAGGTTAGCATGGTTTTTGAAAACAAAGAATGATATGGGGCTTACAAGTTAATGAATATATGATCATATGAACTTTTGTGATGGGGTAAAAACAAACAGCATATGCTGCTTATTATTTACCCTCAGTCTTATTTATATCCTCATTATGTGAACTGAAATTACTGCAGATATGTTACTTGTGGGCAAAATGAGAATCCTCGGAGAAAACAACTCAAGAAGCTTGAATTTTGAAAAGTGAGATTATAAAAGCCCAGTCTAGCACAATACCAATGAAGAATCCAGCATGGCTCACTAAAGAACTCTTTAATAAATTGAAAGACAAAAAGGACAAGTATAAAAAATGGAAAGAGGGGTACATAACTAAGGCAGAATATCAGCAAATAGTCCAAGCCTCCAAAATAAAGTGAGAAAAGCTAATGGCCAAAGTGAACTAAGGCTTGTGACAAAAGTCAAAAATAACAAAAAAAAAAGCTTCTTTCAACATGTAAAAAACAAGAAAAAGGTTAAGGAAATGATCGGTCCATTAGTGGGAGAAAGTGGCAAGAAGGTGACAAGCAACAGAGAAAAAGTAGAACTACTTAACTCGTTTTTTGCATCCATCTCTACACAAAGCGAAAAAACAGTCCAACATATCAAAAACTGTACTGTAAAAAACAGATTAGAAATACAAGTTAAAACAGGTAAGAAAATGATAAGTGAGAACCTATCCACCCTAAGCAAGTTCAAATCACCAGAACTAGATGGATTACACCCCAAAGTTCTGAAGGAACTGGCAGATGTGATCTCATAAACACTGAAATATATATTTCAAAGATCCTGGAGCACTAGGAAAGTACCAGAGGACTGGAAAAGAGCTGATGTAGTTCCCATCTTCAAAAAAGGGGGAAAAATGGATCCAGTAAACTACAGACCTATCAACCTGACCTCAATAGTTGGGAAGATTCTGGAAAAGATAAGCAACGAATCAGTGAACACCTAGAGGCAAACAAAGTCATTACCAAAAGCCAACATGGGTTTGTCAAAAACAGATCATGCCACACAAATCTTATTGCATTCTTTGACCAGGTGACAAAATTAGTGGACCAGAAGAATGCTTTGGATATAATTTACTTGGACTTTGTAAGGAATTTGATAAAGTAGACCATAACCTACTACCTGATAAGATAGCAAAATGTGGGTTGGACAGCATCACCACCAGATGGATTCGTAGCTGGCTGACCGGCCATACTCAGCATGTGATCCTCAATGGAGCTGCATCTACATGGAGGGAAGTGTGCAGTGGGGTGCCCCAGGGCTCTGTTCTGGGCCCAGTGCTCTTCGATATCTTCATCAATGATTTGGGTGAGAGATTAGATGGAAACTCATCAAATTTGCAGACAACACCAAGCTGGCAGGAATAGCCAATACTCCAAAAGATAGGCTTAAGATACAGTAGGATCATGACAGACTTGAACATTGGGTACTATCTAACAAAATGAAATTCAATGGTGAAAAAAGTAAGGTTCTACATTTAGGCAAGAAAAACCAAATGCACAGGTACAGTATAGGTGGTACCTTACTCAATAGTAGTAACTGTGAGAGGGATCTCGGAGTTGTACGGTAGAGGACAATCACTTAAATATGAGCCAGCAGTGTGCTGCAGCTGCCAAAAAAGCTAACACAGTGCTAGGCTGCATTAACAGAGGGATAGAATCAAGATCATATGAAGTGTTAATACCACTTTCCAATGCCTTGGTAAGGCCACACTTGGAATACTGCATCCAGTTTTGGTCACCACGATGTAAAAAAATGTTGAGACTCTAGAAAGAGTACAGAGAAGAGCAACAAAGATGATTAGGGGACTGGAGGCTAAAACATATAAAGAACGGTTGTTAGTTTAATGAAGAGAAGGATTAGAGATGACATGATAGCAATGTTCCAATATCTCAGGGGTTGCCACAAAGAAGAGGGAGTCAAGCTGCTCTCCAAAGCACCTCAAGGCAAGATGAGAAGCAATGGATAGAAACTAATCAAAGAGAGAAGCAACCTACCCGTGTTTCCCCGAAAGTAAGACAGTGTCTTACTTTATTTTATCCCCAAAAGCCCCACTATGTCTTACTTTTGGGGTATGTCTTATATTGAAAAAATTGTATGGAGAGGGGGGCGGCGCAGAAGTGGGCAGGAGGCGGCGCTCATTTGGATCAGACGGAGGCGGCAGACGCAGTGACGTATGGAGGGGGGCGGCGCGGAAGTGGGCAGGAGGCGGCGCTCATTTGGATCAGACGGAGGCGGCAGATGTGGTGACGTATGGAGGGGGCGGCGCGGAAGTGGGCAGGAGGCAGCGCGCAGCTAGATGAGAGGGAGGCGGCAATACCCCCGTGTTTTCCCAAAAGTAAGACATATGTCTTACTTTCGGGGTGCTCCCCATCCAGCTCTGGTATGGACGGCTCTGCCGTCCTGGCTTCTCCTCCCCTCGGAAAAGACTGCTCTCCCCCTCCCCGCGCTCTCCCTCTCTGGGACATTCTTCTTTCTGCCTCCTGGCATGAAGGTTCCCAGGGAGTGGAGGAGGAGGCCGACGGGGAAAAGGAGCTGCTGCGGCAAATTATTATTATTATTATTATTATTATTATTATTATTATTATTATTATTATTATTAATTAAATTTCTATGCCACCCTATTCCAGGAACTCAGAGCGGCTCACAGCATAAATAGAAATCCAATATAAAAAACTACATAATACATATATAAAAAATACATATATAAAAAAGAGAACCCCTAAATTAAGAAACCATTCATTCAGCAAACGTACACACAAACATACACTGGCTAGGGGCAAGATGTCAACCGCCCCAGGCCTGTCGGCAGAGATGTGTCTTAAGGAGTTTACAAAAGGCGGAGAGGGTGGGGGTGATACGGATCTCCGGGGGGAGTTGATTCCAGAGGGCCGGGGCCGCAACAGAGAAGGCTCTTCCCCTAGGCCCTGCCAGGTGACATTGTCTGGCTGACGGGACCTGGAGAAGGCCGACTCTGTGGGCCCTAACCGGTCGCTGGGTTTCGTGAGGCAGCAGACGGTCCCGTAAGTAACCTGGTCCGATGCCATGTAGGGCTTTATAGGTCATAACCAACACTTTGAATTGCGTTCGGAGACCAATTGGCAGCCAATGCAGCTCGCGGAGTGATGCCGAAATGTGGGCATTTCTGGGCAGGCCCAACACTGCTCGCACGGCTGCATTCTGCATTACCTGAAGTCTCCGAACGTTTTTCAAAGGTAGCCCCATGTAGAGAGCATTGCAGTAGTCGAGCCTCGAGGTGATAAGGGCATGAGTGACTGTGAGAAGAGACTCCCGGTCCAAATAGGGCTGCAACTGGTGCACCAGGCGAACCTGGGCAAATGTCCTCCTCGCCACAGCCGAAAAATGATGTTCCAAATTTAGCTGTGGATCGAGGAGGACGCCTAAGTTGCGGACCTTCTCCAAGGGGGTCAAAAGCTCTCCCCCAGGCTAATGGACGGATAGATTGAAATATCTTTGGGAGGCAGAACCCATAACCACTCCGTCTTGTCGGGGTTGAGTTTGAGCCTGTTGGCACCCATCCAAACCCTAACAGCCTCCAGACATCGGCACATCACTTCCGCTGCTTCACTGAAATGACACGGGGTGGAGATGTAAAGCTGGGTATCATCAGCATACTGATGATATCTCACCCGTGTTGATGGATGATCTCACCCAGCGGTTTCATGTAGATATTAAACAGCAGAGGGGAGAGGACCAATCCCTGAGGGACCCCACAAGGGAGGAACCTAGGGGTCGACCTCTGACCCCCCGCCAACACCGACTGCGACCGACCAGTGAGGTAGGAGGTGAACCACTGCAAAACAGTGCCCCCAACCCCCAACCCCTCCAGTCGGTGCAGAAGGATACCATGGTCAATGGTATCGAAAGCCGCTGAGAGGTCAAGTAGCACCAGGATAGTGGAAAATCCCCTATCCCGGGCCCGCCAAAGATCATCCGTCAGCGCGACCAAAACAGTTTCTGTGGAGTAGCCGAGCCTGAATCCTGACTGTTGAGGGCCCAGATAATTGGCCTCATCCAAGGACCGTTGGAGCTGGAGTGACACCACCTTCTCAACAACCTTCCCTATAAAGGGAAGATTGGAGACAGGACGGTAGTTGTTTAATACAGCTGGGTCCAGGGAAGGCTTCTTGAGGAGGGGGCACACAATTGCCTCCTTGCAGGGAGCTGGAAAGGACTCTTCCCTCAAAGAGGCGTTGACAATCTCCTGAACCCAGCCCTGCGTCACCTCCCTGCTTGCCGAAACCAGCCAGGAGGGGCACGGGTCCAATAAACAGGTGGCAGAGATCACAGCTCCAATGGCCTTGTCCACTTCTTCTGGCGCTTTATCCCCCTGAGTTCCTCAGTAAACCAAGGAGATTTCCTGGGTCTGCTACCACAGACAGGTCGCAGCAGCGCAATCCGGTCAAGAGCCCCCTTCGCAGCCATATTCCAGGCCGTAACCAGGGACTCTGCTGAACTGTGAATGAGAGAATCCGGTATTTCCCCAAGCGTCCTCTGAAAACTCTCTGGATCCATCAGACGTCTGGGGCGGAACCACCTAATCGGTTCCACCTCCCTGCAGAGTAGGATTGGAGCCTTAAAAACAAGCCGTAGCAGAAAATGATCTGACCATGACAAATCTTCCAAGGCGGCAGCAAACAGCCACTCAGGCTTGCCTACCTCAGCCTGCTTCGGGAGGCTGGAGTTGAGGCTTCTGGCTCACTCTGGGAGGGGTGCTTGGAAAAGAGAGGATGAGAAGCGGAAAGTGGGAGAAAGGACTTCTTCCAGCTCTCTGGGGTTCTTTCACTGGGAGGGCGAGGAAGCAGCAGTTCTGCTCCGTGGGAGGTGGGAGCAGGCGGCCTCTCCTTCAAGCTTCGCCAAGTGACTCCAGGAGCGAAGCGAGCTCTGAGTCCCCGGAATGTCAACTTTGCAAAAGAGGGAGGCGGTGGTGGGATTAAAATAAAATGGGAGGGGGGAGGTTGAGGAAACCCAACAGATGCCTCTATCAGAGGGCGAGCAAGAAAGGCAAGATCAGGGAGAGGAAGAAAGCTTTCGGGGCACAGACATAGCTGACTCCTCCTCATCTCCTGCCCTTGCTGCATCTCCTGTGGAGACACGTTTGTGTCTCTCTGTGTCTGTCTGTCCCACTCAAAGCCATCCTGCAGCTTGATCCTTGAAGCGATTTCAATCAGCCCCTTCATTGCCAAGCGTCCCCATGGAAGTCAATGAAGGTCCATGGTGACTTGAAAGGTCAACCGTGTTGCTTCCAAGTTTGTTGGTTTTACTGGCGAGCCACCGCCTTTGCCTCCTTGGCTTTGGCATCAACACAGATCACTGAGCAGGAGGATTGATTAGTGTGGGTCTCTCCTGGCCAAAGTAGCGATGGATGGAATGGGACCTTGCCTGATCTTTTGTCCAAACTCAGACAGGTGGGTCTCCTGGCCTTTTGAATCGGCGCGGACCTCCATTGACTTCCATGGGGACGCTTGGCAATGAAGGGGCCGATTGAAACCGCTTCAAGGATCGAGCTGCAGGATGGCTTTGAGTGGCAGAGAGAGACACAGAGAGAAGCAAACGCATCTCCACAGGAGATGCAACAAGGGCAGGAGATGAGGAGAAGGAGGAGGTGGCTTGTTGGTAAACCAACGGACTTGGAGGTGCTGCGGCTTTCTGGGACACCCCGGGATCTTACAGAAGACCCAGCTCAGACCCAATTCCCTGCCCTGCCCATCTGGAGACCCCACCACAGTCCCCCCTGCAAACCAGCCTGCAGGATACTCAGGGGGGAAGAAGCCCAGCACTGGGCCATGGGGGAAGCCAGGCTCCCAGGACCCCCTGCTCCAAGGAGAGGAACTCCCCCGGCCAACATGCGCCGATCCTTCCAGGTGGCCCTTCTTCCCTCCAGCTCTGGGGCTCTACAGCGCTCGGCTTCCTCTCCCCCCCAGCCCTGAGCCAGGCTCCCCAGGAAGCTGCAGGACCCCAGCAGGTGTGGGGATGGCCTGGGGAGGGGTCCTCCTGCTCCAGTTGGGTACCCCCCTCTTTTCAGAAACAGCACCCAAAAGGAAAGGAAGGACGGAGCAAGCTTTGCCCATGGGGGATCAGGCGCTCGTTGCCTACCTCTTTCCTGGGCGGGGATTGCCAGCCTCAGCAAATCCACCGGGCTGGTGAGATGTCCCTTGAGAGAGCAGCTGCCGTCACCTCCCCTCCCATCTCCCGGTGGGCTTCAGGGGAAGCGTGGGACTTCGGGGGGGGGCATTCCTGTTCAAAGTGAGCTGTGCGCCTTCAGGGCTTGGGAGACAGACCAACGCTGAGCCTAACCAGGCAAACTCCTTTCCTGGGGCTTCAGTTTGTGGGAGTGCTGGCCTGCTCAGGGAGGCACCAGTGGCCGCTCCCAGGGGGGACCCCGGGGCTGGCCTGCCCGTCTCCCTGGCCACATGCGTCTCGTACAGGGCCAGCCCAGGAAAGGGACTTCTACCAGGGGGCAGGGCGCCCGGGCGCAGGACCAATCAGGAGCCCCACAAGGGGGCAAGTCCACATGAAAGAGAAAGAGAGAGAAGGGAAGCACAAGTGCCTCCCCCCCTCTCTCTCTCTCTCTCTGCAAATGGTGGAGGAGGTTCCGGAGCCGCAGGAGAAGGCCCAAAGAGCCGCATGAGGCTCCGGAGCCGTGGGTTGCCGACCCGTGGTATAGGGTTTTCTGCCTGAGCAGGGGGTTGGACTAGAAGACCTCCAAGGTCCCTTCCAACTTTATTGTTATTGTTGTTGATATTGTTGTTGTTGTTGTTTTTATTATTATTATTATTATTATTATTATTATTATTATTATTATTATTATTATTATTATTATTATTATTATTATTATTATTATTACAGAAGTCCTAGCCCAACAGAGTATATAACAACCATTCCTTCTATTGCAGGGGTGTCAAACTGTCGGTCCATGGGCCAGACGCCTCATCAGGAAGCCATGCCTACCCCATTGCTGACAATGGCAAAACTGTCCCGATACGTTGCGTGATGTCACGTGACATCGCAAGTTTGACATGTCTGTTCTATTGCTTCCCATATGTAAACTTTTAAGTAGATTATAAAGGAAAAGATTTGCTGGAGCAAAGGATATTGGTTCAGGAAAGCAGCAGATTCTTTGTGCTGTTGTATTTGTTTGTTACAATACAGCTTAAGCTCAACTAGAAAATATTTTAATATGTGTTTATAAGTCAAATAATCTGTGATATTGCACAATTACTTTCACCAGCAACAAGCAGGAAGTATTGAAGGTGAATTCAGTTTCAAGGGTAAAACATTTTCAGAACATTACACGTAGTTTTTCCTACTATCTGCTGTAGCTCAAGTGAAAGACCAGCGTATGGTATTCATGGTTGTAAAGTTCTGAATGTAATAAAAATTCAATTCCATGTGTTATCAAAAGAACCTTAAGATTAAATAACAGTAGATTAATGCGTGTGTTTATTTAATCAATACTCTGATTTAAGCAGGACTTATTTACTAAAAAATGCATGTCAAAGTGCAATTTAATAATCTAAAGCAGCGATTCTCAACCTGTGGGTAGTGACCCCATTTGGGGTTGAACGACCGTTTCACGGGGGTCGCCAAACACGGCAGTCCGCCATTTTCCCCCCCATTTTTTTCCCCCATTTTTCCCCCCATTTCCCCTCGGCCGTCGCGCGCGCGCCGCGCCTGTGCGATTCGCACCATCGCGCCGCGCATGCGCGGTTTGGGCCGTCATGCGCGCGCCATGCATGCACAATTCGGTCCGTCGTGCGCGCCATGCATGCGCGATTCGGGCCATTGTGTGTGCACCGTGCATGCACGATTCAGGGCGTCGTGCCGCACATGCGCGGTTCAGGCTGTCACGCGCGCACCACGCATGCGCGATTTGGTCCGTCGCGTCACGCATGCATGGTTTGGGCCGTCACGCGCACGCTACGCTTGCGCGGTTAGGCCCGTCACACCGCGTATGCGCGATTCGGCCTGTCGCGCCACGCATGCGCGGCGCAGGTCGGGGTCGCACCGCGCATGGGCGGTGCAGTTGGGGTCTCGGCCTGAAAAAGGTTGAGAACCACTGACCTAGATGAAGACATTTTGCAACAGTTTGCAAGGTGTTCAGTAGAGATTGCAGAGAATGATGTCCTCCTGTTTTACCTTGTCTTGTTGCTGTGCTTTCCTACTTCTCATTTCTACGAGAGCAATGGCCAGTCACTTCCTCTTCTGTGTGTGGGTCTCTAAATTGCACAAAAATATGAACAAAGTAAATTGATGTATATAGAAAGAATAAAAATGCAGATATGCAAGCACAACAAGCAGATTTTTTTTAAAAAAAATCACCTTTCCAGCATACACTTTATTAATAATATTCCTTTGTCAGTGTGGTTAAGTTACAGTGTTTAAGATCTTTCCTTAGCATACAGAAATACCCCACTTCAAAACCTGAAGAGAAACTTTATTTTAAAACGTATTTTCTTGAGCAGGTAATATTCCCCCTCTCTTGTGTGTGGTTGTTTTTGCTTGCTTGTTTTTGTTTTTAAATATAGGGCATTTACTATCGGCTGTCTGCCATCTGAGGATGAAACCTTTCTACCTTAGGTGACTGTAGAACCAGTAAAATTGCAGAAATCTCAGATATTTTTTTTTAAACGACTAGGAGAAAGTTATCTGCTTAAGAAAAGAAACTGTAATTGTTTTTAAAAAAATCTACTGACTTTCAGGGTTGCAACCTTCTTCATGCTAACCAAATTCTTAATAACTGTGCTGTTTCAGCAGTTTGGTATAGGGAGGTATAGAAGCATTAGAGTGCATGAAAAGTGTTGAGTCCACTGAAGGGGCAGTTCTAGCTCTTCAAAGATGTCTATGAGTTGCAGAGCTCTAACTCAGGGGTGTCAAACTCGCAACGTCATGTGACGTGTCACAACGTATCATGACTTTTTTTCTATTGCCAGCCGTGGGGTGGGCGTGGTTTCGGCATGACGCATCCGGCCCGTAGGCCGGCAGTTTGACATCCCTCTTCTAACTGGATGAACAATCAGGACAGCATAACAGGGAGATGTATCCTTCTGAAGTGGAGCAGAGAAACATGCTCTGAGGTTACTTTGGAAATGAATGGTGGATTAATAAAGGATAATATCCTCTATCTATGGAGATTCTCAGTCATCCAGGTCATGGTTGTCCCAAAGGAGCTTTTTCACGAGGCAACTGGACTTTCTTTTTTCTCTCTGAAGATGTTTTGCTTCTCATCCAAGAAGCTTCTTCAGCTTTGACTGGATGGTGGGGAATGAAAGGATTTATACTCCTTGCAGACAGCTGGTCATTTGCATTCTTTTAGAGAGTCATTGATGCCACCTGGAGGCTTATCCGTGTTGTCAGGGTCACCTGTGTAGTGCAAAGGACTGTGTGGAGACTGAAGATAGATTATGTCATATCCTCCCCCTCTGTTGAGAGAGGGCTATTCCATGTTGACACAGATGGCCTCTTTGACCTCTCTTTCAAACCAGCAGTCCTTTCTGTCCAAAATGTGAACTTTGCTGTCTTCGAAAGAGTGGCCTTTGTCTTTTAAATGCAGATGGACTGCTGAATCTTGTCCTGACGGGTTTGTTCTCCTATGTTGTGTCTTGAAACATCTTCAAAGAGAAAAAAAGAAAGTCCAGTTGCCTTGTGAAAACGCACCTTTGGGATAATATCCTCTGTTTCTGTCCTCCCAAAACAGTTCCCTGCCCATTCTGTTGATGGGGGGGGGCCAACTGGGCAGTGCAGATAAACCTTTATTATTTCATACAAAGTGGACTCTGCATAAAACTGTGGTTAAGGCAGAGTGTTTCAACCAAGTTTTACCTGAGTTTTGTTCTCTTGATTCAAACTTTGTTCTTGACATGGTCTAAAGATTACTTTGAAGTTCTCCTTCCTACTCTCCAGTCATAGAAGTGGGAGGTGGGGGGGTCAATAAACAATATATTTCAATAAACAATAACATATATTTCCTTTGGCAAATATAACACTTTCTCCCTAGTTTTACCAAGATGAAGCAAATGATGGATAGTTGGCAGGATTATGTTTGGCTGACAGCAAAAGATCAAGTTTTAAGAGATCAGAAGGACATTGTCAGGCTCAAAAGATTACTTGCTGGCTAGTTGGCAATGAATCATTGCTGTTCAGAGGGCTAAGGATTTCTTTCACTTTCAGAAAGCCTCCAGGCCATCTGAATGCAAAGGATGTGAGTTCTACAATAACATTCTTTGCTCGTGTAACACCTGGTTTAAAAGTTTTTCAGCTGCAATATAAATAGTTTTGTTGAGTAGAAAGAAATCCATCTCTGGATGTATAAATAGCAGGTTGATTCTAGGAACTGTGGTTCACAAATAAGGTTAAACTCTAATGCAGCTTGCTGTTGGTTGAGCGTTCTGTGTAAACCAATATACTTTGACAGGTCTGCACAACGTTTTGTGGTTCATACTTGATATTAAATTGTTATACTAAGGGCTATCCCATCTACCCTTTCTAAAAGCTATAAACTGGACCAAAATAAAAATAATTTTCATTTCATTTCATTTTAATTTAATTATAATTATTTGTAATTCTTACTATTCCTATCTGTTTGTCTGTTTCTCTCTCTCTCTCTCTCTCTCTCTCTCTCTCTCTCTCTCTCTCTCTATCTATCTATCTATCTATCTATCTATCTACAAATATTAAAATTATGATTCAGTAGCAATTTTTGAAAATCTCTGGAGGCCAAGTGGAAGGCTTTCAGTGGCCCTGGGCCTTGTATTGTGTATCTCTGTGGTCCAGATGAGACCACTATAATTTGTTCAAAAATCCATATTTAAACAAACTATGCCTGGTATGATGTGTGAACCCAACCAATAAATATTTGCTAAGGGCAGGAGAGAACAGTATTTCAATCAAGCTAAAGTTCCCAGGATTTTTTTTTAAAAGAGAATAAAGATAGCATCAAAAAAAAAATCTTAAATGGGATAAATTCATGGTGTAGAATTCATATCTTTGGAATGCAGTTTAACACAACTGCTCTAACATTGCTGCCAAGCTGTATATAACTATTGACACAGTAAAACAAACAAGTGTATAAGGAGCAAAATGGAAAAGGCCAGCGCATAGCACAATTCAATATGTGGCTAAAGGAGTGGTGTAAAGGGGAAGGCTTTGGATATATTAGTCATGATGTCTGTAGCTGGTCCAATCAAAAGATGTACAAAAGAGATGGTTTGCATCCATCAAAAAAAGGGACTGAGTTACTCAGATATAAATTCACAGATTTTCTGGAGGAAAATTTAAACTAAACAGTGGGGACAGTGAGTTAATTGATACAGAACAACCCTGTCCCCGGCAATCTAAAAATTATAGGGCTCTCAGTGCATGTAGCATAGATGTGTGTGTGGACAAGAATACCAACCTTGCTGTCAAGCAAAATGAAGCCTCTAATAGCGAGTGCCACACAAAGTGCACTAACCAAATAGGTGGTAAGACAATAGGAGAACTCAGGAACCACACAGGTTATGTAGAAAGTAAACACAGGGCCAGTCACAAAGGACTCAAATGTTTATACACCAATGCACAGAGTATGAACAGCAAACAGGGTGAACTAGAAATTCAGGTTAATGAGTGCAGATATGATATTGTTGCCATTACGGAAACATGGTGGGATGAAACCCACACATGGAACCTACAGCTAGAGGGATTTAAATTATTTAAAAAAACAGACCAAATAAAAGAGGAGGTGGAGTTGCTCTCTATATAAGAAACAACTACATCTCTACAGAAATAGAGCACAACAATGGTAAAAACTGTCTTGAATACATTTGGGTCAAAATAAAAGGGGGGAAAATGACATTGCCATAGGTGTATACTACAAACCACCCAACCAAACAGAGGAAATAGATTAACTTTTTGCTAGTCAGCTAACTAAGGTATGTAGGAAGCACATCACAATAGTAATGGGGGACTTTAACTACCCTGACATCAACTGGGAGACAAATTCTGCACCAAGTGGAAAATAAAACAGGTTCCTGGCAAACCTAGCAGACAACTTTGTCTCCCAAAAAGTAGAGAAGGGAACTAGGGGATTAGCCATTTTGGATCTAATTCTCACTAACAGAGATGAAATGAAAGAAGGTGTTGAAGCCATAGGAACCCTGGGAGGAAGTGATCATGCAATATTAGAATTCAATATTATGGAAGCACAAGCATTAGAACACAGTCAAACTAGAGTCTTGGACTTCAAGAGAGCTAATTTCAACAAACTTAGAGAGGGCTTGGGAAGGATTCCATGGATGAGAATCCTCAAGGGGGAAACAATTCAAGAAGCTTGGGAAATTTTGAAAAATGAGATAATAAAAGCACAATCTAGCACAATACCAACAAGGAGGAAAAACAACAGCTCTCAAAAGAAATCAGCATGGCTGCATAAAGAACTCTCTGACAAATTGAAAGATAAAAAGGACAAGTATAGAAAGTGGAAAGAGGGGCACATAACTAAGTCAGAATATCAGCAAGTAGCCCGAGCCTGCAAAGACAAAGTGAGGAAAGCTAAGGCTCAAAATGAACTAAGGCTTGCAACCAAAGTCAAAAATAACAAAAAAAGTTTCTTTCAACATGTAAAGAACAAGAAAAAAGTGAAGGAAACTATTGGTCATTAGTGGGTGAAAGTGGCAAGAAGGTGACAAGCAACAGGGAGAAAGCAAAACTATTTAATTCCTTTTTTGCATCTGTCTTTACACAAAGGGAAAAAAACAGACCAACCTATCAAAAATAATGCCATAAAAAAACAAAATAGAAATACCAGTTAAGATAGGCAAGAAAATGGTAAGTGAACACCTGTCCAGCCTAGACGAGTTCAAATCACCAGGACCAGATGGATTACACCCCAAGGTTCTTAAGGAACTGGCAGATGTGATCTCAGAACCACTGAACTATATTTTTCAAAGATCCTGGAGCACAGGGGAACTACCAGAGGACTGGAAAAGAGCTGATGTAGTTCCCATCCTCAAAAAAGGGAAAAAATGTACCCAGGAAATTACAGACTTATCAGCCTGACCTCAATACCTGGGAAGATTCTGGAAAAGATAATCAAACAACGAATCAATGAACACTTAGAGGCAAACAAAGTCATTACTAAAAGCCAACATGGGTTTATCAAAAATAGATCATGCCAGACAAATCTTATTGCATTCTTTGATCAAGTGACAAAGTTAGTGGATCAGAGGAATGCTATGGACATAATTTACTTGGACTTCAGTAAGGCATTTGATAAAGTAGATCACAACCTACTACTTTATAAGATAGAAAAATGTGGGGTAGATAGAATCACCACCAGATGGATCTGTAGCTGGCTTACCAACCGTACTCGGCATGTGGTCCTCAATGGAACCGCATCTACATGGAGGGAAGTGTGTAGTGGGGTGCCCCAGGTCTCTGTTCTGGGCCCAGTGCTCTTCATCAACGGTTTGGATGAGTTGGGGAACTCATCAAATTTGCAGACGACACCAAGCTGGCAGGAATAGCCAACACTCCAGAAGACAGGCTTAAGATACAGAAGGATCTGGACAGACTTGAACACTGGGCACTATCTAACAAAATGAAATTCAATGGTGAAAAAAGCAAGGTTCTACATTTAGGCAAGAAAAACCAAATGCACAAATACAGCATAGGTGGCACCTTGCTCAATAGTAGTAACTGTGAGAGGGACCTCGGAGTCCTAGTAGACAATCACCTAAATATGAGCCAGCAGTGTGCTGCAGCTGCCAAAAAGGCCAACACAGTGCTAGGCTGCATTAACAGAGGGATAGAATCAAGATCACGTGAAATATTAATACCACTTTACAATGCCTTGGTAAGGCCACACTTGGAATACTGCATCCAGTTTTGGTCACCACGACGCAAAAAAGATATTGAGACTCTAGAAAGAGTCCAGAGAAGAGCAACAAAGATGATTAGGGGACTGGAGGCTAAAACATATAAGGAACAGTTGCTGGAATTGGGTATATCTAGTTTAACGAAGAGAAGGACGAGGGGGGACATGATAGCAGTGTTCCAATATCTCAGGGGTTGCCACAAAGAAGAGGGAGTCAAGCTATTTTCCAAGGCGCCTGAAGGCAGGACAAGAAGCAACAGGTGGAAACTAATCAAGGAGAGAAGCAACCTAGAACAAAAGAGAAACTTCCTGACAGTGAGAACAATTAATCAGTGGAACAACCTGCCTCCAGAAGTGGTAAATGCTCCAACACTGGAAGTTTTTAAGAAGAGACTGGACAGCCATTTTTCCGAAATGGTATAGGGTTTCCTGCCTGAGCAGGGGGTTGGACTGGATGACCTCCAAGGTCCCTTCCAACTTTACTACTACTACTACTACTACTACTACTACTACTACTACTACTACTACTACTACTACTACTATTATTATTATTATTATTATTATTATTATTATTATTAATTGGGTATGTCTAGTCTAGTCTAATGAAGACCAGGGGTGACATGATAGCAGTGTTCCAATATCTCAGGGGCCGCCACAAAGAAGGAGTCAAGCTGTTCTCCAAAGCCCCTGAAGGCAGGACAAGAAGCAACGGATGGAAACTAATCAAGGAGAGAAGCAATCTGGAACTAAGGAGAAACTTCCTGAAATTTAGAACAATTAACCAGTGGAACAACCTGCCTCCAGAAGTTGTGAATCCTCCAACACTGGAAGTTTTTAAGAAGAGACTGGAGAACCATTTGTCTGAAATGGTATAGGATTTCCTGCTTAAGCAGGGGGTTGGACTAGATGACCTCCAAGGTCCCTTCTAAGTCTTTCTATTCTATTCTTGCACAGGAGTTGCTATGTTAAATATTGTTAAATGTTATTTTTGTGGTACAGAAAGATGCCATCCTAGCATTTAATTTTGTTAGATTGCAGGATATGAATAAGCAAAGTGTGAAAAATATCTTCTGAGGTACCATTTTGCAGCAGAAGATAAATAACATTACCTTTGGGAAGCTTTCTTTAGGGACTATCCAGTGATGGCTCTGATTGTTTAGCAGAGATAATGGACACATTTGTCATCTCTTTTTGTCATTTGCGAAGCTACTCCATTTAAAATAATTGTTAGCAGGAAAAAAATATTGCAAGACAAAAGACATTCAAAAAAGAAGATTGTTTCTTTTCCCCTGAATGCATCACTAGAGAGGGAGGCTGTATTTGGTGGGAAAGAAATTGAAGAAAGACAGTCTCACAAGTAACATGGCCCCTTGCCATGTAGAGCTTTAGAGGGTGACAATCAGGCTTTGAATTGCAGCAGAAGCTTAGTGGGAATCGAACTGCCTAGACAGCTCACCAAAATGGTTTTATCTGCTATTTTAATTTTCATTTTATGGATCTTCATACTCAAAGCAAAGTAGCTAGTATTGATGGCATTCTTCATCCATACCATACCCTGGAGAAAAGCAAAGAAAACTGCACTGTGTTGGTGGGACTAATAAAGGTAGTTCTCAATTATAACCATGTATTTAGTGACTGTTTGAAGTTACAACACCTCTGAAAAAAGTGACTTATGACCAATTTTCATACTTATGGCTGTGTTGTAGCATCCCCATGGTCAGGAGTAGGCAACCTTGGCTCTTTTATGACTCATGGACTTTAACTCCCAGAATTCCTGAGCCACTCGACTTCAATTCCCAGACTTCCTGAGCCAGCATAGTTGGCTCAGGAATTCTGGGAGTTGAAGTCCATGAGTCAGAAAAGAGCCAAGGTTGCCTACCCCTGACCATGGTCATGTGATTAGAATTTGGGTACTTGACCACTGGCATTTATTTATGACAGTTGCATTGTCCCTGGGTCATCTGAGCACCATTTGTAACCTTCCCAGCTGACTTTCAACTAACAAACTCAATGAGGAAGCCAGATTCAATTAATGACTGCATGATTCACTTAATAACTGCAGTCTATTCGCTTAACAACTGTGACAAAAAAATAATAATAATCAGGAAATGGGGCAAAACTCACTTAAAAACTGCCTTGAGGAGCAATAGAAATTCTAGGCTCAATTGTGATCATAATTTGAGGACTACCTGTAATAGTGATTAGAGCACAGCTCTTCAAACTTGGCCCTTTTATGACTTGTGGACTTCAACTCCCAGAATTCCTCAGCCAGCATGCCTGGCTGAGGAATTCTGGGAGTTGAAGTCCATAAGTCATTAAAGGGCCAAGTTTGAAGACCCTTGGATTAGAGAAACAAGTGTCTTACAAATAAAAATATATATATACTTCCTGCTGCAAAGGGTTGTTTGTAATTGCTTACCAAGCAATAGAGCAAGTATGGGATTCTAAACACAAGGAAAAACAAGAAGCCAGCACTTCAGAAAATGTCATATGGTGCCAATCAATACCTTTGCTTTTAATGTAGAGCAGTTGGGAGAAAATACAATGTTCCTTACTTTTCCTAAAAAAGGAAAAAGCATTTAATTGAACAGGAAGAAGCAGAGTAGCATTCTATCAAGAGAACAAGCAGCACCTGATTGTGGTTCAGGGGTCTCTGGGTGATGTTCCAAAGACAAAGCAAGAGATTCATACTGTAATGTCATGCCAAGTATCTTTTTTTATTAAGCAGTAGGACAATGGAACAATTTGTACTCTTTTTCAAATTGTGAACATTCTCAAAACAGATGAATTCCAAAATGCCTGGGCTAAAATAAGAAACATCTCCTATCTAAGCTTCATTAAAATCAATCAAACTTACTTCTAAGCAGTGCTTTTTTTGTCATAGAACGCACTGGAACAGAGTTCCAGCACCTTTTTTCGATGGATTTTCCAGGTTTTAAAAGTAACTTTTGAAAATTTGATGTTTGGTCCACGTGGACTTGAATCACCCTGTCGAATGTAGCAGGTTGACGGCAAAATCATTAAAATCTCCCCCAGAGAAAGAAATATTTTTGGAAATATTTAAAAGGCAGAATATGTTTCCCTAAACAATTTTAAAAGCAGAAACCAATCCCGCCCCCAAGTGTCTCTGTCCCAAACAGAAACCAAGTCT
The DNA here is from genome assembly GCA_034064705.1 of Bothrops alternatus. Taxonomy (NCBI): domain Eukaryota; kingdom Metazoa; phylum Chordata; class Lepidosauria; order Squamata; family Viperidae; genus Bothrops; species Bothrops alternatus. The sequence goes on from JARGCV010000033.1 coordinate 8,138,005, forward strand.
GCAGAATTGCAGATGTGATAATCTTGTCAGAAAAACTGGAGTCAGAAAACTGGGATTAGGAAGAAAAGTCCCTAGAATCAACAACCCCTCATACCAAAAATCTAAGAGTCATCAGCCACAGCCCCAGGGAAGCAGGATATGACTTTTGGGACATAATAGGATTAACCCACCACCATCAGAATACCAGAAAGGCACACTCAGACTCAGGTCAAAGTTTATGCCACAGGAACAACTCCAAACAAAAGGCTCCAGTGGGTACAAAAACCCACTCCCTACATGTGCTCACTCTCTTTTCTTCCAGAGTCATCTTTCTGTCTGTCTCTCCTCTTCAATAAACTGCAACCTTCTTCTAAAGCAGTTGCCATTTTGTTTATTCCCGGCTTGGACTGAACCATGATGAAGATTTCTCCTACCACAAAATGGTGCATGCGGGCTGCTTGTGTGTCGAGTCCGATGCATGCGTACTTAATCTGCACTGGTTGTGATGGTGCTTGTGGCACTGCTTGGCTTGTGATTGGTCATGTGGTCACACACTAACTAAGTGCTTACTTCAGACGGTGACCATTATGTTTCGTTACACAACTGACGTGTGTGTGTGTGTGTGTACAATGATTGACTACATGTGAAAGGTAAACAATTTCTTTATTTTAAAAAATCGTTGGTCAATTGAAAATCTTTTCTAAATTTTTAGTGCAAAAGTGTGACCCCAAATTTAAAAATGAAAAAAAAAATACTAATTACTTCTCAAAGAACTGAATATATAATTTTTTAAATAAAAGATTAACAAGATGTGAGTTCCCGCACCTTTTTTCTTACAAAAAAGCACTGCTTCTAAGTAATATGGTAATGAATGCACCCCCCCTTTATTAGGCAAAAGAGACCATTTGATGTTGTTTAATTGTCAGTGAAGGTCTGTTGATGGAAATGGAAACACGTTCTTCAAAGGTAGTTTCTGTGGAATGTTCTGAGCAGAAATAGCAGTTCAAATAGGTGAGCTGGGCAAATTGAAGGAAAGAGCTTTTCAGAGTAATGGAAAGAAAAGTGAGGGAGAGTGAGAATGAAGGAAGGAAGGAAGAGCTACCCTGTATAATTCTGTCTTGACATCAGAATGGAAAATCTACAGGAAATCTTGAAGTAATCAACATTCCCCAAACTGGCTAAGGATTTTAAGAACCGAGGTCCCCTGGTTGAGTGGAAGCTATTCTAAATTATGCAATTTAAAAAAAAAAACAAATCTTTCAATTACTTTTTAAAAGAGATTATAATCACTGCTTCTACAACAAAAACATTTCTTTCTATAATATACATTTCATTAAGTATCCTTCATAAACTCGAGATAGAGCTTTTTATGATAGCCTACTTGAATACCACAAATCTGCTGTTATTTTTGATGTTCTGGAACACAAATGCAGAATTTCAATAATGAGATCTATAGAGAATAGACTAATGGTGAAACTGTGTGAAGTAAAAAGACAATAAAGAAAAATATTCGTTTTCTGTTCCCACATAATATCATTGTAATTCTGGAAATATTATTGTATCGATCGAAAAAACCCACCATTTTAAAACTCCTGTGTGTTGTCCCCTAGATGAAACCACACTAGATTAAGTACCTCTACCTCAGTTATGAAATAATAGGAATAATAAGAAAGATACAGTAATATTAAATTACTGTAAGTTGACAACTTTTGCAAAAAATATGCCAGACTTTTATCAAGTTTAATAAAGAAAAGTCTCCTAGCTTGCATATGATAATCTTCATGCAGAACAAGATACTTGCAAAACAAGAAATAACAATGGCAAAAAAATAAAATAAAAATAAAAATAGAGGCGGCTAATAATACCTTTTCTGATTCACTAAAATGCCTGGCAGGAAGATTGCTGAACACATCACACTATTGATTCAGCTCTTCTCTTGTTAAACTTGATTCTCTCCATGACTCCTAGGTTTGCCCAAATGGAAAATTAATTTATCTTAGCCAAGTGCTTTGAGAAGGCAGAATGTCTTGGCAGCAACAGAAGGAGCAAGGGGAGGAAACACCTCAGTTACTTAAAAGTTGATCTAGTCGGAGCCTAGAAGCAAAAAGTTTTACTATCCATGGAGCTACAATGGCACGGATTTTAGCATCTTCTTGTTTTAGCTCAGATTTGTCATATAAACTAGGCCATGAAAATGCAATGCTTTCTTTCATGATTCAGATAACTCATTCTGCACGCTGCAGCCTGTCATCTCTGTGGGCTACACCCTTCATTTAAGACAGTGATGAGGATTACTGAATATCTTCTATTTCAAGTAAAGTAGGTGTGGTAGGCATAATGCTGGCAAGTTTCCCACTGCAATCCTGAGGCAGGGATAATCTAATGGATCTTGCAATATTGATATGCCTGTCTCTTTTTGTTTCATCTATCAAATCTTAGAATCATGGCAGCAAAGTCCAACAAAGTGTTGGTTATGACCTATAAAGCCCTTTATGGCAATGGACCAGGTTACTTGTGGGATTGTCTTCTGCCTCATGAATCCCAGCGACCGGTTAGGGCACATAGGGTTGGCCTCCTATGAGTCCCGTCTACTAGGCAGTATCATCTGGCAGGACCTAGGGCAAGGGCCTTCTCCGTCGTTGCCCCAGTCCTCTGGAACCAGCTTCCCACAGAGGTTCGCACTGCTTCCTCCCTCCTAGTTTTCCGGAAATTACTGAAGACTCATCTATGCCAACAGGTTTGGGGCGTATGAACTGTACTCTGCCCCTGGGCCTAGGAATGTTTCCCCATCACTGATTGTATCTTGATTCTGATTGTATGTTGTATGAATGTGTTTTAGATTAAATGGTTAATTGTTATTGTTAAATTTCTTATCTGTTATTGCATTATTGCTGTAAGCCGCCCTGGGTCCCAGGAGAAGGGCGGCATAGAAATTTAATAAATAAATAAATAAATATCCAGGGAACATCTGGTTTCAGAATGTTGCTTTATTTCAAGAATAATTTGTATCCCTAATTTTCCAACTGTATATGAAGATACTATAAAAATGTCATTATTCTTGATGATGTTTTCAAGTAATTTCCCAAATTATTTACTGTTATAACGAATGGTGCTAATGTCACCATCGTAAGTTCTAATTCTGTTACATATGTAAGAATGTGATCCTTCTTCTGAGAAAACACTTTTTAAGGTCACATTACATGCTGTGTAAATCCAGTCTAAATATCTTAGAGACAAGGGTATCTCAGAGACGAAAGCAGCTGAAGATCAACTCCTGGGAAGAAAAAATTAAAATTTCAGTATCCTACCTCTTGGTTCCATATAGTCAATCTGAAGCCACCAACCACTGTTTTACTAGATGAAAGGAATCCCGCCGTTCAGAATATCATATAATGGCAGGTTTGCAGGACTTATTTAACTGTGAAAATGGGACATCTCTAAGTATTATGTCAAGTCCCTAGCAGCTGCTCAAACAAGAAAACTAAATTCTTACAGTCTTATTAACCAGATTTATTGAAACGGAAAAGGGGGATTAGGTTACAAGATCTTTAGCAACCAAATAGGCTTACCTAGATTATCTGGATCCTTCACAGTGATTTCGATCTGGGATCAGCACCGAGATAACATTGATTATCCTTTTTGATATCTGACATTGATATTTTGATTAGACAGAGATAATCCAGTTCTCTAATTTCTTCTTGATCTCACAGTGACTTTCTACACTATTAATCACAGTATTCTTGTGGACTGGCTATAATGACTGGGAGACATGTCATTGTGAGATTGTCTTCTTTTCTCTAAGATTGGTGTTGATAATAGGGAGAGGTCAAACGTAAGGACTCTGTTTTTTTTCCCCCTCGTGCTGTATTTTGACATTCTTGCATCTCCTGTTTAACATCTACTTGAATTTGCCGGGTGAGGTTATCTATTGGTACAGGGTCATATATTATCAGCATGCTGATAATACACGGTTGTATTTTACAACCTCTGGCTGACCAAGTGATGCTGTTGAAGTCCTCTCATAATGCTTGGACGCTGTGGAGCTCTGCACGGGGAAGCCCAAGCTTAAACTCAGGTAAGAGTTCACAACCATCTGGCTTTGATGAGTTCTCAGCCTCTTATGGGGCTGTGCTGTCCTTGACTGAACTGGAGTTCAGTTTGGGGGGGTCTTCCTAGACTCACAGCTCTTGTAACTAAGAAAGACTGTGCACAGATCTTTCTTGTGTACCAACTGTGATCTTTCCAGGAGGAACTTTTCAGTCACTTTTTCTCCAAGCATCTCAGATGTAAACTACTACAATATACTACAGTGGTCTTTAAGATGACTTGGAAGCTATAGTTTATCCATAATGCTGTGGCACAGATAGTTATGGGTATGCCATAGTATGGCCATGTCACACCTTTAGTACACAAGTTGCATTAGTACCAATATGCCTCTGGTGCAATTTAATGTTCTGGCCATACATTTAAGCTCTTCATAACATAAGGCCTAGGTATTTGAGTGCCTGTCTTTTTCCAACTTTTTCTGTCTGTCCCCTAGGATCGGACAATGGATACCTGTTTTGGGTCCCATTGGTTGAGCTGTGTCATCTTGTGGGACTCAGGGTGCATAGGGTCACGATACCTGCACTTTAGGACAGCATTCCCCTGAGATCTAGGCAGCTCTTGTTCTGCTGTACTTCAAGAAATTATTGAAAACTTTCCTCTCAGACTTTGGTTTAGGATAGGGGTGGACCCTCTATGGCAGTGGTTCTCAACCTTTTTAATGCCACGACCCCAACCAGTCGTAAGTCGAGGACTACCCAACCGGTCGTAAGTCGAGGACCCCAACCGGTCGTAAGTCAAGGACTATTTCCCTGCCTGGGAGCACCGTGCATGCGTGGTGCCGCCGCCTGCGCCGGCCGAGGCGTAGCTGGCAAGGGGCAGCGACAGCGTAGCGCGACCACCGGCTGGGCCACCAGCTGGCCCAGCCCAAGGGAGGTAAGGCACCCGCCAGGCCCCACGCACATCAGCAACCCTCCCTGTGCCCGCCGGCCTCCCACCTCCCACCTCTGGCCCTCTTTTACTTACATTTTTAGTAGTTGCTCAGCAGGGAGGGGTGGAAACTTCCAGGCAACTCGCCTTCGCTGCAGACAACTTGCAGCACCGTTTGCAGACTGGGACTTTTAGCGGGCTCAGCAGGGCAGAGACAGCCTGGACAATTCCTATTGGCTTTTGAAAGCCAATAGAATTAGACTCTATTCAAGAGAGTCTATTCTATTGGCTTTCAAAAGCCAATAGAATAAGAGGGAGTAGCACAGCTAAGGAAAAGGGGAAAAAATGGCGGACTGCATTGTTTGGCGACCCCCGTGAAATGGTCGTTCGACCCCAAATGGGGTCACGACCCACAGGTTGAGAACCACTGCTCTATGGAATAGATGCTTATTTTAGTGGTTACAGTTTTCTTTTGATATGATTGGTTGTTATTTTTGGTTTTAATATACTTTAAGGGCTCTCTATATTATTCAGTATGTCTCCTGGAGCAGCCCTAGAAATGTGAATTATAAATTAATATTTCAACACTCATTTATCTGTAGGAACAGGGATTTCTTAATCCCTTTGCTAACTGCCTGTGATGCAATGAGGAAATGGCCACCAATATGCAGATGTCCTGAACTAATATGTTTTGTAAATTGTTACTCTCTTTCCCAGGTTCTGAAAAGCCCCTTATACTAGCGGCCCCCAACCTTTACGGTTTGGCAGCCCAGCCGGGCGGGAGAGAAGAACCGGCCTGCCACTCAAGCAAGTCAAGCTGCATATCTGTGCACACATGCACCCACCAGTCGCTCGCACAGCCTGGTTCCAAACACAGCCGTGGCTCGGGAGTGGTCCACAGCCTGGGAGTTGGGGATCCCTGCCTTATACTATTGTCGTGGTCATTTCATCTTCCTCCCTGCACCCCTTAGCCAGATGGGTGCATAAAAGGGAGGCAAAAACCAGTAGAAAGTTGCGCTGTTCATGATAGCGTTGACCCTAATCAAAGAACCTCTGATTTCCTTTAAAAAAAATCACTCTGTGGGAAACAGATAAAATTGGGAACTTTACTTAAATAAGCAAAAGTATTCTCTGTCTGCTGAGACTAAAAAATTGACTGGCAAGTGATCAGGTCATCCAGCTCATTTTGTATATTGCCATTTCACTAAAGTAAAGCCAGTTAACTGAGAGATGCTATGATTCAATAAATCAGGTTGTATTAAAACAGCCAATCTGTAATTCTGGCTTTATTATTCCAATTATTAAGTAATATGTACTTGAAAAACCAAATTTTTCTTCCTCTTTAATGGATTTCTCCACTAGAGTCCATGCCAGTATATTTAAGGTATTTTTTAAAATGTTAGAATATATAGAACCACCCCAATTATGTGGAAAGCTCCTTTCTTCTAACTGTCTTTCAAGCTTTTTCTCCAGTCCAAAATACATCTAGTGTTAGAGTTTGCTAGACCAGGGCTTTTCAATCTTTTCACCCATTGTACCACTTTTCGGATATGGCAACATCCGAGTACCACCAGTCACCTAGCAAGGTGTCAAAAACTTGATGACCAAAAAAAAAAAGAGGAAAAAAGTGATAAAGTACAGGTAGTCCTCGACTTACAACAGTTCGTTTAGTGACTGTTCAAAGTTACAATGGCACTGAAAAAAGTGCCACCCAAGCAACAACCGAGCAAGACACCTGCCTGCTTGCCCGGCAGTGCTCTTCCTCCTGTCCGAGGTTTTCATTGTTGTGAGCATTTCTTTTTTTTTTAATAAAATTTTATTAATTTTTATAATTATAAATAACAAAAGAAGAAAAAAAAATCACATTAAAACAACTCAACTGAATAAAAACATTTACAACTTTTTCAATCACAAGAACAAAACATAAAAACTTAACTAAAATAGTTAAGTTAACTACGGGTATTGCTCTGCGGCACCCCCAACCACATCCCCCTCCACCTTTCTCCCTACCTCTACCTCTATCCACCCACCATCTCTAGCCCCACTCTCTCCTCCCCCTCATGCCACCTCCCTACTTCCCTCAACCTTCACTCCTCAGTCTCATCCCCTCCAGATGTGGTACAAGGTGCCGCAGAGCAACCCATCCTTTATCAAATATCATGTTACAGTTGAGAAGATTATAGAAACCCCTCCTCCCCCACCCCCCCACCCCCGACTTCCCAAAGTGAATACAGGGTAAAAAAAAACACAAGAAAACCCACTAAACTACACCAAGATATTATATAAATCCTATTAAAAATTTAACTACATTTTTCAATCCAACATATAAATATTTAACTATATACTAAATACAATTTCTTAAATTGATATTTCCTTTGTATATAATCTATCCATTTTTTCCAGTCCAACATATATTTTTCATTTGAATGATCCTTCAAATATGCAGATATTTTAGCCATTTCTGCCAAGTTAATAACTTTTAAAATCCATTCTTCAATAGATGGTACTTCTGGCGTCTTCCAATATTGTCCCACCAACAATCTTGCCGCTGTAATCAAGTTCAAAATTAAATTCATCTCTATGGTGGTACAGTCTTTTATAATACCTAACAAAAACAACTGTGGTAAAAATTCGATACGCTTTTTCAATATATTTTGAAGTATCCACCATATTTTTATCCAAAAAGCCTTAATTTTTCTACAAGTCCACCATACATGAAAATAAGTAGCGTCCATAGATTCACATCTCCAACACTTAGGTTGTATATCCGGATACATAGATGATAATTTTTTCGGGTCTAAATGCCATCTATAAAACATTTTATAAAAATTTTCTCTTAAATGTTGCGCTTGTGTAAATCTTACATTTTTAACCCAGATCCTCTCCCATGTTACCATCATAATTGGTTGTCCAAAATTATGTTCCCACTTAATCATACAGTCCTTAACTAATTCAGTTTCAGAGTCAATTTCAATTAATGCATTATATAGTCTTTTAATATGCATAGGCCTTTGATCTCTAACTTGTTTAATTAAATTTTCATCTGTTGAAGAAAAGCCTATCTTAAAATCTTTTTGCCACCTAGTCTGCAGTTGTGCATATGGAAACCAAGTATAAACTATTCCTTCTTCCTTTAAAGTATTCGATGATTTCAATAAAAACAAATTCCCTTCTTTAATTAGGAGTTTCTCATAAGACACCACATCTTGAATTTGTTGTCCATTTATATTCTCTATTGCGTGCCTGGGAACTGTCCAGAGAGGAATCTTTTCGTTTAACTTGTAGTAAAACTTTTTCCAGACACGCAGCAGAGCACTTCTCAGTAGGTGCTCTTTGAAACTCCTATCCACCTTTTTGTCATAAACTAAATATGCATGGAAACCATATAGTAAACCGTACCCTTCTATATTCAATATTCTATTCTTAGTTAAATTAACCCAGTCACTTATCGCTACTAAAACAGCAGCATAATAGTATAACTTGAAATTGGGCATTTTCAAACCACCTCTTTTCCTTGTATCCTGAATAATTTTCAATTTAACCCTCGGTTTCTTGCCGTTCCAAACAAATCTATTAATACCTTTCTGCCACTCCTCCAAATTCGCATCCTTTTTAAGTATAGGTAACATTTGAAATAGAAATAAAATTTTTGGCAATACATTCATTTTAACTGCAGCTATCCTACCCAACATAGATAATTGTAATTTTTTCCATTTATCTAATTCTATTTGTGTCTTATTCCACAAAACTTCATAATTATTCTTATATAGCTTCCCATTAGAAGCTTCAATATAAATTCCTAAGTATTTAACTTTCTTAACTATCTCACAACCCGTTATTCTTTCCAAATCTTGTTTTGAATTATTATCTAAATTTTTAACTAACATCTTTGTCTTAGATATATTTAATTTAAAACCTGATACCCTACCATAATTTTGAATTATCTCCATCAAACTCTGGGCCGACTGTATTGGTTGAGTCAATGTCACCAACAAATCATCAGCAAAAGCACATAATCTATAATCATGTTGTCTAATCTGTATACCTTTTAAATCATCTGAAGCTCTAATCCTATTCAATAAAACTTCTAAGGTTAAAACAAACAACAAGGGGGATAAAGGACATCCCTGTCTAGTACCTTTCTCTATATTAAATAAATCTGTTAAATGCCCATTCACAATAATCTGACCTTTTTGTTTCTGATAAACTGCTAATATGGAATTAATAAATTGATCACCCATTCCCATCCTAACAATTAATTTTTTCAAAAACAACCAATTCAGTCTATCAAAAGCTTTCTCCGCATCCAAAAACATAAGAACTGCAGGCACCTGAATATGCTTATCCAAATATTCCATTATATTAATGAGTTGTCTAACATTAGTTTTCATCTGTCTCCCTTGTAAAAAACCAGTTTGGTCAGAATTAATTATTTGTCTTAAAACTGTCATTAATCTATTAGCCAAAATTTTTGCAAAAATCTTATAATCCATATTTAACAATGAGATAGGTCTAAAATTTTCTACCTGAACATTATCTCTTCCCTCTTTGGGAATTAAAGAAACATAGGCTGTTTTCCATGAGGGTGGAACCTGACCACCCTCTTGTATATTTACAAATAACTCTCTAAGAGGTTCCACCATCTCCTCTTGAAGATATTTATAATAGGTCGCCGTTAATCCATCAGTCCCAGGAGATTTTCCCACTTTCAATTGTTTAATCACTGAAATTATTTCTTCTGATGTAATCAATGCATTTAATCTATCTCTTTGTTCCTCAGTAATTGTCAATACATTTTCATCTTGCAAAAGAATATCTATCTCATTCTCTTGTACCTTCTCTTCAGAATACAACTTGGAGTAAAATTCTAAAAAAGCTTTTTAAATAATTTCTTGCTGAAACACTTCCTTCCCCTTATATTCTATTTTCTCAATTATACGGGATTTTTGTTTCTTCCTTAATATATAAGCCAACCATCTGCCAGGTTTATTGGAATTATAAAATGTATTATGTTTTGCATATTGTATATTCCTGGCGACTTGGTCCGTCATCAACAAATCAAATTGTTTACGTAAAATCTTAATCCCCTCTTTAATTTTTCTATCATCTGGTCTCTTTATTAGTAACAACTCTTTGTTCCTTATTTCCTCTTCTAATTCCTTCCTTTTTTCCTCTTGTTTACGTCTATACCTTTTATTCATATCAATTAAAATCCCCCGCATATAAGCTTTACTAGCATCCCAGACCATTTCTATTGTCGTATCCTTATGCAAATTTAACATAAAAATTCCTTCATAACATTTTTACATTCATTACATTTATATCATATTTAAACAAATTTTCATTAATTCTCCAAGATCTTCTAGGTGTCTGACCAACCATTAGTTCCATCCAAACCGGATTATGATCTGACAAAACATTGGGTAGGATTTTCACCTTCTTTAGTCTAGAAATAAAATCACTTGTAGTTAATATAAAATCAATTCTAGAAAATGATTGATGACTTCGGTTGGTAAGGCGAAAGATTTTTTTGAGAATATTTTGAAGGCTGGTAAACCTCCATCTCCAAGATTAAAAAGGGCAGATTTTCCAAAGGACAGAGATATGGAGTTAAAACAACCAATACAATCTTTGGAATCACAATCCCTGACAGCATCAGGAATTGATAAAGGAGCATTGGTGAAGCTACCAGTGCAAGGTGTCGATCTTTTTCAGCCTTTGGAGGTAGAGAAGTCTAAAGAGCAAAGGCAAACACGTGCAGCTACTAAATGCATGGAACAACGAGAAAAAGAACAACCAGTTCGTACAAAGCAAGTTGTACCTACATCTCCGGAAGCCATGGGAGCAAGACCAAAGAAGAAAATGGTTGAAGAAGTTAATTTGGCCTTGCAAAAGCTTTCTCAAATTGGTCATGTCAAATAAATATTTGACATGGAATGTTAATAGTTTAAATTCTCCACAGAAAAGGAAGAAGATATTTCATTATTTGCAGCAATGTAAAAATGATGTAATTTGTCTACAAGAAATACATATTAGAACTTCTGATCAGAAATATTTGATAAACAATAAATTAGGTACACATTTTGTTGCAGCGGCTGCTGAGAAGAAGAATGGAATTGTTATTTATGTTAAAAATCATATAAGAGCCAAATTAATAGAATCAGACATCCAAGGTAGATTTTTAGCTATTGAAATTTTAATAGATGGGAAGAAAGTTCTCTTGATGGGTATATATGCACCAAATCAACAACAAGGAATATTTTACAAGTTATTACATAAAAAATTAATACAATTTGATTATAGGTCTTGTATTTTAATGGGAGATTGGAATGGTGTTATAGATATTGGTTTAGATAAGAAAAAGATTTTACCTATTCCTCAAACACATTCCATGTTGCCTAAATCCTTTTTTGATATTAAGGATGGCCTTGATTTGATAGACATATGGAGAGAAAGACAGGGCAAGGAGCAAGAGTTTACTTTTTGTTGTGAGCATTTCTGTTGAGGATTGGCTGCGGGGGTGGGGTGGGGTGGGGTGGGGTGGGGGGTGTTTGGTTTTTATTGCCCCCCATCTGCTGGGTGGTTGCAGCAGGTTTTGGTCACTTCACATGACCCTGGGACACTGTGATGTCATAAATATGAATCAATTGCCAAGCATCTGAATGTAAATCACAAGACCCTGGAGAGGCTGCAACATTCCAGCTGATTGGTGCTTCTTCTGGGCTCAGCAGAAGCATCAGGATCAGCACCGAGCTCCAGCTGGAGCCTGGTGCTGATCTTGGCACTTCCACTGAGCCCTGATAGCCCTGCAGCTCCAGCCATCTCTTGCTCAAGCTTGTGCGGTGCTGCCACTGGTTCAGCTCATTCTCCTCCCTCGCTACCACTTTTCTAGGATGGTCGCGTACCACCTGCCAGGTGCCAATGTACCACAGGTGGTACCCGTACCACTGGTTGAAAAGCCCTGTGCTAGACAACCTGTGATTGGTTTGGTCATTCTTCTTTCCATATATAATATAGGCCTGTGCCATTTTCCCTCCCGTGATGACCCTCAGGAAAGGCCCAATGACGCCTCCTCCCCCTCCTCCTTCTTCTCGGCTAATCCATGGAAATGCCTGATACTTTGCTGGGGGAAAGAAGAGCAAAGAAAGAAGCAGTACTTCCTCTTCTCATTCCAGTCTGTCCCCATGGGCCCTCTCCTTCCAGGAAGGAAGATACTCACCCATTGCCATACACTTCCAGCCAGTCCTACCTGACCAGCAGGAATCTCAGTCACTTCTTGCTTTTTTTTAAATCTTTCTATATACTGTAAAATATAAGGTTCCATTGTTTCCCCTCTCTTCTCAACCCTCAAGAGAGCCACAAGTCTTCTTCTTCTCTTCTTCCTCCTCCTTCTCCTCCCTCTGGGCGGACTGCAGAATAGCCTGTCATTTTGTTGTGGGGGAAGGAAAACAAAGAGAGCCATGGGCCACAAGAAATCTGCTTCCAGCTCCCCAATCTGGCAAATGCATAAGGCCCCCTCTTTCCAGATACAAAGAGGGCTCAAGCATAAATTGACAGAACCCCTCAGCTAATCTTACCTCACCAACAGGTATCGCTGACTTGTTTGCCTTCACTAGCCACTAGCATAAAGAGATTTCAAATTTTAGCCTTGTTTCGAAAGCAGCCAATGGCTGCTCACCTGCCAAGCCTTGCTACCAGCAGATTGGCCACAGGAACCAGGGGAAGGAGGGAAATAGGGTGGTAATACACCCCTTCCATCTTCTCTTGCGCCATGCAATCTACGGATTTCTGGGAAGTGGAGTTGGAAGGCATGGTGGTGCTGAAGTGGTCACAACTTTGTCAAATTTCAATCCATGGGAGTCATAGGCCCTGGTGCCAATGCTGCTAACATTGGATGTTCTTGCTTTGACAACAGATGGAAATGCAGCCATTTTGTCTATTGCTTTTAGAGTTAGTTGATGCTGGGAGGGGGAATGTGGATGAGAGTCCAGCTAGTCATAACAATAATAACTCAGCCATGGGAATCCAAGGTCATTGGGCCCAGAGTTGATAGAGTTTTGGCAGGCTGGAGAGCTGGGGAGAAAGCCTGTGCTTCAAGCTAATTGGGGAATGTGATTTATGACTGTTTATTGGAGGAGGGAATTGTGCTTTGATACTTTGTATCCAGGGGAGGGGAATTTAGTTTTTGGTTTCGACCATGTACTGCCGATACTTTGTTTCTCAAATAAAAGATTGTTTAAGGTAAACAATGCCTCGAAGTTCTTTTGAAGAGTTTCATCTGTTGGAACCATGACACCTGGATTTTGGATGCATTCTGTAGTTTAGCCGGTTTGAGGTATTTGATTCAAAAATTGTTGTTCTATGATGCACTGTTTCACCCAACAGGTTATAAAGTACCAGATATGAGAATTTTAGCAGTATATATATATTTGAAAAGAGAAATACTGACAAAAGACTAACAAGAAAGAGTTCTGTCAACCTCAAAATATGAGCAGGGTGGTCCCAACTGTAACCTTGCCCCTTGTGTGTGACCATTCTGGATTTTTCCTCCCCCATGGTGACCCTGTGATGCTGAAATACTCCTGGACATAAAATGGAGCTGAGAGCTATACAAAGATCGTTATTATTGAACTGACACATGATAAGAGATGTAGGTTAGGTTTAGAGCTCTATGTGATGGGGATGCAGCAATCAGACTTTTCAGCGTGAAGAACAAAATATTTTGACAATGGAAAGAGTCCACAGCTTTCTGGCTAGGTTGTTCTGACTTACCAGTGACCTTTGTCTCCCAGGAAGGGAGCATAAAAGAGAAGTGAGAAGATAATTAGTATAGATCTGTTGAGTTTTTCATTAATGTTTCCACCCTGCAGAGATCAAATGGCCCAGCTGTTTCAGCTTCAGCCTTTGAGGATAGAGTTGATGTTCCAAATGAACATTTAATTATATGAATATAAATTAAATCCACATTACCTTGAGCAGAACTTGGCTGTGGAAAAACAGTTAATAAAAATTAACAGCATTTGATGCCATTATCAATAGCTCATGTTTGCCTAAACATGTATGTAACTTAAGAGCTTATACAGGAAACATAAAAATGAGTACTTACTTATTTCCATTATCTTCCTTTTCCTCTCTTTCTTCTTAAAAGTGGGGATTTGCTCCGAGCAAAACAGCAAGTCATCTACAAATGTACAAATGTCTATCTCCTGATTACTCCATTTATTTATAGATCTGTAGGGAGAGGTGTGCATTCCATTCTCTTCCTTCCTACCAATGGTCCCTCATGCGGTTTTTTTCCCACCTGAAGGAAAAAGGTGGTAATATATTTTCAATTACCATAAATTAGTAGGGAGAAAAAAAATGTAATTGAGTATAATGTGCAGTTTTGTCTTCTGAGAAACAAATAATTTCCTGCCTGATTATGCAGCGAAGAATATTGTTGTTCAGTGTTTAAATTCCCCTTTCCTACCGTGTTTCCCCGATAGTAAGACACCCCCGATTGTAAGACGTATCGGGGTTTTCAGGGGGTCGGCTAATATAAGCCGTACCCCGAAAGTAAGACATATTACTCCTGCCCACTTCCGCCTCCTGCTTAAAATACTTAAATACTTAAAATACTTAAATACTTAAAATACTTAAAATACTTAATATACTTAAAATACTTAAAATAAAACTGACAATTGTTTTCCAATCAATATAAGCCGTACCCCGAAAGTAAGACATAGTGGGGCTTTTGGGGATAAAAAGAAAGTAAGACACTTCTTCCTTTCGGGGAAACACGGTATAAGTAGGTTTAGGATAATACACACCTTCTTGTATTACATGCTGTGGGGTAGATTAGAATGAGAATCTGTTAATCAGAGTAATATTAATGTCTGATACCTGATCATGGAACAAAACTCATGGGTTTCTGGACACTTAGCCCTTAATTAAGCTCTCAGCTAGACTTGGCAGAAGACTTCCAAATTATGACTTGGCTATTAGCTAGATTAGAAGTTTTATTAGAAAGAGGACTAAAACACAATGTACTGTAGTTTTCTGCTGTAGTCCAAGGAAGCAAGAGCCCGCATGTAAGTTTAAATTCTAAGCTTTTCCCTCCCACCCTTCTGAATTAATGGGCATTTGGCTGGTCTGTTTGATGGCCTTGTAAGGCAGCTGTGATGTGTCTGCATAATGGTGCTTTCTAGATAGAGAGGCACTGTTTCCCACAGTGAATCCAAACTCGCCCTTTACAAGGGCATTTCGGATCAGGATTTTGCAAAAATGTAGAATGCTGACTGCAATTAAGGTTAAGGGTTTCCCTCCCTCTTTAGATTAAGTGGAATCAAACACATTGGCCTATCAAAAATCTGAGACAGAAAGAATTTAACACTTATCTGAAGTCTAAAAAGTTAGTCTAAAGCAGGGGTCGTCAAACTTGGCCCTTTTATGACTTGTGGACTTCAACTCCCAGAATTCATCAGCCAGGCGTGCCTCGCTGAGGAATTCTGGGAGTTGAAATCCACAAGTCATAAAAGGGCCAAGTTTGAAGACCCCTGGTCTAAAGCAACAATACATAACCTCCACTCTAATACTGTCTAAAATTGTCAAACCATAATTTTCCTAAACCCATAACGGTGTTGCTGCAAAATAGTTCGGAGTAGGCAGCATTAAGGGACCAGATACGATCATGATGAGAAACTCAAATATATGTCCCAAGTGGCCCTCTAGTTGGCCTAGCAACAATTATATGAGATGAGTATGTTCTCCATGCATATTTCAGAGACCAGAGCTCATTTTTGCACATACAGTATCTCTTTCTTCTTTTGAGTCTTTTTGTCTTTTTCTGAGTCTGGTTGACACATGTCATTAGCAACATCAGCATGCAAAGATAGCAGGGTTAGGAGAGCTTCTGGCAGGATCTTTATCTTTATTTTGACTTACATAACAGCTTCAGAGATGTGCTTTTGTCCTAGAGATTTTAATTTTATCTTAGAGGCATGTAGGAGTCCTAATTGGTAGACAGGCCTGTTTAGAGACATCGTGTCTTCCAAGAAATGGTGTCATCTCAGGTCTGGCAACCTGAGATGACTTAAGAGTTGTTCTTTTAATGTGCCTCATGTCTGGCCCAACTAAGGAGTCCTGATGAATTGCTTTTTTCTAATAGGTACCCTGCTAGATCTAAATGAATTTCTTCTCATTGCTCATGCTAAAAGGCATTTTAAAAATTGCTGTGTTGGCAAAACAGATCCTTCTTTTTTTTCCAGCCAGTAGGTCTTTCGAACTTGTTGGACACTTAGGCATTGGATGCTTTCAAATTGGCACAAATTATAGTGTAGATTGAGTTTGCGTATTTTGACTGATCAGCAGAATTTGAAGTTTCAATTTTATAAGAAGCAAATTGTATTTATAATACTGCCTACATACTTCTGTTTGGTTTGTGAGCTGCCCAGCTCACAAAATAGCTGGCCATACAAATCTTTTAAATAAAAAATAATATACAAGGAAATAAATAAGTAATCTAAGTTTTTAAATGCAACATTTCTCAATGTTGCTGAAATATGGAGCTTTGCCAACCAGAGCAGAGAACAGTAGGAAGAATAACATACAGAAGAAGAGGATTCTAAAGATTTCTTTAACAAGATTGTCATATATTGTTGTAGCAAACTCATCTTCCTCCTTCCCCCCCCCCACTGTTTCTTCTCCCTCCTGAAGATATGCAAAATCCATTATTTCACATATGTCATTCCAATCCTAATTTATCATGATTCAAAACGGAGTGGTTGTTTCAAACAGCAAATGATGGATGATATGAAGTGCACAGGGGTGATATCCAGCCCTCTGGCGTTTCTCTGTTTTGAATGACAACAGAATAGAATAGAATAGAATAGAATAGAATAGAATAGAATAGAATAGAATAGAATAGAATAGAATAGAATAGAATAGAATAGAATAGAATAGAATAGAACTGCAAGGGACCTTGGAGGTCTTCTAGTCCAGCTGCCCGCTCAAGAAGGAGAACCTCTACCATCTCAGACAAGTGACTGTCCAGTCTCTTCTTTAAAAACCCCAGTGATGGAGCACCCACGATTTCTGAAGGCAAGCTATTCCACTGGTCCTCATTGTTAGGAAGTTTCTCCTTAATTCCAGGTTGCTTCTCTCTTTGATCAGTTTCCAACCAATGTTTCTTGTCCTGCCCTCTGATGCTTTGGTGAATAATGTGACCCCCTCTTCTTTATGGCAGCCCCTCAAATACTGGAATACTTCTATCATATCACCCCTATTTCTTCTTTTCTTTAGACTAGCCAAACCCAAGTCCTGCAGCCATTCTTCATATGTTTTAGTCTCCAGGCCTTTGATCATTTTAGTTGCTCTTCTCTGAACTTTTCCCAAGGTCTCAACATCTTTTTTGTAGTACAGTGACCAAAATTGGTTGCAGTATTCTGGGTGTGGTCTCACTAGGATTTTATAAAGTGGTACTAATACCTCATGTGATCTTGATTCTATGCCTCTGTTTATACAACCCAGGATTGTATTAGCTTTTTTGGTTGCTGCTGCACACTAGGACTCCAAGACCCCTCTCACAGTTACTGTTTTTGAGCCAGGTCTCACCTAATCTGTACCTATATCTTTGATTTTTCTTCCTAAATGTAAAACTTTGCTTTTCTCCACATTAAAACTCATTTTGTTGGATAGGGTCCATTGTTCAAGTTTGTCAAAATATATTGGGATCCTATCTTCTGGGGTGTTGGCTATTTCTGCCAGTTTAGTGTCATCTGCAAATTTGATGAGTTCCCCTTCTATTCCCTCATCTATGTCATTAATGAAAATATTAAAAAGTACTGGGCCTAAGATGGAGCCTTGTGGTACCCCACTGCTTACTTCTCTCCATGTGGATGTAGTACCATAGACAACTACTCGTTGAGTATGGTTTGTTAGCCAGCTACAAATCCATCTAGTGGTGATGTTGTCTATTCCACCTTTTCCTAGCTTACCAAGCAGTCGATTGTGGTCTAGTTTGTTAAATGCCTTACTGAAATCTAAGTATACTACCGTATGTCCACAGTGTTTCACTGGTCTACTAATTTGGTCACTGAGTTTCAAGACTAGTCTGCTGTCTTATATAAGGAAGAAGATGCTGATGTACAACCTAACTGGAATGTGGGAAGGTGCACCATTTTGTCCTGTGCCTTATCTAACAAAGGCACCAGAGATACTCCATCTGGACTATACCTGTTCTATATATAGGCCCAAATGATACTTTCTGTAAAGAGCAAAGGTACAGATAGCTTTTGTATTTTGTTACTGTTCATCAGCTGTTATCATTGTAATTTGGTTCTATTTATAAGACACCTTGAGAAAGTGAAATGGAAATCATAAGAGTCAGCAAACAACTAGAAGGTGCTATTCTGCTCAGTTTGCAATTATTTTCTTTTAATGGGGTTATTTATGTTGGTAAAAGAGCTTGAAAAATGTCTGAATTATAACAGGTTAATTAAAACCTGAATGAAATAATGAAGAAAAGTTTTTTTAAAAAATCACCATAGTATCAGCGGAGGTTGCTTTAAGATCAGACTAGATCAGGGGTAGGCAACCCAAAACACTCAAAGAGCCACTTGGACCCATTTCCCATCGAAAACAAAACGTTGGGAGCCGCAAAACCCTTTTGATATCTAAAATGAAGATAACACTGCATATATCCTTTTTTACATACACACACACACACACACACACACACACACACGTATAAAGGTAAAAAAGGATATATGCAGTGTTATCTTCATTTTAGATGTCAAAAGGGTCTGTCTCTCTCTCTCCTCTCCCTCTCCAAGGCAAGCTGCCCTTCTCTCCATCCTGCGCCCCCTCCCCCAAAGAGATTGGCTGGCACAGTTTGTCAATCACCACTCTTCCTCCTCCTATCCCCCCCATTCTGGCTTCAGCAGAGTTTGCACCAGAAGAGGAAGAAACGGGGTGCTTTCCCCCCCCGCAGTTTCTCTTCCTCTCTTCTCCCCTCACTTCTTCGGCGCGTGTTTGCTGGGAGCCCACCCAGATTTGAGCATCTTGGATTCCGACTCTTCCTCCCACCTTCCACACCCCCACGGATCCCTTCTTCCTCCCCCCACTCCCTCCCCCACCCCAATACCAGCACTGCCCACCCTTTTCCCCATCCTTCCCATGAGCGTGCAGGGGCATGCCTAGCTTGCTATGGGACCAACATGGAAGGCGATGCCGCTGCCACGAAGAGGGTAGCAGCCCCGGCACCCAGACGCAGCAGCCAGAATGGTGGCTGAGTGCCCCCCACACCGCTATTAAGCTCTGCCCTCCCTGGGCAGGCAGTGAGCTTGCAATAGTACTCACAGAGAGAGAGAGGCAGAGAACGAGCCCGGCCCAGGACCTCCCCTCTTCCAGCCAGGACCCTGGTGAACAAACCTATCAGGTCCATGCCCAGCAAGACATACTGGGACTCTGGCGAATGACTGGGGTCCCCTCCTCCACCCTAGCACTTGGGGGCAGCTCTTCTGTGCTTTCCCCCCTGCCCTGTCTGAGCCCCTCTGCCCGGCCTGATCCAGACCCTGCGGGCGCTCATCTGGGCAGCATTGGGGATGGTTGGCATAGCGCAGGCAGTACCAGAGCCAGGTGGGACCCCACAAGAGCGTCCAGCTGGCCTCTCCCCCTCCCGACCTCCATGCCCACCTGGACTGCAGGCATTTGCGCCGGGCTGGAAAGGTGCGTCTCTCTTGCCAGCCCCACCTCGCCCCACATCGTCGTGTGAATGCCGGGCTGGCCAGCGTAAAAGACGGTCAGGGCCTCCGCTCTTGAGCTGGGGGGGTGAGTGGGTGGCCGGCACCGAAGGAGGGGGGCAGGAGGCAGCAGAAGGCATTGAAAGGCACCCAGGGCACCACAGACCAGCCTGAGAGGTGGGGAAGGCAGGTGAGGGAGCCATCAGCCAACTTGCACTGGAGCCGAGGGCGAGTTCAGCGCCGCCATGTTTGGCCAAGAATGGCCCTGGCACAAGTGAAGTGGATCTAGCGGCTGTGGTGAGAAGGCGCCATGAATAGCTACGGTTCCCCGTACCTGTACATGGGTGGCCCGGTGGCTCAACCAGCCCGGCGCCCTTGCAGCAGATGCCCAATTGCACGCGCTGCTGCAACCACAGTGTGCTCTCATGGCTGA
This sequence comes from Bothrops alternatus, assembly GCA_034064705.1. Classification (NCBI taxonomy): domain Eukaryota; kingdom Metazoa; phylum Chordata; class Lepidosauria; order Squamata; family Viperidae; genus Bothrops; species Bothrops alternatus. The sequence goes on from JARGCV010000033.1 coordinate 8,158,111, forward strand.
AGAGCCACAAGAGTGGCAGTGCGTCATGGCTGCCCAGGTGGGGCTGCACTGCCAGCAGGCCAACAAGAGCCTGGAGAGCCTTTTGCCCGACACGCTGCATGTCCTGCCTGCCGCCACCACTGCCGCCCCGCACCCTCCTCTGCTACGCTGCCTAGGCACCCTGAGCAGCGCTCGCCACTGCCACCACCGCCCAGGGACGGCCTATCATGGCACTAGCCCCCCCCAGCGCCGCCGTGGCTTCATCCCATGGGCAGAGGACAAGCCTGGGCAGCGTGGAGTCCCAGCTGGGGCGGTGGCCAGCGACGGCATCGTTTCCTGGGCTGTCCCCAGGCCGCCGAGCCGGCCACCTTCTGCACTACCGGCATCTTCGGGTCAAAACCGCTGCAACGGCCTGCTGACCAGTCAGCTCTGTCCATCGGCGATGCTGGAGCCTCCCATGCTGACGGAGACTTCGGTGGGCCATTCCCTGGGGGGATCCCAGGGCTTCCCTGCATGGCTCCCCAGCCATGTGCGCCTCGGACTGAGCCAGCCTGGGAAAGGGGTTTCCTGGCCGCCCTTCTCCCAGGGGGCGGGGCACCCAGGCACAGGGCCAATCAGGAGCGCTGCGAGGGGGCAAGTCCCATGAGAGAGAGAGAGAGAAAGAGAGAGAGGGAGAGAGGGAGAGAGAGAGAGAGAGAGAGAGAGAGAGAGAAGGGAAGTGCAAGTACCTCTCTGTCTCTCTCTCCCTGCAAATGGCAGAACAGGCTCCGGAGCCATAGGAGGTGACTCAAAGAGCCGCATGCGGCTCCGGAGCTGCGGGTTGCTGACCCATGGACTAGATGTAGCACTGACTATAGGAATCTGATGGTTATATTTGTTTATGTTTTAGAGGAAAGCTAATAGAAACTGCCAATCTGAAAGAAGAAACATAAGGGAGCAAGCACTTCTTAATCTTTTTTCCAGAAACTATTTTCAAAATTAAAATTATTCTTGAAAAACAAGTAATAGTTAAGTTTAAGAAGACTGTCTTGGCATGGGAATATTGCACAGATCTTGGTAGCACTTAAGATCTCATTGTAGAGCTGACACATTCCTGAGTGTTCATCAAGCTGCTTGCATCAATTTCTTTTTTAAATCTTCTTTTTAAAAGAATACAAAGTTAGAATGCTTGAAAACAAAGCATCACCTACCTGCATTTCTAATAATAAAGCAAAGATAGTAGCAATAGTAATAGGTGCCTGGGATGCAATCCCAAATCAAGTGGAGCACCACTAGAGCAACATTGGCATCGACAAAATTACAAAAAGAAGCTTTACTTGGAAAAGCTTATGTCATGAGACAATATCTTTAGTATTATTAAACCACATCTGCCTATCCCATATCCTTTGAAAGGACTAGATTGGTGGATAAAAATGCCAAATCCAATCCAATCTGTGCAACCAATCATAGTAATATAATAACTGGCTGACTGTGCAACCAATCGTAATAATATAATAACCCATTTAATATGGTGAAAAACAAAACAAACAAACAAAAGAATAGCATACCAGATTGGTTGTTGCCCAGATCAACAAGGACAGTGTCAGAGTGTTAGAATTTCTGGGCATTATGCAGAACTAGAAGATATTCAGAAAAACTGTGAAAAAGGAAGACCCAAAACCGTAGTAGAATAATAGAAGGAACTCAACAACAATAGGAAATATAGAGGAAACAGCTGATATGAACTACAGAAATGATATCTTAGAAGAAGTAGTTAGAACAGAACCAGTACAGGCCAGTGCTGAAAAAAACTATGAAGTGATCTCCTTCCCAGCAGGAAGAAAAAATATAAGATAAAATTATGGCTTATGAAGAATTACCAGCAGAAAGATAAAGGATGCCAGCCTTGAAAGTAGTGCCACAAAAAAGACCTGGCACTTATAACAAAGGATGCTGTTCTGGAAGCCAAGATAAAGAAATTAAGGTCAGATGCAAGTAATTTAAAGAAAATGAAAGAGTAAAAATGGAAAAATGTAAGGCTCAAGACAAACTTAATAAAAAAATATTGGCTTAACACCAGTAAAAGTGAAGATGCTTTGGAAATCATAAAGCAACAAATCATACCGATAGCTGGGAAAATTGAACGCTATGAAGCACGAATCATTTAATTTAAATCAGATAATTCAATCAGACCAGAGGCAACTCTACCAAAATATAAACAACAATAAAAATTCTGAAAATGAGAAATCAAACAAAAAGGAAACAATCCAGTTCTGGAAAGACCTGTGGGAAATTCAAAAAGACTATATTAATTATGTCAAATGGGTAAAAGAATTTAAAGATAAATTTAGTATAAATCAAACAGAAGAACTAATAATAACAGCAGAAATTGTTAAAATTAAGTGAAAAGTATTAAGAGGGACATTCCCCTGGAAATGATCAATTGATGCCTTTTGCCTCAAATATCTAACTGGCTTAAATCCAATTATAGTAAACAGCTTAATGAAGTGTTGCATAAAGGAGACAACAGTGACTGCTTAATAACTGGCAATACCTATCTGATTAAAAAAACTGAATGAAAGGGATAATACCAGGAAACTATAGATCAGTGGTGGCGAACCTATGGCACGGGTGCCAGAGGTGGTACCCAGAGCCGTCTCTGTGGGCAAGCATGCTGTCGTCCCAGCCCTAGGCCTTCAGCTAGGTTTTATAAAACCTTTTCACTTTAGGCCTCAGCTGCCATGTACAAAAAAAAAAAAGGTTCAATCAATCAGTCAATTTCAACTTCTCTTGGGAAAGAAAAAGATATTGCAAAGTTTGAATTGATTGATTGAAGGTTTTAGTCCCACCCAGTCTGCTGTTACCACCACAGCCATGCCCACCTAAAGGGCCACACCCACCCAATGGGCCTCACCCACCCGACACTCGACGATGCATAAGTGGGTTTTGGGTTGCAGTTTGGGCACTCGTTCTCTAAAAGGTTGGTCATCACTGCTATAGATCAACAATATGCCTACAACATTTAAATTTCTCACAGGCATAATAGCAGACAACACACAAGATTGTTTAGAAGAAAACAACAATTCTTCCAATAGAACAGAAGGGAAATAAAAGGAAAACCAGTGATAGAAAAAATAACTCCTGATTGTTAAAATGGTTTTGGAGAATTACAAAAGCTGATAAACCAGTGTACATGTGGTTTGGATGGATTATAAGAATCCATTTGATTCATTACCACACAATTGTATCATCAAATGTTTAGAAACAACTAGTGTCAGTAGAATGTTTATAGAAAAATATGGAAGACAGAATTAGTGGTTGGAAATGAAAAATATGGACGTGTCAAAATTAGGAGAGGCATCTTCCAGGGTGGCTCATTTTATTAATTTATTTATTTATTACATTTCTGTACCGCCCATTCTGAGCAAGGTAAAATAAAATGTTAAAATATAAAAATGATCATGCTTATTATTTGTCATTGCTATGATCCCACTTTTACTTAGTTTGAAGAAAACAAATCTTGGTTGTCAAACAGTGAAAAAAATGATAATAAAAATCTCACATTTGTTTTATGTGGATAATCTAGACTTTTGTGTAAAATCAGAAATCCAGTCACTATAAATTTTTTTAGCAGAGATACAACAATGACATTTGACCTTGATAAAATTGGAGTAAAATCACAAGCAAAAATTGGGGTAAAATCACAAGCGATAATGGAACTGAAATACTGAATGACCAAACTCAGGGGTTGCCCCAAAGAAGAGGGAGTTAAGCTATCCTCCAAAGCACCTGAAGGTAGGACAAGAAGCAACGGATGGAAACTGACCAAAGAGAGAAGCAACCTAGAACTAAGGAGAAATTTCCTGACAGTTAGAACAATTAATCAGTGGAACAACCTGCCTCCAGAAGCTGTGAATGCTCCAACACTGGAAGTTTTTAAGAAGAGACTGGACAGCCATTTGTCTGAAATAGTATAGAGTTTCCTGCCTGAGCAGGGGATCCTTCAAAGTGCCTTCCAACTTTATTATTATTATTGATCATCACACAGTCAGCCAAATGTTCAGACTGGATTTGACATTTTTGTCTACCTATCAAGTCCTTACCAAGGACCTGGGATAGACAGATATAGATGTTTGATGGTATTACAGATATCATCGCAGGATGGAAGCAGTTCCTAGTAAGACTGCCTTTTGCAATTGACTAATGGCAAATTTGTCAATGCCAATGGTGTTCAAGTGATGCTCCAGTTGTTTTGGCATTGCACCCAAGGCAATCCATTATTATTATTATTATTATTATTATTATTATTATTATTATTATTATTATTATTATTATTATTATTATTATTATTATTATTATTATTATTATTATTATTATTCCATCCAGAGCCATCAGGATGAAGCCTACAAGTATCTGGCCATTTTATAGTTGGATAATATCAAGTATGGACGAGTTAAAAATATGATTATTAAACAATACATCGAAAGAGATAAAAGTGCTAAAAACAAAATTGAATGGAAACACCATTAAAGCCCTCAGTAGCAGGGCCATGATACCTATGAGTATACCTACCTATGATACACTGCTGGAATTATTAACTGGACACAAGCTGAACTGGATATTTTGGACTGATAAACAATGCCTCCACTTCCAGGAACAATTTCTCAGGAGCTAGAACTGAAGATCAGGCTGAAGGCCAACATTTGAATTCTTGTGAGGCAGAAATAGGTGAGAAATACTAATATGTCTTATCAGGGATCAGTTATTTTAGATGGTTATTGAGTAACTATGATTTCGATAGAATTAGGGGAAGGTACAATGAAGCTTATGGATTAAGTATTATTCTTTATTTCAAAGCAATGATTCAAAAAAGCCTCAGGTGCTTATATTTCTATTTATCCAACGCCATGTCAAAATAAATTAGTTAACAGAATTTAATGTGAAACAATGTAATTTACAAATGTTTAAATATATGTCATGCTGTCTAGAATTAACATGATGACTGAAATATTCTTTGAACTTACTGCAATAACATAAGCAACTTTTTAAATGGGTAAAATGCCTGCATGATATGGAAGTAAAAATATATAAATTTCATGTTGGACCTTTCAAACCGGCAGTGCAAATTCAGAACATATGGACAGGCTCGGATGAATTTAGAATCTGATAAACCTGTTTCCCTTCCACCTCCTTACATTTACAGTTAATATAAAATAACCATCTATTTTTATTGGACAGCCTCATTTTTATAATTGCAAATAACTCTGACAAGATTGCTTGAGGCATGTACTATATTGTCATTAGGGGTCTGTATTGCAACAGAGTTATTGCAGAAGAAGGTACAAAGAACGGCCTTCAGATTAAAATGTCTACATAAAACAAACAATTTAGTAATATCAAGAGTTTGTCACATACAATAATAGTAGCCATTTACTTTTTGAGTATATTTATGGTTGCCTTTTCATGAATATTTTTTTCCTTCTACCTCCCATTTGAATTGCTCTGAACTATTATCGGAAGGGGCTGATGCCTAATGATTGTTATTATACTGTGTAAACTATCTTGAGGGTCATTGGGAATTTGCTGGTGTTTTTCTGTGGGAAAAAAGTGAAATAAAAAAAAGTTAATTTTATCAAGTTAATTTTCTAACTTTCTTTCTTTGGTTTGGTTTATTTTATCCAGTCAGAAGGCCTGGCTCTCTTTCAATACGTTCAAAGAAAAATGGCTAAGCCCTCTCCCCCTCCCACGCCATTCATTGGTAGGGCCCGTTCCTAAAATTTGCTTTGCCCTGGAACACTGCAACCATCATAAATATGAACCACGCATAGGCTCAGTTTGGAAATTGCCATTTCAGTTCTATGAAATTCTCATGGACTCATCAATGCTACTACGGACTCAAGGGATTTATAATGGCAAGAAGTTATTTCTAGTTTTAATTGGTGTGTTATTTCCATTTTTTTCTGAGGCATATCAGTGATAACTGAGTCACTTCGGTTCATGCATTGCTAAGTTCATGTTTAGATTAGATTAGTCAACAAGCTTCAGCTGTCTAAGGATAAAGCTGCCTCGGGGTTAATTTGACCTTGTTGGCCTCATAGATAAATTCATGCAGTTCAAGCCTTACATAATGCTGTAGTTACAAGATGAACTTTTGGGAGGGCACTTCTAGGGTTAAGGCAGTTGCCTGGCCTCAGGACTACAACTCCTGTTATAGCCAGACTCTGAAAATCATGATAGCCACTAGATGGCTACAAAGAGCCAAAATGTGATCTCTTTGTTGCCATCTAGTGGTTGTCTGAATTTTAATAGCTCAGTTTTTATTTTTCATTTTATTTCTCAATTAAGCATGTATATGTAAATGTGTATATTTCTCTCTGTGTGTACACCCACCCACACATCAAGCTCCTAGTCAACACAGCCTGCCCTGAGTAAAAAAGCCATGACATCATCATAAAAATCCTAGGGACCAGTCAAAGCTTATGAATCTGTATGGGGATATGGTCAGCCTCTGAATGCTATCATTTAAAGCACGGGTATCAAACTCGCCATGTCACGTGACATGTCGCGACGTATCGCATCTCTTTTTGCATTGCAGGCAATGGGGTGGGTGTGGCTTCGGTATGATGAATCCAGCCCATGGGCCAGCAGTTTGACACCCCTGATTTAAAGCTAGGAACTATTTGGAAATAAATCATTTAGTGCAGAGGTGGGGAACGATGGTCCCTTTATGAGTTGTGGACTTCAACTTCAGCTCCTGGCTGGCTCAGCAATTCTGGGAGTTGAAGTCCACAAGTCATAAAAAGGCCATCATAACCCCCCCCATGGCTTAGTGAAATGCCTTTCCTGTTCTAGATTGAACGGATTGCTAACTGTTGTACAGGAGGGCTTTCTGATTTTACCAGGATCTGATATGATACAAACTTATATTTCAAGTTCTCTTTCTTTCATGAGTTTTGGAGGTCCAAATTGTGGTATTTTTTTTGGATATCTGTAACACTTTTGTTTTCACTTTAGGTTTTCTTTCTTTAAAGTTTCTTTACAAATAGAATTGGAGAATTGGAAAAAATTACATTTGTCTATGTTGGGTAGGATAGCTGCAGTCAAAATGAATGTATTGCCGAAATTTTTATCTTTATTTCAAATGTTACCAATACTTAAAAAGGATGGGAATTTAGATGAATGGCAGAAAGGTATTAATAGATTTATTTGGAATGGCAAGAAACCAAGGGTTAAATTAAAAATTATTCAAGATACAAGATAGAGAGGTGGTTTGAAAATGCCTAATTTTAAGCTATATTACAATGCAGCAGTTCTAGTAGCAATAAGTGATTGGATTAATTTAACTAATGAAAGAATATTGAATATAGAAGGGTACGGGCTATTGTATGGGTTTCACGCGTATTTAGTTTATGATAAAAAATTGGATAGGAGTTTTAAAGAGCATTTATTAAAAAACTCTCTGTTGCGTGTCTGGAAAAAGTATTACTATAAGTTAAATGGGAAAATTCCCTTATGGACAGTTCCCAGGCATGCAATAGAGAGTGTAAATAGACAACAAAATCAAGACGTGGTGCCCTACGAGAAGCTTTTAATTAAAGAAGGGAATAATTTAGAATTGAAGTCATTAAATAGATTAAGGGAAGAAGGTATAGACCACAACTGGTATTCACATATACAACTTCAGGCAAGATGGCAAAAAGATGTAAAGTTGGGTTTTTTGTTAAAGGATGAAAAATTAATTAAACAAGTTAGAGATCAAAGAAGTATGCATATTAAAAGATTATATGATGTATTACTTGAAATTGACTCTGGAACTGAATTAGTTAAAGATTGTATGATTAAGTGGGAACGTAATTTTGGACATCCAATTACAATGGAAACATGGAAAAGGATATGGGTGAAAAATGTAAAATTTACACAAGCACAGCATTTAAGAGAAAATTTTTATAAAATGTTTTATAGATGGCATTTAGACCCGAAAAAATTATCACTTATGTATCCAGATATGCAACCCAAGTGTTGGAGATGTGACTCGATGGACGCTACTTATTTTCACATTTGGTGGACTTGTAAAAAAATTAAGGCTTTCTGGATAAGAATATGGTGGATTCTTCAAAATATATTGAAAAAACGTATTGAATTTTTACCACAGTTATTTTTGTTGGGTATTACAAAAGATTGTACAACTACAGAGACTAAGTTTGATTATGGCAGCAAGATTGCTGGTGGGACAATATTGGAAGACATCTGAAATACCATCTATTGAAGAATGGACGTTAAAAGTTGCAAATTTGGTGGAAATGGCTAAGATATCTGCACACTTGAAGAACCACTCAAATGAAGAATTTATGATGGACTGGAAAAAATGGATAGACTATATACAAAAGAAATATCAATTGAAGGAATTATATTTGTTATATAGTTAAATAGTTATATAATAGTAGTTTAGCGGGGTTTCTTGCGTTCTTACTCTGTATTCACTCTGGGAAGCCGGGGGGGGGGAGGAGGGAGGGTGTTAATAAATGTTACATTATGTTTTCTCAACTGCATTTGGGGGTGATATGAGATTATGTTTTTAGGTATTAAAGGGTTGCTCGGGTGGCCTCTGGGCACCACATTGGATGGAAAGAGGAAGGAGGAGTGAAGGATGAGGTATGTAGGAAGAGGGTAAGAGGGTGAAGATAGGGGATAGAGGTGGGTGGAGGGGAGATGTAGAGAAAGGAAAAAGTAGGTAGTTAGATGGAAAGAAGAGGGGGAAGTTTAGGTGTAGGAGGATGTGGTGGTGGTGGGGGGGTACCGAGCAGTTAACTGGATTGTTTGGTAAATGTGTTATACGATTGTTATCAGTTGAGTTATTATCTTTTTTCTTTATGTAAAAATTTTGAAAAACTTAATAAAAATATTTAAAAAAAAAGTTTCTTATCATTTTCTTATTCATTTGTTTTGTGTTTTAATAGCCTGATATGTCTTGATACAACTTCTATGACAAACTGGGAAATGAAAATGGTGGGCTTTCCAGCCCTGCTTCCAGGTACTGTAACTTTCACCAGTTTCAACCCATAGCAAGCACTTTTCCTTTTGCCACGTCTTCTCATCAAGTATGGATCTAACTTTCTGAAAGGCTAAAGGATAGGTGAGTCTTCTCTGCTCCTTTCCATCTCCACGCTCTTCGGCCAATCTACTGTAACCACTTGCATATGGCAATATCAATCCATAATGCAGGAAATGTTGCAGCTGTTCTTTTTTTTTTTTAAATTCTTTCTTTTAAAAACAGCCAAAACAACATACTTCTAGATTGCAATTCTAGGAATGCTTAACAAGGAACATATCTCTGTGAATATAAAAGCCAGCAAGTGTCATAAGAACTGAGCCAGCAGAGATCTTAAGGTAGCATTGCTATAATTTGCATAAGCCAGATACATTTTATGCATTACAGGTAATGCATATGATCACAAATGAGCCCAGAATTTATGTTGCTAAGTGAGAAATTTGTTAAATGGGTTTTGTCTCATTTTACAACTTTTCGTGCCACATTTGTTAAGCATAATAGTTAAATTAGTAACACGGTTGTTAAGTGAATCTGGCTTCCCCATGGACTTCACTTGTCAGAAGAGAGCAAAAGATGGTCACATGACCCTGGGACACCATAACCGTCATAAATATAAACCAGTTGTCAAACATCTGAAATCACGTGACCATGGGGATGCTACAATGGTCATAAGTGTGAAAAAGGGTCATAAGTCACTTTTTTCAGTGCAGGTGTTACTTCGAATGTTCACTAAATGAACTGTTGTAAGTCGAGGACTACCTGTACTGCATATCCTATAGAAAAGGCAAGTTAATCAATGATAAGTAAACTGAAGAATAGGTGCAGATTAGAGAGAAGGAAGGGAAATAATACTTCATACTATATTGATCCAGTGAAGAAAGATTTTTTAACAGGACAGATTCAAGAAGATAAAATAGTATATGTTAGAATATATTATTGTAAAAACATAGCTATTAACAGTTATTATTTTAAGAAAAATGGAATTGAGTAAAATCATAGTGGATAGTTTCATGATGACTACGTAGCTGGAGCTGCAGTTACCAGTGGCCTCCTGAATGTCCAGGAGAACAGAGAGGATGGCATTCCATGTCTATTGCCCCACCATTGTGCTGGATCTGAGGTGTCAAACTCAATTTCATTGAGGGCCGCATCAGCAATATGGCTGCCCTCAAAGGGCCTCCCTCAGGCTTGCCCCACAGAAGCCTCTACTATCCTATCCCCTTCTCTCCCTCAGGCTTGCCCTATTGATATCTGTCCTCTCCTCCCTATCACCTTCTCTCCCCCCTCACTCCTCCTCACTCCTGCCAAAACCCCTCCTTTTATATCCTCTCCTCATCCCTCAACCCCATAGTTTACTCACTGCCCAGCTGGCCTTTTCACGTAATGCTCATCAGCCGGAGCTGTGTGCGTTGATTCTGGAGTCCCCGCCAAGCCCCACCACCCTTGCAGCTCCAGCTGACTGTTGCCTTGAAGACTGCATGAGGCTGCCAGCCATCCGTGAGGCTGCCAGAAACCCCGATCAGCTGGAGCTGCGTGCGCCGATCCCGGGGCCTCAGCAGAGCCCCAGCAACACCAAAACTCCAGCTCGCTCTCCCCCCCAGGCCTATCTGGCACTGCTGCAATTTCAGTTCACCTCTCCCCCCCCCCCGCTACATACTAAATCACCTCCTCCTACTAGTCTACTTGTGGGCCAAATCTAAACACATTATGGCCGGATCTGGCCCGCAGGCCTTGAGTATGACATCTCTGTTCTAGATGATAAGGTCATCAGTTGCAGGTCAAATGGAATACATGCATTTTATGATAAGAATATACCAAGTAAAGCTCTTGGGTCTCTGTGAGAGTGTTTGTAAGACAAAACTCTGGTAAAATGAAGTTCAGTTGGTAGGCAGTGTGTGTTTTGTTATCTATTCTTAGGAAGAACTGCAAATTTACTTTGCGTAATAAAATTACTTTGCTTCAGAGATTTGTTTAAAGTTGATATGATTGGGCAGAATTGTGTTCCAATTTTCTGGAAAGGAGATATGCCCGTTCCTATGTAATACCTCAATTGTTAAGTGAATCACTAAAGTTGTTAAGTAAATCATGAAGTCATTAAGCAAATCTTGCTTCTCCCATTGACTTTGCTTGTAGGAAGTTGTCTGGGAAGGTTACAAATGGTGATTTCACAACCCCAGGACAGCACAATTGTCATAAATAGATGACACTTGCCAAGTGCCTGAATTTTGATCACATGACCATGGGGATGCTGTATCAGTCATAAGCGTGTAAACCAGTCACTTTTTCAATGCTGTTGTAACTTCAAATGGTCACTAAATGAATGATTGTAAGTCGAGGACTACCTTTATATGAAATCATTATCTTTCAAACAATATTCTTATTAATTGTAAGCTCTATTGTTACTTTATGTGCTTTTACCTGAGAAATTATCCTAGAAAAGTGCTTGTACTTTGGGGGGGGGGAAATAATACTTAAATTAAAACATGTGGTTTAAATACTCTTTTTATTTTCTTCTAGTATTCCCAAACCTAGCAAATTAAGATTTTGCCAGCATAATGCCAGTATTATAAGTCAGAGGAATCAATGAGAAATTTTTTTAGGAAAAAATGAAAATATAAAGGTATTGTAAAAGAAATCAAGCAAATGTGGGAAAAAAAATAGTAATGGTGCCAATGTTAGTGTGCTTAGTTCCATGCTGTAAGATTTGAAAAATCTTAGACACAATAGGAATGGATAGAATCTCAATTCCATCAATTACAAAATTTGCATTAGTTGGAACAATTACAATACAAACATACATACATACATACATATACTATATAAAATATGTATTTTATTGAAATTCTAAAGTAAAAACTTCATTTTGTATAAAAATGGCCTCAACTATCCAGCCCATTATGTATTTGGTTGTTATTTCTGAACAAATGAGATATCATCTGAATATGGAGGATTCTTTGCCATGTTCAAAGCCTTTTCTAGTCAAATGGCATATCATGAGCACCTCTACAAGATCAGCAGATCCTCTAAAATGGTATGCTCCTATCGCCTGTCATTTGCTGAGGATTTTCAGGAAGTGCGTGAAGATTTCCCCAATGATTTAGCATGCCGTTCTGATTTCTATCTGGTTAATATCTGGTATTAAAGGGTGATGACATGGCTCCTCCCCAGCTGCCAATCACAGTGGCTATCTGATTCTCAGAGGAATTATAGAAGATGAAGAAACATAAGACTAAAACTGAATATGACCCACTATTGGAATGTTCCATTGTCCCAAAGTAGTGATAAGAGAAGTGAAGCATAGATTGTTGTTTTTTCCTGATGTACTGTGTCCATAGATTTACTGGATGGTGGGTTTATTTAGAAAGTCCCTTTTGGGGAGAGAAATGTTGGGTTGGATTCATGTGCCTTCTAGTTCCTCTGGATAGGATATGAATGGTTGAATTTGGGAGGCTAATGCCTCTCTAAAGAAGGACGAGTTGCCACCTAATTTAAAAAAAGGTAAAGGGGCACCCTTTGTTGAAAAAGCCAACTCTCATTTCTGTCATAATAGACAATTCTAACCAATCTTCATGTTGCTTAAAAAGCGATGGAAATTAGCTAACCAGCTAGAAGAAGCAATAGTTATTTTGGTGGATGACCTTCATTAGTACAGGGATAAGGAAAGCATCCCATCTCCCTATTTTTATTGCACATTCTGATGGCATTCGATATTATGAACCGTGTTACTTTTTTGAATTGCCTGCAAGAATTGGGGTTGGACATAACTGTTTGGGATAGTTTTACTCATACCTGAATAGGGATTTTAATTAATATTTATGGAGGAAATGCAACTGAGATTATTATTATTATTATTTATTAAATTTCTATACCGCCCCTCTCCCGAAGGACTCGGGGCGGTTTACAGCCTTACAATTTAAAAAACATATAAATGTACAAAATTAAAATATTTAAAAATAAATTAAACAAATTAGGCCATAAAATCTATAAAACCCAATATATACAAATCCAAAAATCCTAAAAATTACACAATCCCCCTAAAACATTTTCACCCGGTTGGAGCCGGAGCTTCTATGCCAGGCCAGCCTGTTGAAAAAGGAAAGTTATGGTTGATCTGAGGCAGGATCATGTTCCCCGAGTCACAAAGTCTGTGACCTCTTGGTTTTCACGGACTCCTGACTACTCCTTGAAGAACAGTTAGAGCAGGGGTCTTCAAACTTGGCCCTTTTATGACTTGTGGACTTGAACTCCCAGAATTCCTCAGCCAGGCTACAAGTCATAAAAGGGTCAAGGTTGAAAATCCCTGAGTTAGAGTCTCTGCCCAGGGACTGTCTTTGCCCAGCTGCAGTTGATGTATCAGTTTTGGCCCTACCAGAACTCGTGGTCACATGATTAGACCACTGCAATTCACTGTATACCACCCAGAGTTGGTTGCTTAAGGTGCTATAGCATTATTGTAAAAAAATAAAAATAAAAACTTTATAAATTGTGAGGTTAATTTTCTTTGCTGTGAACAATGCACCTCTTCCAAAATGCTCTGTTATCTTCTTAAAAATACAACACCAGCCAACTTACAATATCCTTGTTGGGTAAAAGATATTGTAAAAGACCCCAGATAAAAGAAACGCCTCAGAAACTGCATACAAGAGTTATTTATCAACATCACTGTGGAAAAAAAGAGGCCACTAGTGCTTTTCCTACCAGGATCATTCTTGGATAAATGAACTCTGTGACCTGCTGGATATAGGTTTGTTTGGTGCCATATGGTTTTTGGGTTTTTCAAAATGAAGACCACATAAGGAGATATGATATCCTATTTCTTCTAATTTTAGGAGACAATCACAAGATTCTATTTCAACACAGAGAAATGAAAGACATTTTGATACCTTGCCCTGGGAGTGTTTGGATAATAAGATGGGGCAGAGGGTAATGGGAGCATTTTAGAAGGAAAAAAAAATATAAAATGATGAAATCGGGGATTTTGTTTTAAAAAAGCAGCTGCAAGTTTAAAAAAACAGTGAGGGCAGTTTACATAAAACCAGTTGTGATCTGTGCCTGATAAAAATAGGCAACAAAAAAGCAGGCATGTTATTCCAATTATTTTGTTTGTTTTTCATCATAAACTTAAGGTTGCTAACATTTATTAGGAAAAGCCGTTGCAAGTTCTCAACTGATTACCTATCTCTGAGACTGGGGTTGCAAGAATCTGGATGACCATTTATTGACAGCAAAGATATATAGAAAATTCAAACTGCAATGGCAGCAATATACCAAGTAGTGCCTTGGTATATTATGTAAACATAGCTATGGTATTCCAGACTGAACTCTACTGCCAAATACATGTATCCATCCCAATATTGCCAACCCATGTGAAATATTGTCATAGGTAGTTCTCATTTGGATTTTGTAGTCCAGCTGTTGTAATACTAAATTATCACATTGTGTCTTGAAGGACTCAATAATCCAGTGGGTTATGATGAGACATATTGGCTTTATTTAACATAGTATTCTAAGCCAGAGGTCCCCAACCTTTTGGGCACCAGGGACCGGTTCCGTGGAGAGAGGTTTTTCCACGGACCGGAGGGTGCATGGTTTTGTGTGCTGCCTGCATCTCGTGGATGGGGCTTTGCTTATTTGTGCGGACCAGTTGCTGGCATGCTGCGGCCCGGTACTGGTCCACGGACCAGGGGTTGGGGACCCCTGTTCTAAGCCATTGTTAAGTTAATCATGGTGAGCTCAATTTTCTGGATTGTTATGACCCACAAATCCATAGCTAAGCAACGAGGTTGGGCAATGCAACATCTGCTACACTAAATTTTGTTTGGCAATTTGTGGCTTGCTATATTATGTGAACATAGTTATGGTATCCCAGGCTGAACTCTGCTGCCAAATAGAGATATCCATCCCAATATTGTCAATCCATGTGAAGTATTGTCATAGGTTTGGTCTTGAGCAAGATGAGCAAAGGATTCCTTCCCTCTTTATGACTGTTGGGATGGGGATTTCTATATAGTTTCCTCTCCCGCATAAATAATTCCCAATATGCGGGTGAAAAAAACAGGTGCTTGGATTTAATGCCCAAATGGATGTAGGTCAATCAATCTGGCATTTGCTATGTGAATAAGCCTGCAAGTCCCACTATGTACTGCAATGGTCATGTGGTACGATAATTATGGAAGTTGTAGTCCAACAAACTGGGGAAGTTGCTTTATTTCATGAAGAATTTATATCAATAGCTGCATAAATTATACATAGGAATATATTAATATTACAGATGTGTCAGTACAGGGTACACTCTTCTTCTTGGCTTTTTATGTCATTCGTTCCTATGTTTTCTGTAGTCAGAAGGAAGTATTTAATTTGGAATGGGTGGAAAAAATAGAAAGGGCCCTTTGCTTACTCACCAACTGACTTTTAAGCAACAGATATGTTGTCTCCATGTAATTTCAGCATTTGGTGTGCTGATTTTCCTGGCGCAGTCAGGAAGGCCTGTAGAGATGCATTGGTTTATTCTTGTTGATAGTCTTCACTGGCATAGCTTTTCAGTGTCTCTTACACAGTCTTTCACCCATCTATTTCTATCCAAACTGACATCTTTATTGAATAAAGCAGCTTTTTCTGCATCTTCTTTGACATTCCTTGAAAATCCTCTTTCTTATATCCCTTCGGCAATCTCATGTAATCCTTCCAGAAAATCTGCTTTAACCATCAAAGCCTTGTTGTCTATCACAGCCTGACAAAGCACACATTGGCTCTTAGAAATGTTTAAGGTTTTAGCATATAGCCATTTGCAGAAAGGCATATGAATGCCAAACTAGTTACTTTTTAAATCGAGCTTAGGGCTGGATCAAGATTTCCTAGGTTCATAATTCCTGATGAATGTATACTGAAGAATATTGTTACTGTACTTATGCACTAATATACCTCATTCCGGTTTTATGTAATTGTTTTTGCAATGGAAAACTTTCAGTCTTATTCATGCAGCTTTTTCTTTTCTTTTCTTTTCTTTCTTTTCTTTCCTTTCCTTTTCTTTTCTGTTAAACCCAAGATTAATGTGTTCCAGGACATGTTATTTCCAATAAAAAGGAACAAGCACCAATGATTAGAGGTTGGACAGCACTATCAAAGGTTATTTTATCTGCTGATGAAGTAGAATCACTGACCTAGAATTCATCTAATATCTCAGAAACTGTTTCTAAAACTTGCAGTGTACTGTTCCATTAAGACCTCGCATTTACAGTAACAGTAAAATAAATACATTATGTTAAACGTTTTATATACAAGCCATGGGGGATTCTGTATCCTGTAATCAGGACAAAGGAGCAGAGTCACTGAAGAAAACATCAGACTATCAAAAGCATATATACTGTTTCTGCACCAGAAAACTGTTTAAGAATAAAAAAAAAAAAAAGAATACTGTACAATATCAAGATCTAGCCAAGTAAGCCAAACGTCCATTGACCTTGTAAGGATTTATCTTCATTTCACTGGACGTCATCCAAGCCAAACATTTTTCTTGGGCTTTTATAACTTTACTGTGCCTGATTTTGATTAAAAAGAGAGAAAGTTAGAGATAATGTGCTGGGACATAGTAATTCTTTTCATCAAAATCAGGTACAGCATCTTCAGCATCATAAGGGTATTTGACCTCCATTACTATGGAGATGACCAATATCAGAACAATAAAGTTCCCTGGATAACAGACGTGTTTCAGTGCCACTCAGAATTCCCAGTCATATAGCCAAGGATATGGCAAGCTGCCAATATGTTGTCCTTCTTCCATTGCTGCTGCTGCACAGCTCAGTTTGACAGAACAGTGAGCAGAGATGTTGCTTCCACAATCCATTCTTTCTTCCATAGGGACTTCTTCCATAGGGACTTCAGCCAGGCCAATTCTCCATTAACCATAATGCCAGAATAGAGATATATTAGTGGGCAAGGAGGCAGATCCCATGCTGGGCCTTGCCTCTATGTCTGTGTCATTGCCTCCTTCTTTAGTCCCAATGTAAAAAAAAAATATCTAGGAGATTGCAGAGAGAAATGTGCCAGCAATCAGGTGTGGAGCAAATTTAGAAAGCCAAAAAGGGGTGTTTTTTTTTAAGCTCATTGAGAAGCACAATGGCAGGCCACTAGTCTCCCTTCCATACCATGCAGAGGTGACAAGTCTAGGAAGGTAGGCCAGTTCTCTTCAGGGTAAGATGATTTCATCAGACCTTTCACTTCTGCATTTAATGACTTCATGGAATGATTATCCCTTGGTGTTCTATTCTAATTGCAATCAAAATTAACTGTGTGGGTTTGTCACACAGTGCCGAAGAGCAGGGGTGGTTTTTTTTATACTTACCAGTGATGCCATTTTAGTACCCTGCTATGAAGTTCTGCATTCAAGCAAGCTCAAGGTTACCTAGGTATATTTATTGCTGAGCATTTGGAGACCATATTTTCCAAAGACATTCTACATTCAATAGTGTTAGTCTCCAGGATTTAGTCCAGGGTCTCTGGTTTTCCAGATGCTTTCCTCCGGTGGCAGAACCAGAGATTCTCTTCTCACCTGGGCAATTTATATGAATGCCAGATTTACCTTGTACATGCTGCTACCTATAGATACAGGACATAGATATTGGAAAGGGACTTCTGCACTAGCATCATCAACTAATTAACATGAAGATGTAATTTGTGTCAGGATTGTGTAGGAGTTCCAGGACAAACTTCCCCATCCCCAAAGACCCGTGGTGGTGCAGTGGTTAGAATGCAGTACTGGAGGCTGACTCTGTTCACTGCCAGGAGTTTGATTCTGACCGGCTAAAGTTTGACTCAGCCTCCCATCCTTCTGAGGTCGGTAAAATGAGGACCTAGATTGTTGGGGGCAAGTATGCTGACTTTGTAAACTGCTTAGAAAGGGCTCTAAAGCACTGTAAAGCAGTATATAAGTATACGTGCTATTGCTATCCAGGGTGCTCATTACACTGTTGCAAAAAACATACAGGATAGTCACCATTTCTATAAGCTCTCCGTAGCCCTGAGGTTGCAGTTCATCAGTGTCCTCTATTACAAGAGTCCATTCAGCCACAGCAAATTGATAGAGGCTTGAGACACCAGTCTCCACAGTTTTGAGACAATGTGGCATATCTAAAATTGTCTCTGTTGGGATAAAGCTAGTCGCGGGTGAAAACTCAGACAGGGATTTGGGTATCCACCTTGGGCAGTGGTACGTTGAACTTAAGTTGTTTGCTGCATGTTGTGTGTAGTCAGGAAAGACTTTTGTGGTGGAGTTTTTCATAGTGCTGTTAACTGTTATTTCCTTTTTACCACGCTAACATTTTATCCAGTTACCTTTAATTTAATGTATGGCAGACAAGAGCACGATGCTGGGGCTCACAGACGTGTTCCCTTCAAAAACCAATGTCAGGGCAAAACTGGAGAAAGATGAAGGATTGGATAATCCAGCGGGAGAGATCATGCCAGAATCATCCCCAATGATGTAACAGCCAGTTGGTTTTTGAGCTATTAGCATCTGTTTGGTTGAAAGTCCAGCATGTTAAATCAAAAGCACCAATCTAGTTATACACTCACACACACACACACACACACCCTTCATACCCAGCTGTAGCCCTTGACACTGATGGCTGTGTAATCTGCATGTGATAAGTAATAATTCCATGTTCCAGCAGGAGTGAAAGGAGGGGAGGAATTACAGAGGTAATCTACTTCTTTAAAGGAGATATAGGCATTGACTTCTGCTATGGATAGCAGGTCACTATCAGCAGCCTTCATATTCCTGGAAGCTACCTAGGAACTAGGCACCATTGGCAGGGCAAAATGAAGCAGCATCTCAACGTCCATCCACAGGCATTTTTTTTTCTTTTGCCACATGCTGTGAATTCCCAAACAAGGCACAGCTCAAATATCCTAGAGACATATTCCCCTATCCAAGGCACCTGTTTACCAATATTGTTTTTTAATCTATGTTCATATTCTTGTTGTGAGCCGCCCCGAGTCTTGGGAGAGGGGCGGCATACAAATTTAAATAAATAAATAAATAAATAAATAAATAAATAAATAAATAAATAAATAAATAAATAAATAAATATACCTTTCTACTTGGCAAATTTAAGCTGGAAGGAGCAATGTACCGCCCATAGGAAGTATCCAACTATGCTCAGTCTTTTGAATAATTTCAAATAGTAGCCACGTATTCATATCTAAGGTGCTGTAACTTTTAAACTGTGCAACAAAAAAAAAAAAAAGGTAGCAGGATCAGTGACGGGAAGAGGTTGCCATTTCTGGATGCCTTGTCTCCTTGTATTTCCAACAGGGCAAAGCAGCCCAGCTTTGAATGCTGATCTTTGTCAGTTTCTGGAGAACCACAGGGTGTCAATCCTCCAAATCACCAAGCATGAATAGCTTCTGTTTTTGGTGATTCTCGCTCCTCACTTTGGCATGTATAAAAGGCTCCTAAAATATATATATATATATATATATATATATATATATATATATATATATATATATATATATATATATATATATATATATATATATATATATATATATATATATATATATATATATATATATATATATATATATATATATATATATATATATATATATATATATATATATATATATATATATATATATATATATATATATATATATGCAGGTCTTTGGTTCTTCGGGTTTTCTCCCACGTAGAATTTGAAGTGTCTTGGCAACGTTTCGATGAAATCTCATTCATCATCGTCAGGCTGGTGCTTTTGGCTTCTGCTACTAGGAGCAATGTGTGGTCTAAGCTGTTTTTTCCTTTTAACTGCCAGTGGGGGTTTGAACTGATTGGCTGGGAGCTTGGCTATGTTCTGATTGGTTAGGGGCTTGGCTGTGCTCTGATTGGCTGGGGGGTTGGCTGTGTTCTGATTGGCTGGGGGAGTGTTCTGTTTGGGTGGGGGCTTTGTTGTGCTGGAGAGGTTCAAAGTGGCTAATGTTGCAGCTCTGGTCTGGCTCCTGGTCTGTGGTCTTGCCTCATCATTGGTGTGGGTTTGGGTTTGCTTTTTGCGTGGCTGTGTGGAGGTGGCATCCTGTGTGTTTCTGGTGTCAATCTTAGAGTTAGGAAACACACAGGATGCCACCTCCACACAGCCACGCAAAAAGCAAACCCAAACCCACACCAATGATGAGGCAAGACCACAGACCAGGAGCCAGACCAGAGCTGCAACATTAGCCACTTTGAACCTCTCCAGCACAACAAAGCCCCCACCCAAACAGAACACTCCCCCAGCCAATCAGAACACAGCCAACCCCCCAGCCAATCAGAGCACAGCCAAGCCCCTAACCAATCAGAACATAGCCAAGCTCCCAGCCAATCAGTTCAAACCCCCACTGGCAGTTAAAAGGAAAAAACAGCTTAGACCACACATTGCTCCTAGTAGCAGAAGCCAAAAGCACCAGCCTGACGATGATGAATGAGATTTCATCGAAACGTTGCCAAGACACTTCAAATTCTACGTGGGAGAAAACCCGAAGAACCAAAGACCTGCATACAGACACCCGCGAAAACCTCAGAAAACATATATATATATATATATATATATATATATATATATATATATATATATATATATATATATATATATATATATATATATATATATATATATATATATATATATATATATATATATATATATATATATATATATAAAGAAATCAGAAGTCAAAAATTAAGAAATCAGAAGTCAAAAGGAAGGGTTGGAGGAAATTTGGAGGAAAGCCAGAATTAGCCTTTTGAGAATTCATGGGATAATCAATTGTAACAGGAATTAAAGACAATACATTTAAGGAAACCACCTGCTGGGAGAAGGTGGAAGGACTTTAGGCATGTTTTCACCAAAACATGTACTATTGATATAAAAGGAATATATTGCAGCTTTAAACTGGCAAGGCAATATTTCGAGCATCCTAAAATGAAACATGTTGCAAGGCTGAGAACTGTAATTGTTGAATTTTTATCCAGTAAAATAGATCATCAGAGCACTCGAAGAAATTTCATTTAAATTGTGATTTTAAGTTATTTGTATGCACGAAAACAAAGGTTAGTAGAAACCAGACCTAACAAAAAAAAGAGATGGAGTTACATTATATATAAAAGATCACTACATCTCTACAGAAATCCACAAAACCAAGGATAAAAACCTCCTAGAATCCATATGGGTCAATATAAAAGGAAAAAAGAATGACACTGCTATAGGCGTATACTACAGGCCACCCAGCCAAGCAGAAGAAATAGATGAATGTTTTGCTAAACAACTAACAAATGTGTGTAGGAAATATACCACAGTAAAAGTGGGAGACTTTAACTACCCTGATTTCAACTGAGAGGCAAACTCTGCAGCAAGTGGGAGATCAAACAGATTCCTAACCAGCCTAGCTAGCAACTTTGTCATCCAAAAAGTAGAGAAAAAGCTATACTGGATCTAATTCTTACTAATAAAGAAAAAGTGAGGAGGGAGCTGAATTTGCTGGAACCTTGGACAAGAGTGACCATGTCATATTGGAGTTCAATAAAGCAAACACAAGCAATAGAACATAATGCAGCCAGTATCTTAAACTTTAAAAGAGCTGATTTTAACAAACTCAGACAGAACCTAAGAAAAAATCCATGGATAAAAATCCTAAAGAGGAAAACAACTCAAGAAGCATGGGAAATTCTAAAAAACATGATCATAAAAGCCCAGCACAGTGGCACTGAAAAGGAAAAAACAAGAAATCCAAGGAGAAATCCAAACTTCTAATACTTTGCTAATATTTGCTGTCTTCTTAACTTTGATGTCTACTTAACTAAGTGGATTTTGGGGAGGGGTGTTGGCAGTGGTGGGATTCAAATATGTGAACAACCGGTTCTCTGTGTGGATGCTGCTTCCGGAAGTCCATTCTAGGCCTGGGCAACAAAAAATTACTTACTGGTTCAGCCAAACTGGTGCGAACTGGCTGAATCCCACCACTGGGTGTCGGAAAGAAAAGTAATATGTCATGTCATCGACTATGAGCTGGCAAATTTCTGGTCCTAACCAACATTAGGACCTCATCCACCTTCACTAGTTAGTTTTCAGGCAATGGAATGCACACATGGCTTATTATTTCAGTCCCAAAGATAGATCTAACAATTATTCTCTTTGCAAACTCAACAGCTATATGCTCAATTTTATACTTTTTTTTTTTTGCAGTTTTTGATTTAAACTAAAAGGAAAAGCGTCGGGGTGTGGGTGGGAAGCTGTGTGTTGAAGGTTTGCTTAATGCTTTGATGTCCTTTCTGCTAATTGTTCATATGAAGAGTTTGTCACTTTCCCGCACCTCCATTAATCCTTCGCTATGCTACCTGCCTTGATCTTTGCCTCCTCTTGTGTTCAAACGCCTCCTATAATCAAAAGCAATAAAGTGGGAGAAGCAGAAGAAAGATTTGCAATTGATCCCTTCCATAGGGTTGGAAGGATACCGTATTAAAACCGAGGTTCGTCCTTGTAGTTTGATGCTTTAATATCTAAAGCAGGGGAACATATATAGACTGTCACATGGTCGCCTTTACAATGTGTGCTTTCAGCGGTGTTGCAAAATTATTCTTTTGGTAGGACAGAGGACTGAGTGAAAAAGACCTGACAGATCTAAACCTGGGCCCTCCCAAAAAGATGTGCTCCATAAGAGATATTCTATTAATGAATCATAATTCTTCATTTTCTAGATTTATAATGCCACAAAATTTACAAAAGATAAGGATAGTTAGCACACAGGTAGATGTTTGTGTGTGTGTGTGTGTGTGTGTGTGTGTGTGTGTGTGTGTGTGTGTAAGTGAGCCAACAAGAAAGGAAAGGGGGGTGTTGAAAAGCAAGAAATAAACAAAACATGTCCAAAAGATTATACAAAAGGGTTATATCTGTATATACTATGAAAAGGTCAAAAGCTGCTGGAATTGCAAGCCAATTAGGGATGTTTAACCCCTCAATGATCTAGATTCTGTCAATCCTGTCCTTGCACATTTCCTCTGTAAGGTTGGAGATCAGAAGTTTTAAAAGAGAGGGACCTACACACAGAGCAGCCAATTTCTGTCTGAGTTCTTTAAACAAGCAGGTCTTTCCAACCCCTCATTGCTACGAGAGATTGTCCCTCTTTTTCATGACAATTTGGCTATTCTGTAAATAGGAAGATTTTGAAATGAGCATATACTGCCCCGCTCCCCCCCCAAAAAAATCTATATCCATAGCCAAACCTGTGAAGCAATTTGATAAACTACTTCTGACATTTAGCAGAAAGTGAATTTCTGAATTCCTGAATTTCTAAACCTTACTCTTAATTTTAAACACAAGTCTCCCTAAAATCCAGAATGAACAACCTGTTGCATTTTTGTGTTAATGTTCTTCGCCATAAGTAGTTGAAGCTTTTTAATTGCCTACGAGTTTAATGCTAAATTTAGGAGAAGGAAGGAAACCTCTGAAAGTTTTCTAAAACAATATACAAGAACCATGCAATATATTGGTTAGACCACTGCCAATTGTGAAAGCCCTAGAGCAGGAATGTCCAACCATGGCAACTTTAAGACTCCCAGAATTCCACAGCCATAGCTCCTGACTACTGATTACATATGTACTACTGATTATGTAGAAACCAGCACTGCTCTGTTTCAAACCAGTAAAAAAAATAATCTGTTTTTTCATTTTGCGCAAAACTAGAGCTTTCCTTTCTTCCTTTGATTTGGTGACAGATGAAATGTTCTTGCAGGTCCATCCCATGAGCCTCAGGATGCCTGCCTCTTCCCCCCCCCAGCTACCTTTCAATCTTCCCGGTTAAAGCAAAAGACCTTCCTGTCAAAGGTGGCTGTGCCAACATGAAGATTCATTCTCTCTGCTGAGTTCATGACACTGCCATCATTTCATTCCCAGCCCATAAGTGAAATGGGTTAAACTTGTCTTTAGCTACATTAGTTATTCTAGTTGTATTTTTCTCCTCTTTCTGATACTGCCCAAGGCAATCTGAAGATGTGTAAAGCCTGTTGATCTTTGGTACTCACTACATTGTCAGGAATTCAGATGATGGGAATTGACTGGAAAATAACAAAGGCAACAAAAACAGGATAGTGATCAGCAATGGGAATATATATATATATTCCACCATGAAGATGAGGCACGACCACGAACGCAAAGCCAAACAGCTATACAGTTCACCATCTCTAATCCCCTTGTAACACTGACTAACCTGAGCACAACAAAGCCCCCACCCAAACACTCCCCCATCCAATCAGAGCACAGCCAACCCCCATCCAATCAGAGTACAGCCAAGCCCCTAACCAATCAGAACACACCTCCACCCAATCAGAATACAGCTGAGCTCCCAGCCAATCAGTTCAAACCCCTACTGGCAGTTAAAAGGAAGAAACAGCTAAAATCTCACATTGCTCCTAGAAGCAGAAGCCGAAAGCACCAGCCTGAAGATGACGAATGAGACTTCGTCGAAACGTCGCCAAGACACTTCAAATTCTACATGGGAGAAAACCCGAAGAACCAAAGACCTACATATAAACACCCGCGAAAACCTCAGAAAACATATATATATATATATATATATATATATGTAGGTCTTTGGTTCTTCGGGTTTTCTCCCGCGTAGAATTTGAAGTGTCTTGGCAACGTTTCGATGAAATCTCATTCATCATCTTCAGGCTGGTGCTTTTGGCTTCTGCTTCTAGGAGCAATGTGTGGTCTAAGCTGTTTTTTCCTTTTAACTGCCAGTGGGGGTTTGAACTGATTGGCTGGGAGCTTGGCTATGTTCTGATTGGTTAGGGGCTTGGCTGTGCTCTGATTGGCTGGGGGGTTGGCTGTGTTCTGATTGGCTGGGGGAGTGTTCTGTTTGGGTGGGGGCTTTGTTGTGCTGGAGAGGTTCAAAGTGGCCAATGTTGCAGCTCTGGTCTGGCTCCTGGTCTGTGGTCTTGCCTCATCATTGGTGTGGGTTTGGGTTTGCTTTTTGCGTGGATGTGTGGAGGTGGCATCCTGTGTGTTTCTGGTGTCAATCTTTGAGTTAGGAATACGTTTGTCAATAAGGGCGGGTTTCCAAATGGCTGGTAGGCGGGAGGTATCATCTCGTTTGTTCATGCTGTGGGGGCGTTTTTCTATCTCGATGGCTTCTCTGATTATTCTGTTATTAAAATGTTCAGTTTTGGCAATTGTTCTGGTCTTTTTGAAATCAATTTCATGTCCTGTGGCTTTAAGGTGTTGGACCAGGGAAGAAGTTGGTTCCTCTCTTTTGACTGAGTTTTTGTGTTCTTCAATGCATGCATTTATCCTTCTGTTGGTTTGTCCAATGTATGTGGTGGGGCAAGCAGTACATGGGATTTCATATACTCCTTGATTTTCTAACTCAATTTTGTCTTTAGGGTTTCTTAGGATGGTGGATATTTTTCTGTTTGTGCAGAATGCTGTTTTGACGTTATATTTGTGCAGGACTTTGCTGATCTTGTCTGTGGTGCCTTTTATGTAGAATTTGAAGTGTCTTGGCAACGTTTCGACAAAGTCCCATTCATCATCTTCAGGCTGGTGCTTTCGGCTTCGTGCTCCTAGAATCTCTTTTGCCTTGCAGCCGCCCAACTAGGGGCATTAAGCAGGCTCAAGTCGCAACTGCGAAACATTACAGATCCAAATTTCTTTTTCTGACAAAGAGTTAAAGAATTAAATTGGGAGACTAAGATGGCCATTTCAAGCTCATTCTGCTCTCTTCAGTTAGCCACACCCTTTATGGGATTCGAACCTAGTTGGGGGGCTGCAAGGCAAAAGAGATTGTAAAGAGTAAAACTGCAATATAGCAGTTAAAAAATGTCAAGGTCTGTCTGAAAAACTTCCTGCATATACTCCCTTGACTCGGCTGGCAAAGAGGGGAGGAGAGCCTGTGGCTTGGTGGTTAAATCAATGCCTAGTATGTAAACTGCCCAGGTTCGAATCCCATAAAGGGTCTGTGTGTGTGTGTATACGGTACATAGAGAGGCATATACATATATATCGTGTGTGTGTGTGTGTGTGTGTGTGTGTGTGTGTGTGTGTGTGTGTGTGTGTAGAAGGGAAGCTCTGTATTCATTTGCTTTATTTTTTTTATTTTATTTTAAAAAAATTCTTTTATTAAAACAATCAACATTGAACATAAAATCATATTATGCAGCAATCATCATAGCACCTGATATACAACACTAAGTATTAGTCTTTGTAAATGTCTGGTTTGGTACACATTTATCACTCCTCATGTCAAGCCTCAACCATATGCCCGTTACACTTTATTTGATTGGTGTTTCTCTTAGTTATAGTTTATTGAAAGGGGAACGAGAGAGGGGCTTTGCCTTGACAATTCAAAGCCCTCCTGGGGGGGAGGGGCAGTACATTCAGCCATTTTCAAATTAGAAGCAGGAAGAGAGAGCCCTTAATTAGCTTGCATTTTCTCACCTATCAGCTGGATTAATGAGAGCAAGGATTGAAGCTGCTGCCCTCTGCAAGATTTAGAGTTGCAAGCATATGGACCTCAGCATGTTGAATGGGTTGAATGGATTTGCATATTGGGAGGGTAAACAAGGGAAGATAGGAAATATATATATTTTAGCTGTATTGGGACCTGTTTTCAAGTGAAACTGTTGATGATGTGAGACTAATGTTCCGATCCCTCTTACCAGGAGGATGACTGGTGATGCTTTGCAGGTTACTCTTTCAGCTGTCACTCTTGCATGGAGTGATTGTGAAAATAATTGTGGAGGGAGGGAGGAGAACTGTGCCCAACATCTTGAATTGTTTTTTAACGGATGGGTAATAAACACAGTAAAGAAGTTAGAGAACGTCTCAAGTCAGGTTTGACTCCTTGTGGCACCTAAGTGAATAAATGCCTGACCTTAGAAAGAAAAAAAAAATCAGAAGCTTTTCCTAAATTCCCATCTGTCTCCAGAACCTGGGGCAATCATTCCCATAAATATGTGTAGTTGAGTAAGTAGCTTCAGCTGTTTTAATAGTGGGGCTTTTCTTTTGGGGGTGGGAAGGGGTCAGCTTTTGAGTCAGTGTTGAATTCTGATGACTGCTGGGACTAATCCTTGCAGCTTTCTGGGCAAAATTTTTCAGAAGTGGTTTGCCACTGCCTGAATCCTAGGGCTGAGAGAGAGTAGCCCAAGGTCACCCAGCTGGTTTCATGCCTAAGGTAGGACTACAACTCCCAGATCTCCCTGTTCCTAGCCTGATGCCTTAACCACTACCCCAAGCTGGCTATTAAGAGTCCAGATTTCCTTGGAATTTCACATCCCTCCTTCAGTTCTTTCTAACCTTTCCTAGCAAAGATCCTGCAGTTTGAGAATCACTGCTTTAGAAAAAAAAAAAATAAACTGACAGAAACAATTTCCTTTGTTTATTGAGTTCACTTCTCTCTCCCCCCCCATATTTAAAATATAAAGAGCAGGCTGCAATGACAATTTTCAGAGTTATAAAAGTAAGCAAAAAATAAAATAACAAGGGGACTTTATTAAAGAAAGTTGGGTTTTTTTGTAAAAAAAAAAGAAAATTAGATCATTTCTTTTGTACGAATTATTTCCGGAGTCATTTTTTTATTCAACCACTAGAGTGCAAACTTCTTCTTTTTTTCAAACTGTAATTTATACTAGAAAGAAGCAGCAGAAAAGGTAGCACCCCCTTATATACTTCATGCCTGAAAAACTAAAAAATGAGAGAGTGAGTAATGGATGACCTAGAAAATGAAAAGAAAAAAAAGGTATGTTTTTAAATACGATGGTCTAATTTTCAGTGGAAAGGAGAGGAAAGTAAACAAGTATTCCAGCTTTGTATTTAATTGCCAGAGTATGCATGAAATAGTGCATTCTGCATTCATCTTGGTCTCCCCGTATTTATCAACTGCCAAGGAGCTTGTGGATAACAATGGATAACAATGGACCTTCTTCAAGTGTCCCCCTAAATGAGGGAATGCATTCAGTGCTGCTGAGTCGTTTTGGGTTTTATTTTTGGTGGGGAGGCTGGGCGATAACTGCTTTTCCTTCTGAATCACTTCCCAATCTCAAATAACCGAAAAGTGAATATGCTAATTAGCCGGTACAGAATGTTTGAACAAAAGTTCAGAATACCATCAACGCCAATAAATCACAGACCACAACATTTTAGGGAGGAGAAAAATCACAGGAGGGAAGATATATATCTCTATATTTGGAACGGGAATGCTTTAGATTTTTTTTTTAAGATTTGATTTTTTTCTTCTTCTGTTTTTCTTAAATAAATTGCCCAAAATATATTGAATATATTGAACCTATGACACATTCAATAAGCAGGCAGACAGTAATTGTCAGGATATAGATCAGATATGCGGTGAAGTCTAGTTCCCTAGATACAGACACTTGCGGTGTCTTTATGTTAATATTACCTCCTAATGAAATGAAAGGGTACTAATATATTGTTGTATTTTCTTTATAAATGCTTTGGAATGAGGATGTTCTCCTTTAAAAAAAACACATAATTTGGGGGGGTATTGGTATCTCAAAACCAACAATAAGCAATAGTTTTAAAAATAGCACTCTTTGGGCACAAATCAGAGCATATACATTAGGAAAAAATATATGACAGATTCAAGATGGCATATTTGAAAAGCTAGATCTCCTAGCAATGGGAAATTGAATTATTTCAGCAGAAAAAGATAATTGCACAATTACAATTTTTGACATCTATCTGTCAAAAACAAAAAAAAAGAAATGACATAATAATAGCAATATATGGCACAGCCTGTGGGGCAAATCCTGCTGAAATGTATGAGCAAACAATGTATCTCACAGAATTTTGTAATTCATTAGAGGATATATATATATATATATATATATATATATATATATATATATATATATATATATATATATATATATATATATATATATATATATATATATATATATATATATATGTGTGTGTGTGTGTGTGTGTGTGTGTGTGTGTGTGTGTGTGTGTGTGTGTGTGTGTGTGTGTGTGTGTGTGTGTGTGTGTGTGTCAAGTGTTTATTTTTTAGATTGCACCCTGTAAACCCAAATATGGGAGGAAGGAATCATTCTTTCCTTTTGCTTGTTTCAGCTCAACCCAGAGCCATCTTGCAAGCACAAATATATATATATGTTGTTTAAAATTGTTGACAAAGAAATAAGGGATTTCTGATATAGCTATTTCGAGTTTCTTAACTCTCTTCAGTCAGAACTCACCCTTCTGGGATTCGAACCTGGGCAGTAGTCAGGGAGTAAGGATATGTGTCAAGTGTTTATTTTTTAGATTGCACCCTGTAAACCCAAATATGGCTCAATATCCTTACTCCCTGACTACTGACAAAGCGGGAGAGAACTTGTGGCTCAATAGGTTAAAGCATCTGCTTAGCATGCAAATCCCGGAAGGGTGAGTTCTGACTGAAGAGAGTTAAGAAACTCGAAATAGCTATATCAGAAATCCCTTATTTCTTTGTCAACAATTTTAAACAACATATATATATTTGTGCTTGCAGGATGGCTCTGGGTTGAGCTGAAACAAGCAAAAGGAAAGAATGATTCCTTCCTCCCATATTTGGGTTTACAGGGTGCAATCTAAAAAATAAACACTTGACACATATCCTTACTCCCTGACTACTGACAAAGCGGGAGAGAACTTGTGGCTCAATAGGTTAAAGCATCTGCTTAGCATGCAGACTGCCCAGGTTCGAATCCCGGAATATATATATATATATATTCCTTCACCAACATTTTATTACAGCCATAATAGCATATTTGCAAGCTTCACTTGTTTTTTCTAACATTTCTTCAGTTTTTTTATGTGGTGTCCTGCATGTAATTAAAACCATATCACTATCCCCAACAAAAAGATATCAACTGACTGGGGCAATTCAGAAGTTTATAGTGGTACCCCAAAACTGAATGAGAAGATACTCTTGAAAACAGCCTAATAATGGGAAGGGAAACAAACCATGATGATAGGAAAAATGACAAAATTGACAGTGACCCTCCCTTTCATACTTGTGTCCCAAAGTCTCTTGTGGGTGTGTATAACATGCAGTGTGTTTGTGGCATTACAATACACATTTCATTACCTGCCTCGCTCTCCCCCTCCCCTGCTTCGCCACAAGGGGAAAGACATTGCACAAGGAAGTATGGCTGGAATTCTGAAAAGACAAGCCCAGGGCTGCAATTTTTAATCTTACTAGTTCTGGTCTGATGTGCCCTCATCTCTCTCCTACAGGACCCTATACAGACAAGTTTGCAGAATTAATCCAACTGATGCCATGGGCATCAGTGTGTAATGCTACCGAATACAGGGCCCATCTAACTGTTTGAAATGTTATTTTGATTAGGAAAGTGAAGTAGCGAGCTAGTATGTCTCAAAGCAAAAAAAGCAATCTCCAGCAACATCTTTTTCTACACAATATCTCTAGGTCCCTCACAGGCCTGAGGTGACAGGTAGAGAGGCAAGAAGAACAACCTGAGCAGTCTGCCATGTGGCAAATGGATATTTTGTACTGGCCACACCCATTGTCAGCCCTGTAAGGTAGACCAGACTAAGAAACCAATCCATATAGGTCAGGATTTGTTTTTTATTGTAACAGCTTTAGTGACAAAATCTTGCTAGTCTATAACCCTGATGTTGTATCTATGATTTATGAGGATTGCATTGTATGATTATGGTTATGATTATCCCTTGTTGCTCGAATGTACACTGAGAGTTCATGCAAATTCCTTTTGTATGTCCAGTCATAATTGGCCAATAAAGAATTCTTTAAAAAAAATCTTGCTAGTCTAAATGTGCTCCCCCACCTCACTTTATCTTCTTGTGAACTAAGGAGGGGCTTGTCTGAGATGTTTTCTCACATTAGTTTCTTGGGATCAGCTCAAGTCACACTTACCTCACAGTTGTCATGATAGTGGTTCTTCTTCCTGTCCTTCAAGGTCATTCCCTGTTCCCTCTACATCCATGAGAGCAGCCATTTTTTAATAGGACTACACCAGGGGTGTCAAATTCAATTTCATTATGGGCCGCATCAACATTGCGGTTGCTCTCGGGGGGGGGCAGGTGGATGTGGCCAGGATGGGTGTGGTCTACTGGGTAGGTGTGGATGGAGTGGGTGTGGCCTATTGGGTGGGCATGGCCAGCTCTATATCATTCACATCAAGGGTGCCTGGGGGGGCCTGGGCAGGAGTGAGACAGATCTGAGTGTCTCTGGCAGAAGGGGGTGGGACCGGGGCAAGTGCCAAGGCATGGTCCATTGGAGGAGCCTCACTGCCTGCTGAAATCCCTCCGCCAGAGCCCATCAAGCCAGATATGTGAAGTAGGCGAGGGCCCTTTGCTGGCCACTTCCAGGCGATGGTGCATTTCTTCATTCCTCACAAAGAGTGACACCTCCCCAGCATGCACCCAGGGGGGTGGGGCCGACACGGCAGGGACTGGTTCCTCGCTGTTTCCAGACGGCCTTGTGGAGCTAATACTGAATGTGTTTCGGCATAGATGGCCACCACAAAATTGTACATTGGCTCCCGGCCAGCCTGGGCCACGGCCAAGGCAGTGGGGATCATTCCCTCACTGTCTCCAGGATGGCTTCGCGGGCCACATGAAACCACTTCACGGGCTGCATCTGGCCTCCGGGCCTTGTGTTTGACATGTCTGGACTACACTGTCCACAATTGCCATTTTGTGGTTCTCAATATGTACGCCAGTTTCCAGCCCTTCAAGGTAAGCAAGGCCAAGAAATAGGGACTCAAGAATACTTGTCATTGTTGTATGGTAAAATAAAAGAAACTCGAAAGCTTGTCAGAGTTTGTCTCTGCTGCATCTTATACCGAACAAAATTAAGGCAAGATTATTCTGAGTTTCTTCCTCATATTTTCCACTTTGTCAGTACTTGAAAAGAAGACTTTTCAGGAAGATCCCCTCCCCCAGGATATGTTTCCATTCCTTCCAGCCTCCTTCCAACTCCCTCCCTCCCAAAACAAAATATTGACAAAATATCTAAACACACTTTTAAAAAATCCCATAACTAGGCAAAACAGTCTTTAAAACATAAAGAAAAAGTAACAGAAAAAAAGAGAAATGAAAAAGTATTTACTAACAATTCGTTTAACCTTAGAAAGAAATCCATATGGAAACTTATTGGTAATAACTGGCTTTAGAGATGCCATGTTTATGGCCTTTGGATTTTGTGGAGAAGTTCAAGGGAGGATGAAACAGACATCACATGGGATTCCAGAATAGACAGCCATATTTTAATGTATTTGCTAACCTTTCCAAATCCACTGATGCAGAAGTCCCTCATGCCGTCAATATAAAATCTAAGTTGTCAAATTAATCCATGTGAGGGGAAAAAAAGGAGATTGCTGTTAAGAATAAACTGTCATCTATGGAGAAAGACTTTTATAATGTATTGCCTCTTTGCTAATCTCCTTTTCAGCTCTTGTCCTGAAAGTAAACCTGTTTGATAATCATTAAAAGATACATCTGACAAGAGAAGTTCATAAGCTTATTGAAAATAGCTGGGAGTGGGTTGAAGTGCCTGTACATAGCAATGAGTTTAATAGCATTAATTTTCAACTGTCTGTTACTCTGACTCCTAAATGTACCATGCATTTAAAGTGCTTTCCCTTTTGTGACCAGACTGCTAAACAGTACAGATGACAGGAACAATGTTCTACAAAAGTTTATTTGGAAATAAATGCTATTGATTTGATCAGGGTTGTAGACTTCAGAAGTCTGTTTAGTATGCTTAGGACAGTAATGGCGAACCTTTTAGAGACCAAGTGCCCAAACTGCAACCCAAAACCATTCAGTTCATTTATCGCGAAGTGCCAGAGCTGCATCAGCATTGTGGTGCCCTCGGGTGGGGGGAGGGAGCGTGGCCCACTGGGTGGGCATGGCTGCAGTGGTCACAGCAGACTGGGTGAGCGTAACTGGGGCCAGGGCAGCGGGGGCCAGTCCCTTGCCATCTCTGGGGCATCCCTGGGGGGGGCAACACTGCTTGCTCGCTCACTTCCTGCCCTATCGCTTCCAAATGCCACGTGCTTGCTACTCTGGCGAACTCTGGTCGGGCAATGGCATACA
Organism: Bothrops alternatus; assembly: GCA_034064705.1. NCBI lineage: Eukaryota > Metazoa > Chordata > Lepidosauria > Squamata > Viperidae > Bothrops > Bothrops alternatus. Next base: position 8,191,234 of record JARGCV010000033.1, read on the forward strand.
TGCCCACAGAGAGGGATCTGAGTGCCGCCTCTGGCATGCGTGCCATAGGTTCACCACCACTGGCTTAGGAGAAAGCCAGTTTGGTGTAGTGAGTAAGGCACTAGCCTAGAAACCAGAGATCATATGTTCTAGTTTTTTGTTGTGGGCTAAAATCAGGCTCAGTGTCCACAGACACTGAGAAGTTCATGGCTGAGAAAAACATCGCAAATGCAAGCATATCTGCCTTCTAGTTGTAACATACTGTAGATATGTCAGCCCTTTGAGGTTTTCTGGATCAGAAAACAAAGATAAGATTTTTTGATTCAATATGTGCCATGAAGTTGGTGCTGACTCCCTTCCACCAGCAAGATTAGCAAAAATGTTTAAAAATATGTCAGATAGATGTTGGAAATGTAAACATAATACAGGCACGTATTATCATATTTGGTGGACATGCGGGAAGGCAAAGGCTTATTGGAAAAATATACATATGTGGTTAGAAAAAATATTGGACGAACAAGTGGATTTTAAACCTGAACTTTTTTTTACTAGGCATTATGTCTGAAAAGACTAATAAGCAGAAATTATATTTAACCCTACATATTACCACAGCAGCAAGAATAATTTTTGCACAATATTGGAAGAATGAAGGATTGCCATCAGAGGAAGAAATAATCAGGAAGATTTTGGAATGTGCAGAGATGGACAGATTAACTATGAGGCTGAAAGACAAAGAAGATACAGACTACTATCAAATTTGGAATTTATTTTATTCTTGGTTAGAGAAAAGAATGAAGGATTAGGAATTGAACGTGTATTAGTTTAGCAAACTCCAGACAACTTGTTGGTTGGAAAAATTAACATATATTGATGAAAAATAATAATAAAAAAGATTGGGAAAAAAAAAGAGGTTGGTGCTGACTCTTAGTGGCCTCATGGATAGATCTACTCCATGATTCTGTCCCTAACTTTGTCCTTCATCTGTTCCACCTGAACAGCTTTATTGAGACAGGCTACATTAAGAGAATCCTGCAAGTCTGATGGTGTGTCCCTCAAGGCCATCTCCATGGCTCTTGACAAGAAGCATTAAGTAAAAGATGAGGAGGAATTATTCTTTGTGTTTGTTTATTTCTGTAGTCTTTCATGCAGTTATTTCCTGTTTTAGGCTTATGTCTTTATGATGGTTACTCTATTGCCAGAAAACTCTTCTTTGGCTGACCTTGACCACTTTCTCCTCTCGCCTTAGATGAACCCATACTCATTACATTAAAATCCCCATACTCTGATGAAATGCTCCCTACAAATCTGGTTACAACACAAAAAAATAGTCTAATTACACTAGTTTACGGCACTGCCAATAACATCATTCATTCCAATGACAGTATTTGAATGTTTATGTTGGCACAGTTTACACAGCCAGGTCTGAGTGTTCAATTATGAAGATTTGTTAACACCTCTAATACAAAACATTGATCCCCCAAAACTCTCTGCTTTCTTACAGCAGGAACTTACCAAATGTCCATTAAGCCGCAAAGAGGATTTTAGACTAACAAAGCTTGAAATAAAAATAGTCACAGGGCATAGTATACATCCTCATAGCAGCTGCAGAGCCAAACTCCTTTGTGTAGTGATTAACTGCACAGTCCAAATGGTGTCAGAATAAATTCAGTACAAGCAGCTGGCACACAGGTTGCAAGTACCCCTGCATACATTCTAACCAGCACATCAAGGTCTCAAGGTGTGGTTTATCTGCTCATCAAACATCCCTAAGAAAAGGGAAGTTTTTCTGGGAGGGCTTCCTGGTTCTTTCTCTTATTGGTTGGATTGAGAAATGGTTATTGGCCTAAGGTCAACTGGGAACATTCAAAGGTGAGTGTAGTTTGAACTTGGTCTTTTATGCTGGTGTAGAATTCTTCACTGTACTAGCTTTCAGTTGTGTCTTCTCAGTTACAATGAACTCATTCAAAAGGAGACATGGTTAACAGTTTGGCTTGATGTCTGAACAGGGAATTAAAGCTGATTTTCCCCTCTAGCACAGCTTTCCTCATTTATGTGATTCTGCTGATCTGCAGTAAACTTCTGGTTAGAATTAGAGAGTTCAAAGTTCAAAGTAGCTGAAAGGTACTGTAGCTGTTTGGAGAAGGCTACTAGTTGTTGAATTAGATGCAGTTTATAAGGAGGATAATATAGCAACAACTGGATGCCTCCATTGCCAACATCCTGTTACCTGCACTCCATTTATTACCTATTTTATTGTTTGGAAAACAGGATCTTTACATTACATGCTTTTCTTCATCCTGTCACTATAGGACAACCCCTTATGAATAGCTGTTGAGATTAACCAACAGAGGAATGGTATATAAGGGAAAAATGGAGTAAGGGAGAAAGTTGCTCATAATCTTCTCTGTGTATGAGAATGAGTGAATATAGCCTCTGCTGAGAGGAAAATTGTCAACTGCACTTGGAGTCTAAAATACTTGGTGCCTCATTGACATTAATTTTTTATTTTTTGTTTTCCCAAGCCTTTCTGAACCTTGTGTCCCTCAGATGTGTTGGGCTACATTGATGGTGGTTATGTGTGTTGTAGACTAACACATCTAGCAGCCATGAGAAGGTCTGGCATGGAGAATTAACCTTCAACCACTTTGTGATATCAGAGCTCACTACAGCTCACACATCATCAAATGAACACAAGCAATATACTTATTGATAAGGTATTTATAATCTGTATCACATGTAACCTGCATTTCCATAAGCTGTTTTCTGTTTTCTCTCCTTTCCCCCAATTTAAATCCTTCATCTGTCTACTTACTCCCCTGGATTTAATAAAGATTTGATTCACAACTGTCTCCAGAAGTGGTGAATGCTCCAACACTGGAAGTTTTTAAAAAGAGACTGGACAACCATTTGTCTGAAATGGTACAGGGTTTCCTGCCGAGCAGGGGGTTGGACTAGAAGACCTCCAAGTTCCCTTCCAACTCTATTATTATTACTATTATTATTATTATTATTATTATTATTGTTATTGTTATTGTTATTGTTGTATATTTTAATAAAATTGGTTAATCTGAAAGTGCTACCAAATTCTTCCTGATTTTATGCTACCACAGACTATCATGGCTCTCCCCATACAATTTTTAAGATGAGACAATTGTGAGCTGTAAACTCACTTTGTTTCTACAAATACCTCCAGGGCAGACACTATCTTTGGAGGTGAATTGTTCAGTTCTCAGAGCCATTTATTTAGCATTCCAGACAGTTGAACACAACTGATCAACAGTAGCCCTTCTATGTCTGAGTCATCTTTATGGGCTTTCTAAAACCCAGAACTTTGAAATCTATATTTGCCTCCAGGCTACAGTAGTAACCTGATTATATTTCAATCGTTGTATTTCTCTGTGTTCCTTGGGAGTGATATTTTAAAATCTTGTGGGGAATAGATAACAATGCAAAATCTGCTTTATGGACTAAAGACAACATTTGCTTCCACATGTACTGAAAAAAAAAGAGAATCTTTTCATTTCTGCTTTATTTGCATTTTCCCTTTTATCTGATTGTAAAGTATAGTTATTTTCTTAATTCCATTTTGCATTTGAAATTAGGCAGCTTACTTCTCTTATCTTGTTAAGAACTGTGAAGGCATGCTGTATCTTCTTTGGCAAATGAGATTTGTAGGTCATATTTTGAAGTAAGGAAGAAAAAGATAGGTAAGCTGCTGTTCATATAAAAATGTTTGCCTTTTGTATCATAAAGGCCTGTCCTTTAATAATAGTAGTTAAGGCACCAGGCTAGAAATCAGGAAAAGATGAGTCCTAGTCCTGCTTTAGGCATAAAGCCAGCAGGTTGACTTTGGGCCAATTTCTTTCTTTCTTTCTTTCTTTCTTTCTTTCTTTCTTTCTTTCTTTCTTTCTTTCTTTCTTTCTTTCTTTCTTTCTTTCTTTCTTTCTTTCTTTCTTTCTTTCTTTCTTTCTTTCTTTCTTTCTTTCTTTCTTTCTTTCTTTCTTTCTTTCTTTCTCTGTCCAAGTCACCTCACAGGCTTGTTGTAGGGAGAAGAGGAGAAAGGAGTATTAGGTATGCTGTCTGCCTTATTTATAAAAATAATAAAGGCAGAATGAAAATAAGTAAATACCTAAATCGTAATACCAGAGTAATATCCTAATACCTCAACTCCTCCTCACTGTCCTCAGGACAAATACAATAGTAATTCTTCTCCATTCCTGTCCCCAAAGTCTTTAAAGAATAGCCAGGACTTTGCAAACTTCCAAATTATTAAAAAGGGAAGTTGGTCTCACCTCAGGGAGTAAGCTGTTCCATAAGGATTGATGATTCTCTGAGATTTTGGCCAACAATATTAATTTTAATGTAATTCTGGGAATACAAGTTTCTGTTTTAGAGTGATGGATGCCTAGGCATTCTCTTGCAAACTCCTGCTGTACTATATCTAATATTTTTCACTGATGGAAATTGCTGACAGATTAACCCCTTTGTTTCCTCTGCCTTCCCCTTATGTCCCATAAAGAACAGGAAGCTCTCAAGCAGATATTTGAGGGGACACTGAGGGGAACCCACATTGTTTGAATGAACATTTATTTACAATACTTTGAATATAGATCCTTGACTACCCATTCAGAATAGAACAAAGAAGGAGCCTTGCTAAACAGCCTGAAATTTAAGTTTCTTTTCTTTTAGCTATTTCTTTTTTAGCCCTAATTTCATAGCACTCCGAAACATGTACTTTTTATTATTCACAGTTCTGCCATTGTCACACCAATACTGCTGGGGATACAACTCCAGGAGAATCAATCTTTTGCACCTTTTATTTTACCTTACAAGTAGTCCTCACTTACCAACCATTCATTCAGCAACCATTCGAAATTAAATAGGGTGCTTAAAATAATTTTACACCCTATTTACAGCCACTTACAATATTTGTAGTGCTCCTTCTCAGTCATCTGATTGACATTACAGTCAGTACACATTCTGTCCCTGACCTGTGATTTTTTTTTCTTTTCCCCCCTCCCACTGAAGAGCAGATAGATTGGAGAGAAAGGGATTGCAAGAAAGTAGGATGTTTGCTGTTCTACACATCAAGAGCAATGTGATTATGCCGGCAGCCCAGAGCTGGGAGATGCAGGCATGCTACACAACCAGCTTACAATACTCTCTTGAAATCCGTTTGCCAATCTCTCCACTTTCAGAGGGTGGGGTAGGAGGAAAAAGCAAGCAATTTATGTAGGCAAACTGCCGGAAGAATGGCTTTCCTGGGAACTGCTGGGCCCTGCCTTGCCAGCTTCATTCCTAATGATACAAAAGATACTCTCGCTATTTTATTTATTATTCTGCATATAGAAAACAGTGGACAAATGGGTCTTTCCCCATTTCTCTCCATGGGAACCTACTAGTATTTCTCTAAGCTTGTTGAAATTGGTTCTACTGAAATTATGTATGCTCCAATTTCCCATTCATTATTATTGTAAAACCAAACTGATGTGGTCACAGAATGGTGGTGGTGGTGGGGAGATGGAAAGATGGTGGGGAGATGGAAGGATGGAAACTTCATCAGTTTGTGATGGAATACCCTCATAACTCATGAAGCTTCTTGGATAAGTGAAACATTTTCTTCTTCTTCCTCAAGTTAAAAACAGTCCAGTTGCCTTTTGAAAAAACACCTTTGAGACAAATATGACCTAGATGACTGAGAATCTTCACAGACATCAAAAGTCAAACTGGTTCTTTCCTAATTCTCTGGTATATAAGAGGAAGGAAGGTAAAACAGTCAGGCTTTCAAGATTCTGTTACTACAACCTGTATCAAACAAAGTGAACCTCCAGTATTTGGAGAGCATTTTCTGACCTGACCTGACTTTAATGGCTGATACTTTCTGTAAAGATTCCCATTTTCTTTTATCTCTTCCCCAAGTACTGTCCTATTGGTTGGGATCAGTTCCTGGATAGCAAATCCATTGCCTCTTCTTCATCTTTTGCATAATAAAATATTGAACAAAACTACTTAGGAAGTTTTGGGACCTTATAATCTAGGCTGAGTTGGAAAGGACCTCATGAGATACTTGCATAGTTAAAATCCCCCATTATAACTATATATTTTTTTTTCCTGAAAATTCTATAATCTGGTCTAGGAAGCCTCATCTAGATCAAGTGTCTGACTTCTGGCCTGCAAGATGTCCCACAATGATACAATTGTTTCTCTTCCTTGTATTCCTACTGAAATGCTCTTGAGTGGTCCTTCATGTAATGTTTATGGTGTGTATGTTGTTCTGCCTGATACATAACAAGAACAAATAAGTATTTGAAGAAAAAGTATGAGGACTAGAACAGTCAGTGGTCACAGATTGGACAAAGATTTATTGACCAAACAAAGGAAGTGCTACAGCAGTAGATAATAGAGAACACAGCTTTTCGTAAGAAAGAAAATCAAATAGAGAAAGCCCACCGAATAAGTACAACAAACAGGAACTACAGATGTGGAAGATATTCTGCACTGCTAGAATGCAGAAATTTTGTTTGAACGTCTGACAAAAGAAACAGACTCTAAGCCTTCATGGAGAGAAAAAGAAGCATTGCTGACCTGGAAATAAGTACAGAAGAGATGCATTTTTATCCTGCAAGAAAATATAAGAGAAGTATTATAGCTGATGACTCATTTCTGTGAGGAATAGAAAAAGCTATACATTAACCAGAACCACTTAGATATAATGTGTGCAGTCTGCTAAAAGCAAAGGTTAGAATATAATAGAACTGCATCCAAAATATCAAATTTAGTGACAATTATGTGCTGTTAATCTACATGGAGACAAATTATACTGCCAAGAATCATATCATCATTGACTCTGAAGAGCTAGAATTTGTTTGTTTGTTTATTATATTAATTTATATAACAGATCATCTCACTATCACCGCTCTGGGCAGTGAACACAAAATCAATCACCAAAGGAAGAAGACCAAATAATGACAAACAACAATAACACGATAATAGCACAAAGAAAAGGCAAATTGCTCAATTCTGAAATTACGTTAAAGAGAGGGATTTAGTTTGGGGGAGAATGATCTGAATCTTCTCAATAATGGACTGTTGACATGAAATTGGTAGACTGATAAAAAAGTGGAAGGAGCATGATTGGGGGGGTTTAAACTAAATCAAATGGAAAAATAAGAACCTCAAGAAATACATATTGTGAAAAGAATACAGAATCAGAAGGTTGGCTTAAAAAGTTCATGGCATCGTCTTTTACGCTCATAGCATGCGGAACAAGACAAGTTTTAGCTCATGAAGACAACTATTTCGAAATGAAACAGAGACCTTATTGGATGACTTCAGTGACTGGAATAGAGGAATAACAGGATGCAATTTCTTCACAAAAAAACAGAAACAATGGAAGAAAAAGATTACAAGAAACATCCATAGCAGCTCAGGATTTTAATAAACTCAATAATGGGGAAAAGAGTAAAAAGAAATGAAGATGTGTAAGACTTCTTCAAAAAAGCTATGCATGTTGTTTTTTTTTAAAAAAAAGGAGGGTAGTGGAAGATAGTAGAAGCCAATGTACAAAAAATTGAATGAGAAAATGAAAACAGTAAAGAAGACATACAGGGGGTGGAAGAAGGCACAATTCAGTTCTTAAGAAGAATACATAAAGATAGTCTGGGATACTAGAGATTATGTGCCTCATAATTCCCAGCAGTCATCAGAAAAATAGGAAGTATAATTCAACCTTTCTAGGGAGCAAGTTGAAAGAGCTTGCTTCACTTAGTATATAGTGTACATGGTTTCTAAATTCTTAAACTATAACTATTGAGAGTCAGTTTCTTTTATCGACTACCAGATGTTCATGTTTCTATAATGGCTTTTCCCAAAGCTGTGTCTTTCAGATGTACCAGACTTCAGTTCTCATCTCTTATCCAGCACTTCCATTTTTCTTTATAATTCTAAGTACTCATTTGTAACTGAATTCATTGAATGTAATTTATGGATAATTATGAGTGATATATGAAGTTAAGTGTATTGACCTCTTTTGAAGTGAACATTTAATACCACCCTATTTTGCTTCTCCCCATCCTTCACACAAACCCTAATTTGTAAGTATCTTTCATTTTGTTGAAAGCACCCAGTTAATTGAAGTTTTTTTTTAAAAAAAAACCCCACACATTATTTTCTGTGCTTCCCACAAAGGCTATACGTTAAGCAATAAAGATACTTTTTCCAATCTAAAAAAAAATCATCCTCTTCTTTACAATCAATATATGCTAACAATAGAAATGATTTTAATATCCAGGTTTCAAAATGTATTCTGTTATTTCTTTACCTTACTCTAATTATATTTTAATGGCCTCTTTAGAAAATCCCATTAAATTTTCCTTTCTATGTGAAATATACCTATTGCAGTTAATAAATATGATATAATTCTCTGGTTCCAGCTTCAAGATCATTTTGTTATGGTGCAAGAGATTTTGATTAATCTCCAAATTATTATTAATTTTTTTCAGTGTCTGCTAGGTTTATCTAAAATTTGCAGAACTGCTTCAGGCAGAGCTTACTAGAAAGAAATTAATGCACTTTGCTCTGCATAATGATAATTTAATCTTTGAAAACATACTCATTTTTACTTATTCAATACTTTATAAAAGATACTCTATATAAATGCCTTTCCTGGGCAAGGAAAATAGGAGAAAAACTGCCTAATGAGTTTAGTTTGTCTTTCTACAAATAAAATGAAATAAGTTACAAGCCAGTAATATTTATTTAGTCTGTCATGGAAACTGCTCCCAAGCCCAAAATGGGATGGGCTGTTATAAAATGGCATTAAAAATAGTCAAGCAAGCTTTGCATTCAACAGAAATGGAACCATTCATCTCAAAATGGATGGTGCAAGACCTTGAGATAGAATCTGGAAATTTATGCATCGGGCTAGGAACATTACATGTACCAGGATAAATTAGTGCAGCTGCCAGTTCTGTATTATTACATTTTGGAAACAGAAGCTCATTGGGACTTTGTGCCTATAAATTCATACCAAAAAGGGAGATTGATCTTTTCTAGCATATTCTTCCAGAGTGATGATAGCTGTCCCCCCAAAGTTACCATGGACAGCAGTTATTCCATCTTTAACCATGTTTTATGGAAAGAAAAAGATGGAGTGGGAAAATACTGAATGGTTACAAGAAGAGGAGGGTATAGCAGGGACTTGCTCTCCCATGTAACTCTAAGGATGAGGCTCGGTGGACACTATGGTACTATAAATGCTCCATTTCAAATCACTTTCTCTATGCTCTTTGACCTTACTCTACTGACAACAGTGCTTCTGCCAGAAAGGGAAGCAGGTCAAAGGATTTGGAGCTCAGCAACATATAAGGAAGTGATAGATACCATCGTCCTTACAAACATGTCCAGTGTCAACATCTGGATTGGCATGAGCATGTCCCAACCTTTAGGGGGTGATTTGGCTCTCCACAGCATTATTTCTAGGGGGCTCCCACCAACATGGAATAACAGAGTTGGAAGGGACCTCGGAGGTCTTCCAGTCCAACCACTTGCTCAAGCAGGAGATCCTATATCATTTCAGACAAATGGTGGTCCAGTCTCTTTTTGAAAGCCTCCAGTGATGGAGCATTCACAACTTCTGGAGGCAAGTTGATTGTTCTCACTGTCAGGAAATTTCTCCTTAGTTCTAGGTTGCTTTTCTCCTTGATTAGTTTCCATCTGTTGCTTCTTGTCCTGCCCTCAGGCGCTTTGGAAAATAGCTTGACTCCCTCTTCTTTGTGGCAGCCCCTGAGATATTGGAACATCTGCATAGATCCATGTTTACTGATGGTTATTTTCTTATTGAGATGTGTTTGAATATTAGTAGCTCTGGTTGGTAGTTGGGCTGTTGGTTCGAACTCTGAACTTGGTGATTTGGCTACAAACGTTTCATCTCCATTGGGGGGGGGAGAAACATCTTCAGTGTGCTTTGAGTTGTGCTCGTCTGTCAGACCACTGGCCTTCAAATACCTTTTTGTGTGAGTGTAAATTGGTGTGGGTGGTATTTGTCTGGATGTTTCTGAGTCATGGTCTGGTTTTGGGCTGTTTGATTGGCTGATTATTTTCTTTTAAAAAAGAAGAACAATCTCTATTGCAAAATAATGCCAGATAAATACTTTTTTTCACATCGGAGAAGGAAAAGCAAGCTCCATTATTTTTGCGTTTGTGACAGTTACGAGAGTTACTTTACAATGTAGAAATGTGCATCCTCCGAATGGTTTTTTTAAAAAAAGTATATCTTGACAAAGCATCCTTTGTTCTTTGCTTCCACTGAAAAGATAGAAGCAATGATAAAACATGGGATGGGGGTAGGGATAGAGGTTCATCATTCACCCAGGTTTAAAATGGCTAAAAGTGCCTGACTGCATCACTGTCTGCAGTACAAAATACCTTTGGGGTATATAGGTGATTGTTAAGGCACTGTGAACTTTACTGGATGCTGTGACGACCTCCAGATATCTCGCTTTCAGTCTCTAGGGAATTGTGTGCTGTGTGTATCATGTCTTTTCTTGATATCAGTGATTATAAAGTTGCTGTATTCATGGAAAAGAAGAAACTGGCAGGTTTGCAGCATTTTGTGAGTACTATAATCATGTCATTATGACAACATGTCATGTTATTTCATGTTATAACCCTGATTGCTATTATAGATTTTAATAGAAGACATGTAATTGGCATTGCACAAAATACATCGGCTCTAGTGTTGTCTTTTGCAATTGATTAAATACTTCTAAAAGGGAACCAAAATAACTTTCTCTCCTTTTTGACCTCAAACTGGAGAAAATACAAATTTTATGAAGGGTGCAATCACCCAGTTCAAACTGCCACTTGGAGAAGAAGTTGAGGCCCCAGTGACATTGTTTTGAACTGGAATTATCCATAAAAGTCCATGTAGTTGGCTTGCAACAATATGCAAATTGTTTGTAATTGCCTATTTCTTGGATATTCGACTTCCTCTCTAACCTACAGCGCCTGGAATTCTCCTATTTGTTTAGTTTATATCACAATAGAATGGCATAATTTTCTGTGCATCACCTTGCATTTCTTTTTCTCTAAGTCTTATGTGGTATTTTCTTATATATTCTAATCATGACATGATGAAAGACTTCTAGAGTTCTGCTCCCAGCATTTGACAGCAACTTAGATGATCTTGGCTGACCTTGAAAAAAACTAAGCAGAGTTGGCCGATCACCAGGAAATCTGAGGCTATAGGCTGGATTTGGAATTTTAAAAAACTCCAGAAGACAAATGGCAATTTTCCCCCTTATTTTTCAAAAAAGAGAACTCTATGGTTGTAACTCCGTGGTCACCAGGAGTTGAGCTTCATTCAAGGGAGACTTTATTTTACTTCCATAGAGATGCAAGCTTCATCCCTCAGTCTCAGTAGCCAGGGGTGTCTGTAAGTTAAAGAGATTTTTTAAAAAAGTCAAAATGATGGCTACAATGGTTTTATTGAAGTAATGCACATAAAATTAGGCAGTGTTTGACTGTCACCATCTTGGTTTTTTATTTTTTTATCATACTCTGTAGGCATCCTTGCTTTGCAGAATTTCCACTGGAATGGGAGGGAGTCCATTGATAGGAAATTGGCTCAGCTTCCCAAGGCTTGGTGTTATGAGAATCCAGGGAAAGGCATCAATCTCCAACTGGCACAATCCTCACCTGCAGAACAGTTCTCAGTATAGTTTGTATTTTATCATCTCCAAGCTAGCAAAATCCTTGCATCTGTAATCTTTAATGGGGGGAATCACTAAATCATGGGGTAAGACTATTTCAACCAAGATACCTCAAACTGGCTAACTTATAGAATGCTAGGACCCATTACTTCCATAACAATAAATTTTTAGAAAGTTCTTGCTGTTTCAGCACCACTGCGTTGCCATTGCACTGGCATAGTCATGTGTTCTGCATTTACAATATTCCCTGACACCTTCCTACAAGTCAATGGGGAAGCCTGGGAAATTTGCAGAGAGAAAGTCAATGAGAAACACATGACACAGGTTGACCTGGGTTTGCATTTGCCACTTTCTTCCTGGGAATCTTGCAGGAAAGGTGGCAAGTTGCTGGAATAAGTCTCCCACACCTGCCTCTACACACTCTTTGTCAGTCCTCCTGAGTTCGTGAATATATATGAAAGAGTGATGCAATAGAGCATGGGTTTTCCTATCTAATCTGGTATCATTTGCAAAGACTGTCTCATTGTCTATCTTTATTTTTAGATAATAAAAAAGTACTTAAGTAAATATGATTTTTCCTGTACGGATCCTTGGGCCATTTGTGCTGATTCCTGCTTCCTCTTGTTTCCTTATTCCTTGCTAAGTTTTGGTGGAGCTTTTGATAAAAGTCAATGTATAAATTATACATGTACATTGATGTTTTCAAATAATTCTCAACACAGTTGGTGAAACAGAATTGAAAATCTATGTTGATTTGTCCCTGTTTTCCTGATTTTTCTATGTTTCAGGTTAGACTATATTTCCTGCTAATTTAATGTGGCAAATTAGGCTGAAAAGCTTTTAATTTTTCTGAGAACCTACTAATTCCTTTTCAAATGTACTATTACATTGCTATATTTTAGTTCTCTCCTGCAGCAACAGCATATAAATCTTGCATAGTTTTGTAAAAGGCTAAGCGATTTCACATTTGATTGTTTAAAAACATTTATGGGTAAATGCCACTTGGTCCTACTGATGCATTAATTTCTAATTTTTGTGTTTTTACCTCTTAAAAAATACCCTCTCCCTGAAAAAAATAAAACAGATACAGATTCCTTCACAAGCTTCTTTTCTGATGGAAAACTGTGCAAAGAATTACAAATAATTTTTTTAAGCTTCTTGTCCTGCTTTAATATTCCTTTCATTTCTTTGGCTTCAAACTTTTGTTTCACCTCCCTGGATAATTTCCTGCTCCTGATGTATTTTAATATTTGTTTATATGATTTTCTGGAATTAGCTGTTTCCTCAGGCAGGAATTAATATTTTTGAAAGGCTGCCTTTATTATTTTCAATAGTTTATTGGTCTGGGGTGGAGGGCAAGGGGGAGAGAAGACAACGCTTGAATGATAACGTAATCCTGCAAATATTGTGACTGACATACCACATCAGACCTCTTGGTGCCAGAAAGCAAATTTCCAAGGTAGCAACTTGTGCTCACACCTTTATTTTGGTGTCCTGTGATTTGTAATGGATGCTGCTTTTTACCAGATGCTTTTCTTCTTGCCTTTTATGGATTCCTTGAGCTACTTTTAAATATGCAGGATTGCTGTTACATTTGGTTTATTTTTTTCTCCCCGGTGTTATAGATGTTATCTTAAGCCTCCATTATCATGGTGTACCCAGCACATTTTTGCAGAGATATAATGGGCCCTGCTCTGTACAGTTTTCTTTTAAATAATTTGAGCTAAGAATATGAACACTCCCTATACAGAAAACAAGACTTTAACAAGAGGCTCTATTGTGTAAACATCTTGGTTTATTTATACAATTTTATGTCAGACTTATATCTTCTACTTAAAATCTCCTGTACTTTCCAGTATTTATCTTTCCTCTTATCATAAAAAAAATCCACCAGGGAGGAAAGAACTGTATGGCTGGACAATGCCTTTGTTGGTATAGCTGTGCACACTTTGTGTGGAAGCCAGAAATGCAACTTCACTGAATTTTCTAGTCAGCCTTTAGCTTATGTTGATGTTGAACATAATGGTTCTGAGTATTATAGTTTCTCAACAATGCTTAAGAACTTGGCTGCTCTCACTATGAAAACAAAAGTCATGTGAATGTAAGGTGCTTCCTCTTCTAAACCATATCATTGGTTCATCCGGTCCAGCATGTCTAACCTTGCCCTCCCACTTCAGGTTCCCATAATCCTTTGAAGTTGACAATTGGCTGGCACAGATGGAAGATGAGGTCCAGATCATCAAGGCCCTTGGCCCTGGCATTTGGCCCTGGGAACAACAATGCATCTCTTTATAGGATCCCAAACATGTTCTCAAAAGCCTAGCAGCCAAAGATTCACAGATAAAACTCAGAAAGGAAGATTGCTGTGATTGTATATATGAAACAATCTTTTAGAAGGATGATAATCTATTGCCTAGTATAGGAATCTAGTCATGATTAGTTCAGCTCCAGGGTTTAAAACCTGCTTCCCCCCCTACACACACACACACCTTTACAGGGTAGTGATCTTTTTGCTTTTTTCTCAGCCTTGAATGCTGAGAGCAATTACATTTTCATAACCATCTTATCTGGTCTCTGACTTAATTTCAGTCTTCACAATTTGGGGGGCACATTGGTACATAATTGTTTGTGCCCCATTGCTGGAAGTTTTTAAAAAGAGACTGGACAATCACCTGTCTGAGATGGTATAGGTCCTCCTGTTTGAGCTGGACTAGAAGAAGGTCCCTTCCTATTCTATTCTATTCTATTCTATTCTATTCTATTCTATTCTATTCTATTCTATTCTATTCTATTCTATTCCATTCCATTCCATTCCATTCCATTCCATTCCATTCCATTCCATTCCATTCCATTCCATTCCATTCCATTCTCAGAACCTGGGACCTTTTATATGCAAAACACATAACTCTAACCTGCTCCTCTTGCTGGCTAAGTGCCCTACAACAGATATCTGACTAATGCAATTCTACCAAGTTCCAATGTTCTCCTTCTGGGTTAAAATTTTTCCTATTCCGAAATCTATTCAGCTTTTTTGCATTTGCTTGAATTTTTTTTGAATCAACTCCTCTTTGTATAGTATCTTCCTTGTTTTAGCAAAAGCAGTGTTCAATGGGAAATCTTGACATCCCAGGTAGGCTTAGTAGACACAGCAATATAGCTAGTTGCAGACCAAACTGGAGATGCTTCAATCTGGGATTCTGGAAGTACTATAGAGAGCTATGACCTTCTTGGCTAACAAATGATCAGACTTTCATAATACCATTGTGTAGATAGTGAAAGAGGAGAAGCATTTGGACAGAATCTGCCAATAGTTTTATTCATTCAACCCCTGGATACAGGGCCCCCAATATCTACAGTAAGTCTTGCCTACAATTTTGATACCTATCCTGTTCCAATCTCCACAGAATTTCTGGAGTTAGCTGCCATTATAATTTTCTACAAAGCAAGGAACCTTACATCAGGCATTGTGATAAAATAAAATGGATGTATATTCAGAATATGCTTGAGATTACTCTTATCTCTTGGGTATTTTTGACCAAGGAGAGGCACATTGTGCCAGGCCTTTCCAAATGGGAACTTGCATAAGTTCTACTGGACCTGGAGCAATCTTTTCTCATAAATGGACAATGCAAGTCTACTGAGGCTGAGGCAGTGGTGGGATTCAGCGAGTTCGCACCAATTTGGCAGAACCAGTAGCTAATTTTTTGTTGCCCAGGCCCAGAATGCACTTCCGGAAGCAGCATCCACACAGAGAACTAGTTGTTCACATATTTGAATCCCACCACTGGGCTGAGGTACTGAATCAAGGCATTCCTACCACTCCCCCCATTTATTTGTCTCAGGGTGCAGGGGAGGAGATACATAAAAGGGTGATAAAGTGTAGACCTCACCATGTTTACTTGGAAATAAATTCAATTGATTTCAGCAGGAGCAACTGTTGACCAGTATGTAACTTCCATCTTTCCCATTAAAAGTTTCAATCTAAGTAAAGATAAACAGTATGTTGAATTAGACTGTACCTGTTTTTCCCCTCTAGTATGTTTTGTAATTTCTTTCTTTTTTTGAGAGAAAGAGAGAGAGATGGTTATATAAAAAAATTGAATCAGCACAGTTGGATATTTTTGCAGTATTGAATCTGGAATTCTAATGTCAAGAAATTGCCAGGAGAAAGAAAACTTCAGATGAGGCAATTTGGCTTTTACCAGCAGTGAAAGAAGAAAAGGAGTTATCCTAATGTTTTTATATGTTCATATAGAAATGTCTTAAAATCGTCAGCTAAACATAATTTTTAACATCTTTAGTCCTCCAATGTTGGTATTGTGTGTTATTTAAAATAGCAATTCCTTATTTTAATTCTCACCTCAAAATGCAGTTTGGAAATGCATGTCTGCATGAAATTTAGGAACAAAATAACACCAAGCGTAACTCAATTAAAGTTTCATAATATTTTGGTAGGTTTCTTGTTTTATTTATGATCATTATTATTAGCAATAATGTGATTTTAATTACAATTAGAATTATGCTAAAACTTCTTTTGAATTATGTATAAAGTCATATCCTGCCAAATGATTCAGACTTCAAATCCCATCAACTAGAGACAGCTTCACCAATGTCAAGATTCTGTGGGAATTGCAGTGCAAAAAATTAAGGACATAAGACTGCCTAACCATGAAAGGCAACCACTCCTTTTTTTCTAGTTATAACCTTTTTATTAGAAGCCTAAGATCCCAAGACAATATGATCAGGAAAACAATATGATCATCATTTCCCAGGAAGGAGTGTTGTTACTTATGAGCCACATATAACATGTTCATATTATATAAGCTTGCCACTAAATTATAGTGGAAATATTGGTTTTGGATCTGAAAAAAATATATATTTCACATGATTCCTATTCAAGAACTGATTGGAACATTTTGGGACTATCACTCCAAGCCCTGGCTTGTACTGAAGGACAGCTGAATACTTGCATCCAGAATGAGGTTTTTCTATAATAGAAATAAATGATGGTTTAGAGCAGCCTATTCACTTCTGTTTTCTGTTTAATCAATGTTCTTCTGCAATTTTCTAAAAGCTATACAGAAGCATTTCTAAACTGCAATCCTTCAGTCCAGAACAGACTGCTTCCCCCCCCCCACTGCCAACTAACCTGTAGTATATGTTTAAATGTTCACACTTAACTTTGACAGGCCAAAGATCACAGCGGTTATGGTAACAATGAAAAATTGTGGGAGAAAGGGGTACGATTTTTTCTGGTCTGGGTTTTTTTAAAGACTTTCAGAAAAATTGGGAGGAGGTTTTATTGTTTAAACCCTAAATTGGTAATAATGTCAAATTATTGCATCACATTTTTCCTCCATCCCCATCTGAAAATGATGGAATATCATGACATTGGTTAGAGACAATTAAAGTCTATCCATCTCTAAAACAATTTTAAAATGCCATAGATAATTAAAAGGATTGAGAAAAGAGGTACCAATTTAAACTTCCTTGGAAGTGAGTTTTAGCAAAGGGTGAATGTAGACATTGGAATGATGGAAGAGACAGAGTGCCTTCCAAATTCCAAAGCAAAACTGAAGCCGTGGGAAATAAGGGAAGTGGAGAATTTTCACATACTTTGTCAGAGGTCCCAAACCCAGGCCTGAGCCTTCCAAATTTGGCAGCAAGGTTTTATACAGCCTTGAATTGGATATAGAAACAATTTTACCAGCCTAGCTATGCAAGTTTGGCCTGTCAATCAACATAAAATATGCTGGAAAATAATCTGGCATTCATATGTTGTCCTGATTGGAACTTCAGACCTCTTCAAGGCTATCCCAAGGCTAACTGTATCCTAAGGCAACTAAGAGACAATTAAGAGCCAGAAGTGCAGCTACAGACAACACCAAGGTCCAGAGGTTCCCTGCCCCGTGAAACTGATTTCTCAGAGTGAGGCAAATCCATCAGAATAGTTAGTTCTTACAATCTCAGATTTGTTTGTCTATGGTCCAAGAGTACCTACCTCTATCTTGACTAGATTGAAATATGAGCACAGGCTTTAAAAAGTTGTGGACATATCCCCAGACCAGGAAGCCACCAAGCCATAAAGAAGATCAGATCACCACCCAGACTGACACAAATTCAGGTAATGCACTTCATTCTGAGACAACAGAGAGCTTAGTACACCTCCTGCTCATGTTTATTGGACAATATAATCTTTCTTCCTCTCCAATTGTCCTCTTTTACCTGTTCAGATATCTGGCAACCCTGTGTTTGTTAAATCACATTTATTTCCTTCCTTTCTATAGAGTGCATAGGGAATGGTTTTGAAGGATAGTGAGAAGATCTATTACCAAGGCAATGATCAAACAAGTGCTGTTTAAATCCATTCCAAGAAACTAATCTGAGAAAAGCCTTCAGATAACTCCCCTCCCTAATTCACACAAAGTTAAAATGAGGTAGGAGGGAAGAATATTTAGAATTCTGTTTACAACGATTGCTACAACAAAAGTAGTCCTGGCCTACATGGATTGCTTTCTTAGTTTGTTCTTCCCTATAGAATGGGTCCCTAACCCCTGGTCTCTGGACCGGCACTGGTCTGCAGCCCATTGGGAACTGGATCACACAAGCAGCAGGCGAGTGCATGAAACTTTAATTGCACATGCACCGGAACTAGGTTGCACATGCAAAACCACCCCCTACTCCCCACCATCATCACTGCTACTGCTGCCGCGTGGAGCCAGAAAGGTTGGGTACCGCTGCCCTATAGGACTCACCCTTCCCTCCTCCCTCTCTTCCTCCCTTAAATTAAAGGCAAACAAATGATAGCTTTAGCTTAGAACTGCCTGTCTCCTTTTTTTTTATAAAAAAATTTCTTTTATTAAAACAATCAGCATTGAACACAAAATCTTAGTATGCATCAATCATCATAGCACCTGATATACAACACTAAGTATTACTCTTTGTAAACGTCTGGTTTGGTAAACATTTTTCACTCCTCACATCAAACCTCAACTATACGTCTGTTACACTTTGTTTGATTGGTGTTTCTCTTTTCTATAATCTATCCACAGTTTCTAGTCTATCACATATTATTCATCTCAGTATTAGTACAATCCTTTATGATCCCTAACCAAAAAAATCCTGAGGTAAAAGTTTAATGACCTGAGATAAATCTTATATATGGTCTATCTACTATATCTAGTCTATCACATATTGTTCATTCGCGCTTCTGAATTAACTTTGTCTCAGTAATAGTGCAATCTTTTATAGTCCCTAACCAAAGATCCTGAGGTAGAAGTTTCATAACCTGAGGGTGATTATAGGTTTCCAAGGCATTCAGAGGCATCCTGGCCTTTCTTTGGAACAAAACACCAAAGGTGGTATCTGGAAGTGCAAGAAATCCCAGGCTACTCCAAGTGTTGAAGACCTAGCTTTTATTTCCTTTAAAACAGGACTGGGCATGTATCATGCCTTTGTAACAGCATTTGCATATAAATGTTGGACAATATTTTTTTTGTCCCCCAGTATTGTCTTCTTGCCCTCTCCCTGCTTGACATTCCACATCCAGAGCACAAACTATCTTGGCCCCTAATTCATTAGCCATGAAGGGCAACATTTGCCACAAACAATCTTGAGTCATTTAGGTGCTTCAATACAGATAAATGTTTCCTCTGAAAGAGCAGCTCATTTTAACTCTCCTGGAAAGAATGTTTTGATGATGTGGTCATGAATAATATCTTTTCACAGCTGTATTTACTCCCTCAGCTTCATTTTCCTGAAGTGATTAACAGATTTAGGAACTGAAAAGAGTGGTGGGGTGGAGGGTGGGAGAGAGAAATCCAAAAGACAACAACCGCCACCACAAAGACTACACATTTTGTTTTGCACTGTAATAAGTGTTCCTTATTAGTAAGGCAGTCTGCTCCAGAGGAGATAAGGATTTCTTGCATAAGAAAGAAACTTGGCTGCCTGTATCTTGGCCTCATCTGCATTTATTATTATCTTCTGGCAAGATCAAAGTTATGGTGGTGGGAGGGGGTAACTGAAGCCAAATGGAAATTGGTCAGGCGTTCAGTGCCTGACACAGGCAGTTCATGGCATGCTTCTTTATTGAACTGAAAAAAATGTGTGCAGGCACATATGGCTGTACACGCATGCATGCGCACACACTCTCGGAATAGCTATTTGACTTTTGCCTGTAAGAATTTTGCCTTTGGCTTGTCAAGGAATAAAACTGGATAATAACATGTGTGCCTAATATTGTAGAGTGTGGTAAAACTCTCTCACAGCCCACTGCTGCAGTGATAGGAAAAGATGAATTATTCAGAAAGCAAAAGAATTGCTTCCCTGGAGCTTTTTCTGTGGCCTGTGAAAATCTAGCATTCTTTTCCAACATTGTTTTTAATCCTGCTCCTTAAATTTGTTTTATGGCCTCTCTTTGTAGATTTTTGTTTGTTTGTTTGTTTATTGCAAATCAGCTCCACAGGGAGACGGATCTTATCAACATGTTATCAATCTTCCACAGACTTGGTGCTTAGAAACAGAATGAGTCATCTGTGGGAGAAGAGAGGATCCAGGTCGTTCTTATGCTAATAGCAGAAATGTATACACGAAAGTCCCTGCTCCACTTATAATTATAGTTTTTTGTTACCAGTAGTTTCTTGACTTGTTCACTTAACCTTGTGGTGGAAGGGAGATGTCTACTTCCATTTCCTTTTGGACTAGGCCGGCACAAACATGGCATTCAAATCTTGGGTCAGGATGCTCTTTTTCCCATTCCTCCAGTCATAAGAGTGGGGTAAATTTCTAAGACTACAAGTACCGGTAGTTCTCAACTTACGACAGTGACTGAGTCCAGAATTATGCTTGTAAACAGGGCTTTTTTTTTGTCATAGAACGCCCAGAATGGAGTTCCGGCACCTTTTTTGGATGGAACCTTGTAGGGTAGGCAAGACGGGTTGTATGACGTACTGCTTGTAAATCATTGCCATTGTAAACTGAGCGTCCACATGACCAGAAGTAATTTTTCCAGTCTTTTTTGGGATGGTGGTTAAGTGTCTGCAGCGGCTGTTAAGCAAACATGGTGGTCATCAAGCAAATGAGGTGGCCATTAAGCAAATGTGGCAGTCATAAAGCAAACCCAGCAAAACAAAACAAAACAATTGTGAATTGTGGTCGCATGACTTTGGAAAGTTGCAACAGGTCATAAGGCTGACCTACCTGTCATGCGGTCATGTGATTAAAGGATGGGGAGGCGGGGCAAGGGTTTGTAATGGCTGTGGTGCTTTACGGGGCTGTAAAGCACCCGTTCCGTGGCTGTCATAATTTTGGGCCGTTTTAAAACAATCAATCATTAAGGACTACCTTTATGAGAACATTTCTATGAGCAAAAGCAATTTGGTTCAAAAACTCTCTTGTTTCTTTTTTTTTTTTAGTCACCTCCCTTGAAGCCTACCTTAAAGGCTAGGTTGATAAATCTAAAAATTGTGATGGTGAGAGGCATTCTAGTGCTGTGTAAAAGCACTGCATACTCAACTTGGTTTTGCTGGCTTATTTGTGTTGAGTGTTGTCCTCGAAGCTTCAGTTTCAGCATGCAGTATGCAGGTGAGTATCAATGGCCAGAGTCATGTAGCAGAAGAGTTCTGAAAAAAGTAAGCATTCTCAGATCCTCTCTCCTTGCCTAGTCTGTCTAATTGCTGGCCATTTGTTTGGAGATTTTTTTGCCTAGTGCCCCATCACCATGATGCCCATATGAGCTTCTACTTTGAAAGTAAGGGAATTAGAATCAAATCCCCCCCCCGCTTTTAAATAAGACTAAGAAACTCCGAAATGCTAAAAAAAAAATAGCTTTATTGTATTTATGTACAGGGCAGTTCCATTAAACTCGTGAAATTGTTTTGAAAATATAAATTATTTTCCTGCTTTGAAACTGATATTTATTTAATAGAACCACTCTCCCACTTTATTGTGATGGTTTCTAGTTTTGATCTTGCCCCTTTTTCAATTCCTTAGCAAAGTGATATAGAACGTTGATGTACTGTGAGCTGAATTTCTTATTTACTTGATGCAAAGGAATGCAGAGGTAGCCTTGATTAAGATTTGCGGGTGCTGTGAAGGGAAAATTTAAAATGCAACTCAGACCTTGAAAGGGAAGGCCTGAGGAAGAAACTACCTTGATTCTCTGGGGACAAACTCTAGCAGGCATTCACAATTCTGTTGATATACCTGTAACAATACAGGATTACAGCAATTCTGCAGTTTTGCAATATCCTTATCCTGACTTCGCCTATTTTGAAGGATTGACATTTTATGAGCTCCTGGGACTGTGCTTGGATTGGCTACAAAATTTGGGCATTTTCTTAAACTCCTCCTGGTTTGTTCTCATGCCAGCTGAACTCTGAGCCAACTTAAAATATTTGTCCATGATCGGATTCAAAAGCAGGTTGCAAATATTCATTTTACAGTGAAACTCTTGTGCCCTTACAACTATTTATACCATGAAAACAATTGCTGATAACTTTTCTCTCTATGGACAGGTCTTACTGAGTCTATGTTCAGTGTGTGTGTGTGTGTGTGTGTGTGTGTGTGTGTGTGTGTGTGTTTCTGTTGCAGCTATTTATTATTGCTGATATCACTGTAGGACAATAATTATAACTTTTGTCTAACTTACAAAGGTTCACTGGTTCAAACTTGTCAGATATCTACCTCTCTGTATTTCAGTAACTATTTTCCTTGTCCTTAGCTACCCATTTTACTGGTGTTTTTTTTAAAAAGAAAACATATTCATTGGAGATTTCCTATCCAAGAACCTCCTCACAGAATTAAGCACTTATAATTTGAGGGAACCACACTCTGCATTCAAATCTGAGAAGAATTGATCCTAAATGACCATTTGATTCCAATCAGCTTCAGTATCCCTGTCCCTGTCTGCCATGTTCCATTTTGTCCCTTAGTTTCAGTCACGACATTCTATGACCGTGGTGGCGAATCTATGGCACGCGTGCCAGAGGCGGCACTCAGAGCCCTCTCTGTGGGCACGTGCGCCATCGCCCCAGTCCTAGGCCTTCAGCTGGGTTTTATAAAACCTTTTCGCTTTAGGCCTCCGCTGTCATGTGCAAAAAAAAAAAGGTTCAATCAATCAATTTCAACTTCTCACGGGGGAAAAAAAGAACTTTTTAGTCCCACCTAGTCTGCCGTTACCACTGCAGCCACGCCCACCCAACGGGCCACACCCACCCAATGGGCCACACCCACTTGGCACCCGATAACACATAAGTGGGTTTTGGGTTGGAGTTTGGGCACTCAGTCTCTAAAAGGTTCACCATCACTGTTCTATGATATAAATATGTTGGCAGCAGCCTAATGCTAACACAAGGATGTTACTACTTTTGAATGAGGAGCCCTCTCAGAGAATACTTCCTTATCTAATATATATGAGAAAGCTAATGGATTGTAATACAAGAGACTGTTACTTTAGCACAAAGTATTCTATCATATAGTTATCTCTTTGAGGGAGATGGGCAGTTCAGAAATACTAAAACAAACAAACTAACTATTATTTATTTACTTGTTTGTTGCATTTATGTGAGAGCTCAAGGTGGTACCCATGAGGATTGCCCTCAATATTATCCTCATGAGGTAGACTGGGCTGAGAATGAGACATCCAGGAAGGTTCATGATTATGGCTAGAGTTGATGTTAGGTCTTCCCAGATGAGTTGAAGACCACACTATAGTTCTACTGTGCTGGAATATAGCTGAAAAACAGTCCATACAAGACATGTCCACAACTGCTGTGGGAGATAGAAATCACCATTCAAGTTGATGAATCAGGAAGAGTAGCAGACTGGAGTCAACCTCTTCTCGTTTGCTTTCAGTCCACAATGACCCCCGTTGCTTGGGTCTCTTCAGATAACTCCTGTCAGCCCAGGAAGAAAACATCGGTTGAATATGACAACTATGTCATTAAAGGTCTTCTAATGTATGACATATGATGTGAGAATAGGGAGGTAGTTAGGAATATCTAGCTGAGGCATCTATTTGAATGGCATCAGTGAGGTCTGCTGTCCATTGAAGTTGATGAGGGTGAAGTTTCTTATTAATTTCCAGTTTTTAAAATTTGCAACAAAATGATAACCAACAGTCCCAATAAGTTACCTAGAGAAAAGTAAACAGTTTCATCCTGCCCACAACCTGCTACGACTATCTCTGTTCCAGCCAGAGTTAGCAGAAATCCCAAATTTTAAAAATAGCTGTAGAGTCAAACAGTGCTTAGAATTAAACAGGAGTGCATAGATTACAAATTACCCGGTACTTATATTCCTAGATATTTTGCAACTTGTTTTTGACAGCTATAATGCCTAGGAAACAACTTTTACACATTTCCTGGCCATTTGAATCTACCTTTTTGGGAAATAAACATTTACATTTCTTTGTGAACTGATACATATTTTTTCAAATATTACACTTGGAAAATATTTGAGTAATGAATGCTTTGAAGACTACCCATCTGATAAAATGTCACTTCTTGCTATTAGTCCAAAAATTTGCATGTGACATAGCACTTTTAGGATAATTTTATTCATGCATTAGAATTATGGCTTTGAGACCTCCTGCATGAACTATGGAACATCATAATTAACTAATGATAAGTAATAATAATAGCAGTTTTTTTAGGTTTTTCATATAGGGTTAGTGTTAGAGATTACTGAACCAAAAAGCCACAGGAAATTAGACACGGTTAACAATGACATCGTCTACGCCTTTAATTATATTGGCGTTTTAAATGAACAGAAATTGTGCATTAATTGTTCTCCCCATGCATTTTGATTGAATATATTTTAATACAGTGGTAAACAAAGTTCCTCTATACTGCATGACATAAATACATGCATTAAGATAAACTAACAAATGGAAACAGTATTCTTAGAGCTTAGTGACCTCAGCCACCTCAATTAAATACAATTCTTAAATCACAGATTGTGAGATAAATGAGATGTTACTGTCTTTGGGCCTTAGTGGGAGAAGCTTGGAAGGTGGTCCAAGATATTAGTCCTTCTACCATCAGTCATCTGAGGTTGAGTGGGAAGTTCTACAGTGAGGCCATAATCCATCTGGCTGTACCTAGGTCAATGATGGAGAACCTTTTGGGCTCAGTGTGTTAAAAATTCAGAAAATGTGTAACTTGACACTGCTGGCATGTTTCCCCCCCCTCAAAGAAAAGAGAAACAATTATCTAGAGATAATTGAAAGAACCATGGTGGTGCAGTGGTTAGAATGCAATATTGCAGGCTAATTCTGCCAACTGCCAGCAGTTTGATCCTGACCGGCTGAAGGTGGACTCTACCTTCCATCCTTCCAAGGTTTGTGAAATGAGGACCCAGATTGTTGGGGACAATGTGCTGACTCTTCAAGCAGCTTAGAGAGGGCTGTAAAGCACTATGAAGTGGTATATAAGGCTAAGTGCTACGGTATTACTATTGTTATCTATCCCCCTCCACTACCACTATCCAGGCTACCCTGAACAGCAGCCGCTTGGTGGCAATGTTGAGCTGGGCCTGAAGTAGAAGTCTTGGCCTCAACTTTAGCCCTAGCCACCATCACTACCACTCAGAAAGGCCATCTTGCACCAGTCTCCATAAATGATTGCCCCAGGCCCAGCACTCCCCAGGACTTGCCGCACACCGTTTACTTTTAGGCCAGCGGTTCTCAACCTGTGGGTCTTTACCCCATTTGGGGTCGAACGACCATTTCACGGGGGTCGGCAAACACTGCAGTCCGCCATTTTTAAAAAAAATTTTTTGGTCGGCTATTTTTTTTTTGGGTCGGCCATTTTTCCCCCTTTGCGATGCAGGCTGTCGTGCCGCGCATGCGTGATGCGCCCAGTCGCACCATGCATGTGCGATGCGCCCCGTCGTGCCACGTATGCGCGATGCACCCCGTCGTGCCGCGCATGCACGATGCGGGCCGGGGTCAAGCCCCGGAAAAGGTTGAGAACCGCTGTTTTAGGCAGTATTTTCTTTCTGTTAATAGGCCCCCGTGGCCTATCTGAAGCTGCGCTGAGTCATATAAAATGTTCGTTCTTCAAGCAGCTTCAGAGAATGCTCTCCTGCGGCTTTTGCCGCCTCCCAAAGTCACATCAAAGCATGCTTCATTCTCACACAATTTTTGGAGGCTGTCTGAGAGCACATCCCCATTCTCATGTGGCCTCACAGCTTCCTAAAATTGTACAAGGCTTGCTTTCAAAAATAGCTATTGGATGTTGGTGAACACTGGTGCAAACGCTAGCATGTCCACCAAAACATTGTGATGTGTCCGCTTTGATGTGTATCTCATAAGTTCACCATCACTGATTTAGTTACAGTTCTTCACCAAACTGGCAACTGCAGTTAGTCAGATTCTGAGACATTTCATTTTCCATACCATTTTCCTCCTATTCACTCTTCTTTTTTTGTTTGTACAAATTTACCTGATTTATGTGATGAAACCTCTGATACTAATTGAATTAGTTTTGTACCAGGATTATGTCCCCCTCTCCTTAAATAGTCCTAGCAAAATGACCCTACTAGCTGAATAATAGTCATCCTTTTTAATCCTTAGCATTTAGACTACAGTAAAGCAGATAAATCTTTGCTTCAGGGAAGATAGGACAAGCTCAGTTCTGAGATGGGTCAAGGATTACTGGGACAGACTGAAGAATGCCTCATAATTTTTTTTAAATAATAATTGGATCAGAGTCTTCTGGTCTTTTTGGCTGTCATTTCCCCAATCTCCCAAAGTTCTATTATATACAATATTAAGCAGTGTGAAATGGAATTTTGACTTTGTGAATGAGGTGTATTAACTAGCCCTTCTAGAATCAAAGAACTATAGGAACTTTGAGATTTATATGCCATTTATTAAGGGAATAATACAAAAATGTTTTGTCTCTCAGGGGGCATGGCTGCCTCAGGGTCGAAATAGCCTTGTTAAGAGGCTCTGCGACACAGGACCTGTAAAGCCGCCAAAGCAGCGCAAACCAGCTGTTTTTCGTGGTGAAAAAACCCCTCCTCGGTAGGAGTAGGGGCGAAGAGCTGTGAGTGAGGGTTGAGATCTTCTGAAAGCCCCCCGAAAAATGCTCGGGGGGGGGGAGAAAGAAGACTCCCTGTAAGCTCACAATAGCTCCAGCCTGGGGCAGTATCTGTCAGCTGACAGACCAAGACGCTGAGACCAGCCACCACCCGAGGAACACATCTCAAAGAAGCACAGAGATTGACAGACTGAATGCAGGAGCTTAAAAAGCAAGTATTTCTTATATTTTACCTCGGATCACTTATGTTCACAATCAACAAAAGGCACCCAAGATGGCGACCGCTCTTAATTTAAAGTGATAGCTACCGGAAGAGAAAGGTGGAGGAGAAACTGTAATGCGAAAGAGACCTCTAGAGGGCACCAGAGACACATAACTTAAAAACGTTGCAGAATAAACCTAAGGATGTATGCAAGCTCCCCAGAGATGACGATGAAGGAATCAAAAGATGAAATATCAACAATTATTGAAAAAATGAGGAGAAAGATGGACATGATAATAGACATGTATGCAAAAACATGGGAGGGAAGGATGGAGGCACTGGAGGCAGTGGAACAAAGTGGAGAAATGGAAAAGATGGTGGAAAATCAAAGCAAAGCAGATATTGAGGACTTGGACCAAACTGGAAAAACATGCAGTGGGGAAATGAGAGAAGATACTGGGAGAAATTCGAAGAGAGTCTAGGAAGGAGTTGAAGAAAAGATGGAAGAGGTGGAGAGTCAAGAAGATTTGAAAAGAATTGTTATAAAAGCATGGGGAAAATATCTAGGAGAGGAGGCCAAAAATTTCTCTTGGCAAACTGACAGAATCCATAGAGCATGGCTTATATGGAACCAAGGGACATTGCAAGCAATAAAGAGAGACTTATTACGTGGAAGGGAAGCTGTGCTATGGAAAGCCACCTGGCAGAGGAAGAAACCCAGAATTCGTCTGAAATGAAGAGAAACTTAATATTTTATGCAAGGAATTAAAGGCAAAGAATTATGGACTGATTTAAGGACTAAGTGCAAGAGCAAGAGACATGAGAGGGTGATTAATGGAAGATGTATATTAACTAGACTAGGAATGTACGCGTTGAAGGGAGGGGTGTAATGACATGATAATTATTAACTTTAGAAAGAAGACTTGTTTGTGTGATGTACAATGGATAGATTTGAAAAGAAGTGAAACTTAAAATTTACAAAATGTAGTTGGCTTATAGTTGGACTTTGATATACGGAGTGAAGAAGGTCTACAAATTTGAAATGATTGTATTAAGCTGAATGGCTTTAACTTGAATTTTTTCTTTGTTTGCATGTACAAATGGATATCTAATAATAATAATAAAAAAAAAATTAAAACAAAGATATTTTCCCATGGGGGGAAAATGTTTTGTCTCTTGACAGAAAAAAGGGTGGCTGTGTGAAGCAACAGAAAAAATGTGCTATTTCTAAGTCCATTTCTATACACAAATAATACATTCTGTTAAATGAAATAGTGTGATTTTTCTTATTTGCAGTTATTTATTATGTCAATATCAAGCATTTAAAGTATCTTTAGTGTGATATTTTAGTAGTCATCATCCACATAATTAATGGAACAGATCTAATGTCATTTTTTATACATGCATCTACTTACATTTGGCAGCAAAGGAGACCCGTGTCCTACAATGCCATCTTTCATATCAAAGAAGCAGCAATTAGTCCACCATTATTCCATTAGGACTCCTTGTCATTCAAGGGCAATATGTTGCCAAAGTAGCTGCAGCTGTTTCAATGGAACATCTGCCAGCATCTCAAAACAAGAAATGTCATGTTTTACATAATTTCTGTTCAAAGCCACCTCCTAGACATGTCGGACGTTCGTACAAATATATATTTTTTAATGCTTCATTTGTAGCAAATTTCAATAGGATTATTCCAAAGCTAAGTTGAGGAGTAACTCAGGTATTCTCACTGTATTTACTCAATCACCCTTTCTTCATTAGGCATCACATTGTAACTGAATGACCTTGCTACCCTGATTGTTCTTCCTATTGCCATCGTGCTGGGCTTGTCTGATCACCAGTCTATGATTTAAGAACTCTTATCCTGATTTTTTTTTTCTGCACCACAAAATACTCAATAGCTGCAAAACACTGAGTAGAATGGAAGCTGAGAAGAAGGGCATATTCCAGCAGCTCTTTCTTCAGAACTAACACACACTGAGGCAGCCCTCCAATAAATTCTTTCCACAATACTACTGTCCAACTGTATATATACACTCTGTAGTGGTCTGAGGTTCTTGTAGAAAAGAGATCGTGATGTGATAATAAATAGCTGAGTAAAGAAAACAAGCTCAGTAGGCAACTGAAATGTGAAAAAGTAAATACCATGCAGGGCACCTTTGGGAAAGAGCCTGAAGATAAAACTGCCAATGGTAGTCCATCTCTGGAATATTGTACAGACGTCTGGCTGCTATCTTTGGGAAGATATAGAAAAGTATCAGGAAAAGAACAAAAGGGGGTAACCAAAAAGCTCAGGAGGCTGAAACATCTTCCTTGTGGAAAAATAACTGTTGCTGAAAGGAAAAGAGGCATGTCTCCATCTCCTGCAAGCCAGCATCCCAGAGGCATCTAGTTGGGTATGGTGAGAAAACAAATGTTGGACTAAGACAAGTCTTGGCCTGATCAAGCAGGACTAGTCTGATGTTCTTCACAAGGGCTGGTTTCTGTTATGGATCAGTGAAGAAAGGTTCAAGATGCAAAAGGCCCCTGTGATTACATGCCTCTCTCCATGTTCTAGTAGCTTTATATCCCAGGGTAGGAATAAGAAAAGTGTTGCATGTGTGGACCACTTTGTGCACGGAATACCTGGTTTTGGGCGGCCCCTGCCTGATCTGAAAGGTACATCTTGTTTCATGCATGAGGTGAAACAAGGCTATTTGGTTCTAGGCATGGATTGAAATATGTTCCCCCCACCCCCAGGCAGAGATGTTCAAGTGGAGAAAAAGCCAGGATAGCAATGGCTGAAGGAAGGAAAGGAAGATTTGATGGTAAGGACATGGGTGATGGAAAAAACAAAGGAGAGGAAGGCATTACAAAATTCCAAAGTTGGTAAAATGAGGACCCAGATTGTTGGGGGAAATATGCTGACTCTGTAAACTACTCAGAGAGTGCTGTAAAGCAGTATATAAGTTTAAGTCCTATTGTCATTACTGAACTGCATTTGACATTGACCACAGCAGCAAGTGACAGCTGAGGGAAAGGGAGGCTCTTGCTTCATCAGCGGTAGGGAAGAAGCTGATGGGATATTCAGCGCTGGGTGCAGCTGAGAAGAGAGAGAGTGACAGGACCAGACCTTGCTCTACTCATCTTTTCTGGGGTATTGTTTGATCTGAACCCCAAAACAATCAAGGTGTTCTGGGTTTCAGTTTTTCCAAACTGTGGGTTATCTGAAATGGTTCAGCAGAATTTTCAGAATGTGACGGTATGTTTCAAGTTTGCAACAACCTTTTTTTTTTAAAGTGTGATGTATAACCTATTCCAAATGTTACATCTGGCCCTGTGGGAGTGGATTGTAAATGTAGGACACAGTGCTAAAGAAATGAGTGGAAAAGAAGATTCTTACCTAATTCCCCTATAATTTAGAAGTTGCAGAATCTGTGGAAGAGTGAGTAAGGTAGTTCAAAAGAACATAAAAAAAGAGCAACTGATTAAAAAAAAATCTTCCCTTTCCACAAGAGTCAATGCAAACATTAGGACTATTCATTGCTGATTTAGACCTAATTAGAGTAGATAAAGGTCAAGAATTAAGGTGGTTATTGTCCAAAATATGGGGAGGTCACCATGTTTTAAGTTTGCCATCCCAAACTATTTGGAGGAAGAATGGAATATTGAACTACAAATAAATGTGTAATGGTATCGTTATAACCATGTACAGAAAATAGAATGGCACAAGGGAAATGATGGGGCTATGTCTCAATAGCATCAGTCTACAGAAGGAAAATGTAGACCAGTGCTTTCCAACCTATGGTATGCATACCACTGGTAGTACTTTGGCACCTAGCAGGTGGTAGGAGTATGATGGATTGAAAAACACTGTAAAAAAAAGTATAAAAGCGTAGTGGGAGGGATTAGCTGAAGCAGTGGCAACACCACACAGGCATGTGGGAGAGTCAGCTGGAGCTGAGGTGTTGGTGGGGCTCTGCTGAGACCCCACGATCGGTGCACGGCTCTAGCTGATTGGTGCTTCTGGAAGCAGCACCAGCCTCTGGGTGAGGAGAACTGAGCTGCATCCAAGAGAAAAGGAGGAGGAGGAGGAGGGACAAGAGAGGAGAAGATATAAAAGGAGGAGGTTTTGGCGGGAAAGGGAGGGGGAAAAAAGATGATGGAGAAAGAGAGATGGCTTCTTTGAGACAAGCAGGAGAGAAGGGGATGGAACAGTGCAAAGATTAATGTCAGAGAAACAGGCACAAGTTTGGTGAGTGGGTGTACTCACCCTACAACCACAATTGAGCCCCAAATTTATGTTGCAAAGTGAAAAAAATTGTTAAATGAGTTTTGCCCCATTTTATGACTTTTCTTGCCACACTGCAGTTGTTAAATTAGTAACATGGTTGTTAAGTGAATCTGGCTTCCCCATTGACTTTGCTTGTCAGAAAGTTGCAAAAGGGGATCACGTGACCCTGATACCCTGCGACCATCATAAATATGAATCAGTTGCCAAGCATCCGAATGTAAACCACGTGACCCTGGGGATGCTACAACGGTCATAACAGTGAAAATGGTCATAAGTCACTTTTTTTCAATGCCGTTATAATTTCAAATAGTCACTAAGCAAAGTGCTGTAAGTCAAGGACTAACTGTACTTTATGACTTTTTCCTTTTTTTAGTCATCAAGTTTTTTGACACCTTGCTAGGTGACTGATGGCACTTGAATATTGTCATATCCTAAAAGTGGTATAATCTGTGAAAAGGTTGAAAAGCCCTGAGGTAGATCAAGGGCATCTGCAGGCAGTTGCGACCATTTTCTTGCCTTTTTTTTTTTTACCCTTCCCCCATTGCCCCTACTTGGCCAGTAATATAATTCATCTTTTGATGCGATGCTTACATACCTCTGAAAATGTGAGGATTTCAACTCCCAGCCATTGGGAGTAGCCCCCAAATAAAAAAACGTTTACATGAATACATAAGCCCTCCAGCTGGTATAGCTGTTGACCAGACTGTCTAAGGATTCTGAAAGTTTTAGAGGGCAGTTTGCTAAGAAGGACATTATATAGCGCCATCCAATACTGCTTTTTGACCAGCCCTTCATAAATGATGCTCCTGTGATTTAGGAAAAGGGAAATTTATTAGGGCATTTTGAAAGGGGAGAAAGTTACAGGTGGCCACACTGAAATTCAGCATTCATAAATGGATAAGCACATAAGGTTTTATGAATCTCAATTAAAACAGTTGACTACTCGTTTTTATTATAATTGGTGACTCATCATTGTAGCTCCCAAAAAGGCATAGCTAACTAGATTTTTTTTTTAAAAAAAGTGATGACTTCTTTATCACGATTTGTATGTAATAACATTTCCTTGGCACCTAACATCTGGTACCATCTCAGAAGTGTGGGGGACATATATCTGGCCGATTCTTGATGTATACAGCAAGTAGATAACATATTCTCTGTGTGTGTATGTGTGCGAGAGAGAGAAAGAGAGAGCGAGTAAAGTGATTATTTCTTTTTTTAAAGACTGAGCAATAGAGAGCTGAGAATGACAACAGCACTTTGTGTCCACCAACGCAGGAAACGTGTGCAGACCCTCATCTGTCTGTAATGCTGTCTCACTGCACCAGAATGTGCAAGAAATCGTGATTTCATCTATGTCCTTTTGCACTCCATGAGGATTTCACAAGATATTTCTTAAAGCAAGTGGGAAATTCCTAGTGCTTGCTTGCTGTGGACTGCCTGAATCTAAAAGGATTCTAAAAGTACAACTACAGGGTCAGCACCAAATAATTGGAGATGTGCAGAGTATATATTTTTCTTGCACAATTTATGTCCTATTCCAGGGGTAGGCAACCCAAAACACTCAAAGAGCCACTTGGACCCATTTCCCACCGAAAACAAAACGCTGGGAGCCGCAAAACCCTTATGATATCTAAAATGAAGATAACACTGCATATATCCTTTTTTACCTTTATTACAGGTATATATACATATACATATACATATATACATATACATACATACATAGATACAGGGCTTTTTTTCTCATAGAACGCCCAGAACGGAGTTCCGGCATCTTTTTTGGATGGAACCTTGCAAAGCGGGTTGTATGAAGTGTGTGAGTTCCGGCACTTTTTTTTTTTTTTTTTAGAAAAAAAGCACTGCATACATATACATATATATGCATACATACATACATATATATACATACATACACACACACATATATCATAAAGGTAAAAAAGATATATGCAGTGTTATCTTCATTTTAGATATCAAAAGGGTCTCTGTCTCTTTTTCTCTCCCCCCCTTTCTCTCCCTCTCTCCCATCTTCTGCTCACCTGGCCAGCTGGCTTCAAGCTGTTCTTCAACAAGCTCAGGGGGGCAACCTGGGCTCTTTTATTATTCATGGACTTCAACTCCCAGAATTCCTGAGCCAGCATAGCTGGGCTAGCTAGCTCTCTCCTGCCCTTCCTGTTTCCTGCTTCCTGCAGAGATGCAGCAAAGGGAGGAGCCCCACCCAAAAAGCTTTTCAGCTTGTGGGAGAACACCGTGAGTCCACTCTCTTTTTTACTTACAAACACACACACACACACACACACACACACACACGGAGGGAGGGAGGGAGGGAGGGAGCAGGTGCCTCTCTCTGTCTCTGTCTCTCTCTGCAAATGGAGGCTGGGAGCTGCAAGGGAAGGCTCAAAGAGCCACATGCGGCTCCGGAGCCACAAGTTGCCGACCTGTGTCCTATCCCAACACAATAGACTCAAGACTGCTAACATTAAGTGTCCGTGTCTTAAAAATAATTTAAAAAGAGGAAATAACCGGAATAAAGTAGCTCTGTAAAAGCATCCTAAGCCCTAATTCTTGATGTTAAGCATGGACTTCACTGCCTTTTAAAATACTAAAATGGAGGGCCACCTGGATCCTATGGGGAACCATCCAAAGAGAAGACTTTCTTCTGGACTCCTGCTTCCCTGCTCTCCTGGTGAGATGAAATCTGGACATCTCCTTCAAGACGACTTGCACAGATTGGGTAAGTTACATAGGGTTTTTTCAGGTCAATCCCAACACTTTGAAATGATTTTGGAAACATTTTGGTAACCAATGTAGTGCCTGTAATATAAGTTTCACACTGTCAGACCAGCTATCACTCATTAGCAAGCAGGCTTCTGCATTCTGCACCTGATGGAATTTTCAGGTACAGTAGTTTTCAAAAGAAGACTCAGATATATATTATATTGTAGAAACACAATCTCAAGGTGATGACAGCATAAGTAATATTTCAAGACAGTTACAATTGGCAGACCAGTTGAAACTGGGCAAAGGCACCCCTGGGCAGAAATTTAACCTGCTGATCAAGAAAGTTCAGTAACCCCCATCTCTCAGTTTGCTAACCTCCATCCCCAGCTTGCAGACCTTCAGCCTGCTTCTCAGGTTGCTAGAATTCAGGTCCAGTATGTTTTGTCTCATCCAGCTCTTTCTTGACTCCACGCACGGGGTGAGCACTCCAGTACGTTGCTTGTTTGGCTTAGAACAGATATACAGCGGGGCATCACAAGCTTACTTGTAAGAGATGAGATTTCATCCTGAAGTGACAAATCTGCCCAGCAGTATCACAGGATATCACTAAGAGTCCATAGGTACATATCTACCCCCCGTACTCTCATTCCAGGAGGGATCATCTATCCCAGGGGTCCCTAACCCCCAGTCCATGGACCAGTACTGGGCCGCAGCATGCCAGCAACCAGTCTGCACACACAAGCAAAGCCCCATCTGCGAGATGCAGGCAGCAGACAAAACCACGCACCCTCTGGTCTGTGGAAAAACCTCTCTCCTCGGAACCAGTCCCTGGTGTCCCAAAGGTTGGGGACCTCTGATCTATCCCATGAAAGTAAAGACCCTTACAATCTGTCCCTAACCTAAACAGAAGCATATATCCTTGAGTCCTACAAAAGAGGACACCCTTTCTACAAAAGATGATATAGCATCTTTGGAAGTCATCAAAAGAAGTGACAACTGGACAAGTCTAAGAAAAAGCATAGTAGGTAATGGGCAGTGAGGACACCACAGCTCCTCTTTGAGAAGGCCTGCCATAGCCAAGGCCTTTAATCTCTGCATTAATGATAAAGGTAGTAGTATAACCTTGGGCAGTGGTGACAAACCTATGGCACATTTGCCAGAGGCGGCACTCCGAGCCCTCTCTGTGGGCATGCACGCCATGCCCCAGAGATGGCAACCATCCCTCTTCAACCAGCCACCCACTAACTCACTGAGGTCCCACATGGCCAGATGCATCCCAGCATGACTGGTTTCCCTTCCCCCCCATCTCATCCCTCCTGGCCTCGCATGCTGTCCTTTTCCCGGGCACGACCCACTGTATCGCCTCCTCAGCTGTCGGCCTGCCTTCCAGCTCAGATGCAGCTTCTCTGAATTGCTGGTGGCGGGTTGCGAACCCCAGAATGTGCCGGTCGAGGGGCTGGCAGGCTCTGTGGCTGCTGATGGACACTGTCAGCCCCCATGCGCTCGCTGGTCTGTGTATGGGGGCCAATGGTGTCAGACGGCCATCCTGGCTCCTGCAGCAGCTGTCCTGGCCCCTGCCTCACCTTGTCCTGCGACAATGGCACCCCGCCCTGCATTGCCTTGCCTTGCCTCGCCTCACCCTGCAGGACGAGCCTCCTGCCCACCACCTCACCTGCCAGAGATCCCCTGGATCTTCCCCAACCCTGCCCAACCTCCACAGGCGTCCCTCCCCATGAGAAACATCAAGGTGACCACGCCCACCTTGGTCACACCCACCCAGTTTGCCATGACCACCACAGCCATGCCCACCCAGTGGGCCATGCCCACCTGGCACCCGGTGATACATAAGTGGGTTTTGGGTTGCAGTTTGGGCACTCGATCTCTAAAAGGTTCCCCACCACTGACCTTGGGTCTGTTAGACTCTCTAATCAGGTAATAAGGCAACAGGTATCTTCCTTTTTCAAACAACAGCAACCATGACACAGTCCCTCCGGTCAGTGATGGTGACAGGCAGCAGTAGCTTCTATACCAGGGTTTTTCAACTTTTTCACTGATTGCACCACTTTTAGGATATGGCAATATTCGAGTACCACCTAGCAATGTATCAAAAACTTGATGACCAAAAAAAAAACCTGTTCAAAGTTGCAATTGCACTGAAATGACTTATGACCATTTTTCACACTTATGATCATTGCAACATGTGCAGGGTCATGTGATTTATATTTGGATGCTTGGCAACTGATTCATATTTATGATGGTCACAGTGTCCCAGGGTCATATGATTCCCTTTTGCAGGGCTTTTTTTGTCACAGAACGCCCAGAACAGAATTCTGGCACCTTTTTTTGGATGGAATCTTGTAGGGTAGGCAAGGCAGGTTGTATGATATGTGTGAGTTCTGGCACCTTTTTTATTTTACAAAAAAAGCACTGCCCTTTTGCAACCTTTTGAGAAGCAAAGTCAATGGCAGGGCTGTTTGTGGCCAAGTGCTAAGGCAGACTTCCCTCCCTTCCTCCCTCCATCCGTCCCTCCTTCCCTGCCTCCCTTTTCCTCATGCCCACCTCCTTCTGAAGGAAGAATATGACCCCCCATATTTTCTCTCTTCCATATATTCATCAAAACAAGGAAAATCCTAGAGATAGAAAAGACAAACTGCTGAGTGAACTAGCTTAAAAAGGCACATTCGCATTTAAGAATTAGCTACTGGCTAGAAAGAAAAGTTAAGAAGCGCAGCTGGCACTTAAGGAAGAAAAAAAATGTAGTAAGTATTGGCTGCCGGCTAAGGCAGCCTCCCCAAATGGCTCCATTCATAAGTAAAGGAATGCTACAGGCAAAATCCATTCAGGAGAAAAATACTTCAAAATCCCTTGTAGCAAAACTTGCAGCTAACAATAGCAGAGCAATAGAAACTAACATGAGACATCAGCCAAATAGAAATTGCCAAACACTCCTTAAGAACACAAAGCCCACATTGCACAAATCCCAGAACTTCAAAGTCACAAAAGCACATAAAAATTCCTCCACTCTCCATCTTCCTCCCTCCCTCTCTCCTAGTGCCTCACCTCCAACCGATGCTGCCTTTTTTCATTCCTCTTGGAGAGCGACCCCTCCCCCACTACATTTCTTGCCTGTCTGCTCTGCCAGCACAGGTGGCTGCCACAGCAGTTGTAGATCGGCTCATGGCCGGCCGGCCTGCTTGATCTCCTCTCCCCCCACCCTCCTCCTTCCCTTTTGATGCAGCTAGAGCTGACTCCACCTCCTCCCAAGGCTGCTGCTTTTTTTCTCTCTCCCTCTCCTGCCCAAACTGCCTCCTTTTATAGCCTCTCCTGTCTCCGCCCCCTCCTCCTTTCTCATGGGGAAGGGTGAGCCAGAAGTGAGCCTGGGGCCTTTGCCTCGCCCCAGCCACTCTGCAGCTTCAGAGGACTCTCTCACAGTAAGTCCTTGCCTGTGCTGGCTCTTTCCCTCCCCCACTACACCTGGCTAGGCAGGGCTGCATACCACCTGCCACTTGTTAATGTACCACAAGTGGTACACGTACCACCGGTTGAAAAGCCCTGTTCTATACTACAGGCAATGGCAAGTACAGGCGATGGCAACCCACTACCAAACCTCTCTAGACAGCCAGAATAGAGGAACATGATTTCAAGTAAGGTATTTGGCATCCTGTCCTGGGTTTTCTATGTTTCTTCCTCCTCTCTTTTCCCATCACTCCTTTCATTCCATTCCTTCCCTGTCTTGCATTCACTTCTGTGAACAGCTAGTCTCTTAAACTCTGTCAAATTCCAGAGTTGGCAGAAAGTCACTCTGCTTGATTCCAGTTTCAAAAGGCAATTCTCAGATGCTCCGCCTCATATGCTTGATATGTCAAGATGCTCATCTGGTTCCAGGGTGGTATTGCTCTTCAGATCCCATGATGGAAAAAAATAAAAGATCCAGCCTGATATAATAGCATTGGGATCAGTCCCGTTGAATCAAAACAAAGGTCCATCTATCCCAGCTTCCTGCTTTCCATAACAGCGGGTTAAGAAGCCCAGAAACTGAATGAAAGTGATTGTCTCTCAAGACTTTGTCTCTCATTCTAGAAGTATTTTTAGATCCCTCAGCAATTTACCTTCCTTTTCATGATTCAGAAGCTTTCTTTTTTTTTTTCTAATTCAGGGCATGTACCTCATTCTCTCTTATTTCCCCTGATGAGAAGCCATTTTTCCCTTTTGCCCCTTGCTACATTATTGACATTGTTTTCATATTAAGATCTTCTACTGTGCTTCTTCTGGAGGGAATTTTTGCCATGTTTCCTTGCCTCTTCTGCTCCTAAATAATGCCGTTTCTGTGTGTAATCAGAGAAGACAGAGCTTCTTAATCAGTCTCTTCTCTCATCCATCAACTGAAGTTTAGTGTCTTGTTTATGGAACTTCCAATATTTTGATGTTTGTATATGCATTGTTTATGACTGATTATCTTTTATTCCCTCCTCACACCACATTTCAAAGTATTAGCATAATTCTTCCCCATTTCCTTTCTCCCAGTCAGCAGATGTTTGGGACAGCTTTTCTGGGAAGTGTGTTGCTCTGCTGCCATCATTATAGAACTCGGAAAGACTTCTGCATGCAGGCTCCTTGCTCTGTCATCTTGATTACAGAGAGATGGTCTCCAGAGAAATTCATTTACATTTTTTTTACTATTTATTTCCCAGCACCACCATCATCACAGTTGATACAGTACCCTCTCAGAAAGGTCCCCCCCACTTTTTTTTCTTTTTGGCAAGGTATATGGTAAGTACAGACAATAAATAGACGGAGACAAATGTCGGGCAGATAGGGTGGGGTCAAGGGATATCAGCAAGATATTCTATTTCAGGGGTTCTCAACCTTGGCAACTTTAAGACTTGTGGACTTCAACTCCCAGAATTCCTCAGCCAGCTTTGCTGGCTGAGGAATTCTGGGAGTTGAAGTCCACAAGTCTTAAAGTTGCCAAGGTTGAGAACCCTTTTAACAGAGAAGCTAATTACTTTGCAGTTTTACAATCACTGAAAATATATGTGCACCTACCTTGTACCCAGTAAGAGTGATTTTTGTGAATTCATCAACTTTTTTTCCCCACCCGAACTTTGAAAAAAAAGGGGGGGGGAATCGGTTTGGCAATATTCCAAATTTATTTAAATGAGCATTGTAAAGGCTTTAGAAATGGATCTGTTGGGGATTTGGGAAACCTGTATTTTGCAACCTGGGCTTTCATATAGACATCCAACTTAATAACTGCTGATAGTCTTGCCCGCAAGGAATTCCTCTAATCCCCTCTCAAGCCCACTAAATTACTCTTTGCTGCAATCTCTTTGTAACAAAGCATTCCATAAAGGCAGCAGGCATTTAGTCTTGATAATGGAGCCTGTGATTACTTACAAATACAACACACACACACACACAAAGGCTTCACCAGGACCTTGCCAATCTTTGCCAGGGGAGAAGTAGTTCATCTTCATCCTTTCAGTCAAATGACTGGGGTAGCCCAGTGGAACAAGAGTTTTGTTGGTTTACTAAAGTAGGCAAGTTCTTTTGGGAAGGAAGAATTGTTCTTTCTTAGATTAATCTTTAATAAAAATCATTTGTCCCCAATCTAAAGCCATTCATTTGGGGAAAAAATAACATAAGGACTGGAAAATTTTGTACTTCAGCATGGGAAAGGACACTGCATATGGAGCATGATGTTGGAGGCATTATTGGAAAAGCTGTCTCTCTCAAAAGTCTCTTAGAGACGCAAAATCCAGAAGAAGCCCAAGCTAGTACCAGTTCAGCCTGGATGAAAAAGGGTAGAAGCACGAAGCCGAAAGCACCACCCTGAAGATGACAAATGGGACTTCATCGAAACGTCGCCAAGACACTTCAAATTCTATGTGGGAGAAAACCCGAAGAATCAAAGACATACACACACACACACACACACACACACACACACACACACACACACACATTTTTAAAATTGTTAACAAAGAAATAAGGGATTTCTGAGATAGCTATTTCAAGTTATTTAACTCTCTTCAGTCAGAACTCACCCTTTCTGGGATTCGAACCTGGGCAGTCTGCATGCCAGGCAGAAGCTTTAGTCTCAAGCCACAGGCTCTCTCCCGCTTTGTTAATATTCAGGGAGTGAATATGTGTGTCAAGTGGTTATTTTTTAGATTGCACCCTGTAAACCCAAATATGGGAGGAAGAAATCATTCTTTCCTTTGCTTGTTTCAGCTCAACCCAGAGCCATCTGCAAGCATAAATATATATATGTTTTTTTAAAATTGTTAACAAAGAAATAAGGGATTTCTGAAATAGCTATTTCGAGTTATTTAACTCTCTTCAGTCAGAACTCACCCTTTCTGGGATTCGAACCTGGGCAGTCTGCATGCCAGGCAGAAGCTTTAGTCTCAAGCCACAGGCTCTCTCCCGCTTTGTTAATATTCAGGGAGTGAATATGTGTGTCAAGTGGTTATTTTTTAGATTGCACCCTGTAAACCCAAATATGGGAGGAAGAAATCATTCTTTCCTTTGCTTGTTTCAGCTCAACCCAGAGCCATCTGCAAGCACAAATATATATATATTTGTATATATATTATTTCTTTGTTAACAATTTTAAAAAAACATATATATATTTGTGCTTGCAGATGGCTCTGGGTTGAGCTGAAACAAGCAAAGGAAAGAATGATTTCTTCCTCCCATATTTGGGTTTACAGGGTGCAATCTAAAAAATAACCACACACACACACACACACACACACACACACACACACACATATATATATATATATGTTGTTTAAAATTGTTGACAAAGAAATAAGGGATTTCTGATATAGCTATTTCGAGTTTCTTAACTCTCTGTGGATGGCTCTGGGTTGAGCTGAAACAAGCAAAAGGAAAGAATGATTCCTTCCTCCCATATTTGGGTTTACAGGGTGCAATCTAAAAAATAAAGACTTGACACACACACACACACACACACACACACACACACACACACACACACACACACACACACACACACACACACACACACACACACATATATATATATATATATATATATATATATATATATATATATATATATATATATATATATATATATATATATATATATATATATATATATATAGTGTTCTTTTTAAATTGCACCCTGTTAACCCAAATATGGGAGAAAGAAATCTTCTTTCTTTTACCTGTTTCAGCTCAACCCAGAGCCATCCACAGGAACCAGTATATATATATATATATTATTTTTAAATTGCTAACAAAGAAACAGGTAAAAGAAAGAAGATTTCTTTCTCCCATATTTGGGTTAACAGGGTGCAATTTAAAAAGAACACTCAATATAAATCTCTTCCCTCCCTGATACAGATGACAAAGTGAGAAAGATCCTGTGGCCTAGAGGTTAATACAACTGCCTAACATGCATACAGCCCAGGTTCGAATCTCAGAAGGGTAAGTCTGGCTGATGAGAGTTAAGAAACTCGAAATAGCTATCCCAGTACTACCTTTATTCTTTGTTAGCAATTTAAAAATAATATATATATATCGAGTGTTTCTTTTTTATATATATA
Organism: Bothrops alternatus; assembly: GCA_034064705.1. Classification (NCBI taxonomy): domain Eukaryota; kingdom Metazoa; phylum Chordata; class Lepidosauria; order Squamata; family Viperidae; genus Bothrops; species Bothrops alternatus. The sequence continues at coordinate 8,232,750 of JARGCV010000033.1, forward strand.
TAATTTTATAATTTTTTATAATACAACTGCCTAACATGCAGACTGCCCAGGTTCGAATCTCAGAAGGGTAAGTTCTGGCTGAAGAGAGTTAAGAAACTCAAAATAGCTATATCAGTTCTCCCTTATTCTTTGTTAGCAATTTAAATAAAAACATATATATATTTGTTCCTGCGGATGGCTCTGGGTTGAGCTGAAACAGGTAAAAGAAAGAAAGATTTCTTTCTCCCATATTTGGGTTTACAGGGTGCAATTAAAAAAAAAAAAGAAACACTTGATATACATCTTCCCTCCCTGACTGCTAACAAAGTGAGACAGAGCTTGTGGCCTAGAGGTTAATACAACTGCCTAACATGCAGACTGCCCAGGTTCGAATCTCAGAAGGGTAAGTTCTGGCTGAAGAGAGTTAAGAAACTCGAAATAGCTATACCAGTTCTCCCTTATTCTTTGTTAGCAATTTAAATAAAAACATATATATACATATACATATACATATACATATACATATACATATACATATACATATACATATACATATACATATACATATACATATACATATACATATACATATACATATATATACACACACACATACATGCATGCATGCATATATATGTGTGTGTGCACGCACACACACACACACACACATGCTTTACCATGAACAATAATATTTTACTGTTCAGAAAATCCATACATCTGGAATTATCAGGGAATGGAAGTTTGATGGAACATGTTTCAGAATATTTATTCAGAAGACACTAAAACAAAATAGTGAGAATCTTTCTGATGATTTAGTCAAGGAACTGTTCATTAAACTATAAACATATACAAGTAAAATTAATCAAACTTCATGATAAAATTTCCCCTGGGAATGCACTTGCAAAACTGGAGGCATACCGGCATGATTTGAATAATCCAAGTGAAGGGAATTCTCTAAGGATAAAAGAGACAAATGTAGTCTTATTATTACTTACGTGGAAGACAACATACTAAAAAGAAATGCAGACCTTATGAAACTAAATCTTATGAAACAGAGAGATAAAGAGTTCAGTTGTCTTACAATAAGTCAACCTATGCAAGGATTGCAAAAACATGAGGTGCAAAAAAGAGAAAAAGAAATACATACTACAGAATAACACAGTAGGAAGGGACCTTCTGAGTCTTCCAATCTAACCCCCTTGCTCAAGGAGACCCTATACCAGGGGTGTCAAATTTGCCACGTCACGTGATATGTTGCGACGTATTGTGACTTTTCCCCCCTTGCCAGAGCTGGGGTGGGCACGGCGTCTGCATGACACATCTGGCCTGTGGGCTGGCAGTTTGACATCCTTGCCCTATGCCATTCCAGACAAATGGCTGTCCAATCTCTTGTTTCAAACTTCCAGTGATGCAGCACCCACAATTTATGGAGGCAACCTGTTCCACTGATTAATTGTTCTCACTATCAGCAAATTTCTTCTTTGTTCTAGGTTGGTTCTCTGCTTGATAGGTTTCTATCCAGTACTTTTTGTTCTGCCCTCAGTTGCTTTGGAGAATAGGTTGACCTCCTGTTCTCAGTGATGGCCTCTCAAATATTGGAAGACTCTGCTATCGTGTCACCACTTGTCCTTCTCTTCATTAGACGAGACATAGCCAGTTGCTGCAATCTTTCGTTGTAAGTTTTAGGTTCCAGCCCGCAATCATCTTTGTTGCTCTTCTCTTTTTAGGGTCTCAACATCATTTTTTTGCATCATAAATACTTAACTGGTCATGATTTTGAAAGAAAAACAGATTATTGCTGGATAATGATAAGGCAGTGTTTCTCAACCTTGACAATTTTAAGGCATGTGGACTTCAACTCCCAGAATTCCACAGCCAGCATTGCTGGCTGTGGAATTCTGGGAGTTGAAGTCCACATGCCTTAAAATTGTCAAGGTTGAGAAACACTGTGATAAGGCAAGTCAATATACTGCATTCGCCATAAAGATGTGTTTATAAGCTCTGATGAATCTTACCAAGGAAAAGTTAATTTAGTAAATGAGACAATGGTAGATATATGTGGAAAAGGTATGTAGTATTAAATTGAAATGTTTGATTAATCATGATGAGAACAGATATATTTCAAGAACCATTTAACGTGCTTGAATTCAATGCAAAATCAAAACACCTGTATTGTCTTATACAACATGCCTGTGCTTAAGAATAGATTTTGAACTATTATAAAAGACCAGGAAATCATGTTAAATGGGAAAAAAATAATGCAGTTAATTTGTTGGAATCTATGCAATCTAAAGCAAATGTAACAGCTCTGTGCATACATGCATGCATAATATAGTTCTAAAGAATAGCATAAAGATTTGGTCAAGATATGAGTGTGTTAGTAAGAAAATAAAGAACGAGGGATTAACAATTGGATTTAATATTAGTCCTTGCAAAAACAAACTGAATCAAAAAGCAACAATTGTTTAAAAGGCAGAAGGAAAAAGGAACATTTTTCCTGGCCTTGAATGCATACAGATAATCCTCCGAAACTGGAGATTGCCCAGGGCTTTTTTTTGTCATAGAATGCCCAGAACGGAGTTCCAGCACCTTTTTTGGATGGAACCTTGTAGGGTACGCAAGGTGGGTTGTATGACGTGTGTGAGTTCTGGCACCTTTTTTTTTAAAGAAAAAACAGCACTGGAAATTGCTGTCATTAAGCAATCTGGTTGTAAAGTACGATGTCACCTGAATTACTAAATATTAGCAGTACTGATTACCACCATAAGCCCAGGACCAGGTGGGTCATTAAATGGTTGATGGTGGGAATCCCAAGGAGGAATGTGGAGGAGAGTTTGTGTGGGGGCCATGGATGGGTAAGCTGGGGCTGTGGGCAGACACTACAAATGCAGGTGGCTGGGGGAGTGTTGGGGGGAATGCATGCTATGGAGCATGGGTGGGTGGAGGGATGCTTCAGAGTACAAGATCCTTGGGATCTCATACACCATAGTGGGTTCCTCAGGAAACAAAGTGTTGGGAGCAACTTATGGGTGCAATTTATGACTTTCCCTGCTGACTTCCCCATTGGTTTTGCTTGTGGGAAGCTGGCAGGAAAGGTTGAAAATGGAGATCAGATGACAATGGGATGCTGCAACTATCATAAATGTGAATTGGTTACCAAGTGCCCAGATGAAAAGTACTTTTTCCCATTATTTATTCTGATTGGTACATGACTATTAATGTCTGAAAAAATAAGTTCCAATGGTTGGCCAGCTCATTCAGGTAATCCTTGGATTACAATAAGGTGACCACAGGGTGATGCATCAACTCGAACTTTGAAGACTGCTCATAAGTACCACTTGTTCAGTGTACTTGTAACTTTGAACAAGTGGTTGTAATCTGAGGACTACCTGAATGAGCCGGCCAACCATTGGAACTTATTTTTTCAGACATTAATAGTCATGTACCAATCGGAATGAACAGTGGGAAAAAGTACTTTTGATTTTTCATAGACAGTCACTCAAAATATATATCTCATAACCAATAAGCATGAAGTGCTCTAATATGCTTACAACACAAGTTGAATAAATAAAGTGATTCAGGTCAGATAGCGGGGGACAATATTGCAAGCAGGAATGTGAGAATATCTCAGCAATAAAGACATCAACATGGGAAAAACAGAGCCCTGAAGAAAATGGATTACAGAAAGATTCAAAGTCTGCTAATCATGGTAAGATGTCTTCTGCTTGAAGCAAGGTTACTGGATGATCTTTGAGGAGAAACCTTTAACACAGCTACTTATCTGCAAAACTGTACACCAACAACATGGGAGGAAATCCAATTTGTCACAACTGAAGATATTGAACAAATAGCTTAGTCATATATCCCCTAATTAAAAAGGAATATTGCAAAACCCAATTTGGGATAATACTGGCTATAGGATTTTGGATTTTAGAAGTGAGAAAGTATACACATGCAGTGTTGTTCACTTTAATGGAAAAGAAAGGATAATCACACATGAGCTGCAATGTCTAAATACTAGTGCAAATCAACATTACCATTAGCCCTTGAATCTATCCAGGAAGCACACAAAAGGATAATCAAAACAATACCACACTGGAGAATTAGAAGGAGTAACCACAAATGAGTCTGAGGAATCTGAAATAGCACCAGATTCAGAATAGGCTACTGACACACAGAACCAGAATCAGAATTAAAGTATTCGCAAAGATCTACTAAAGCAGTGTTTCTCAACCTTGACAATTTTAAGGCATGTGGACTTCAAGTTGAAGTCCACATGCCTTAAAATTGTCAAGGTTGAGAAACACTGTACTAAAGGAATTCCAGCTGGGACTATAGGCTGCACAGCTGGAGCAAGAAATAGGTCTGATCTGATCCATGGAAAGAATCCAATAAAGGCACAGCCAGCAGCTGAGACAAAGCAACAGAGAGAAGCTGAAAAGGAAAACATGAAATCCCTGCCCAAGAAGAAAACAAGGATTCTAACAGACCTACCAAAGGGAAAGAAAACACCTACAGTAATTTTCAAGGAAATGTGCTATGAAAAAGATGACAAAGATTTTGCACTTGTAATTAAACATGCAAGCATTGGAATACTCTAAGTACACCAGCATTCAGGAAATTACTCATGGAGCACCTAGATATCAAGACAGATGGTGATCTGAAAGACAAGATTTGCCAAGTTTTAAAGAACCAGGTTAAAAAAAAAACACCTGATTTGTAAAGTCATAAAATCTTTAAATGAGATAATACAAACAGTCAAAGCAGGTCTAGCCCAATAAATTAACAGAATAAGAGAGTTGGAAGGGACTTTGGAGGTCTTCTAGTCAGTGGTGGGATTCAAATATATGAACAACCAGTTCTCTGTGTGGATGCCACTTCTGGAAGTCCATTCTGGGCCTGGGCAAGAAAAAATTAGCTACCGGTTCTGTCGAAGTGGTGCGAACCAGCTGAATCCCAGCACTGCTTCTAATCCAACTGCCCTACAGGGAGTCTTCAAACATGGCCCTTTTAAGAGTGCCCGGCTGAGGAATTCTGGGAGTTGAAGTCCACAAGTCATAAAAGGGCCTAGTTTCAAGACCCCTGCCTTATACCATTCTGGACAGATGGCTGTCCAATCTCTCCTTAACCTGCAGTGATGAAGCATCCACCACTTCCAGAGGCAAGCTATTCCACTGATTAATTGTTCCTACTGTTGTCAGAAAATTTCTCCTAATTTGGATACCTTCTTGATAAGTTTCCTTCGGTTGCTTCTTGTCCTGCTCTCAAGTTCTTTGAAGAATAGGTTGACCCCACCACACAAACACACACACTTTGGGACAGCCCCTCAAATATTGGAAGACTGCTATGATGTCAATTAAATCAAGTCCTTCAAAACCTGGGATGCAAACAGGGAAATGCAGATCCACACTTATGTACAAGAGTTAAAATGGAAATTGCATGTGCATTTTCTGTTACATTGGTGATCTCACTGTATGTGTGAAGGACAAAAGACCTCTTGGTGACAGTGAACAATTCCAATAAAGAAGTGGAATTAAAACATCTTGGGTATATTAGCCCTGGGCAGCCACTATCTGGGAACTGAAATTTTCAAAAAGACAAAGTGGAATATTCTTGCCCAGTCAGAAACAAATGATAATAGGCCTAATAAAGTTTCTAAGTCTCAGTGAGGCAAAGAAGTCAATTACCAGCCCGCCTCGTATAACTTGGATACCTGTGCAAAGGAGGAAAGCAAAGCAGATTGGCAAGCAAGGACACTGTGAGACAGTTGTGGGCAAACCACAATACTTTGCGCATGTGACTAGACCTGACATAACCATTACAGTTGGACCACTAAGTAAAAAAGTCAGTGAATGAAGCCAAGAGTAAAAGACGTGCAATAAAAAGATTAGGCAGGCACTTACAAGGAGCTTTAAGACCGCCTTTAACTAATCATCTAAAGCTTATTGGATATACAGATTTGGATTGAACTGGATGCTGTTATATAAGGTGACCAACCGTCCTCCTTTAGGGAGGACAGTCCTCCTTTTGTAAGTTCTGTCCTCCCTCGAAAAGTGTCCTCCTACATGTCCTCCTTTTCGATATCTGAAGACTAATCTGTAGGGCTTTTTTTTCCTCATAGAACGCTCAGAACGGCGTTCCGGCACCTTTTTTTGATGTTTTTTTTTCAACTTTTGCATGAGCTGTACTACTCCCCCTATTGGCTTTTCGAAAGCCAATAGGAATTACTGCTGAGTGCGCCAAAATACCTGGCCAGCAAACTTTGCACATGCAAGTTGTCTGCAGCGAAGGCGAATTGGCAGGAACTTTGCACCCCTCCCTGCTACCCAACTACACCATCTCCTAGTTTGTCCCGAAGATACCTGGAGGAGACTAACTTCCATTTAGGGATGGAAAAATCAAGAAAAGAGGAAATGCCATTTCAATGATAAATTGACTAAGGAAATTCCAGTCATCACATCAAAGAAGGATAACATTGTTTTCTGCAATATTTGCAGCGGAGAATTTTGTATTGCAGTTGGGGGCAGAGCAGCTATTACGAAACACTTGACCACCAAGAAACATAAGCAATCATCAGATGCATCTGCTTCCAGTTGTAAAGTAACAAGGTTTTTTTTTAAACTTCGAAGTAGTCTGAAGATGAAAAACAGTTAGCTGCAATGGAGGGAACATTTGCATTCCATACCATACCATAATTCACAATCAAAGTTTTCGTGGTATGGATTGTACAACTAGAGAAGAAGAAGAAGAAGAAGGATGTTTTCCATTTACAGGTTCTCCCTTAAAGGTTTTCTTTTCCCCACGTTTCTTGCATTTAAAAAGAAAAAGAAAGAAGCAATTTTACATAGTTTAATATATGCTGGCAATTGCATGCTGCTTTCCCTCCCCCCCCAGCTTTTCTCTTGGGGAAGGTGAAAACAGCAATTCCATTTTAAAAAATATATATTTCATTTGGTTTCTTTTAATTTCGGTCCCAGTTCTTGATGTGAAGCCACATTACACCCTGTTGTGCTCACAGGATGCACAATTACCAACTTGATCGGTGTAAGTCTGGAGTGTCTTGCAAGGAAAGGAATGAAATTAGTCGCTTCCAGAGGTGAGATGCAACTGTGCTCTTCGGCTTGGCTTGCCTCTCCAGATTTGGGGAAATGGTCTGAACTCTTATAGACAAGCCCCCCCTTTGCTTCAAAACAAATTCAAAGCAAATTTGTTCACATGGATGAAAGTACATGGAATCTGCCAGTGACAAACATACCCTTGTGGAAGAATCCATAGAACGATGTCTGGGATTGGCCTGCATTTTTAACTAACATCTGGAAAAGAGGCTGTTTACACAGTTGAGCTTTTCCTATTTATTCTTGCAGGTTGTGAGATAACAAACTTCCAGCTGTAACCCCAATTAGGTACTTTTTCCCTCTTTTGTCTTAGCAGGTGCCCACAATAGCTGCTAGGCATTTTATTCCTATTAATATACTAGCTGTACCCAGCCACGCGTTGCTGTGGCTCAGGAAAGAAAAGAGAAAATGCACGTTTGTAATATGTTTAATTTCACAATGCTTGTGGGTATACAATATTTTTTGTTGTTCCATTGTGTGTGCAGATATAGAGATTACGTCCAACAGATGGTGGTGTTTTTCAAAAAAAGCATGTTTTTACCTGTTTTTTTAAAAAGCATGTTTTTACCTGTCACAGGTGTGACATCTATATAATATTGGTATATAGAAACACGCGCGTATTTGAATGTAACATTGTATCAAAATTTCAAAGCAATTGGTGAAGAACTTTCAGAGATTTAAGATTTTGAACAAATGAACATTTACATTTTTACTTATATAGATAATTGTCCTTTGCTAAAAGAGCCTAAACTGGATGCGGCCATTGACTGATGCAGCAGGAAGCAAAGCAAAATGGCCCTGGCCTTGACTGAGGTTGTAGAACAGGCATGCTACAAATAGCAGAGACAAGGCAGGCTAGGCTCACATGCTAAACTGCACGGGGGGGGGGGAAGGACATGCAAGAAAAAAGGTCAAATGAAACTGAAGTACTGCCTGACGGATGATATGGTGGCAGATGCACTTATCAAGCCCCTACCCAGAGATTCCTTGCTCTGATCTGTAGATAGGGGTTGTCTGGGAGTGTGCTGCGTGCAAACGATACTGAAAAATATCTGCAGTAGTTTATCAACAGAAACACATTACTCTAGCTGAGGAAACAAACCTCAGGCACAGAGCTGCCCCACATTGTCCTGTTCTCTTCTCTATTTCCCTAGCTTGGGTCCAGCCTGCAATTTGGGAAATAACAGATCGGAATTTGATTGATTAAGGAAAAATCAGTAACTATATTTCTCAGTGGCTGGAAACCCTTTACTGCATGGTACTTTTACTGAAAGCAGAAAAAAAATGGACTTGTAATTTATGGATTTGATGATTAGAAAGGGTAACTTATGGAAAGAAGGAAACTAGGACGTAATTTTCGACAAAGAGGGCAAAATGCATTTATAACTGCTGTAAAGGAGATTGAAAGCTGCTTCTTTGTATTTCTCCTTTATTTGTATTTTTTCCTGGCTTATTAACTTCTGACTTTTCTTTAAATCCGTATTGTTTTTATTTTGTAAAATAAATCTCTTCAGTAAATGTTAATAAGGGGAATAGCAGATTGATGTCGAAGTCAGCCCCTGAGCTATCATTTATTGTACATATGCATACACGCAGACTACATATTGAATACCATTCATTCATTCAGTTTCTATAGTTGCCAAGTGACTCTGAGTAGCTTACAATTTTAAAAGTATAGAAACAATTAAAAAAGCACTGAAAAATAAAAACTTCCATAAAATAAATATATATAAATAGCAGGTGTGATAATTAAAGCCAAGTAATGGGACCCTTAACATGTTCTGAGCCCAGGAATAGGTATATTAGCTTTCCATTTATTAAAAAAAAAATAAGGCGATCCTCAAAAACAAAAACAAATCAACCATCTCAATATTGATTTAGAAACCAAGGAAGTGTGAGGTCTTTGATGCTCTCTGAGCTTGTTTTCTTGCAGAAGTTTCATTACCCAACTAGATAACACCTTCAGTGCTAGAAGGATTTGTTCCCTTTTTATATACTAGTGAGTTGCCCTATCAGTTTTGTTGGGTGAGTTCTTGGTGGCTCCTTGATTAGGCTTTTGTTAATTGTCTGAGTCAGTAGTTCTTTGACTGGGGTATTGTTTAAACCAGACATGTCAAACTCGTGATGTCATGTGATGTCATGCAAATTATCGAGGCACTTTTGCCATTGCCGGCAATGGGGTGGGTGCGGCTTCTGTGTGACACGTCCGGCCTGCAGGCTGGCAGTTTGACACCCCTGGTTTGAACAATACAGGCTATTTGTATATAAGCAGAGCAAGCCCCACTTCCTTCTAGCACTGATGATGTTACCTAGTTGGGTTAAAAACCTAGTCTGCAACAAAACAACCACACTCAGAGAGTGCCAAGGACCCCATTATTCAACCATGAGCTACAAATATTCTCTTCTCTTGGAACTGAGGAAGCACAAGAACAAAAGGGAAGAGCCTAAAACATATTTCAGCAGTGCTTAAAAAAAAATACTATAACCAGTGCTTTTTTTCTAAAAAAAAAAAAAAAAAAAAAAAGGTGCCGGAACTCACATACGTCATACAACCCGCCTTGCCTACCCTATACGGTTCCATCCAAAAAAGGTGCCGGAACTCCATTCTGGTCGTTCTATGAGAAAAAAAGCCCTGACTATAACAAAGCAACTAGTGCCAGCAAAAGCCAAACAAAGCAAAAATTCATAGCAGAAACAGGTTGTACTATCCACCAACAAAGCTATTCAGAATGAGCTTTTTCACCGACATGCTTTCTGCACACCTCCCTCGCAAGCTGGGCCTGAAAACTCCCAGTTAGGCTTCTCAGGTGTCTGGACAAAGGAGACCGCATCTTTCTTTTTGTGCTCACAACCTCTGATCAGTAAGCATAGCCTTCAAATAAAATATTGTCTGACTTTATGAATATCTTGCCATTAAAAAAAAATGGACTGTTTTTACAGGAGTAGTCCTTTAAACTTTTACCTATTGTGACCTTGTAAATTGTCTGCTACTCTCTTTTCCCTCATCTGTTGACATATGCCACAGCCCTAGATGGATGTTTTTTTAATTTATTTCCTGTTTCACCGGTTTCAGTCCAGCCCCTTCAACGTTGTCTGTGATCACTATAGTCTGTAAATCACCTGACTGTCTTACGTTTCTATGGTGAGATTTGGAAAGCGCATCAGCATTGATTGTATATTATCACTAGCATATGTTCCTGAAAAGAAAAAATGTGTGGAAAATATTGCAATTGAAAAAACAGTCTTTCTGATGCTGGAGAAAGTAATACGTGTAGGTCCAAGTACATTTTTTTTTTGCTGTAAATTTTGTCACAAGGTAAAGAAAGTTAAACACTGTGTTCTTTCTCCCCTACTTGTCTTTCTTTCCAATTGCTCATTCTTTTACCTCTTCAGAGATCTGATAATACTAAATTTGCAAATCTTATTTCCTTCCTTCTTTCCTTCTTTCCTTCTTTCCTTCTTTCCTTCTTTCCTCCCTCCCTCCCTCCCTCCTGCATTTAATCTCATTCTATGAAGCAGAACTTGAAATCAGAATTAAACCTCTTTGTATGAGGAATGTCAGTTTACTTGTGATTGAAATATTCTGGCTGATGCAGAAGGAAAAAGGGAGAGAGAGAGAGCTCATAGTGTAAAATTTATTCTTGGTTTATATATTGTGTTTATTGGAACAAGATTGTTATATCAGAAAACATTCTACCGGGATATTTTATAAGAGAACTGTCTTAGCCCTTGATGTATGAAGCTTATATTTATAAGGGTGCTATTCATAACTTTCTTTGTCAAATGCAGGATCAAAGAGCAATTTCTATTTTTCTTCTCCTGCCATGTAACCAGCACAAGTGTTGTTATGAAATTTCCATTTTTCATGTTACACTTTTCAATAAAACTGGGGAAGGAAAGAGAGGATATTTGCAACTCACAGATGGGGAGAGATTGAAGAGGATGTTTGCATATGGCAGGAAGAGAAGAAGGAGAAGGAGAAGGAGAAGGAGAAGGAGAAGGAGAAGGAGAAGGAGAAGGAGAAGGAGAAGGAGAAGGAGAAGGAGAAGGAGAAGGAGAAGGAGAAGGAGGAGGAGGAGGAGGAGGAGGAGGAGGAGGAGGAGGAGGAGGATGTTGTTTTCCATTTACAGGTTCTCCCTTAAAGGTTTTCTTTTCCCCCACGTTTCTTGCATTTAAAAAGAAAAAGAAATAAGCAATTTTACATAGTTTAATATATGCTGGCAATTGCATGCTGCTTCCCCTCCCCCCCCAGCTTTTCTCTTGGGGAAGGTGAAAACAGCAATTCCATTTTTTTAAAAATATATTTCATTTGGTTTCTTTTAATTTCGGTCCCAGTTCTTGATGTGAAGCCACATTACACCCTGTTGTGCTCACAGGATGCACAATTACCAACTTGATCGGTGTAAGTCTGGAGTGTCTTGCAAGGAAAGGAATGAAATTAGTCGCTTCCAGAGGTGAGATGCGACTGTGCTCTTTGGCTTAGCTTGCCTCTCCAGATTTGGGGAAATGGTCTGCACTCTTATAGACAAGCCCCCGCTTTGCTTCAAAACAAATTCAAAGCAAATTTGTTCACAGGGATGAAAGTACATGGAATCTGCCAGTGACAAACATACCCTTGTGGAAGAATCCATAGAACGATGTCTGGGATTGGCCTGCATTTTTAACTAACATCTGGAAAAGAGGCTGTTTACACAGTTGAGCTTTTCCTATTTATTCTTGCAGGTTGTGAGATAACAAACTTCCAGCTGCAACCCCAGCTAGGTAATTTTCCCCTCTTTTGTCTTAGCAGGTGCCCACAATAGCTGCTGGGCATTTTATTATTATTAATATATAACCCTCCTTTGCTAAAAGAGCCTAAACTATGGTGAAGGAGGACAGAGAGGGTGAAGGGCTATAAAACTTGCTCCTTTGTGAGTCAAGTCCATGGATTACCTCCCTCACTGGAATCCAGACTCAACACAGCATGAGTCTTCAATGCTGCTAATATCGGGACCATTTTTATAAATCTGTATTAATTGTGACTATACTGGCCATCTTTTAGCGCTACACTAACTCTTCTGTTATGACGTCTTCCCTTATCACAGCAGCTGATGCAACTCTCTCACAACTTACCCTGTATAGTAAATGTGCCTGCAACAAATATAGGCATGATGGTCCTGCTTTGAGACATTTCAGATGCTTACCCAGATGTATTTCCTTGGAAAGAGGTCAGTGAAAGCTTATGGGCATTTTGTAATGCTTGCATTTACTTACAAACAGACAAAGTAAGCGTAGGAGCAGTGGTGGGATTCAGCCAGTTCGCACCACTTCGGCAGAACCGGTAGCTAATTTTTTTGTTGCCCAGGCTCAGAATGGACCTCCGGAAGCGGCATCCACACAGAGAACTGGTTGTTCACGTATTTGAATCCCATCACTGCGTAGGACTTAATACTATTACAAGGGAAGGCCATATTAAACTATTAAAATATATTCCAGAAATTGGGAACTGATCAATTTATGAAGAGGTTTGGATAAATCACTCTGGGATGGTTGCAAGAAGGTGATAGGGTACTTCTGCTAGTGTATCAGATTCTAAATGTTGATTTAGTGAATCTTGTGACCCTTTTAGCCTTTGAATTAGCTTGGTTTTGAGAGAGAGGCAGAATTAGATCATATTAGTTTTTGTTGAACTAATTTAAATAGCAATGACTGTTTATACAACTAGCCGTCTACAAATGACCATTTGTTTAGCAACTGTTCAAAGTTACAATGATGCTGCCCAGTCCTCACTTATGACTATTGTATTCCCCCCCCATTGTCATATGATCACAATTGGTACTTGGCAACTGGCTCACATTTATAACTGGTTGCAGGGTCTTCATGTTGTGTTATCTCAATTGAGATTCCAGCAGAAAGAAGGTGCACTCAGAAGAACAGGCTTCTACTTATAAACTATAAAATGAGTTTGCACTTACAAACCACTTAATGGTTGTTAAGTAAGCATTTACAAACTGTTAAATGTTTACTTAACAATGATTGTAAAAATAGCCGTAAAATCAGGCCTGACTTGCCTTATGACTGCAATGACTTACAACAGACATTCCAGTCCCAAATGTGTTGTAAGTTGAGGACTTAATTAGTACTTACTCAGAGCTTCTACAGTGAAGGAAAGGAGATAATTGCCATATTCTTGTACTCTTTTTGGTGTTTTTTTTTTGCTTTTGCTTCCCTTTATGCATTTTTCTTTTCGTTATGCATGTAATATTTCTTCTCATTGTGTTATGTATTAGGTAATAATAATATGAGATAAGGTATGTTTATAATCATATATTAGCACAACAAAACCCTAAAACTGAAAAAAATAAATAAAACAAATAGAATGAAATATACACAGCATGTGAGGTTCAGCAATTAAGGCATCAGTCTGGGATCTTGGAGAAACAGTTACATGTCTCTATTTGAACATGCAGCTTTTTGGGTGAAATCTGGACCAGCTGCTCTCTCTATCATATGAAAATAAAATTATGAGCTAGAGTACTTTGTACATTACCTGGAATTCTGGTAGAGAAAGCAGGATACAAATGCAGCAAATTAAGTAACTAAATGAAAATAAGATGGCAGATATTTATGGATGATTATAGGCAGGAGTACTTGTAGATACAACAGCAGATGCTGCTCAATAATTTTTCTGTGCAGTAGAGACGTCAATAGTCATGAATAATGTAGACATCCTATGTCTATCCCCATAAAATCTATAATAGATTTCATTCTGCATATTCTTTTACATTTTATATTCATTCTGCACATTGTTCCCAAGCAGCTAGTGCCTGTGTTAATATATCTTAATAACTGATTCCAATCTGCTTCAAAATATCTACCTCAATCAATATCAATTTAACTGAGTTTCCCTGGAAAGCAAATCTATTTGAGGAAAGTATTGAACCAGTATAATGGTCAATGGGGGCCAGATGGTGCTGGAAGGCTATGCTGATGAAAAGCCTTGGTTCAATACCACCCGTATAAAAACAATAGCAAAAAACAAACTCTAAATTAAAGAAGACAGTGGAAAAATTAAAATATAAACCCTGAAGATTGCTTGCTATCTATCTATCTATCTATCTATCTATCTATCTATCTATCTATCTATCTATCTATCTATCTATCTATCTATCTATCTATCTATCAGTTTAAAAATCAGAATCATCCAGTTGATGCACTCTTAAAATCATAGGATATTCATTTATGGTAAACAAATACCAGGAGAAATTCATCAAATTTTAAAGTGAGAAAACCACTTAAGGGAATAAGAATTCAATTATCAAGAAAACAAGTGATTATCCACCCTGAAAAATCAATTTATTTAATTTGTTGTATCTGTGCATGTTCTATTATAAACACATGATATTAAAAATGTAGTTTTATTGAGCAAGGATATGAGTGCTGGAAAACCAATACTAGAAACCTGGGCAAATTTAAAAGACTTAATATCTTTTGAATGTGTTGGTCATTAACTTCTGTCATTCCCAGTTTAGCATATCAAGCTGTGATGTCTTGGGGGGGTGTTGATGGGAGTCATAGTCTAACACAGCTGCAGGGAAAGATGTGGTAGCTTAATAGTTGTTTATGCAGAATGTCAGCATTGATGATGCAATCATTAACAACCACTGGCAGTTATCTATAAAATCCAGATTACTTCCACGTGATCTATCAGAACATGTCAGCATTTCAGCTCAAGAACTTATTCATACATAATAAATGGAGGTAACAACATATTGTGAAGCAGGAATCTCGATATGAGATGACTGCTTGCTGCTGCTTCCTGCTTTTTGAAAGTATGCGTGTGAGTATGAAATTAAAAATCAGGGATTTTTCAGATGACCGCTCTTTCTACCTCCCAGCTCTTCTCAAGCTAGAGAGATCTGGGCTGTGCTATTTTCAGATCTTTTCAGACATTTAGAGTATGGTCACAGACATGTACCACTGTGCCTTGATATTAATCCTTTCTTCCCCTTTGCTGATATAAAAGCAAATCAGTCACCACATTTTATTGCTATCTTGCCATTGATAGCAAATCTCCATAGCCTTCAGAATGCCTAATAGGTGTATCCACCAGAGAGGGTTTAAAAAAAAATATTGTGTATGAGACTATGTGATTGAAGCCCTCCCCCTTTAACTTTCAGGCAACATGTTGATACACATAGAAAAAGAGCAGGGCTTTCATCATGGCTGCCATTTTGATTTTGTTGACAGCCGTCCCACTGACAGCTGCTCTTTGTTCCTTAATAGATTTTCAGCACTAGCAAAAGAAAAGTGAGAGATGGGAGGACAAGGGAAGTTGATCGATGGAAGAGAAATTTGTGTGGACCTGCATGCAGTTCCTTGAATGCATTGTATGAATTATGCAAAAATGACCTAATTTGGATACCATGACCAGAAAAGAAAAAAATGGCTACGGAATTTTAAGTTGCGATTCAGTGAGACTTGAAACACTTTCTACAGTGCTTCTAGCAAATGACACAAGCATAAGAGCAATAAGAACATCACCTGGACAATAAATGGGTGATACTATATGGCACTGGAGAGGAAATGGCTTCCAAATAGAAGTAACTGATGTATCTCATCCAAGTATAATATATAATGCAAATACAATAAAATGCAAGCCAGAAATGGTGAATGATTCACTACTGTGTACCATACGTAAACCACAATTCAATGCAGTATGTGAACCTTGTCAGTCAGTTCTACATAGTTCTGTAACTAAAGAAACAGATAGGCAGACTCTATGGAACCAAGCACTAAGAAATACACACATTTGATATAAGAGACTGAACTTCACATTCTTGCCTAAAGAAATTGACACAGAAGAGAATATATGCAGCTCAGGGTTGAACTGTGGAGTTCTTGGTGCTCTCCAAGCTCAGAGAGCACCAGGGCTTCATGAAATTGACATACTTTGAGCATGGGTCAACACAGCTGGGCTCTTTGGGAGGGCTGGTGTTAGAGAGACTGAAGCAACCTTCTCCACTAGCTCCAGATGATTGTTCTGAATTTCTGCAAGGGCGTTTTAGCAGAGACATTTTATAGGAGTTATTAATTCCACTATTGGATCCCAACAGGTATAAGAGAAAGGTATTAAATCTATTTGGAGAATTATGGAAAGCCGGTCATGCTAGTTTCATGCTTTGATTGTAATGCTAGACATAATATACAGAATCCATTTAGTAAGGAAAGTAATCTTTCAAAGAGCCTGCAAATGCGAGGAAATAAGGTATGTTTGATCTCAGCCCTGCAGCTGTAAGCTGGAGGATGAGGGGAAAATACACATCCTTAGAGCCTTCTTAATTTTCTTCTGGGAGCTATAGAGTTTACCTAGTTGTCCAAATTGTGCTCAGCGTAAAAAAAAAAAATGTTATAAATGTATATTTATAAAGAACGATGTTGCATTCTGAACTCAAAGCGTTCCATCTAAGGAAGCTAAAATATATTTACAGAACTCCATCCTAATTTTAGACAGAGTTTATTCAGCCTGATACTGATGCTCTACTATGATGGCTTCTTGCTTATGCAATATAGCACTGCATATGTCATTTCCTGATTGCTATCAGCATAAGGAGGCAAATTGGCATCTTCCAGTCTTTTGGAGCTCTACCTAGTCTTTCTAAAATGTTTGGAGAGCAACAATTGCTTACTCTGCTGCCACAGGCTATTTTATATTTTATTTCCTTGACGGCAATCAGGGCAGGCACAGCCACACACCTCTGTGTAGGAATGATTCACCTGTGGAGGTGGTCAGCAGCATCAAGTTTCTGGGTGTGCAGCTAACAAGTAGGCTAGCTTAGTCACTCACCAGTGAGACACTGGTGAAGTGGGCACAGCAGCACCTGCATTTTCTGCATCGCATGAGAAAAGCACATCTTCCTTCCCCCATCCTTACCACTTTCTATAGAGGGACAGTTGAGAGCATCTTGTCATATTGCATTATGCATATTGCATTATTGCACATATATAATACATCTTAAATTTAACCACTGTGGTATATCTCAGAGTAATTAGAATACATCTATTCAAAAGCAAGCTGCACATTTTTGCCCAAATGGCCAATTTGGAAAGTTAAAAGACTTTTTGTATGATTTTTTTTTTTGCATTGTGTAAAAATAGAGTCCTTATTTATCTATTTACCTTTCTTGATTGTATAAGTGTGCATAGAGTAGCCTTGATCTCAAAAAACAGGAATCTGCATTCTAGTATTTGAGATTACAAGTATGGATGACAGAAGAAATAAGATTTTGTTTACAAAGATGTCATCCATATTGAAATCTTACAACAAAGAAATACTTCATTCTGCCAGGAAGGAAGCTAATCTATTTAATGTGCTACAAATTCTTATAATCTTAATGCAGGAATTTTATTTTGTGATTCTTCCCGCCTTATAGTCTGAAGTAAGTGGTACAATAGAAAGCTCAGTGAAAATTAGGGCAATGTTGTTTTTGCAGCCATTAAGACTGAATCACGTATAATACTCTGAGACAGGTTAGCTGCCAAGAACCATAAGAAGCCAATCATCAGGATCAAAGAACAAATCAGGTTTAATAAACAAATCTGGAGAGATCAGCACTCTAGAAAGCTAAAAATATATAGAAGTCAAAAGAAAAAATTACGAAGTGTGAAGCTCTTTTGTATTCCTTCCTGTCCAGGATGATCCAGTGAAATAATCATATTAACAGTATTAATTTAATTTAATTTTAATCAAACTATGTTTTATTTTTGCCCTACTTCCAAACAACTATCAGTAGGTTATCTGTATTATATAAATCAAATATTGCAGAGACTTTGATCTAAAGTGATCTGTCCCAATATATGAAGATTGTTAACTGAGATGATTCATAGATTATTCTTTTTCTGCAAAAGGAATTAGGTGGGCACAGTACATATTTTAATATAGAGTAACTAAGATTTGTTAGTTCATGTCCTTCAGGTTCAACCAATGTTGGTGGTCACATCCTGGATCTTGTCTTTGTCTCCCAGCAATTGGTTGATGATCTGGAGAGGAAGGAGGCCTTTGTGATCACAAGGCCATAGGAAAATATTCCCTGATTTGGTTGTGATAAAGAGACACGTGCAACTTCTGTAGTGGAATCCATTCCGATGATCTAGTCTAATGTCTAATGGATCCCGTTTCCCACTGTCTGGTACACAACAAGAAACATGCCAGGCACTGGACAGCATTGACAATGAGTGGCCTCTTCCTGCAAACCAAATTGGCACCTGGGTTTTCCAAAGCCCTTCTGGAAATGAAGCAAAAGAAGCAGTGCCTGAAGCATCATTGAGGAAAACAAGAAGCAAATCTGACCAAGCAAGGGGATGTTCCCATGTTCAGCCCTACAGTATGGTGATAAGGAAGAAAAAACATGTGTACTTCTCCTCCCTTATTGCATTAATGGGCTATCATCAGTGGTGGGATTCAGCTGATTTGCACCGGTTCGGTAGAACTGGTAGCTAAATTTTGTTGAGTTCGGAGAACCGGCTGAACCCATGCTGCTTCTATAAGTCCATTCTAGGCCTCGGAGGCCTGGAGAAGGTCTCCCAGGTCTAGAACGGCCCACCAGAAGTGCATGAATGTCACTTCTGGAAGTCCATTCTAAGCCTAGTGGAGGCCTCCCAGGCCTAGAACAGCCCGTCAGAAGTGCATTGATGTCATTTCCGGAAGTCCGTTCTAGGCATAGAGGCCTGGAGGAGGCCGCCCAGGCCTAGAACAGCCCACAGGAAGTGCATGGATGTCACTTCCAGAAGTCCATTCTAGGCCTCGGAAGCCCAGCCCTGCATCCACGCAGAGAATCATATGTTCAGGTATTTGAATCCCACCACTGGCTATCATCCAGTGGCTTTATCTAGGGTAGTAAAATCCCATCCTGGGAAGAGCAAAATGAAGATCTGGGCATAGATTCAGCATAACTTTAGCTAAGAGGGTCTATATCCTTTTATACACTTCACAATGTAATTGGGAATTCCTTGGTCTGTAATCACAGAATAAGTGGATGAGGTGCTGCCTAGATCATAATCTGCCACCTACTTCTTGGAACCCTGCCTACACCAGCTGTTTTGAGAAGCACGTAAACAATCAGCCAACATCAAACTAAGATCAGACTCAGCTCATCTCCGCTGGCCTTTAGAAAATCATAAAAACTGAAGTGTTCCTGAGGGCATTTTCTAGATTTTCTTGATTTCATGTGTTGCACCCTTTTTATTATTTATTATTTTACTCAGCTATTATTCTTATCGGGTTTTTTTATGTTGGTGTTTTACCATTGATGGTTTAATGGTTACACTGTTGTGCAACTTGTAATCTAGCAAGGGTCAGTTAACTGAGACAAGGTATCTATCCAGTAAATAAATGAATAAATAAATAAATAAAGTAAACACATTTATTAACCTTTATCCTCTGACAGCTGTGACAGCTGCAGGAAAATATCACTTTTTGTTAAATATTGTTGCTTTTGGCAGTTTTGACCTATGGGGAATCTGTGAAACCACACAGTTCTTAAACTCTGTCTTGGGTACAAATAGCATAGCAGCAGCATTCTTGTCTTATATAGCAGTGGGCAGCTTATAAACCATGGGTGTCAAACTCAATCGCATCACGTGACGTATCGTGACATATTGCGATGGTTTTTTGCCTTTGCAGAACTGGGCTGGGCATGGCCTGCATGTGACACATTCAGCCCACAGTTTGATACCCCTGTTATAGACCACACATGGACCAGTGTGTCTTCGGTGTTACCTGCTGAGGCCAACTCATCAGTTAAACCTATGGCCAGCTGGCCCCTGGGAATTACTATTTCTTCACCATGAGCAAAAGATAACTCAACAATTGATCTCTCATTGACTAGCCACTTTATGCTGGTCAGCAGATCAGCTGATTAGTTAGCCAACAAGAAAAAACAAAAGTGGAAGATGAACCAAGATCAGAAATGAGGAGGTGATAAGCCGCCTGGGAAAGCCAAGGGAAATCATCAAAACAATTAAAAAATGAAAATTAGAATATTTCAGACATGTGATGCGACACCCAGAAAAATACGGCATGCTCCATTTAATCCTCCAGGGAAAGATTGAAGGCAAATGAGGTCCAGGCAGAAGAAGAACATTGTGGCTTCAAAATCTAAGGGACTGGTTTGGACAAAACTCAGCAGCATTTTTTCGTGCGGTTGCTGATAAAAACAGGATCGCCAACGTCTGATAATGGATATGGTACAAGAAGAAGAAGAAGAAGGAAGATGAACCTCATACTTCCCTTTCCTTCCAGAAATTAATATTGCTTGATTAGTACTCCTGGTTTCAATGGCAAGCCATTAGGATGAGGGTGGGTTTTCTTCCCAGCAACCCTGGAAAAGGTGATTGAAATTCCCAGTGCCATAATTGCTAGGAAATAAACAATGAATATTTTCTCCTTCCATTGTTTTGGAGCAATGCTGCTTGTATGAGCAGTGCAAAATCAGATGTTCTTGGGATCCCTTCTGGGGTGATGAACTTTGCCCTAGTCCTCTCAGGGTCAGAGAAAGGAAACCATAGAGTTTTATTTCCCTAACAATGCTTTGCAGAGGTGTTCAGGTAGGGAAGAAGTGTGTGTGTGTGTGTTTGTGTGTGTGTGTATAAATGAATATGAGGCTGCCACATATATATATATATATATATATATATATATATATATATATATATATATATATATATATATATATATATATATATATATATATATATATATATATATATATATATATATATATATATATATATATATATATATATATATATATATATATATATATATATATATATAAATGAATGTGAGGAGAGAGTCAGATTGCATCTGGATCTGCTGCCTTCATGCATAGCAACAGGCACATTGCCAACACTGATGGAGCTTGCTTCATTTTCATGTGGGAAAATGAAACTCTGGCGGGCATCATTGATCACCTTTGAGATTATACAAAGTTCACAAATTCCATTTTTTCTTTTTGTTTTGACCTTTGAAGTTTATGGATTGTAAAGTATTATACTTTGCCTGACATTTGATGTTTTGAAGTATTATCAGTTCCTGACTTTTCTAAAGTGATTGGTAAAATGTACCAATACTCAGAGGAAAAACACAAAAAAGGAAAGAAAGAAAGAAAGAGAGAAAGAAAGAAAGAAAGAAAGAAGGAAGGAAGGAAGGAAGGAAGGAAGGAAGGAAGGAAGGAAGGAGGGAAGATCTACATGCAAACAAATCAAATTAAATAAAGATGTAAAAAAATCTTAACATTGGGATAGCACAGTGATGGCAAACCTTTTAGAGACTGAGTGCCCAAACTGCAACCCAAAACCCACTTATGCATCGTCGAGTGTCAGGTGGGTGTGGCCCATTGACTGGGCATGGCCCATTGGGTGGGCATGGCTGCAGTGGTAACAGTAGACTGGGTGGGACTAAAAAGTTCAATCAATCAATTCCAACTATGGACTCGTTTGTCAATCTGATTCTGTTAGCATCGTTGGGGTTGATTTTGGTCAGGCTGGTTTATATATATATATAAATCATCCTAATATAACTATTTTTGTGCAGGATTGTTTTTAATCACTGTCATTATCCCTTCTGCCATTTATTTTTCCATTGATAAGTCATGACTAATCCTGTTTAGGTGATACAACCTCCACTTGAAGAGCAAGGGAGCAACCCTGTCTAATCTAAATCATGCTGTGGGTCTCATCTCATTTGCTGTGAGACAACCTTTGCATTTGAAGGTTTGGGGCTGAAGCATGGTACATGTACATGGTACATGTCAGTACTGGAATTGGGAGTGCATGGAAACATTTACATCTGCTGCAGACCATTGCACACTGGGAATTGGTCACTGACACCACAAAGTAGAGTGTAGGGCTACTTGCCTGGTGAAACCTATACTTGTGTCTCTCTGAATGGGGCTTCAGCGCTGTTAATGCCATTCAACTAATAGTTATGCACTATTTTGAAATGGCACATGCTGCAGGTGATATTATAAGGTCACATTGCTCTCCTCTTTGTCATCATAGCTGTATTCTGCAACAGCTGCAGAATCCTACAAGTTCCCGTAACTACTTCCAGTCTCTCTCCTTTCCTCTTTTTCTTCTCATGCCATCTGTATAAATCATAAACATTTGCCCTATAAAACTAAGCCCTAAAAATACTGAGATGAAAAGTTATTTTTATTGTTTTAAAATACATGAAAAGAGTCAATATGCAGTATCTTATAAAGAGTGATGTCTGAAAGTTAAGACAACTTAAAGAGAGAAGGAACTCAGAGTTGAAAGGGAGAAAAAAAGAGGAAAGGAATTAACTAGGGTATTTTTAACAAAGGGAAAAGATTTTTGTAAATTCTTGGGACAAAGTAAATTCTCATTCTATAACGATGCACCAAGGAAGAGTTGTCTTTAAAGAGGAACAATATAATAAACTGCTATTTATTCATATAGTTGTAGCGTTACCCTCTCAGAAGGCGCCAAAACCCAGGCCCTCCAGGCCCGCTCCCCTCTGTCGCGTTCTGCAGCTGCACTCTCAAGGTGTTAGTGAAGTATCTTTTCTAGCAGAAGCTCAAGCGAAGTGAGGAGGTGGCAGACTCTCGTCATCAAAGGGGGGGGCTTTCAGGAACAAAGATGACCAGCCCCTATCCCCGATAGTCAATGCTTGAAGGTGTTTAACAGCCCCAGGCAGTCTTAGCAGCAATAGTCAATGATTTCACAGCGACCATTTGGAAACAAGTGGGGTGGGGAAAACCCCGGCTCCAGGCAGCGATAGGAACACGAACGAAGGTAGTCAGCATTCTGCATTAACGGCTCACCCTGCAAGGACAACTCCCCACAATGTCTATAACTTGCACAAATAACAATAATTAAAGTTCGGATGGCCGCTGGTCTCCAAAGCAATAGTGACTAGCCTCTCCTCTTCTCTCGTCGCTCACAGCCTCAGGTCTCGTCAGTGTCAAAACCTCTCTCCC
Source organism: Bothrops alternatus (assembly GCA_034064705.1). Classification (NCBI taxonomy): domain Eukaryota; kingdom Metazoa; phylum Chordata; class Lepidosauria; order Squamata; family Viperidae; genus Bothrops; species Bothrops alternatus. The sequence goes on from JARGCV010000033.1 coordinate 8,255,824, forward strand.
CTTTCCTTTATTTTTAAAATCTGAATTTAGCAACCCCAGCAACTTTCTCTCTCCTCACTCTCTCTCTCGCCTCTGCTCGGGATATCACCCCCCCCTGCGAAAGAAAACAGTAAAATTCCATCTTCTCACTCTCTCTCACTCTCTCCTTCCCTCTCTTTCACAGAAAGGGGTCAGGTAAAACCTCAAATCCCTCTTCAACTTCACCTGATCCCTCTCCGACAACAGCCACAGCAGCCATCCCCACTCCCTTTTTTTCTTCCTTGTTCTTTCCTTCCGCCCAATCCATGCCCACCGCACCCAAAACCGGCAGCAGCTGTCCAAGCTCCCCTCTCCCTGGGCAGGCTCCTGCAAAGCCTTTCAGCCAGCTCCACTACACAGTATTATGAAGAAAAAGTTAAGACTTAATTTTTGGGATCAGTTTGCCACTGAGTAAACAGGAGACAGAAAATAATACTCTCCTTGATGTCAAAGATGTCATCACATGAGCAGGTGAAGAACAACATCAATGAAGATTAGGACCTAAATAAAATAATTCATTTATGATTTTGGAAAGATAGGAATAGGATTGTAAATATATCTATCTCTAAAATAGATTTGGAGCAAATTATGCCCTTTCTGTGGTTTCTTTGCAATTATCATAAACCATAACGGCATCAAAACATTATTAGAAAAACTGTGGGAAAAAACAGCATAAGATTACCTTATGACTTAACAATGGAGTACTATTTAGTTTCTCATTGGGAGCATTAAGAACAAGATTAGAACAACAGATAGAACAATTGATCAGTGGAATGATTTGCCTCTAGAGTTGCTCGACACTGGAAGAGATTGGACAACCATTTGTCTGAAATGGTATAGGGCAGTGGTTCTCAACCTATGGGTCGCGACCCCATTTGGGGTCGAACGACCGTTTCGCGGGGGTCGCCGGACACCGCATTCCGCCCTTTTTTTCGTCGCGCACGCACCGTGCATGCGCAGTTCGGCCGTCATGCGTGCGCCACGCATGCGCGGATCGGCCCGTCGCGGTCCGCCATTTTGTGTTTTTTTATTTTATTTTATTTTTCGCCACGCGCACGCCGCGCATGCACGGATCGGCCCGTTGCATGTATGCACGCATGCACGCACCTGGGTCGGAGTCGCGGCGCGCATGGGCGGCACAAGTGGGGTCTCAACCTGAAAAAGGTTGAGAACCACTGGTATAGGGTTTCCTGCTTGAACTGGGGGTTGGACTAGATGTCCTCCAGGGTCACTTCCAAGTCTGTTTTATTATTTATTTATTTATTTATTTATTTATTTAATTTGACTTCTATGCCGCCCTATTCCAGAGAACTCAGGGCAGCTCACAACATAATAGAAATCACCAATAAATACAAGAATATAAAAACCCCTAAGTTAAAAAAGAGGAAAAAAAACAATCATTCCACAAACATACACACAAACATACACTGGCTAGGGGCAAGATGTTAGCTGCCCCAAGCCTGCCGGATCTCCGGGGGAAGTTGGTTCCAGAGGGCCAGGGCTGCAACAGAGAAGGCTCTTCCCCTAGGCCCCGCCAGGCGACACTTTCTGGCTGACGGGACCTGGAGAAGGCCGACTCTGTGGGCCCTAACCGGCCGCTGGGATTCATGAGGCAGCAGACAGTCCCGTAAATAACCTGGTCCGATGCCATGTAGGGCTTTATAGGTTATAACCAACACTTTGAATTGGGTTCGGAGACCAATTGGCAGCCAATGCAGCTCGCGGAGTGATGCCGAAATGTGGGCATTTCTGGGCAAGCCCAACACTCCTCGCGCGGCTGCATTCTGCATTACCTGAAGTCTCCAAACGTTTTTCAAAGGTAGCCCCATGTAGAGAGCATTGCAGTAGTCGAGCCTCGAGGTGATAAGGGCATGACTGACTGTGAGAAGAGACTCCCGGTCCAAATAGGGCCGCAACTGGTGCACCAGGCGAACCTGGGCAAATGTCCTCCTCGCCACATCCGAAAGATGATGTTCCAAATTTAGCTGTGGATCGAGGAGGACGCCCAAGTTGCGGACCTTCTTCGAGGGGGTCAAAAGCTCCCCCCCAGGCTGATGGACGGATAGATTGAATTATCTTTAGGGGGCAAAACCCATAGCCACTCCGTCTTGTCGGGGTTGAGTTTGAGCCTGTTGGCACCCATCCAAACCCTGTTATTCTGTTAGATTTATAATAAATTAATGCAAAGCTTTCTGTTCTTTCTATATTTGCTTCTCAGTGTATACTAGGTCTATTCAATTTTATTTTTGCTTCTCAATATATACTAGATGTAAAACTGGATTTTTCTCTATGTTCAAAGACCACTAAAAGTTTCATTTTTGAGACTTGAAATTTTGTAGTCAATTGTAAGGCAACTTTTACAATAAATCCCCTCCCTCCCTTCATCTGGTACTACTACTACTACTACTACTACTACTACTACTACTACTACTACTACTAATAATAATAATAATAATAATAATAATAATAATAATAATAATAATAATGTTGGAAGGGACCTTGGAGGTCATCTAGTCCAACTCCCTGCTCAGGCAGGAAACCCTATACCATTTCAGACAAATGGCTGTCCAGTCTCTTCTTAAAAACTTCCAGTGTTGGAGCATTCACCGCTTCTGGAGGCAGGTTTGTTCCACTGGTTAATTGTTCTAACTGTCAGGAAGTTTCTCTTTAGTTCTAGATTGTTTCTCTCTTTGGTTAGTTTCCATCCATTGCTTCTTGTCCTGCCTTCAGATTCATAAACTACTACCGGTACATATCAGAGATTCTATTAGAGCGCAATCACTTTCTGAAGTCTTCCAGTTTAGGAGTTCATAAAGGGTGAGAGAAGTTTATGCATCCTTTTAGATGTCCTGGTAGATGTAGCTACCAGGACATCTAAATGGGTGGCTAATCAAAAAACATTTATCAGTTTCTGCCTGACGACCTTTCAGCTTAGCTTTTCCTTTTTTTTTTTTTATTCCTGAGCAAGTGGATATGCTGCCAAGATGACACTGGATTGAAGGTAATCGCCATCATTTGCAGCGTGGCAGCCTCCCATTTGACTTAAATCCTTTTACATGTCAGGAGAGACAGGGCACTCTGTGGGTTGAAGGGAGGTCTCCAGGTCTGGGTTCCTGCCTCAGGAACTTTCTCTTATTAAACTATATGGGCATTGTGGAGTATTGATTCCTCATATATTCTTCTTGAATCAAACCCTTAAAGAATGTTTCTTTCTCTGTTTAGATGCCATTGAATTTACAAGGATTGCAAAGAAATCTGGCACTGGTTTTATGGGATAGAGTTATATTATATACTAAATACAGTAATTATACTTGTTAAAGTAATTTGCTGCATCAAATCGATCAGGGTCAAAGTATGCTAAAATACAGGTTTGCTCCTTTACAGCTAAGAATTTCTGACAATTTCTGATTGTTGACTTTTCTTATGTCATCCATCAAGTATGAATGGGACTGTCCTTCTATTCTCACTTTTCATTTCAATTTTGGATGCCAAAAGATTATTCCTGTCCTTTCTTTCTGCTTCAAAATAAATTGTTTCAGAGTTTATTCTAGATATGCCCTATTTTGGAATTATCTCAATATTATATTTTGCATGCAGAAATTTGGCACACTGCTGCCATTTCTCCTTAACCTTAACACTACGAAATATGCCTTGAACAAAAACTCACATGTCTTCCTCTCTTGGAAAAATAAGATTGGAAGGGAGGGAAGGGGGAAAAAGAATGACCATCCATTCATAGACAATTTTTCAGTTGTCAATATTTTACCATCCTCACAAAAGTATTTTATTATGACTACCATAACTGATAGTCTAGGAACAATATGTGATCGTAGAAGCACAAAGCCGAAAGCAGCAGCCTGAAGATGACGAATGGGACTTCGTCGAAACGTCGCCAAATTCTACCTGGGAGAAAACCCGAAGAACCAAAGACCTACATACAAACACCCGCGAAAAACACACACACACACACACACACACACACATATCCTAGAATAAGGCAATGGAAAACTATTCTGTATTTTTATTTTATTAATGACAATTTTCATTAGATTGCTACGTTATATATATATATATATATCGTATATGTGAATCTTTTTTCCAGATACAAAGGGAGAAAAAGAGAGTATCTATTCTGTCTATTTTAAAGTATACATCTTGGGCACGTGTGGATTTACTTTTCTTTTCTTTTCTAATATGTCTTCTACTTTTCTAATATGTTTTAGGTAGCAGTATCCTATAGGAACCCACATAGCCTACCGAAAACAGCTTTTTCACATTCACTTTGCTGAAATCCTTTCTAGCTTATTAAAAAATAAGGTGTTAGTCTGGCATCCTGGTCACTTCCTGCTGATTCTTATCTGGATCAAAACAAGAGCATTTGGTATTTGAAAAATAATAATGATGATGATCACACACAACACACACACACACACATACAAATCCCCAGTTATAATCCCATTGACTTTTATTAATATTAGTTTTCACGGCAAAAGTTCTCTTGCTGATCCTGCTAAGATGAGAATGGTCATAATATGCTCCTTGTATTTTTCTCTAGGTAATCAAAGGATTTGGCAGGAAAGAAAGGGCAACTTTGCAGGCACAAAAGTAATAAAGAATTGACTTTTTCTTTTTGCCACAGATTATTCCTTAACAAGGTATGGGAGGTCTTGGATACATGAAAGCCGATCATTTCATATGGAGTCCTCTTGAATTTTCATCATTCCATTACTCTTATCAGCTGTGTGGACCTAATGGCAATGTTTGATAGGTCTAGTTCTCTGCCAAGTGGGGAAGTAATTTACTTTAAAATTACTTTAAAGGGAAGCCTAGATGACACTTTGATTGGCTGACATAGCATGAATTTCTTGTAGAAGAGAGTTATCGCCTTTGTCCACGGAGGTTCTGAGTCTACAACGTGTGCCTTATGAAACAATACCTATAAAAGCACCATTCATTGAATAATAATTCATTTTGACTGTCAGGAAGGTACACGTTCTGCTTTTACTTTTGAAAGATGACCCAGGATAAAAACACTCATTCTGTATCTTTCCATAAAACTGCAAGAGAGTTACTCTCTTTGTTTTTCTTTTTATTTAGGACAGGGCTGGTCAAAAGATAGATAGGAATCTAAAAACCTGAGTGCTTAGCTGTAGATCACCAAAGTTTTCTTGCATTTCTGATAACAACAGTGAAGAGGCCTTTTTCTTTTAGCCTAAAATGAAAATAAATTACACTTGTAGCTGGGGAACCTCTTGGAGCTAATGATGTGAATTAGGCTGGGAGAATGGAATGGAAACTGGGTTTGTTGGTTCTGATCAACTTTGATGCAGGTCTTGCATTAGGTAGCACCAATCTCAGCTTTTGTCACTAGGTTACATGTGGCCTTAGCTCAATATTTTGTGATGTGAACACTAAAGAACTTTTTGGGTGGTGGGTTTTTATGTTCTTTTATTTTCTTTTGGGGGGGGGTGGTAGTGGTAAAAAGCAATGTGATAAAACTAAAGAAGTCTGTGTGCTATGTCCTAACGGACTTATTTTTTTTAAACACAAACTTATTTTGAACTGAAATTCCCTGGAACCTCATACTCTAAAGCAGAGACAACATTTTAATTGGGCTAATGATGTCATCTTGTTATTGTATAGGGGCCTCTCAGCTCACGAAAGACATTTTTTTTTCAAGCGAAAGACACCTTCTAGCCACTAAATGGTGGTGTGCCGTGTGACTTAATAGTTTCAGGTGTAAATACATTCTCATTGCAGTTGTGTATAATGTTTAGCCTAGAGCTCTCTAGGAATGGAGTAGGCTGCATGGAAAAGATAGCAAAGGATCAATCCTTCTCTGACCTGAAGCTTTCATTCTGGAAACATGTTCTCGAAACGGGGTTATAGGAATTATGCAAGTGCAAGTTGGGAATCCTGGATGATAGGAACATGGAGAATTGGCATGTGGGGATGTGATGTAACAGACAAATATGCCAATGTGATTTCAACTAAATTGGTTAATCAGCACTCCAAGATGTACTTTTACAACAGGCATGTCAAACTCGTGACATATTGTGACTTTTTCCCCATTGCCGGCAATGGGATGGGCGTGGTTTCGGCATGACGCATCCGGCCCATGAGCCAGCAGTTTGACATGCCTGCTTTACAGTATAAAATTTTATTTTATTTATTTATTTATTTAATTCGATTTCTATGCCACCCTATTCCAAAAACGCAGGTTGCTATCCAGTAGTGTATAAGGTTACTATTGCTACATTTCATGGAGAGACTTCTTTTCACTTTATGGAAAAGGAAATAAAGTGAATGTATGCCACGTTCCTATTTACTATTATCCAATAAACCAAGTACTAGTTCTGGCCAATAGAGAAAGATTTTTTGGAAAAGAGGTACTTTTACGTGCTTTCTTCCAAGCCCATCTTTTTTTTCCTGACTCTGATTAAGAAGGTTCATATCTAAAATAAACTGCACAGTCAACAAAAGCACGTAGTACGATTGTTCTGGCAGAACCACATGAAACAGTAGGCGTGGGGTTCTATTTTGGGATTCTTCTCCATATGAAAGAAAAATGTTCTACCGGTAGGTAGACCTTTCTTAGCACCTCAGAAAACTGATTCCAGCTTCATCTTCTTCAACTCTGTGTAAGAAGTTGGTGGGAGAAACTTGTTTGGGTTGCGAAGAGTATGTTTTAGACAAGTTGGCTTCTTAAAGCAAGTTCACAATAAAACATACAAGCATCCTTATGTATATATTAAAAGAAGAAAGCCATCCTCTATAACCAGTAAATTGGTCTTCTACTTCTGCCTGTGCTGAAGCAACAGCTGGCTACTGAATGTAGCTTATTTTGATGGGGAGGGAAGGCTTGGAAGCCTTGTTCAGCATCTGTTACCATTTTGTTGCCTGACAGCTGGAGCATGAATGCAAGATTATACTGGATTTTGTGAACCTGATTCCATTATATTCATTCCCAAAAGTTTGCAGAGTAACTACAAACAACCTAAGCTTTAGAAAAGCATCTAAACATAAATGGATGTCAGCCATGTTATTGTATGCCAGGATTAAAAATCTGGATAGCAACCTGCTGGGACATTGATATATGCCAGCGGTTCTCAACCTTGGGGTCGCGACCCCATTTGGGGTCGCACGACAATTTCGCAGGGGTCGCCGGACACTGCGGGCTGCCATTTTGTTTTTTTTATTTTTATTTTTTTTATTTTTTTATTTCTTTTTTTATTTTTTTTTTATTTTTTTGGCGCGCGCGCTGCGCATGCACAGATCCACCCATCGCACCGGAAAAAAAATTAAAAAAAATTAAAAAAAATTAAAAAAAAATAATAAAAAAAACAAAATGGCGGCCACGACGGGCGGATCCATGCATGCACGGCGCGTGCGATGGGCCGATCTGCGCCTGCACAGATCCGCCCGTCACGCCGAAAAAAAATAAAAAAAAAATTAAAAAATTTAAAAAAAAATTAAAAAAATAAAAAACAAAACAAAATGGCGGCCGTGACGGGCCGATCCGCACATGCGCAGATCCACCCGTTGTGGCTGCCATTTTGTTTTTTTTTATTTTTATTTTTTATTTTTTTTGGTTTTTTTTCGGCGCACGCGTGCACGCACACACACACACGCCCGGGTCGGGGTCACGGCGCGCATGGGTGGGGCAAGTGGGGTCTCAACCTGAGAAAGGTTGAGAACCACTGATATATGCCAAGATAATAATTCTTGTAACTAGCTTCAATAGGTCATTCAAATGCAGCCTATCCTTTATATATATGGAAAATTCAATATGTCTGCTTCATTATTTAAGGCAAACGTACACTTCTGCAGCCCATCCAAATGCTGCTGTTTACAATTCCCAACATCTCTGGGATATTTGGGGATTATGGGAATTGTAGATAATACCATGGAGATCTAGTTTGTGGAAGGATGATTGAGTCTGTGTTCAGACTTCAGTCAACTTTTCATAGTTTCTGGGAGTTTGCACCAATGTGCTGTCTAGCTTTTCTACCTTGAACGTGGATACTTGCTTTTTCCTTCTGAATATCTCCTCAAAGTCAGTTGCAACAAGATCTTGCTCAGCATTTTCCTGGCTTGGACTTTTGTTGGAAATGGGAGTTAGCTGCAATGATTTAATTAACTGCATAGATAAGACAAAAACTTTTTTCCATCTCAAAAAGGCTCCGCATAGCAGTTGACAATGAAACAATTAGGATTCCAATGAGGGATTATTGAAAACTATCTCTGAAAAAGATATGAGCAAAGAGACAGCAAAAAGATATGATATAACGTAGGAGAAGGCAGTTCACTGGATACCTGGTGAAGCTTTTTATTATTAATTTCTGAAAACAATGGGTTCAGATAAAATTTTGAGCCAGTACTATTTAATAACAACACAAAACAAGGATGTGATATTCTGTATATGCTAAATCTTCAAGCCCTATCTTAGGTTTTTTTTCATAATTGTGCTGGTTAGAGTCAAGTGATGTGGGGATTGCACCTGTTCAGGAAATTGTTGATTACATTAAGGAGATTTTGGTATAAGAAATCCCCAAAAGGCTTTAATACTTTTTTTTTCAGCAAAATTCATGCTCAGAGCAAGGATTTCTATGAGGAAAGATGAACCATAGTACCTGACTTTAGGGCAGCTTTTTGGCAACTTGGTGTCCTGCAATTATCACAGACCACACTTGCAATGTTCAATAGGGGTTCTGGAAGTTGGCCAAAACTTCACTTACTGGGAATTCTGGGAGATGTAATATATTGGGGGTAACAGTTGGGGGGATTTAGCAGCTGTCACTTAAGCATCACAAGATGTAACCTGAGGCTTAATAAAACTCTGAAGCAGGTGGGCCAAATCCACATAAGGCAGCCAATTTCACTTCTATTATAATCTCCGGTCCTGAAAAATCCCCCCCAAGCAAGAAACTTCTACACCAGTTCCACATTTTGAAGAAGAATCAAACATTCACAATGATTCAAGTAAATTGTTTCAATTTATATAAATGAAATGATGCAGATGTTCTTTGACATTTGTTCTGCCAAAATTTCACTCCCTTGAAATGACTATGCACATTTCAATTCCTTTGTTTTGTTTATTTATTTATTCCTTAGATTGATATCCTGCTTTTCTTCCGGCAACTTGAGATGGCATGTTTTTCTTCACAACAACCCTATGAAATAGGTTGGACTGAGAAGGGGCGTTGTCTTACCTGAATGCCTTTTCTCAGCATGATGATGTAGAATCCACCGGTGGGTAATCTCAGCCTTCCTGCTCAGTTGAAACTAAGTCAGAAATCCTCCACGCCTCCTTCTGGGCTGGACCATCCCAGTTTTTGACCAAGGCAAAGCAAAACATGACGAAGTCCGATGTGTTGGCTCCTGTTACTCTGACACAGGCCCAGACGGCCTTTAAGGGTGGGTGTGGATTCTACATCATCATGCTGAGAAAAGGCGTTCAGGTAAGACAACGCCCCTTCTCCAGCATAATGAGTGTAGAATCCACCAGTGGGATATACCAAAGCTGCTCATGTCTCTACAGGGGGAAATAGTCTGGGCTTGTGTCCCACCAGAAGGAACTACTTGCTGTAACATTCTCCGTCCAAACGAAACATCCGCAGAGGCAAACTTGTCTAGCTTATAATGTCTGATGAATGAAGAAGGGGAGGACCAATTTGCAGCCCTGCAGATTTCTGCAATGGACGCCTGGGTAGACCAGGCCGCTGACGTAGCCGCACTGCGAGTGGAGTGGGCAGTGATACGTCTAGGGACAGGTAGGGACTGAGAGAGATAAGCACGGGCAATGCATGCCTTAATCCACCTTCCAATGGTCGAAGAGGAAACCTTCTGACCCATGGAAGATGGTTGGAATGACACAAACAAGGCCTCTGATTTGCAAAAGGCAGAGGTTCGTTTTACATAATAACGCAGAGCCCTGCATACATCCAGCTTATGCCACTGTCTTTCCAGCCTATGCGATGGATTGGGACAAAAGTCTGGGAGAACCAGCTCTTGGGTCCTATGGAACTAGGCATTGACCTTCGGGATGAAGGATGGATCCAATCAAAGGACTACTCTATCCTCATAAAAGGTACACAGGTCACTCCTGACTGAAAGGACAGCCAGCTCCGAAATACGTCTGGCTGACGTGATTGCAATCAGAAAGGCTACCTTCAGAGAAAGGAGTCTTAGTGAACAAGACCTGATAGGCTCAAACAGTGGAGAAATTAGTGCTTGCAGTACCCATGGTAGATCCCAAGAGGGGTAGCGGTGAATCGCCGGTGGCCTGGCATTGGTCGCCCCCTTGAGAAAAGTGCTTACTACTGGGTACTGTGCTAACGGGACCAGATTGTCACAAGTAAGCACCGTGGACAAGGCCATTACCTGTCTGCGAATAGTGCTAGGTGTCAACCCTTTATCCATACCCTCCAATAGATAGTCTAAAATATTGGGAATGGTGACAGAAAGAGGCTGGAGTTGGTGCTTAGTGCACCACAGGCAAAAGTTCCTCCATGTGGCATCGTATATCCTATTAGTCGAGGGGTGCCTGGAGGCTTGGATCATCAAGATCACCCTGGACGAATAGGATTGTCTAGCTAAATTTTTTGCTCAAGTGCCAGGCGGCCAATTGGACCCACTGGGGATCCGGGTGATGAAGGGCCCCCTGACTGAGGGAGATACGGTCTGGAGGGATCCTCCATGGTGGTGAGATTGAAAGTTCCACCAGGTCGGCAAACCACGGTCGTCTCGGCCAGTGTAAAACAACCAAGATGACCTCTGCCTGCTCCTGAAGTAGCTTGTGGATGGTTGCCAGAATCAGCGGGAGTGGGGGGGAATGCGTACAGCAACCCCCTGGGCCGCTCGCTGTGAAGAGCGTCTGTTCCTTCTGCCCCTGGGGATGGGTACCTGGTGAGGTACCTGGGCAGTTGGGAGTTGCTCGGGGAGGCAAAGAGGTCTAATTGGGGTTGGTCAAATCTGTTTGAGATCTCCCTGAACAGGACTGGGTCCAGATGCCACTCTGAGTGGTCCACCGTGGACCTGCTCAGGGAGTCCGCCTGATGGTTCGCCTCCCCCGATATGTGCTCTGCTTTGATGGATCTTAAATTGGCCTCTGCCCAAGAGCCCAGGCTGTGGGCTTTGAGCATAAGGGACTTGGAGCAGGTCCCTCCCTGCCTGTTCACATGTGCTTTTGCTGCCATGTTGTCTGTCAATATCAGTACGTGGCTCCCCGCTACTATGGTGGAGAAGTGGCGGAGTGCCAGGTGAATGGCCTTAGTTCTAGCCAGTTTATGTTGTGGCTCAAGTCCAAACGGGACCATTGACCCTGGGCTAGATGTGTCTGGAGATGAGCGCCCCAGTCAAACAGGCTGGCGTCCATGGTCAAGGTGAGCCTGGCAGGCTCCTTGAAAAGGGATCCCCTGGCCATTGCCAGTGAGGTCCACCACAGAAGAGATGACAATGTGTGGCGTGGGACCCTTACCCTCCTGGTGGAAGAACTCATGTTCTGCTTCTGAAAGGGTAGCAGAAACCACTGGAGTTCTCTGGAGTGCAGTCTGGCCCATGGAACGATCCCCATACAGGAGACCATCTTCCCCAGTAGTTGAGACAGTTGGACTAGGGGAACTACCTTCTCCGAATACGGTGGATGAGGGTCCGTATGTTGTTCCAGCGATCCTGGGAAAGGAAGACCTTGCACAGATTTGAGTCTATGATCACCCCCAGGTGGAGGAGGCGAGTTGATGGGAACATGTGGCTCTTCTGGAAGTTTAAGGAGAGTCCATGAGCTTGAAGAGTCCTGATGGTGATTTCCAGGTCCGATTGGGCCAAACGGAATGGGATTGGATAAGGATATCGTCCAGATAGCATTGTACATGCACCGGGATCATTCTCAGATGACCGCTAAGATCTTTGTAAACACCCGTGGGGCTGAGGAAAGGCCAAACGGGAGTGCTTTGTACTGAAAATGCCGGTGCACGTAACAAAACCAGATGAATTTGCAGTGTTCGGGAAGGATCGGGACGTGAAGGTAAGCTTCTGTCAGGTCTATGGAGGACAGGAAATCCCCCCTCCTAATGCTGGCCAAGATGGACTTAAGAGTCTGCATCTTGAACCGCTTGTAGGCCAAGAAAAGCCATCTGCAGGCCGATACAGTGGCTGCAATAGATCTGGCGGTGTACCTGGCAGAGTGGAGCCCCTACATCATGGGGAGGCACGAATTGAGGCTCAAATGGTGAGCGGTCCAGTGGAAGAAGGGAAACCACTTCTGCTCCACTGAAGGTGAGCCTTTGAGCTCTGGAAAACTCCCTCTCCAGCACCTGATGTCTCCTCGAGGCCTCTCTCTCAGCTGCTTTGGAGGGCTTCTTAGTGGACGAGGCCTTTGCCTTAGATTTTTTCTCCCACCCCCCCGCTTCCAATTCAGATGATCTGCGCTTTTTTTTTTGAGGGGAACAGAAGAGCCCTGTGATGGCTGAGGAGTTGCACTGTCTGCCATTGCCACCTGATATTCTGGGCAGGAGATGTCCTGGGGGGGGGGAGTTTAAGCACACAGATCTGGCTGTCAGAGAGGGAACTCCTGCGCTCTGAGCAACAGCAATGGCTGACAGCCAGATAATTATCTAAAATTATCTGATACGCCTTGCGGCACAGCGCCACACAGCTAAATGGGACAGGTGGATACTAATAAATTCCCCCTCTTGTATGGAAGTTATCAGCGATTGTGGAGGCCCAGGTGAGCAACTTTCATGAATAGATTTGTTCAGTTCAATTGCGGTTTCTGGGATCTTAAAGGCCCTGTGAGGCCTGGAAGGCCTCAATTGAGGTTTCTAGGGCCTTAAAGACCCTGTGAGGCTTGGTAAGGCTGCAGGTCAAAGAGATTGCTAATAGGGCAAGAAGGTGACTGGGGAATCCAAAATGGCGGTCATGCCACCTATGTCACCAATGGTCAGGTACCGTGACTGTGGCCTGATTTTGAATTGTCCGGTTCGCCCCCCGATCCATGCCTGTCATGGCAGGATATTAACAGAGTGGGCCTAGCAGGCCGGGAAGCCTTGCTGAGGGGTTTTGCGGTTCCAAAATGGCAACCACGACTTGCAAATCCTTCAAAATGGTGGTCATGCCAAAAATAATGGCTGTCCGTGAGGCAGCCAGGCCTTCCCTGTCCAGGGGAACCTCAAAGGGGCTACTAAGAGTCTTTTGGGCCTATTTACTCCCACTGAGGCCGAAAACAAATGACTTGCGGTTTGGAGCATTGCGCAGCCTCCGCTGCGATCCAGATCACCGTCTGGATGATTCGCGGCAAAAATGGGCTCCGGTGAAGCCATCCAGCCTCCCAAGGGGATCGCTCAGCTGAGGTTAGCCCCCGTGCCTCCTGGAAGGAAGATCTGGAGAAATTCCTTTTGCGATGATATCGGAGGCCTGTGAGTCCGAGGAAGGAAGCTCGGATGAAGCCTGCAAGGCTCGCTAGAGCCGAGGCTGCAGTCAGTTGCCAGCTATAATTTGGAGCCGAATTGACCAGTAAGACTAATATTTAATTTGGATTACTAAATAATTAATTTAATTAGTTACTAAATATTTAACCTAATCTAGTGTTCAGAGGAGTCAAGAAAACTGTGTCCTGCTGAGCTAAGACTAAGTCAAAAACTGGGATGATCCAGCCCAGAATGAGGCGTGGCAGATTTCTGACTTAGTCTCAGCTGAGCAGGAAGATTACCCACCGGTGGATTCTACACTCATCATGCTGGAGAAAGCATGATGGCTCTAAGTCATTCAACATTTTTTTTTTGTGGCTGAGGATGGGCGTGAATCTAAATTTCCACAGTCCTAGACCAACAGCCTATGTGCTTTTAAACTTTGGTGCTCGAGAAGACGCCTGAGAATACCATGGACAGCCAAGAAAACAAATAAATGGATCAACAAACCAACCCACTTTTCACTTGAGGTTCAAATAACCAGGCTCAATCATCCTATTTCAGGAACATTAATTCTCTGCAGAAGGCTCAAATGGTAGGAAAACTGGAAGGAAAGAGCAGAAGTTGAACAGCAGTAACGTGAGTGGACTCAGTAAAGTGGTGATGGGTTCTCCATTGAAAGACTTGAAAGATTGGATTGGGACAGATTTTCACGGGGAAAATCTGTTTAGTCACCAAAAGCTGATACCAACTTGAAGGCACATAATTAAGTGTATCAGCTAAGCCACTATCCTACACTACAATATCCATAATGTATTTACTAGTAAGGCCAAATTATAAGGATAACACCATAATTTTTGTGCAAATAGATCTTGGCATCCTTGAATTGATGTAAGAAAGGAATGAAATATGATAGTAACCGGAGAGGAAGTCCAGAATATTTGCAGTAACAGATATATCTGCAGCATCTGAATAAGCCATTAGGCACAAATGACAATACTAAATATTTCTGTAATGCTTTTAAGTATTCAAACTACTTTATAGGCATCTGTAACTATAATTCTGGGGGGGAGGCAGTTAGTTTTATTATTGGGCTGGTGTACTGAATTTATGACTTGAATAATTTCTGAGTCAAGAGAACTCACAATAACTGTTTATTACCTAATTGGTAAGCAGATTCCCCCCCCCAAATTACCAGCCAGCAATGCCTTGTACTTGATTTATCATGCTTCCAAAGTTGACAAGACAGGGAAAAAAAAGACAATTCTCTTTCTCTGTTTGAGAAGTAGCCTGCAGGTTGGCAGCAGAGTAACCAATATTTTCAGCTGAGTATAGCCCACTTTCCCCCCTCCCCAGATAAAAACCAAACAAAGCTTCTAATAACTGTAGATAGTATACAAACTCTCTGAAGGTGTGAATTTATGTAGATAAAAAACTTGGATAATTTGAATCAGATTTTGAGAGTTTAAATCAGCGATTTTGCATTTGCGATAAAAGAAGAAAGCTGGCAGGTGTGTCAATTGATTCAGTCAAGATAACTCAATTTGAAAACTGTGACGAACAATTTTGCAATAGGTATGGTAAATTGGTTTTGAGAGTGAACACAGATCTTCAGGATGTAGTGACCTGCCTTCAGTAGCTCCCTACAGCAGGGGTCTTCAAACTTGGCCCTTTTATGACTTGTGGACTTCAACTCCCAGAATTCCTCAGCCAGGTCTGCTGGTTGAGGAATTCTGGGAGTTGAAGTCCACAAGTCATAAAAGGACTAAGTTTGAAGACCCTTGCTCTACAGCAGCGGTTCTCAACCTGTGGGTCGCGACCCCATTTGGGGTCGAACGACCATTTCACGGGGGTCGCCAAGCACTGCAGTCCGCCATTTTTTTTGGTCGGCCATTTTTTTTTGGTCAGCCATTTTTTTTCCTATCTTGATGCGGGCCATTGCGCCGTACATGCGCGATGCGCCCCGTCACGCCGCACATGCGCGGTGCAGGCCCGCCATTTTTTTTTGGGTCGGCCATTTTTTTTTGCTCGGCCATTTTTTTTCCTATCACGATGCGGGCCGTCGCGCCACGCATGCGCGATGCGCCCCATCGCGCCGTGCATGCGCGGTGCAGGCCCGCCATTTTTTTTGCGTGATGCGGGCCGGGGTCGAGCCCCGGAAAAGGTTGAGAACTGCTGCTCTACAGAAATAAGGTGCAGTTTCTAAGCAGTTTTTTTTAAAGAGAAACAGAAGTTTGGTTGATACAATGTCTGAAAACAGTCTCCCTCTTTTTTTTTTTACTTTTTCTTTAAATTGCAGAAGCATAAATAGTACACAAAGTAAAGAATAAAGAAAAGACAATTAGCCAAGTACCAAAAGCAAAGGAAAATAGAAAATTAATAAAAACATTGTGAAAAGGAGCTTTTGGTGACACATTGTCCCCTTCCATTCCCGCCTCCTCCATTAATCACTAGTTCAATATTTGAACTAGAGTATAAGTATAAAACATTGGATATTTTTGCTTATAATTTTCTAAACATTTCTTATACTGCACAGCAAGATAAACAGTCACTGCAAAAACTGTATATGAGATTATATCACTGCAGCCACTGAAATTAAAGTGGATATTAGGTGGGCTTCTAGCTTCTCTTGATTAAAAATGTAGTTGTGGTGTTGTGAGATTCCTGAGATCTGTAATACAAGATGATACATTTATCACAGCAATTGAGTACCTTTCAATGGAAAGCAAAAAAATAAAAAAGATTTGTGTCAGATCTTCAGATTTAAATATGCCTCTATTAACAAATCCACATTTTATAAAATGGTTGCAAAAAGAGGTTGAATAATCTTTTCTCATCCATTGACATTTTCAAATATATTGGTTTTTTGGGATGTCTTGACATAATCAAATTATTGCCAATGCTTTGTGGAAAAATAAAAATAAATAAGAAAATGGGGGGGGAATAATTCAGATAATTTTAAGTAAATATGCAAGATGACAGAGCCTAAATATATATAAAGCCATTATCTATACTACACAGGAATTTAATTCCCTTTCCTCTCTAGAAACAGAATATTCATTGACATGTGATGTGTCAAGGTAATGATTTAGAAGCTAACCAGCTTGTATAATGTGAGATGAATGATGTAATATTAGGAATAACTCAACAGGAGTCTGTATCCCTTTAAGAGCTTGAGTATAAAAGGGAAGGCCTTGCTGGAGTCTTTCTCTCTTGTCAGTTTCCTGCTATAATTGCTGTGTATTGGAGTTTGTATTGGAGTTTCACCATGTGTATGTATCTTGTTTCTAGTGTATATTTGTAGATAGTGTAATATAAAACACCATTTAATACAAACCACTGTTTACTGTATTTACCCCTGGGTTACCTCAGTGCAATAAGACTGTGCATGCTCTGACATGATGAATGGTTGCAGAACTAGATATGTCTAGTCTAACAAAGAGAAGAACTAACCAAGAAAGATGACATCTTAGCCATCTTCCAATATTTGAGGGGCTGTCACAAAGAAGAGGGGGGTCAACCTCCTTTTCTCCAAAGCACCTGAGGATAGGACAAGGAGTGATAGATGAAAGCTTATCAAAGAGAGATCCATTTTAGTATTAAGGAGAAATTTCTGGACAGTAAGAACAATTAATCAGTAGAACAACTTGCCTCCAGATATTGTGGGTGTTCCAACACTGGAAGTTTTTAAGAAAAGATTGGACACCCATTTTTCTGGAATGGTATAAGGCAGCGGTTCTCAACCTATGGGTCGCGACCCCATTTGGGGTCGAACGACCGTTTTGCGGGGGTTGCCGGACACCGCGGTCCGCCATTTTGTTTTTTTATCGTGCGCGCGCCGCGCATGCACGGTTCGGGCTGTCGCAGTCCGCCATTTTGTGTTTTTTTTCGTCGCGCGCATGCCGCACATGTGCAAATCGGGCCATCGCGGTCCACCATTTTGTTTTTTTTTTTGTCGCATGCGCACCACGCATGCGTGGATCGGCCCGTCGTGCGCGCACGGGCAGGTTGGGGTCACGCCGCGCATGGGTGGCACAAGTGGGGTCTCAACCTGAAAAAGGTTCAGAACCACTGGTATAAGGTCTCCTGCAGGGGGTTGGACTAGAAGACCTCCGAGGTCCCTTCCAACTCTATTATTCTGTAAAGATGCTGGTAAATGTTTAGTTTTTCGAATGAAACAACTGCATTAATATAATATTTTCTTTACTTTTATATTTTGCCCAAAGTGAAATATATGATTCTGACTCAATAATATTTTTTATTCTCAGTGGTATAATAACGACTCAAATTAACTGACAAAGAGATTGGTTGACTTTTATATAATATTGTTCTCCATAAAGTTATGTATTAACTTAACCTGCTTTGCCACTTCTTTATCTTTCCAATTGCATTTATGAAAACAAGAAAAGCTCTGAGTTCAGATGGCTATCCCACAGAGTGATAGATGAGACATGTATTGTGGTTTTTATATTAAAGTCTATAAATAAGACTTTCAAATATTTTTTTTCTTACCTTTTTCCATGAAGCTTGTATAAGTGTGATTTTGAAGGCCGATAAAGATCTTGCTGACTGTGCAAACAGTAGTACAATTTCCTTGTTGGAAACATTGACACAAAAATATTGGCAGCAACCATGGCAACAGATTGCATAAAACATTACCTTCCATGATGGCTTTTCTATACTAAAAATTGCCGACATTGCGCAATAGTTTTGTAATTTATCAGATTATGAAAATAGCTGCAGTAAGTCTGATATACTTTCTAAAAACTATTTCATGGAAATGTATAATAACCCAATATTTTTACTTTGAATATCTGGAAATAGTTGTTCCAATGAAACTCCCTTCATTTGTGGATTTAAATATACATTTTTTTTCAATACTCAGCAATAAATTGATGTAAACACTGTTAAAAATCTCTTTGGGTTTCTGAGGAAAGATAATTGCAAACATGAATATTACTTCAAAATGTATGTGATTAATCAGATGTAGGCTGTGCTTACACATTTAAGGTTTTTTTTTAGCAGCATTATATTACATTTTCATTTGGTAAGGACAAACCCTTAGACTTTCTGTATCTAAATTATGATTATCAAATGATGATGGGAGGGGTATATGCTATAATGGATGCAATACAAAATTATGTCTCATCGGACATCACTGTAGGACCTTGGCTGCATTTTCAGCCAGAACACTAATGTATTTCTGACTGCCATGAATATTTGTAAGACATTAGGATAGAAGTATAATTTTGACTCTCATTCAGATGATAAACATGGTGGCATAACATCAGTTTCAAAATTGCATGTAAACTTTTTGTTTTTGAATGAAAGAGTCATGGACAAATAAGGTTGTTACTATAGGTTAGCGCCAATCAAGTTTTCTGCAAACATGAATTTTGCAGGAGGAATTTGGATTCCAAATGACAGTGAATTTAATTGAAACATCTGATTTTATAGTTTTTATAATGCCTGAATTACTATTTGTAGTACAGTGCTTTTGGCTGGCTCTATGTGTACAGCATTTGTTTGCTGAATTATAAAATACAAAGTGGATATTATTTGCAAAAATAAAGAAGTGGAATATCAATGGCCAAGTCAATGGCTAAGTCTTTAAATATATTCAGTATGTTTCTCATGTTCTTTATTTGAGATGGATTCAACATTTTTATTAAGTTTATGAGATAATATTTTATTTTATTTTATTTTTTTTTTAATAATTTTTTTATTAAAATTTTTTATAAAAAACTTTTAACAATTATAACATAGTAACCTATTAACTCAACTGAAAACAAACAAATTACATAATAAAAATAAACAATACAAAGAACTGCTCGGAACCCCCCTCCAGAACACCCTCCACCAGCCCACTCCTCTTGTATTTTCGCTCCTCCTCCTCGCCATCCAAAACACTAGCTGCAATTCTACCGAGCATCCTACAAAAATTATCTAATCCCTAAGCCCCCAACTACAGTTGAGAAACATAAGCTAACGTATATTATCTCCCTCCCCCCTCCCCCCCCCGACTTCCCAGAATGAATACAGGGTAAAAACACAAGAAACCTCACTAAACTACTATATTAAACTATTTAACTATATATCAAATCTAATTCTTTCAACTGATATTTCTTTTGCATATAATCAATCCATTTCTTCCAGTCCATCAAAAACGTTTCATTTGAGTGGTTCTTCAGGTATGCCGAAATCTTGGCCATCTCCACAAGATGGGTAACTTTTAATGTCCATTCTTCAATAGATGGTATTTCAGATGACTTCCAATATTGTCCCACCAACAGTCTTGCAGCAGTAATCAAGTTCAAAATCAGCTTAGTCTCTGTGGTGGAACAATCCTTTGTAATACCCAACAAAAACAACTGTGGTACAAACTCAATACGCTTTTTCAAAATATTTTGAAGAATCCACCATATTTTTATCCAAAAAGCCTTAATTTTTTTGCAAGACCACCAAATGTGAAAGTAAGTAGCGTCCATAGAGTCACATCGCCAACATTTGGGTTGCAAATTTGGATACATAAACGATAATTTTTTGGGATCTAAATGCCATCTGTAAAACATTTTATAAAAATTTTCTCTTAGATGCTGAGCTTGTGTAAATTTAACATTTTTCACCCATATTCTTTTCCAAGTTTCCATCATAATTGGGTGGCCGAAGTTACCTTCCCATTTAATCATACAGTCTTTAATTAATTCAGTTCCAGAATCAATTTCAATTAAAGCATCATATATTCTTTTAATATGCATCTTTCTTTGATCTCTAATTTGTATAATTAATTTTTCATCATCCTTTAAAGAAAAACCCATCTTGACATCTTTTTGCCATCTGGCTTGAAGTTGTGCATGATAAAACCAATTATGAGCTATACCTTCCTCCCTTAATTTATCTAATGATTTCAGTTCTATGCTATTCCCTTCTTTATTTAAAAGTTTATCATAGGGCACCACGTCTTGAATTTGTTGTATACCTATACTCTGTATTGCGTGTCTGGGAACTGTCCATAAAGGAATTTTACCATTTAACTTATAATAATACTTTTTCCAGACTCGCAAGACAGAGTTTCTTATTATATGTTCTTTAAAACTCCTATCCAATTTTTTGTCATAAACTAAATACGCGTGGAGCCCATATACTAACCCATATCCTTCTATATTTAATATTCTTTCATTTGTTAAGTTAATCCAATCACTTATAACCACTAGAACTGCTGCATAATAATATAATTTAAAATTAGGCACTTTCAAACCACCTCTCTCTCTTGTGTCTTGAATAATTTTAAATTTAACCCTTGGTTTCTTGCCATCCCAAATGAATTTGTTTATACCTTTCTGCCATTCATCGAGATTTCCATCCTTTTTAAGTATTGGTAACATTTGAAATAAAAATAAAAATTTCGGCAATACATTCATTTTAATAGCGGCTATTTTAAAAGGATTAGTTATCAGCCTTATTATGTTGGAAATATAAAATGGATGAGAGGAAATTTATTTACGATATAAACCTGTCATTGTCCTATTTTCATTTTAAATTTATAAGTTTGTTAGATTAGTGTTAACAAAATCAATACATTTAAATGTAACTTATCACTTTTATGAGCTATGGCTCTATCAATCATGCCTAACAGTAAATAACTCCAGACAGAATTCTGGAGAACTCTGGAGAGAGAAAAATTTCAGTTCTGGAGAGAGAGAAATTCCCTGACGATGGGCACCAGCATGAATCCAAAAGCTTGGAAGAATAAACCTTTGGTCCTGGTGACTGACTCAGGATTCAGCAATATTATCCTGGGGATGTATATTTGCCTTCATTCATGATAATGATTACTTTTCAATATTGGAATGACATTATGACTCCAGGTTAACTAACTACCATAGCTAATATGTGCTTGCTTTCAGTTTATGAATGGGTTTACTACCCATGTAATAATCCAGATTTAATGATATTTTTAAAAATTAAGGTGAATGATTTCCTATATATTACATCTTCCTTCCTTTCTTTCTTCCTTCCTTCCTTCCTTCCTTCCTTCCTTCCTTCCCTCCCTCCCTCCCTCTAATAAAAAAGAATTTGAGAAAGAGTTGCTAGCCTGAGGCTATCCACTGAATTTATGGCTCAAGCAAAATCAACTTAGAAACAGTCATTATGTTATACCATTTCTGTATCAATCACATATACCATATGCAGCTAAGGACAATTTATGAACGTCTGCATTTTATATTCTGGACTTGCAATAAAAAAAGCAATACATTTTCTCCTTTTTTATTTCTGGAATATCTCATAACCATTCTGAAACCTCAAAGTGAAATAAGAAACAGTTATTGCAAATATAAATATAAAAATTTTGATCTTGACATTTGTTTAATGCACCACATTTCTCAGTGCCATTATCTCGGACTATTGGGTAATTGTAATTTAGATAGGTGAGCATTTGCTGAAGTGTAACCATTCAGAATAACATCTGGTCTTGCAAGTGCTTTGAAACAGATATACACTCTGAACAATTTTTTATCTCTCAGCCAAGGCTGGGTGAAATTAACAGTAAAAGTTTTTGTATTTCCATTTCAAAATTGCAACATTTCCTGTTCAGCAAGTCTGCCCCAGCTTGACAACAAAGGTCACCCTCGATTAGGAAAAAATGCTTTTCACATTAAAAACAAAGCTCTGTATTTTTCAAACAATATAAAATCCTTTAATTCAGTATAGGATTTCGATCTTAACTTTTGTATCCAGTGCAATCAAAAAGAAGTGGGAAGCATTGGGGTTATTTATTGTACGGTATATAGTCTAGATTCATTGTACCCTAGGAGACTAGAAATAAATATCCAGGGGTTCCCAAACTTTTATTGCTCATGGCCCCCTTTTAAGATTCATTTACCTATGTGACCTCCGCCAATATAACATAGCATTGTTCTCTGGATGAGAAAAAAAAAGAACCATTTGCATTGTTTATTAACCTAAACTAGAATTGGCACAGAGAATGAAATGGGAGGATTATGACAAATTAATCATAAGCCTGGCAATTCAGTTTGGGTGGCTTCCTTAGAAACTTATTGTGACCTTCTAGAAATATGGCATGGCCTCCTGGTGATGGGCATACTGCACAGACTGAGAACCATTGCTCTATGCTATTCAAGGCAAGAACAAAAATAAGAAAGTAATTTTAATTGTCTATACTATATTAGAACCATGATACATTGGGTTTCTTATGAGAGAAAGTTTATAAATAATTTGAGTTGGGAAAGAGCTTATAGCTGTTGTGCAACCTCTAGAGCTAGTGGAAATCTTTGAAAAGGCATCAAGTGAATTAAGGAGGGGTACCTGAGGAGCTGTCTCAGTCTAATGCCGTGGTGGCGAACCTATGGCACGCGTGCCACAGGTGGCATGTAGAGCCCTCTCTGTGGGCACGCACACCGTCACCCCAGTCCTAGGCCTTCAGCTGGGTTTTATAAAACCTTTTCTCTTTAGGTCTCCACCGCCGTGTGAAAAAAAAAAGGTTCAATCAATCAATCAATTTCAACTTCTTGCAGGAAAAAAGATCTCACAAAGTTGGAATTGATTGATTGAACTTTTTAGTCCTGCCCAGTCTGCCGCTACCACTGAAGCCACACCCATTCAAAGGGCCACACCCACCCAAAGGGCCATGCCCACCTGGCACCCGACGATACATAAGTGGGTTTTGGGTTGCAGTTTGGGCACTCGGTCTTTAAAAGGTTTAACATCACTGGTCTAATGGGACTAGCCTGCCCCATTCGCACAGCAGAAAAGGCCTGCCACAGATCCCTCTGCTAAGGAATTCCAATGGACGGGGTCAAGGAGAAGACTTTATCCCACTGTGGTCCCATCCATGGAGAATGCTCTGCCACCAGAGGTGAAAACTGCTCCCACCCTTTTGACCTTCTGCAAGAATATTACAACTTGGGTTTGCTGGTTGACTTAAGGCCCAGATGGAGGCGCTCACTGCTGGAGGTGGTTAATAAGGCAGGAAGACATTATCCACATTACTGGAGTTCTAGGTTTTGTATAGCTTCACATTTTTAATTTGCATAGTTTTAATATTTTAATTTTTTTTCTATTTGTCTTTTTATAATCTGTTAAATTGCCCAGAGTAGCTTTATAGGGAAGATGGGTTGTATCAAAATATAATAAATAAATACATTTTATCAGTTTCTTGATGTCTTCATGGATATATTGAGTTGTCTACATCAAGAGGATGAACCCTAAGGTTGATTCAACTGACATTTTATTGCCTAGGACAGGGGTCCCCAACCCCTGGTCCGTGGACCAGTACCAGGCGGTGGCATGCCAGCAACCAGGTCACACAAACAAGCAAAGCCCCATCTGCGAGTTGCAGGCAGTACACAAAACCACGCACCTTCCGGTCCATGGAAAAACCTCTCTCCACGGAACCGGTCCCTGGTGCGCAAAAGGTTGGGGACGTCTGGCCTAGGACTTACATGCCCATGTTATAGAGTCAGTAAAAGACCAATACTGCATTTAAATTATTGGCCGAAATTCTGCATATCATTAGGCACAGATATTGAATATGGATACATGTTTTTATTGTATTACAAGTCAAATTCCCATGCTTGAGCAACTCTTATGCTGTGCTATGTATAAAACAGAAACAATCTTCATCCTCAAACAGCCTACTATGATGGGTGCATGAGTGATTCTGTGACAAAGGCAGTTTTATCAACTCCCAGAATAAGCATCACTTGGAGACGAGGATGCTGAGTAGTTCAACAATACTGCTGCTTTACATAGGGATGGGGACACAAACTGTTGTAACTGAGCATATTGTGAAGAAAAGAAATATAAAACCAGCACCAAAAAAGTACAATAGTTGATATCAGCAAAATAGTTTTGAGTATACTTCTGGAGAAGAAAGTTATTATAGTGTGTGAGACAATCATTTTCACTTCACTATTTTATTTTATTTTCTTCCTAGCATTTTCTATCAAATGCAATGATCCTTTTGTGGGCTGAGAGAAAGTAACTGGTCCAAAATCATGCAGCTGGCTTTCATGGCTAAGGTGGGATTTGAATTCACAGTCTCCTGGTTTCTAGCCTAGTGCCTTAACAACTACTCCAAACTGGTTCTCTTTTACTTCACATCACGAAAGTCCTTTTATTAGCTTGAGAAATAAAAAGATTTGACCTTCTCACAAGATGAAATCAGTTACTGACATAATGAATGAAAGGTATGACACCTGTATGGATAGCTAGAGTGGAATAGATATTAAGATGCTGGTTAGCAGTAAAGTCTAGACTCTAGTCCTACCCCAACAATAGAAATTCATTGGGCAACTCGGTGGTTCTCAGTGTAGCCTATCTAACAAGATAAATGGGAAATTGTTGTGAGACATTTCCTGACCTCGCAGGATGGGTCTCTTAGAATGGACCAGGGGTCTTCAAACTTGGCCCTTTGATGACTTGTGGATTTCAATTCCCAGAATTCCTCAGCCAGTGTGCCTGGCTGAGGAATTCTGGGAGTTGAAGTTCCCAAGTCTTAAAAGGGCCAAGTTTGAAGACCCCTGGAATGGACTATTGAGCACTGCCTTAAAGAAACAGCATTAGGACCAGGAAGAGCTTGTCTTTAATCTGTACCAATGACCAACTTTCCAAGTTGATTCTCCAGATGTTTTGGAGGCAGATTTCTCTCTGTATTGACTGTTGATCGGGTTAACCGGAGCTGATATAAATCCTAGATTAGGGGGACTTCTTATAAGTATTAGTAATGCTTTTTGAAGAGATATTGCTGAGTCAGTTGATCCCTTTCATAAAATATTGATCCAGCAGAAGCCACTTTTCCTTGGTATTATTTTTAGCCATTGTTAATTCTGCTCACTAAAAAGACCTTTGCTGCTCTATTTTATCGTGTTCTCTTTGGCATATAATATGTGATACTAATGTATTTTGATTTTTATGGAATATCAGGTATGGTACATGACACAATGGAAGATACTTTAAGAAAATTAACATCCTGAAAGGGCTGTCTTTCCCCCCACAATATGTCTTAGTTGTCAAGAAATAATCAATGCAACAATATGGCTGGCTGGCAAAAGTAGGAGAAAAAAATAGATAATGCTGTTGTCATTTTCTCATTGCTGTAAAGGGTACTGACTATATATTTTACTGCCTGACATTATTAATTCATTTTTGTAATATATTTTATTGATTTTTTAAAAAAACATAAATCACAATAATTGGTGAACAGTGTGTTATCTGGATTACATTTGTAAAACAATCATTAACAATTGATTTCTATAATCCATAATCCACATAATGGTTTTAGTTGATTTCCTCTTTTCCCAAAATATCCTCTTTTGTGAACATTGAGTTAATAGAATTGTTATTGTTTTGATAGATAACAATTAAATATATAAATTTCCCCCAATATTCCTGAAAATAATAGTCACATCAATATAATATTTCGTTTCTATCCAATCATTCTGGCTGCCTTATCATAGATCCTGCTACAGTCCTTATTTTAATTTGTTTCTCCCACCAAATTCTAGATATTCTCACTGGTTAAGATTTTCTCAAAAATTAATTACATTTAAAAATTTAACTCTATTTTTCCATATGAACCATCTCACACTTTTACATTTCTTAAGGAATAGATAGAACAATGAAAAGAAAAGAAAGGAGAGCAAGAATAAAGAAACATTAAAAAATAACATACTACTTAAAATATATATCCCTCCTAAGCTAATTTATATATATATTTCCTAAATTTCTTATTCTTTTAACCATAATTAAAAATATGTTTAATCTTTAAACATTCCATTTAATACATCTAGTCATCTAGTCCTTTAACTCTTATTCAAAACATTTTTATCCATTATAATTTTCTTAAATTAAATCACATTTAAGTATCTAAAACATTTCCTTTATTTTATATAATATTATATATTATACTTATAATATAAACCTTTTTTATATTACTCATATCAAGAAAGAGAACAAAAAAGGGAAAAAAGCATACTATATTATTTAGGGAATTCATCCCTCTTAGAATGACATATATATTCCAAAACTTTTCTATTTTTTAAACTATATTCAAACAAATGTTTCTTTTTAAAGTATTGTCTCTAGTAAGTTCCATCATCTATTTTCTTGGTTTCCACTTTAGTCTTTTTCCTTTGCCCAGTATCTTTCTTAATCAATGTATTTTGCTGAATCAAAAAGTTTTTCCTTATGTTCATAAATGTTGCTGTAGATATAAAAAGTAAATCAGGTGAAGTGTCTTTGTACGGGGCTTCTGCCTTTCCATGTTTGTTGAAAATCTTTTTCTTTTTCTTTCTCTCTGGTCTCTTATAATTTCCTTTCTCTACAATGTTCCTGACATCTCTACAGTCCATTTTATCCAATCTGTTTTCTTGACCTCAGATTTATTTTGTAGTCTTAAGGGATAAGTTGTTCTTTCCAATTTTTGTGAATTTTTTTGCACTAGGATTAAATCATGTTTCCTTGTTTTGTTAAGTTCCATCTTTAAGTCTCTATTCTCAATTCTATATCCATTTATCTCTTTTATCTGCTCCTTCTCTGTTGTTGTTTTCTGGGTTTTTTTTTTGTTGTAGAGTTAACTTAGAAATAGATTGATTTATATTTTCAAAGTTATTTTAGATTTCTTTGTGGTTTAAAGTCATTGTTGTTTGAATTAGTTGCAGTATACTATATATCTCCTCCTGTGAAATATTTATATTTTCTTGGTATGTTCTTTCTATATCTCTCTAATCCATGATGGCCAAGAATTTGAGTTTTTCTCTTCCTTTCTTTTCTCTGCAAATAGATATTTAAATAGATATTTGTAATCCAAATAGTTCAAAAATATTTTTTTCTGAAATTTATAATTTTCTCTTTGTCTATAGCCCAGATTATTGTTGTGTGTTGTTAAAACTTTGAAGGTCACAAATACAGATTAGCTTTTCCCAGGTTTTGGCAGGTCATATATTAAAGTCATACCTGTCACAGTCTTCGTCCACCACTAGGTGTCAGAAACAGTGGCCCCCATAGGAAGGGCTCGCAATCTGGGAGTCCTCCTGGACTCACAGCTGTCTTTAGAGGACCATCTGATGGCCATGGCCGGGAGGATGTTCTACCAGGTTCGCCTGGTGCGCCAGTTGCGTCCCTTCCTAGACCGGAACTCGCTACACACAATCACTCATGCCCTCGTTACTTCCAGGCTGGACTACTGTAATGCTCTCTACATGGGGCTCCCCTTGAGGTGCACCCAGAAGCTCCAACTGGCTCAGAATGCGGCCGCGCGGGTAGTGACGGGAGCGTCGTGGTGCTCCCACGTAACACCGCTCCTGCGCGAGCTGCACTGGTTGCCGGTGGTCTTTAGGGTGCAGTTCAAGGTGCTAGTGACCACCTTTAAAGCGCTCCATGGCATCGGACCTGGATACTTACAGGACCGCCTACTGCCAGCAAATACCTCCCGCCATCTGGTACACTCCCACAGAGAGGGCCTCCTCAGGGAACCGTCGGCCAGACAATGCTGGCTGGCAGCCACCAGGGGGAGAGCCTTCTCTGTGGGAGCTCCCACGTTATGGAACGAGCTCCCCCCCAAACTCCGTACAATGACAAATTTACACACCTTCCGTCAGGAATTTAAAAACATTCCTTTTTCGACAGGCCGGCCTGGCATAGAAGCTCTGGTTCTAGTAGGGTTAGAATGTTTTAGGGGGATTGAGTAAATTTTTAAGATTTGTAAGTGTTGGGTTTTAAATGGGGATTTTACGGCCAAATTATTTAATTCACTTTTAATTATTTTAAATTATGTATATTTATATGTTTGGTTTTTTTTAATTTTAGGCTGTACACCGCCCTGAGTCCTTTGGGAGAGGGGTGGTATAGAAATTTGATTATAAATAAAATAAAATAAAAAATTTGTTTTTCACTTCCATATATTTTGATCCTCCATAAAAGGTTTAATTTGCCGCTTCTGTTAGTATAAGGGTGGGGCGGAAATCCCCCTTCTTTCCTTTCAGAGGTATTTTGCTTCTTCTGGATCTTTTCCAGGAAATTAAATGTAGAATATAAAAGAGAAGATCAAATTCCTTACCCAGTTTCAAAAATGCTGTTCACAGTTGTGCTGGTTAGTGCTTTTGAACTTCGGTTGCTAGTAGCTTGGGCTGGTCAATGGAATATGACCAGCCTTTCTCCTGTTGGGTTAGAAGGCTTTCCCCAAGTCAAACGGAATGTCCACTGCTGTTCCAGAATTGCTGGAGCATCCTTCTTTCTTCTTTGCCTCTCCGGGGCAACTTAGACCCATTAGGGTCCCCAAGCAGGGCGAAATTAGTTGCAAGAATGCGGACAATCCGCAAGCCCACAACTGGTCGCTACTGTGCAAAACCGGAAGTCCATTATTAATTCATTTCTTCAGACATCTGTGGCTTCAGCAGTTGAGAATTGCAGATGATCTATAGTTTAAACCATCCTCTTGTAATTATGCTTGACTAATCTAAATGCGGGATTATTCTAACATAATTATAGAGGGCTATTTTGACTATTAGCTCATTAAAAAGCTGTGAGGCAAATGAGAATCTTCAAGTGTATATAAAAAGGATGATATGTGAGTGTGCACTGGAAAGGGAAGATATCAATTTTCTTCAGGGTAGCTTGCATTTCAGTAAAAGCCAACAACAAAGGCCATAACGAGGTCACAACCTTGTGCTAGAATGTCTTTAAATGAAATTACTATGTACAAAAGTGAGACTGGAAATGTTAGCTGTGTTTTTCTTCCAGTTATGTCCTCTTCTGTGATTTCCCACATACTGGGAGATTAATTTGAACATTAAAAAAAATGATTTTCAGCCCAACTATTGCCTTCTGGCCAGCAGTCTTGACTCTGAGCCCTACCAGCATGGATTCAATTCTTGCTGTGGAGTAGTAGTACAGAAATCTGTTACTCAGAACCATGTTTGCTTCTTTTAGTTTAATTTCCAAAAGTCTCAATAAATGGAAGTTAAACTTAAAAAAAGATTGCTATGTTCCTGGAAGCAGCAGGGCCTAATATATCAAGATAGTAGAGTAGAGTAGAGTAGAGTAGAGTAGAGTAGAGTAGAACAGAATAGGAACTGGAAGGGACCTTGGAGATCTTCTAGTCCAGCCCTCTGCTCAAGCAGGAGGACCTGTACCATCTCAGACAAGTGACTGTCTAGCCTCTTTTTAAAACTCTCCAGTGATGGAATGCCCACGATTTCTGAGAGCAAGCTATTCCACTGGTTAATTGTCCTCACTGTCAGGAAGTTTCTCCTTAATTCCAGGTTGCTTCTCTCTTTGGTCAGTTTCCAACCATCATTTCTTGTCCTGCCCTCTGGTGCTTTCATGAATAACCTGACCCCTCCTGCCTTGTGGCAGCCCCTCAGATACTGGAATACTGCTATCATGTCACCCCTATTTCTTCTTTTCTTTAGACTAGCCAAACTCAAGTCTAGCAGCCGTTCTTTGTATTTTTTAGTCTCCAGGCCTTTGATCATCTTAGTTGCTCTTCTCTGTTTTTTTCCCAAAACTCTCAACATCTTTTGGTGACCAAAATTAGCTGCACTATTCCAAGTGTGGTCTTACTAGGGTTTTATAAAGTGGTACTAATACCTCACATGATCATGATTCTATGCCTTTGTTTATACAACCCAGAATTGTATTAGCTTGTTTGGCTGCTGCTGCACACTGCTGGCTCATGTCGCTAGGACTCCAAGGTCCCTCTCACAGTTACTGTTTTTAAGCCAGGTCTTGCCCAATCTGTACTTGTACCTTTGATTATTCCTGCCTAAATGTAAAACTTTGCTTTTCTCCACATTGAAACACATTTTGTTGGATAGGGCCCATTGTTCAAGTTTGTCAAGATCTTTTTGGATCCCGAGTTTGTCTTCTGGGTACTCCTGCTAGTTTGGTGTCATCTGCAAATCTGATGAGTTCCCCTTCAATTCCCTCATCTAAATCATTGATGAAGATATTGAAGAGTATTGGACCTAAGACGGAACCTTGTAGTACCCCACTCCTTATTTCTTTCCATGCAGATGTAGTGCCATTGAGGACTACTTGTTGAGTTTGCCAGCCAGCTACAGATCCATCTGGTGGTAATGTTGTCTATTCCACCTTTTTCTAGCTTACCAAGGAGTGGGTTGTGGTCTACTTTATCAAATGCCTTACTGAAGTCTAAGTATACTCCGTCCACAGTATTTCGCTGGTCTATTAGTTTAGTCACTTTGTCAAAGAATGAAATAAGATTGGTTTGGCATGATCTGTTTTTAACAAACCCATGCTGGCTACTAGTTATAACTTTGTTTGCTTCTAGTTGTTCGCAGATCTGTTTTTTCATTATCTTTTCTAGGCTCTTCCCAGGTATTGATGTTAAACTGATTGGCCTGTAGTTTTCTGGGTCCATTTTTTTTCCTTTCTTGAAGATGGGAACCACATCAGCCCTTTTCCAATCAGCCCTTTTGGGATCTATCAGGGAGTTGCAGATAGAAGGTGATGATGAGTCAGTTGTTGGGAATTGGAATCCATGGAACAATCCAAAGTTTGGACAAAATAAATATTAAAGTGAAAAAGTGTGCTATTGAACAGACCGCTTTCAGCTTTAAAGATCAGGACATCAGTAGAATTAGACCATGGCCTATTAGCCCAGAAGCTCATTGCCATTGGCTTGGCATTGGCTATGAAAGCCTGCATTCATATAATGATGCCTTTTGTTGCCTACTAAATCATGGATGTTTTTCAAACTTCCTGAACTTTGCCTTCCTCTCAACACAAGTCTAAGCATAGTCCACAAGTAGCAACCTATGAGATGGTATTAAATGGGACTCAGATAAGAAGGCATGAACTTGGTTGTAACCCATAGGACACATGCTAATTCCCAAAGCAATTTCTCCTTGAAATAAATTATTGAGCAAAGGATGTGAGTATTTTTATGCACAAAAATATACAAACTTCCAGTTGCTGCACACTGGAATTCGTGAATCACCTGTGATACTGTGATACGATACTGGGAAAGGAAGCCCACTATTTGTTTCCATCAGTTACGTATGACAATTACAGGCCAAGCATTCAGACGCCTGCAGCTCTCTTGAAGTCTCCAGATCCTCCATTGCACGACAGACAACCTATATAGTCTTACACTGTATATTAAGAAGAAACATTGTGCTTTAAAGGCTACTGTAGAACTGAGGATCCGAATGAAACCACTGTCATGTTGACATAAGTTAGTAGATGGTTTTATTCTGTTCAGCCTTAAAAAAAATTAATCAAAACAGTGTTTGCATATAAATCATTTTCTGAATATGCCTGGGGTGGGCTATGAATTGTCCATTTCATCCAAAGATACAGAAGAAAGAACTGTCTCCACATGCCACTAGGTGGTGCATAAATACTGAAATACATAAAAAAATATGACATGATTTTCTGCAAGCAGACTGGTAAAATATAGGCAATTGTGTGACCTCTTTTTATGGGAGTGCTAGCAAGTGAAATGAGGTCACACATATTCAGGAGCTAGTAATATATTAAAAAATTTTTTAAAAATAAATGATCAACAGTAGGCAGCTGAATTTCAGAAGCCAGTTTTGAAATGTTAAAAAAAAAAAAGCTTTATTTGATGTACTTTAAAGAACATGTACCTGGGAGAGATGGAATCAATTTATACTTCCAGTATAAATATTTGTCCAAGATGGGTTTGGGTGGAAGAAAGAAAGAATTGTATGATTTCATTTAGTCTTTAAGGTGGAGAGGTCTTAAAACATAAATCTGTGTATAATATTATGAGTTGCTTCTTATGGGTTGATTCAGACGTTTGTGTCCTTGTATATAGTTAGTTACATGATTATGTGGATTGCTTGTTACATTGTAATTCTGAAATACTCGTTAGACTTAACTCTTCTAGAAATTTCTGTTAGGCAGCCAGAAGAAAAAACTACTTTGACTCTAGGATATTTTGACTCATCGACAGAAAAGATACAACACAGTTCCTTGGTTTCATTTAAAATAGAAGCTGGTCCTTTGTATACATGGCTAATTCATTACTGCACATAGACCTGCCATTTCAGCCAATATTTTATAAGTTATTAAACATAAGTTTTCTTTTAAAGATGCCAGCGTTTGAATGGCTATCTGCAGCATCCCATATAATAAAGTTCAGCTGGAACAGATTTATAATAGGAATAAGAATAAATAACAAAGCCTATAGAACGGCGGTTCTCAACCTTTTCCAGGGCTCGACCCCGGCCCGCATCGCGCAAAAAAAATGGCAGGCCCGCACCATGCATGCGCGGCGTGACGGGGTGCATTGCGCATGCACGGCGCGACGGCTCGCATCACGATAGTGAAAAAAAAATGGCCGACCCCAAAAAAAATGGCCGACCAAAAAAAAATGGCGGGCCCACACCGCGCATGCACGGTGCGACGGGGTGCATCGCGCATGCGTGGTGTGATGGCCCGCATCGCGATAGTGAAAAAAAAATGGCCGACCAAAAAAAAAATGGCCGACCCCAAAAAAATGGCGGGCCCACACCGCGCATGCGTGGTGCGATGGGGCGCATCGCATATGCACGGCGCGACGGCCCGCATCGCGATAGCAAAAAAAATGGCCGACCAAAAAAAAAATAAAATGGCGGACTGCGGTGCCTGGCAACCCCCATGAAATGGTCGTTCGACTCCAAATGGGGTCGCGACCCACAGGTTGAGAACCGCTGCTATAGAACGTCTGGTTCAGAAATATTGTGCCTTTCAATGTTAGGTGACGTCAAACATGAGAAACAAAGTGATGTTGTTCTCATGTCCTACTTTTGAGGTTTCATAGGTATCTGATTAATTTCCAGAAGAAGAGAATAATATGGTAAACTGGAATATATTTAGGTCTGGCCATTCAGAGTTCCTCTGAGGCTCTTAATTTTGCAGTAGAAAGAAGGTAGATTCTTTAGCATAGTATGCAGGTACTCAGATTATAATTGCACATGTTTGCACGTATCCCTATTTAGCATCATACTATAGGAAGAAAAACCATTTATTGAATCAGTTGAAATAATTGAAAATAGTTGTTTTCTAATAATATTAGGATGGAATGTATATTAACTATCAATTGATGCATCATAATCAGAAAGGATGAGTAACATACTGCAAATGATGTTTTGTGTCTATATGTGTGTGTGTTCACATAAACATTCATTTTTTAAAAAAAATGTAGGGCTCATTAGTAATATTAGGATAGATAACATCTTAGGGAAGAAACCCATTTATTACAACCCAGTAATACATTGCAATGATATTGTTCAGCTATTGGCAAAATAAAGAGTCAAAGAGTTAAAAGATTATAGTATCTGACTATCAGTAAGGCCACATTGGAAGTAAAACAGCTGA
The DNA here is from genome assembly GCA_034064705.1 of Bothrops alternatus. NCBI lineage: Eukaryota > Metazoa > Chordata > Lepidosauria > Squamata > Viperidae > Bothrops > Bothrops alternatus. The sequence continues at coordinate 8,289,618 of JARGCV010000033.1, forward strand.
ATTTGCTGTCCAGTATACTGCAGTCTAAGTGTTAATTGCTAAATCAAATTCCCAATAATGAACAAAGTTGAGATCTATTTACCTAGCTATATGATATTCTGCCAAAATCTTGACAACCTTGGGTTTTTTTGCCATTTTGAATTACAAATGATTATTATGGGTTATAATAATGAACACAGTTTTGAGTGGATTTTTTTTTTAAAAAAGCATATGATTGTGAGGTAAATTTTTGTAAGTTCAATTTATAGGTAAACTTTGATTTATGACCACAATTAAGCCTGGAATTTTGGTGCAAGTCATGGTAGTCATTAAGTGGGTCACCATATGATCTGACTCAATTCTATCACCATTTTTATGATGGCTATTTGGTGAGTTACCATTATTGTTAAGTAAGCCACGTGGTTGTTAAGCAAATCCAGCATATCCAATTGGACTTTTTTTTCCTGCTAGAAAATGGGGAAAAATCTGCAAATCACAGTCGTATGATCATTGGACATGCAACAGATCATAAATGCGAATTGGTTTCAAACTGTCTAAACTGCAATTCCATAACCGTGCCGGAGGAGAGGGGCAGTCATAACTTCGAGGGACGCGTCATAAGTAACTTTTTTTGAGTCCATCATAACTTCGACCAGTTGTTAAGCAACTGGTCAAGGTTGAGCACTACTCATCTAGAGTGCCTCTACGTACTACATTTATTAATGCTATTAATAAGTGTGAACTTGAGATGACTCTTCCAGACAGTGTAACAGTTCATTGTGTTCTGATTGAAACAATTGTGTCTCTTCTTCCCTTCTTTCCAACTCTACTGCATTAAATCTCCCTCCCACACAAGTGGCACAATTTTTCTTCCTCACTCCTTTGACATTATGTCCTTATGGAACATCACTCTTTGTGAATGTCACTCGATTTTATCTTTTTTTTTCTCTTTTCACTTCTTTTCGCTTCTCTTCTCTTCCCTTCTCTTCTCCTCTCTTTTCTTTTTCATCTCTTCTCTTTTCACTTCTGTAGTCTTTGGAGTTTTGCTATATTTGCTGAGGCCTCTCTCTTCTGCATATTTACTACCATAAGGAGGTCTTCCAGGAAATGGAAAAATAAAACAAATTTAACCAGCCTGACTCTGTCCAACTTATTATGGGAACTGCATGTTCATGAAGGAACTAAGAATTCTTTTAGGATTCTATGTTGCACTTACAGAAAGAGAATCTCTATGATCCCCAGTGATTGAGGAACAAGGGATAAAAATATATTTTATAACAGCTGCCCATTCCCAGACTGAAATTTTCTCTGCTTCCTTAGCTCTGATGTTGTTAAGATTTTACTGTTCCCAGAATGGGTTGTTAGAAAGCACAGTGGTTTTTCATAGCCTCGGTTTTCATCTATTCCCAGTATGTTGTGTCTGCATACAATAGCTACTTGGTGTCACTATTTGGTCAGCTCAACTGACTTTATGGATATTGCATAATATTTTTTTTAAGTAATCTTGAAGCAAAAGACATTGAGGGAAAAGCTTCCAATTTGCTGCAATGAATGTAAATGATGGTCCTGCTCTTCCCTGATCTTTTTTCAATAATATAACAACCATTTTAATTGTTTTATGTTTATATGATGCACAGCACCCAAAGTAACTAGTTGAAATGGGCAGCTATAGAAATTAATTAATTAAATGAATAATGCATTTTAGCAACACTCATCTCAAAAGACTGCAGTAAAGCTCAATATGTTAATACGATTCAAAACTTTGTCATAGCTCTTTTTACATGTAAGACTCGAGTGGTTCATCAAGATTAGCTGCTGATCATAAATTACAAACAAAATGTCTAGATTTTTGCTACAAAACTCCTGAATTTTTTTTCTTTTCATGAGTCGGGCAGAAGGAAGACTACGACTCTTTGCTAGTGCTTGCATCATTTACAGCCTCTTTACGTTTGATTATCTTCTGAGCTTCTCTGATACCCTTTTCAGAAAGTAGGACCAAACATGCAACATGGTGTTTACTAATATAGGTATGAACATTTTCACAATTACAACCTTTACAACATCCCCACGATCATGGTATCAGAATTCAGATGCTTGGCAATAAGTTCATATTTATGACCGCTACTGTGTCCCAAGGTCATGCGATCACTTTTTGAAACCTTCAAACAAGCAAAGTCAGTGGGGAAAGTCAGATTCATTTAACATGTCAAAATGCCCCAGTCTTTGTGTCTACCCCATTAGCAAGGAATGTGGCATGTGGCATAGGTACAAATATGTGGTGCATTCTTTGCGGTCTGTGGGGGGAAATGAATCTTTGTTGCAGGAAATGAAAATTGCTGAATAAAAAACCCACCGCAGACACTTTGTTAGAAAAATTAATATGGGGCAAGACGAAGCATAGTGCAATAGCTGACTAAGGAAGTGTGTGTGGTAAAACAAGAGAACAAAGAATGAATGAGAAATAAGTATGAAAGAAATGCAGAAGTGAATTGGCTAGTATGGAAAATATACACCGAATTGATTTTGTCATAACAAGATAATGTATGAACATTAAATCAGAAAGGAAGAAAGAGAAAGTGAACTGAGAGGAAGGGGAAGTCTAAGAAAATCATAGCTGGTCAGAGTTGATGAGATCCATCAAAACAAGTGAGAAAAGGCAATGTAGGAATCAGCTGTACAGATGTAATGGGAAAAATAGTGATTTGCCAGGTCTTGAAAGACACAAAGAGGCATAAGAAAAATGTGGGGGATGCACTAGATACAAATTTATTTATTTAGCTATCTAATTTAGTTATTTAGTTATCAAGTGACCCTGCAGTTTACAAATAACAGAAAAGAATATATAATAATAATATTTTATAATATTATTATTTTATAATAATATGAAAACACAACTAAAGAGCACAATTAAAAGCAAAATTAAAAACCAGGCAAAAATTTACAACTGAAAACTGCAGAATCAAAGTTTAAACACTCACAGGCTAAGATTAACAAGGCAGAAGGAGTGCCCTTAAGCCATCAGCCATCCCCAGAGTTACATAACATTCTTTTTTATATATATAATACAAGTTTTATTAGTTTTTCTTTTTACAACCAAGTGCTTGAGAAACAATGTAGTGACAGGGTAATCAATTATACAAAAGCAAAATCATTCATATATAATTCAAATTCAATCGTTGAAGTCTCCCTCTCCATTCCCTCAAATAATATAATATATTCAAATTAATGTCATTTTCAATAAAATTCAATTAATCAAAACAATCATCAATAACATTTCATTTATTTAAATCAAAATCCTGTATTTGGCTTTACTGTTTACAATTACCATATTCCAGTTTAGCTTAAATAACCATATTATTGAAATTTCAGGTGTCTTTCCTTTCCTTTTTCCTTAATATAATCAATAACTCGTTTATCAATGTTATTTTTTCTTTTGTCAAGAATCCGTCTTATTCTCCTTCCTTTGCGAAGTAACTTTCCTTCTTAAAAAAACAAAAATATTACTCCAAAAATACATTTCTAGTCTATTTTGAATTTATAATCTATCAGTCAATCAGAATCTATATAACTCTTTTAATCCATTCAATAACACTTAAATCCAATCCAAATAATTATTATATCCGCCATAGACATATTAATACAAAAAACAAACATCTTTTCAGTAGCTTCACATTTAATTAATCTTCATTCAGTCAAAATTTCTGGTGTCTTATTTACCAATCTTAAATTTTAAGTCAGTCCGTGTCTAAAAAGCCTTAAATCCATTATATACCATTTTAAATCACACTCTTAAATCTTATTCTGGCTTTCTTTTTGTGCCAAGTTGGTTTCCATAACAAAGTCTCTATATCAACAAATAAATATCTTTTTATTCCTTGTAGCGAAGTTTGAGTCAGGAAGAACTGCCCCCTCCTCTGTTTTAGAGACCTGAATCTTTTATAGATAGTCCCTTGTTGTTTTGAAGCTTCAGGCCTCGACATTTGACTCTGCTGAGTAAAACACTCAATCATGATCAGTTTTGTAGTTAGTAATTGGTTGTCAACATTGTCATAGTTCTCTATCAATTGTAATTGAAAATCCATTTCTGTTCATTTTAAAGACATAAATGGTTTAGTTACAGTCATTTTTTGGTCATCAGCAATCCCAGTAGGTTGTATATAAGATGAAATAGAATCTTCTTTAATAATAATTAACTCCTCTTCTATTGCTATTTGGTCTGTAGAATATTCAGGTAAAATCTGAAAGTCAGTTTGTAAGTTCAAGATAGAATTTCTGTTTATTATTTCTGTAGTACTTTCTCTTATTTGAGAACATATTTGCTCAGTAGCTTCATAAATTCTTTCCAGTATGAGTTTACAGTTGAAATGTAAGATTTCTCCATTTTGATAGTGACTCGGACCAGACCTGTTATCTTTTAGTGGAGGCTGTGGCCAAAAACATTAACCAGTGTCCACCCCCACAAATTTAACATCTGTTGAATTTCTTTGTCTTTTGCTTTATAATAATCTGAAGGTCAAAGCCAATCTTATCATGAGACAAAAAGCAAAGACAGTTGCAATTTTAAATTTCTCCAGAAGGTGTCCTCAGTAGGCTATAAAAAGCTCTTCCCAGACACCAAAATGACATTGTCAGAGTCAGAAAAAGGAAAACAAAAAGCAAAAAAGAGTTTTTTCAAGACCCCAAAGTAAATAAAAGTTAAAAATAGTCAATTAAATTCAATTTCCATTCCATTTATTGCTTTCCTTCCCACACTAGCAGATGCCGTTTTCTTAAAACAGGGAAATAGTTCCAAAAATGCTTTTTATAGGAGACCAAAAGGAAAATAAAGGACTGAGAGGGAAAAGTAAAAGTCTCACCCGGTTCAGCCACAGTGGTTCTTGCGCTTAGATGTTCTTCTGACTTCTGGTTACAGCGGCAAAGTGATCAGCCATTTTACTGGCTGATCTTTTCTCTGTCGGCCCTAAGGAGCAATCTCAGACCGCGGAAGGAGCTGCTACCCTTCCATGGTCAACAAGGACCTCCTCAACAGTAGCTGCCACTCCAGGGCGGCTTTTCGACCCGATTAAGGGTCTACCGGCAGAGGGAAACCAGCCAGTGAAGAGAGCAGTCTCTTTGCACGGCTACAAATGCTGCGATCTGGAACCGGAAGTCACATAACATTCTTACACACACACACACATACACACACATGCTATTAGGCAGAGCCAGGTCTTAAAACACTTGTAAGAGTGTAAGACAGGGGTTTTCAAACTTGGCTCTTTTATGACTTGTGAACTTCAACTCCGGGAATTCCTCAGCCAGCGTGTCTGGTTGAAGTCCATAAGTAATAAAAGAGCCAAGTTTGAAGACCCCTGATGTAAGATGTTCCAAAGGACAGGGACAACAGCAGAGATGGCCCTCTGCCTAGATTCTACCAAAGTTCTTTAACTAATAATATTTACCTAATAATATTGCTGGAAATTGGGTATTGCCAGTCTAGAGAAAAGAAGGACGAGGGGAGACATGATAGCAGTGTTCCAATATCTCAGGGGTTGCCACAAAGAAGAGGGAGTCAAGCTATTCTCCAAAGCACCTGAAGGCAGGACAAGAAGCAATGGATGGAAACTAACCAAAAAGAGAAGCAACCTAGAACTAAGGAGAAATTTCTTGACAGTTAGAACAACTAATCAGTGGAACAACCTGCTTTCAACACTGGAAGTTTTTAAGAAGAGATTGGTCAACCATTTGTCTGAAATGGTATAGGGCTTCCTGCCTGAGCAGGGGGTTGAATTATAAGACCTCCAAAGTCCCTTCCAATTCTGTCTGTCATTCTGTCATTCTATTCTGTCATAAGATTTTCAGCAGTTAGATTTCTTTTTTCTTATTTCTCATCTTTATTTTGTTTTCTACTGAGATTTCCTGTGTTATGCATAATATTGTCTATCTCCTCCAAAAAGATAGTATGATAGTATGTAGATGTATGTCAGTAGAATCCTTCTACTGATGGAGAGATTGAGAAATAGTACTAATAAAATGTTTAATCAATATCATAGGTTAGGTAAGCAAAGCTAGTACACAGCACCACATATGTTGTGCTTAGGTTAATTGAAATCAGTATAATTAGCCTTAAATTTTCCGAGGCTTTCAAGATTTTCAAATTTAGATCTTACAGATTAAAAGCTGATAACCCTTTCCTTCTTTTTCATTTTCCTATTAAAATATTTAAAACAATAATTTTTAAAATTGCTTTCTTTTCTGCAAATTCTGAGATGAAATGTGTTAATTGTTGAATTCAACCAGGAGCTTCCTGCATTGGATGGAAGTTTTTATTTCTAAAATTAATATTAGGGCAATAATGTGGTTAGGACAACTCAACATCTCTCCTTGCATTTATGCATATATGGGTATAAGGATTGAAAATTATATGTTTTAATCTTACAGAGAATTTTTATAAAATGATGTGCCATTGGTATATGTCACCAGATAAATTTTCTAGAATGTATAAAGACACTTCAAATTTATGTTGGAAATGTGAACAACCAGAAGGAACATTTTATCATATTTTGTGGACATGTAAAAAAGCTAGCAAATTTTCAATTCAAATATACACACTTATTCCGAGGATTTTAAAGATTAATATACACTTGAGACCAATTGGAAATAAATTATGGAACTTTGTTTATATATATGATAACTGCAACAAGATTATTGCATGCACAAAAATGGAAAGATTCAAAATTGCCGACAATGGAGGAATAGTTGGTAAAGATGATTGAATTTGTTGCAATGGCTAAATTGACGTCTTCGATCCGAAAAAAGGTATCTATGGTTATTGCTGACTGGTAATCCCCTAGGCAATTTTGCATAAAACAGAAAAAAAATTGAATTTATGATTTACGATTTTGATGATAAGACAAATTATAGAAAGAACTGAATCATGTTGTAACCATAGCGTAGGAACTAAATTTATAACTCTACTTACAACAGCTGTAAAGTAAATCAGAAGTCACTTGTTTGTCTTTTTCCTTTCCCTTCTTTTCTATTTTTTTTACTTTTTTCCCTTTCTAGCACTTCTTAGCTCTTTGATGTCTTTCATTTGTTTTTCTTACTTTATATTAGTTTGTATTAGTATACGTACAGTATATGTATAAATGTAATGAATTGCCCATAGATGCTATTTCTTTTTCCCCATGGAGTGAAAAATTCCGTAGCTCCCTTGAAGGGTTTTTCTAATGTAGAGATAGATCCTTTCTCTTGCTAATAGCCAAATGTGCTCATGTCAATTTTAACAAATTAACCTCCTCCTTACAGATATTTCTGCTGAAAAATTAAATACTATTATTCACTATGTCTGTGATAGCAAACCTGTTAGAGACCGAGTGCCAAAAACCTGCCCACCTGCCCCTGCTCCGCCTCCTGCCCTGCCTGCTCTGCCCCACCAGCCCCCTGTCCTGCCCGCCAACAGGACCACTCACCACCTCCATGGCCTGCCGCAGATCACCCAGGCGGCCCTGCAGCACCATGGCAGCGCCACCCTCCGCCTGCACCCTGCAACATCATATGCATGCAATGGGATGCGAGGGCGGAGTCTTGTCCCTGCTGCCCAGCTGCCATGTGCTTGGCTGCGCTGCTTTGTGCGGGCCATGCCCGGAGGCAACTCTCCTCTGGGGAGGCTGCTGGTGAGGAGGGGGCTGTGGGGGGAGGTGGGGCTGGGGCGACAGCACATGTGCCCATAGAGAGGGCTCTGAGTACTGCCTCTGGCACGCGTGCCATAGGTTCGCCACCACTGCACTATATAGTTAAATACTACTGATGCCATTATTACTTAAATATTAAATAATCATGTTTGATCTCTCCTTTTAACCATTTCAATTTGGTTGCACGTTTAGAGGTGGCCCCCTAGTCTTGAGGGTAAAGAGGAATATTGTTGATGCATATCTCTATGCAAAGTGGATGACTAGATTGCTCCTCTGACCAAAATGGCTTCATTTGGATTATATTTTTCTTAGAGATGACTAAAACAAGGGAATGCTAATGTTAGCCAGAACCAATTATCATTAATGTTAATCTGGCATACTTCAAACTGCATGAAATAGTTTACATTTCCATTAGGGTATGGCAAATGCAATCTTGGATGATCATTATAATGTTGCAAAACACTGTCCTTACTACTGCTCCGGAACCAAGGGCTGGGGACTGGGGGACTTCATGGCAAATTATTCCTTTTGTATTACATGCTTTTACATCTTCATTTACACCACAATTCACTCTCCTTCATCTGTACTTTGTGGGCTTAATTCCTCTGGCAGATATTCCCATCCATTCCACTGAAAAGCAATCAATATTACATTATCTTGTTAATGGCACTGCCTCATACATGAGGAGATATGTTGGAGTCAGTTCCTGTGGGACTTGTTTTTCCAGCCTTCCCTTAAATTGGTAAGGAAATGAGAAGGTACGATTGGAGCTTAGCCCAGACAACATTATCACAGGGCTTTAACCTTCCTTTATAGGAACTGACGTCTGTAAGAAATCCATATGTGCCATTTGTGCCGCAGCCAAAATTTGCTACAGAGAAGCGGGGCGGGGGGGGCAGTGGAGAGGGGTAGATAAAGGAAGTTTCATCCATACCAAAATGCAAAGATGTCTGTCTGAATATAAGATACAGGATTGTACAATAGGGGTCTGATGCTCTGAGGATGATGGGCTTTTGAGGAACACTGCTTTTGCACAATTGGATTATTGAAGGTGCCTGCTGCTTAACAAGCACTTGTGTTCATTGATTTTTTTTTATTATTATTTAGAACTGAAAATTCTAAGCATATTTACCAGTTGCTGGCTAAAAGCTAATGTTGTTTTGGAGCTAGGCAAGATTTTAAAAATGAGCTTTCATTGCCAGCCTAATCTCCTTCATTCTTCAGCCCATATAGATTAAAATAGCAAGCAATATTTCAGCTACAACGTTACAGCTAGTCTTTAACTTATGACCACAACGGAGTCCAAAATTTCTGCTATTAAGTGAGACATTTGTTAAATGAGTTTTACCCCATTTCAGGACTTTTCTTGACCCAGCTGTTAAATGAATCACTACAGTTGATAAGTTAGTAACAAGGTTGTTAAGTGAATCTGGTTTCCCCATTGACTTTGCTTGTCAGAAGGTCACAAAAGATGACCCCGGGACACAACAACGGTCATAAGTATGAACCAGCAGCCAAGCATTTGAATTTTGATCGCATGACCATGGGGATGCTGCAAAGGTCGTAACTGTGAAAAATAGTCATAAGTCACTTTTTTCAGTGCCCTTGTAACTTTGAACGATCCCTAAATGAACCATTGTTAAGTCAAGGACTACCTGTACATCTCTTGTCAGGAAAGGTTACCCAGTGAAAGGCTACTCCAGGAAGTTTCGCCTGCTTGGAGGGATTAGTGATGATTGCAGTCATGCTTATGGGCAAAATTTAACGCATAAGCAGGCAAACATACAGAGAAAAAAAAGAGAACGAAAAAATAGGTAAATGCTAATAAACTTTATCCTACATATTGTGATGAGTACAAGAGTGAGATGGTTTCTGAGTTCATCTTGCAGTGAAAGGGGGCCTACAATGCAGTTCTGTGCACGCCTACTAAGGAGTAAGTTTTATTTTGTTCAATGTATCTTGAACCTAGGCTGGTGTACATTGGCTGTGGCCTTTGTTTCCTATGGATGAAAAACCAGCAAAGATTAGGGCCGATTTTCTATGATTGGGATTTTTACCTCAGGTGGCAGAGCAGCCAGATGGGTATTCTGCAACAACCATCACCGGGAAGGCCACTGCTGGACACAGGTTTCTAATTAAGGACTCATCCTGACAGCCAATTTAACAGGCTGTCCGCCAGGAGATGGAAACAAAAGTATGCCAGCATAATTTGCTCTGTTTCAACAGCTGAACTCTAATCTGCCTTGGCTGTGAGGCTGGCAAGTGGTGCTGTTGTTACAGCTTTAATGCAATACAAGTTAAGGAAGGTGATTGGTGGATTTTTTTTTATTTTTTTCAAGTTGGGAAGGGGGATGGGAATCCATCAGTCACTCTCCCTAGTGTGGGCTGGGATTGAAAATGGAAGAGGAAGCAAGTTTTGATAGATGGGTGGATTTATGGGTTCAGCCTTGGTCAGATTCTGAATAGTAGTGAGATTTGGGGCTGCTTGGTAAAGCAGGAGCATATAGGGGCCCTCTACTGCTTTATCTGGAAGTTCCTCTCCACAGTCAAATGAGGAGATGGTGCAGTAGTGGCCAAAATTGTGGAAACCTTTTGGGAAAAGTGTACAGTAGAAATGCCACCTTTGGTTAAGTTTCCACCAATTTTTCTTCTAATTTCTTTATAACTGTAAGCTTGTTCACTTAATAATACTATTTTACATCGCTTTCTGGGCAACCAGTCAACTCTTTGCACCATTACTTTAATTTTATTACGTTTTACAAGCTCACTAAATGAAAGAACACAAAAAAACCCAACCAACTGGATAGCGATCACGTAACACACTGACAAACATCCTCCTCTCAGCTTCAATACATGACAGCAATAACTGAATCCTATTGTAATCTGATTGCTCATTGCCGAAACAAGATGACACCTGATTGGCTCTCTAAACACTCATGCTCATTGGCTACAATCAGATGAAGGAAAGCTACCTGATATCAACCTAAGCAAGTTGTGCTTTCTTTTTCTGGTTATTTGGCTATAACTTTTCACAGAATGCAGTACAGATAATTGAACAAACTATGTTGCATTACATTCTTTTTTTTTAATAAAATTTTATTAATTTTTATAATTATAAATAACAAAAGAGGAAAAAAATCACATTAAAACAACTCAACTGAATAAAACATTTACAACTTTTTCAATCACAAGAACAAAACATAAAAACTTAACTAAAATAGTTAAGTTAACTACGGGTATTGCTCTGCGGCACCCCCCAACCACATCCCCCTCCACCTTTCTCCCTACCTCTACCTCTATCCACCCACCATCTCTACCCCCACTCTCTCCTCCCCCTCATGCCACCTCCCTACTTCCCTCAACCTTCACTCCTCAGTCTCATCCCCTCCAGATGTGGTACAAGGTGCCGCAGAGCAACCCATCCTTTATCAAATATCATGTTACAGTTGAGAAGATTATAGAAACTCCTCCTCCCCCACCCCCACACCCCCGACTTCCCAAAGTGAATACAGGGTAAAAAAAAACACAAGAAAACCCACTAAACTACAACAAGATATTATATAAATCCTATTAAAAATGTAACTACATTTTTCAATCCAACATATAAATATTTTACTATATACTAAATACAATTTCTTAAATTGATATTTCCTTTGTATATAATCTATCCATTTTTTCCAGTCCAACATATATTTTGTTGCATTACATTCTTGATTAAATTATCTTTCCATTGATATATATATGTCAAGTGTTTATTTTTTAGATTGCACCCTGTAAACCCAAATATGGGAGGAAGGAATCATTCTTTCCTTTTGCTTGTTTCAGCTCAACCCAGAGCCATCTTGCAAGCACAAATATATATATGTTGTTTAAAATTGTTGACAAAGAAATAAGGGATTTCTGATATAGCTATTTCGAGTTTCTTAACTCTCTTCTTCTTCTGACTGACCCTATATATATGGTACTACTCCCAAAAAAAGTGGTGCTATTAGCCATCAAACCTCAAAAATACACTTTTCCCAAAAGGTTTCCACAATTTTGGCCACTACTGTATACCAGGTTACGTGGTTCACTCCCCTTTGCTGTACTTCTTCTTATTCTCTTCTCATCTTTTTTAGCAAAATAGCACCAGTTATGTTACTGGAAAATTTTTCCAGTGCAGAGTTCTCTCAGGCTTCAATTTTGCTGCCATGCCTGTCAGCTGGATCCCATGTCCTAGTCTGAGAAAGGATCCATTTGTGTGAACTCCCCAAATATCCTTCAGAAAAGGATGGCATACATTTCTGGAATACCTAGCAAATCTAACACCTTGCTTTGTAGGATCCTTCCTTAGAGAAGACACTGAAGGATTGGCTTCCTAGAGCAGGGGTGTCAAACTCAATTTCATTGAGGGCCGCATCAGCATTGCGGTTGCCCTCGGGGGGCTGGGTGGGTGCGGCCAGGGTGGGTGCGGCCTACTGGGTGGGCCTGGATGGAGTGGGTATGGCCTACTGGGTGGGCATGGCCAGCTCTACATCATTCGCGTCAAGGGTGCCTGTGGGGGCCTGGACAGGAGTGGGACAGATCTGGGGGTGTCTGGCAGAAGGGGGTGGGACCGGGGAAAGCGCCAAGGCATGGTCCATTTCTTCATTCCTCACAAAGGGTGACACCTCCCCAGCATACACCCAGGGGGCGGGGGCGACACGGCAGGGGCTGGTTCCTTGCTGTTTCTAGATGGCCTTGTGGAGCTAAGACTGAATGCATTTCAGCATAGATGGCCACCACAAAATTGTACATTGGCTTGCAGCCGGCCTGGGCCAGAGCCAAGGCAGTGGGGGCCATTCCCTCACTGTTTCCAGGATGGCTTTGTGGGCCACATGAAACCACTTCACGGGCCGCATCTGGCCCCCGGGCCTTGTGTTTGATATGTCTGTCATAAAGCATTTCTCAACCTCAACAGCTTTATGAGGTATGAACCCCAACTTTCAGAATTCCTCAGCCAGTATGCTGTATCTAGGCAGTAGAAATGTAACAACAACAACAACAATCATCATCATCATCATCTTTGGTAAGGACTTGGCAGGTAGATAAAAATGCCAAATCCAGTCTGAACATCTGACTAACTGTGTGATGATGATGATGATGATGATTAATAATAATAATAATAATAATAATAGAGTTGGAAGGGACCTTGGAGGTCTTCTAGTCTAACCCCCTGCTCAGGCAGGAAACCCTATACCATTTCAGACAAATGGTTGTCCAGTCTCTTCTTAAAAACTTCCAGTGTTGGAGCATTCACAACTTCTGGAGGCAGGTTATTCCACTGATTAATTATTCTGTCAGGAAATTTCTTAGTTTTAGGTTGCTTCTCTCCTTGATTAGTTTCCATCCATTGCTTCTTGTCCTGCCCTCAGGTGCTTTGGAGAATAGCTTGACTCCTTCTTCTTTGTGACAGTCCCTGAGATATTGGAATACTGGTACCATGTCATCCCTAGTCCTTCTTTTTGTTAAACTAGACCACAGGTCGGCAACCTGCAGCTCCAGAGCCGCATGCGGCTCTTTGAGCCTTCCCCTATGGCTCCCAGCCTCCTCTGCCATTTGCAGAGAGAGACACAGACAGAGAGAGGCACTTGCACTAGATCTCTCTCTCTCTCTCTCTCTCTCTCTCTCTCTCTCTCTCTCTCTCTGTGTGTGTGTGTGTGTGTGTGTGTGTGTGTGTGTGTGTAAAAAAAAGAGTGAATTCATGGTATTCTCCGACAAGTTGAAAAGCTTATTTGGGTGGAGCTCCTCCCTTTGCTGCATCTCTGCAGGAAGCAAGAAGCAGGAAGCAGGAAGCAGGAAGCAGGAGAGAGCTAGCCAGCCCACCTATGCTGACTCAGGAATTCTGGGAGTTGAAGTCCATGAGTCATAAAAGAGCTGAGGTTGCCTACTCCTGTTGGAGCACAGCTTGAAGCCAGCTTGCCAGGTGAGCAGAAGATTGGAGAAAGGGAGGGGGAAGAGAGAGAGAGGGAGAGAGAGAGAGAAAGTGAAAGTGAAAGGGGGAGAGAAGAAAAAGAGGGAGAGGGAGAGGAAAGAGAGAGGGAAAGGAAAGAGAGAAAGAGAGAGAAAAAGAACGAAAGAAAAAGAGGGAGAGAGAGAGAGGGAAGGAGGGAAAGAGACAGAGAGAGACCCTTTTGACATCTAAAATGAAGATAACACTGCATATATACTTTTTTTACCTTTATTATAGGTGGTGTGTGTATATATGTATGTATGTATGTGTGTGTATGTGTGTGTGTTTGTATGTAGGTCTTTGATTATTCGGGTTTTCTCCCACGTAGAATTTGAAGTGTCTTGGCGACGTTTCAACGAAGTCCCATTCGTCATCTGCAGGTTGGTGCTTTCGGCTTCGTGCTTCTAGGAGCAATGTGTGATTGTAGCTGTTTCTACAAGATCCTCCACAAACATAACATCAAGACAGCATTCTGCACAAACAGAAAAATATCCACCATCCTAAGAAACCCTAAAGACAAAATTGAGTTAGAAAATCAAGGAGTATATGAAATCCCATGTACTGCTTGCCCCACCACATACATCGGACAAACCAACAGAAGAATAAGTGCACACATTGAAGAACATAAGAACTCAGTCAAAAAAGAGGAACCAACGTCTTCCCTGGTCCAACATCTTAAAGCCACAGGACATGAAATTGACTTCAAAAAAACCAGAACTATCGCCAAAACTGAACACTTTAATAACAGAATAATCAGAGAAGCCATCGAGTTAGAAAAACATCCACACAGCATGAACAAACGAGATGATACCTCCCGCCTACCAGCCATTTGGAAACCTGCCCTTATTGACAAACGAGTCCCTAACACAAAGAATGACACCAGACCCACACTCACGAAAACCACACAAGATGTCACCACCATACATCCACGCAAAAAGCAAAACCACACCGATGATGAAGCACAACCACAAACCAGAAGCCAGACCACAGCTGCATCATTAGCCACTTTAAACCCCTCCAATCCATACATGAAGCAAACTGACACCCACCATGAAGATGAGGCACGACCACGAAGCCAAACAGCTATGCAGCTCACCATCTGTAATCTCCCTGCAACTCAGACTAACCTGAGCACAACAAAGCCCCCACCCAAACAGAACACTCCCCCATCCAATCAAAGCACAGCCAACCCACCATCCAACCAGAGCACAGCCAAGCCCCTAACCAATCAGAACACACCTCCACCCAATCAGAACACAGCCAAGCTCTGAGCCAATCAGTTCAAACCCCCCATTGGCAGTTAAAAGGAAGAAACAGCTACAATCACACATTGCTCCTAGAAGCACGAAGCCAAAAGCACCAGTCTGAAGATGACAAATGGGACTTTGTCGAAACGTCGCCAAGACACTTCAAATTCTACACGGGAGAAAACCCGAATAACCAAAGACCTATATACACACACACACACAGACACACACACACAAAATAAAGGTAAAAAAGGATATATGCAGTGTTATCTTCATTTTAGATATCAAAAGGGTTTTGCGGCTCCCAGTGTTTTGTTTTCAGTGGGAAACGGGTCCAAGTGGCTCTTTCAGTGTTTTGGGTTGCCTACCCCTGAACTAGACATACCCAGTTCCAGCAACCGTTCCTCATATGTTTTAGCCTCCACTCCCCTAATCATCTTTGTTGCTCTTCTCTGTACTCTTTCTAGAGTCTCAACATCATTTTTACATCATGGTGACCAAAACTGGATGCAGTATTCCAAGTGTGGTCTTACCAAGGAATTATAAATATAAATATGGATACCACTAGACAACTCTTTACTTTTTTTGCTGCCATTTTGGTTATCTAGGTTTTTACAGCCCACATAAGGATGCCCTACTTAGTGCTTCACAATTCCAAACCCTGTGCTTCATTCTTAGAGGAAGGCTTTGAGAATCAGAATCTGCTCTAGATCAAGAGCAGAAGGAGCTTTCCATAAAGGCAGAACTCTTCAGAATGAAGTACCAATGTGAAAGACTATCCATGGTGTTGCTTTTTTTTATTATTATAAAATTCTTTTATTAAAACAATCAACATTGAACATAAAAACATATTATGCAGCAATCATCATGGCACCTGATATACAATACTAAGTATTAGTCATTGAAAACGTCTGAATTAGTAAGCCTTTTTCCACCCCTCGCGTCTAGCCTCAACTATACTCCTGTTACACTTTGTTTGATTGGTGTTTCTCTTATCTGGTTCCATATTAATGTGATCAACATTAAACCAAAGATCCTATTGCTAAACAATCATCCTAGAACATAGCATACAACATTAGGTATTAATCTTTGTAAACATCTGTTTTAGTAAACGTTCTTCCCTCCTCCCTTCCCTCTTCAAGTATACTCCGAGTACCTTTTGTTTGGTTGGTGTTTCTCTTATATATGGTCTATCTACTGTATCTAGTCTATTGCATATAACACAGCAGAAATGTAATGGGGTGGTGATAGCTATGAAAATAATTCCTCCAACTTTAGTTGGCAGGATACTGAGATAAAATTGTCTTTCTAATAATACTGAAGATAAAGCTGTCTATCTAATTGTTTTATTTACCAACAAATAAAGCATTGTGGAAGTGAACATACCGGTACATCCCTTCACAGACAACAGATCCCCCGAGACCATATATTGCAGTTTCATCCCCCAAGACTGGCCTCCAGTTTTTCTTGTTAATACGAACCCAAAGACTTTTAGCAATTCTGCTCTGTCTTTCACTCTGACGTTCAAAATTAACAAGGGTTCTGTTGGAAATGTACATCTGCCATGCAGTTATCTTACAGATTTGCCTTCACAACCTTAACTGAATTGCCTATTTAAGAAACATTCATGTTTGTCAAACCCCGATTCCCATCAGGAATTACTTCAGGCAAAGCCAACAGATTCCTCCACAATAATCCATCAGCCAAATTCACACCTTTGTTCTATGAAAAGAGCTACGGCAGTGGAGATGTCATATCAACAGTTTTAGTTGTGCTCTTTTTGAGGCGGTTATTTATTTATTGAATTCTAGTGTTAGCCCACTTTTTAGACAAGCAGTATCTTCGGAGGCAGCTGCCATCAATAAAGACAGAGAATGAGAAAGGGGATTAGGCAGAAAAGATATCTGGAGGCTACTGACCTTAAAAAGAACAAGATGCACAAGACTAGAGGAGGAGAAGGAAAAGAAGAAGGAGAATTTTATATTGCTATAAGAAAGAAGCAAATTGTAAACATCATTTACTTAGGGTCAGACTGATCACCCCATGCTCATACACAAATGTTATAGCTGTCTTGCTCATACACAAATGTTATAGCTGTCTGAGTTTCTCAGGCAGATGGCATTGATCAGACTGTTCTTCTCTTCTGCCCTACATACTATGCTCCCATGCAACCCAGTTTCCCACTTTTTTTTTTAATGATCCCTATAGTCTATATGATCTTCATCTGGGGGTGGATGGAAAAAAATGACCACTCTCAATATATTTTGAAGACAAGCAATCAAAAGCAGCATGTCAAATTGATGCTGACAGTATTGCTTTCATTCCATGTCCTCAGATTCTTTCAGTGACACTGTCATCAAAGCTGGTGATGCGAAAGCTGACAGTGTTTCACATATTGCTAGAGATGAGTCTTTCCTCACCTAAAACTTTTTCAGTGTGTTGAGATGACTACTCTTAGAAAAGGAGTGTGCAGATTGTTGTCCCAGAACTTCTGAATGACTCACAGTTGAAGAAGATTGCTATAGCCTCATATTAGGGCCTCATATTCTAAATTCTGCAGATCTGTGAAGCTGAGACATTCAGCAAAGGCGTATGGATTGAGCCAAAAGTAAGAAGTCAATTTGGATTTATGAATAGATTTGATTTGGATTTTTGAATTGGGCTATCAAACTGAGTTGGTTTATTTCTGCCAAAATCGACATCAGAACATTGGACCAGGTAGGAACAAGCAGAACTGATTATTTGAAAGGGAACACTGATTTAACGATTTCTCAGATCACTTTTGATTCAAATCTCTGAAATGAACTTGTACACGGGTCTTATGACTATGTTTTGTGAAATTATGCAGTACATTTAGGCACCCCTAGTGAAACACTGGATTTCAAGGTACAGCTGTTTAAAGCAACTGTGGTTTCTGAAAACAGACAGGACAACAATCACAAAGGGGTTAGAAGAATCAGAGTATCTCTTCACCTGTGGATTTCTTCTCTTGACCAATTGTGGGCTTCAAAAAAATCAATCACCATTTAAGCCTTACAACCAGCTTTGCATAAAAAGCAAAAGGCACTGAATCGACTGAAAGGTATCCAGGTGGCTGCCTCTACAATATTCAGTTCTCTTATTCTGAATCTGTACATAATGCACATAAGTACTAAGTGCACATTCACTTAATGAAATTTGCAGAAAGATGGCATGTTTAACCCTGTACCAGACAGAGGCTGTGCCAGTTTGAAGATTCATCAAAACATACCATGGGTACCTAAATTTCATATGTAACTGTAGACATTTCCATTGCTTTGACTTGCAAGGATTATCTGCATCAGGCAATATATATATATATATATATATATATCTTGCAGTCACAGACTGTTCTCTGAGAATGCTGGTGCCCTTTACTGCTAGGGTTAGGGGTCTCCTTGCTGCTAGTGATGACTGTTCTCTTTATTGCTAGTGAGTCATCTCTGAGGGACAGAGGAGCAAGAGAAATCTGTCAGTGTTATTTTTAAAAAAATCTTCAGAAGGAATTTGAGAACAGGTCAGCATAGATTATTTATACAGCCTAGCAGAATCATTTTTTTCATAGTCACCTAAAATTGTCATGTCCCATGCCAGGGGTGTCAAACTCAATTTCATTGAGGGCCGCATCAGCATTGCGGTTGCCCTCGGGGGCCCACGTGGGTGTGGCCAGGGTGGGTGCGGCCTACTGGGTGGGCGTAGATGGAGGGTGTGGCCTACTGGGTGGGCATAGCCAGCTCTACATCGTTCACATCAAGGGTGCCTGTGGGGGCCTGGGCAGGAGTGGGACAGATCTGAGGGTCTCTGGCAGAGGGGGTGGGACTGGGGCAAGCGCCAAGCCATGGTCTATTTCTACATTCCTCACAAAGGGTGACACCACCCCAGCATGCACCCGGGGGCAGGGCCAACACAGCAGGGGCTGGTTCCTCGCTGTTTCTAGATGGCCTTGTGGAGCTAAGACTGAATGCGTTTCACCATAGCTGGCCACCACAAAATTATACATTGGCTCTCGGCCGGCCTGAGCCAGGGCCAAGGCAGCGGGGGCCATTCCCTCACTGTTTCCAGGATGGCTTCGTGGGCCACATGAAACCACTTTGTGGGCTGCATCCGGCCCCCGGGCCTTGTGTTTGACGTGTCTGTCCTATGCTGAGTCAGATAGCTGAGGTATATAGGGCAGCACTCTTGGTAGAGGACAGAATGGGTACCTTGACTACTCAGGCTTAAAATGAAATCTGGGATTTCTTGTGGGTGCGTTGCCATGGCTTGTGAGCTGCCCAGAATCATGTGGAAGAAGATGGGTAGTTATATGAATCTTTTAAATGAATAAATTCTGCAGATTGCTAGAGCTAGTAATGGATACATTTATCAGGCTCAACTTTCCGCCATTGTTCGTCATTCTCTTCCCAAATTCAGTTTGTCTTTTGTTTGTTTATTAAATTTATATGTTGCCCATCTCACTAAAAATCTCAAAACCCAGTTAATATTACAAGAGCAGAACCAGGAAAAGAAGCAAGAAATGCTGTAGGTCTTTCCAACTGAAACATAGAAAACTTCACTTTGCCAGGATTGTGCCCATTGTTAAATCATAATAGAGCTGCCACTTTGATATATTCAAAACTACTCTTCCTGATAGGCACCCTGTAAATTGGCATTTTCTGAGTGTCTTTACATAGCAGTTAAAGAAACAGAAAATCCATAGCTGGATAATGAAATGATAACACCTTATAGGAACTGCAGCTTTAGGCAGTGAGAAACTGTCACTGCAAAGGAGGGAGAAAAATTCATTTACTTTTGACTGAAATGCAAATTTATCATTTTTCAATCACTACAGGAACTGAAATATAATTAGCCTTTGAAATTTACGCTTCCTAGAACTTTACAAGGTAGTTTGCCAAAAGTTGTTAAAAAAATTCATAGGAGAAAAAAGCCTGCACAAAAATGCACAGACTCATGAAAATAATGTACAATCTACATTATATTCGGGGAAATTATTTTCAGAATAACTGGAAGACCTCAAATGTGAAGTCATTGCCTAGAAAGGAAGAAAAGGGGGAGGAAAAGGATTCTCTGTTAAGACTGACAGCTTCATTCCTAAATACCCAAACAATTCTTATTATTTGAAAGAGAAGTAAACTCTATGCATCATTTCTCACATTATAATAAAACTGCCCCTCCCTCCAGTGAATTCAGAGGTCAATCAGAACTACTTCAAGGTAATAACTTCACAACTCCCATAGCAATCTGTGGAAGCAATTGCCACAAGATAGCACAGAGGATGTGAGTTTAATAAGATTTAAGCATTTGGCTTTTTGTTCATGACTGCAAAAGCAGTTTGCAAGGAATTCAAATGCTTTATTTGCAAAGAACATAATAGCCTTCCTCAAACGATCCAAAGGAGTCAGGATGGCTGAGTCAAAATACAAAAGGAATTGAAAATACCTGGCTGACTTTTTGGGCCAGTTCCCCAGTATGGCTGGAGGTAAGGAGCAAGATAACTCTGATGGTGCCACTTCCTGCTATTGCAAAGGTTTGCATTTGTAGACTGATTTGGAAGGGCGAAATTGGCATCCCTTAGGACATCGCACTTTGGTGCCCTAAGCCAGTGTTTACTCAGCCTTAGCCTAAAACCTGCTCTACCCTATTCCCTTTCCTGGTTCTTCTTTCAGCAACTTTCTTGGTATTGCTGGCAACTCTCATTGCTGACAAGTCTTGGAACCCAGGGTGAAGAGACTTTTCAGTCAGTAAAAGGGATATTCCGATAGCCAAAGTTATTTGGGCCTCATCCTAACCTTTCCAGCCTATGTTATTTAATTTAATCATTTAGAAAATTTATACAGCCGCTTACTCACAGCGACTCTAGGCAGCTTACAAACAATAAAAATGCAGTATAGGTAGTCCTCGACTTACAACAGTTCATTTTGTGACTGTTCAAAGTTACAACGGCACTGAAAAAAGTGACGTAAGCTATTTTTTATACCAACAACCTTATGGTCACATGGTCAAAATTCAGATGCTTGGCAACTGGTTCATATTTATGATGGTTGCAGAGTCCTGGGGTCATGTGATCAGTTGTGACCTTCTGACAAGCAAAGTCAATTGGGAAGCCAGATTCACTGGCTAACAACTGTGTTAGTAATTTAACAACTGCAACGATTCACTTAACAACTGTGGCAAGGAAAGTTGTAAAATGGGGCAAAACTCACTTAGCAACATAAATTTTGGGCACAAGTATGGTCATATCTCCTGGACTACCTGTATAGAAAAAAATGATATAAAACAACCAATAACCACCCCTGGCAATAACATACAGACAAATAAGCCATTTGATTGACTCCGTCCCACTCTGGGTTCCCCAGGCCCGCTGGCAAAACCAAGTTTTCAGGGCCTTACAAAACTGTGTCAAAGTTTATTTCATTTGTTTGCCGCCCATCTCATTTTATTGTTAGGATTATGCCCATCTGCGTGTTCTACAAGGTAGGCCAGATTAAAAAACTAGCGCCATATAGGTCAGGACTTCTTTTATTATAGCAGCTCTAGTAACAGGAACTTGCAAGTCTGAATGTGCTTCCCACCCTCCCTCACTGTATCTTCATGTGAATGAAGGAGTTGTTTTTTTTTTATTTTAAAAATGGCCTTTAGAATTTTGTGACTTACATCACGAAGATATATGAAGCATCTTATTTAACCTGGATTTTCAGTAGTAATGATGCTAAAGCCTTGAGAAGTTCATAAACAGGATATGAAAGACCCTTGTTTGATCTTCAGTTGTTGCCCCAAAATTCAGGCACCCTGAATTCGGTGTGGATCTAATAAAACTTGACCCCTGAATTTGACAGAGACCATTTTATTTTTGCAAAGTGACTTATTTGCCCATCCAAAAATATCAATCACCAAATATTTCAGGCAAAACAAAAAGCACTTATTAAGAAGGGTCTTTTCAGGGTACAGAAACAAACGATACATACAAATGATATGCCAGAAAGCAAGTGATAAACAATAAATAAAGCATTCATTAAGGAGGGTCTTTTCAGGGCACAGAAACAAATGTTGCATACAAGTTATATGTCAGAAAGCAGGTGATCAAACAATAAAAGACATTGACTTGGACATTAGGAAACAATGACTCTTGAACGAATATCTAGATAATATTCCATAAGTTGCAAATTTTGAAGTTTATTTCCCAGCTGGGTTTATATCTTTCTTAAAACTTGCAAGTGTATTCAAGGACACACTCTACTGTTTAGTGCTGAAAAGACAAGTTCTTGCATGCCAAAAGAAATGACCTTGGTTAAGAAGAAAAAGAATATGTTTTACTGATCTTTTAACATGCTAATAATGAAGCCTAAATGAGGCAAGGGATTAAGAGTTAAATAGGCTGCTTGGCATCTTGTGAAACCTAACCTTCCTCAGATTGTGGGTTAGTAGTAGTGTTGAAAGAAAAAAATTCATCAGGGTCCAGTCCAAGCCAGGAATAAACAAAATGGAGACTGCTTTAGAAAGAAAGTTGTAGTTTATTTAAGAGCAGAACCACAAGACATGTGGCTCTGGAGCAGCTGACTAAATGTTGCTGGGTGTGGTGGGTTTTTATACCCTTTTGGGCTTTTGTGTTTGGAGTTATTCCTGTGGCATGAACTTTGACCTGAGGTTCAGTGTACCCTTTTAATATTCTGATAATGGTGGGTTAATCCTATTATGTCCCAAAGGTCATGTCCTGCTTCCCTGGGGCTATGACTGATGGCTATGTCCTGTCTTGAATGGGTTTCTGCAGGCAGTATTTGCTCACGAATGGGGCCTCAGATTTTCTGAATGGGATTATCAAATCTGCATTTCTACAGACCTGGCCTCTGCCTGGGGTTATTAAGAAAAACTGGGCCTGCTTTTCTGCCTTTAAGATCCTTTGGGGAAATATAATATTCTGCCTTTTTAAATATTCTCCAAAATATGTCTTTCTCTGGGGGAGGGGGTGCTGTCTTCCTACAGTACCATGTAACAGATATATGACTTTGTCACTTAATCACCAATCGGTGTTTGATTTTTGCCTTTTAGTTGTTATTAGCTATGTTCACTACTGGATGCAAATAGAATAATAGAATGTAAAGTGAATAAATATATAAAATGATATGTAATTGGATTTAATTAATGTAATTGTGTCAGCAGGCTTGGGGTCCCATAAAATAAGGAGCCTACAAAATGGCTATATTGTATATGAGACTTGAACATACTCTCTCATGATTTCAATTTATATTCATGTTTTATTTTTAAGGCTGCTTTTCATTGTTTTGTTTCAGTTGTGAGCTGTCCAGAGTCACATCCATGAGATAGTCGGCTATATAAATTTGATGAATGAATACATTATTTTAATTAATCATTAATAAATAAATAATAAATAGATATTGTTAACATTATCTTTCCATTTTAAATGCTCCATAATGTCTCCTTTCTAATCATATTAAAAAAAACTGGTAATTTTTTTAACAACTTTGGAAGTCTCAAGAAGACCACATGCAGTGCTGGTCTCAAGATGAGCCTTTCTATTTCCAGGGGTGGCATCCATCTTTATACTTTATAGACAACCCTGTCAGAGAATTGTACAGCCAGTGTCCAAATGAAGTCAGAGATGCTGACACAAACTTGTAGTTTTGTATAAATAAATATATTTTACATCTCTATATACAGCAAACTAGATAGTCAGGCGAACAGGAGCCTCATAAGGTAAATCACAGAGCGCATAGGACACACAGAAGAAAAATCGGAAAAAAGAGAACCACCCCCCACACACCCATAGCAACCAATCACAGCACAGATTGCCTCATGCAGGAGCCAGCATTCTCCAACCAATCAAGCACAACTGTGTATTCTGACTCACTGTACAACCCCAGCTACTAAATTTAAATACCTTAACAACATCTTTGATAAGACTAGAGAGAGATAGTGACTATGGCCACAGTGACCATATGTTGTTTATTATAACTGTGCTTTATTTCAGAAAGCTATCCTTTAGATTTATTTATTTCATTATTTATTTGCTTAGATTTGCTCTTGAATTTTCCCTTGTAAAGCAAAAGATAAACATTTTTCCCTTATGAGTCTCGTTCAGATTTGCCCTCTTTCATATTTGTCTTTTATTTTTCTCCAAGAAAATATGTTCACCGTAACTATGGCACACACAACAAATATGAGATAAAAAAAGGAAGGCTTTCTTAATTTTTTTTCTTTTACTTTTTATGACCCAAGACTAGTTTTCCACTAAATTTGTAATACAGATTATACAGTTCTTTCTTTTCTATTTCGTATGATGTCAAAGTAACCAATTTTGAGAATGATTTGTGATTTGTTTATATGGGAAAGCTACAGGACTTGAAACCTTTCCAGCTAGCTTCAAGTCGGAAATCAGTGGGGGTGTTTTGGATGCACTCAGGCCTGCTGGTTGATAAATTTTTGTGAGTAGGTGTTTTAACTAGAAGAACCGATAGTAGAGAACATTGCCTAGTTTCAGCTTTGTCAGTCATTTCTTAACCAAAGAATAAAAATGTGCTCTTTTCTTGTTCTAGCTTCAGTTGCCTCAGGAAATTTTCTATCCCATTTGTTTTGCTCCAGTGAGATATCTCTTGGGCCTGCTTTGCTCTTCATAAATATATCAAATTTGTGTAGCAGTCTGGAAGGTTTCATGAAAGAGCTACGTGCTGGTCCTTATGATTTGTTTGCTTCTACTTTGTTCTCATCTACCAGGAAAAGGTACACTTTTCCTCCTCAAACTAGCCAGAAGCCAGAAATCATAACAAAAAGGACTAATCTTGCTCTGGAATCCTGGACTGCAATGGGATCAAGTAAAAATAATGAGATAGTGTGTTTTTCTTTGGCTTAAAAAAAGCCATGGTGGAGAGGCAGCATATAAACCATGTACAGTACATCCACATGCAGCACATAGTGCACATGAAAAATAAAACATTGCTATTTTTTAAAAAATAAATGTCATTAGTTTGAAAGTCAGTGAAGAAGCCAAAATTCTCTGTCTTTATAAAGTTGTCAACCTTGCAAGGTACAAGTCTGAAAATACATCTCTT
Source organism: Bothrops alternatus (assembly GCA_034064705.1). Lineage (NCBI taxonomy): Eukaryota > Metazoa > Chordata > Lepidosauria > Squamata > Viperidae > Bothrops > Bothrops alternatus. Next base: position 8,314,570 of record JARGCV010000033.1, read on the forward strand.
CCTTCTAGCTTTTTCAGTCCAAGAAACTAGGGTCTCTTCTGAGAAATTTGCTACATGTAGATTCCTTCTGTGGGCTAAGCTGCTGCTTGTCTGACTGTTTTCTAGTCTGGGGATCTTCCTCCAATCTCCCAAAGTCATACCCACATACCACTGCCCATTGTAGCCTGCAGATGTGTCAGTTGCATAACACAGAAATTTCCCTCAGCTTCCCTCACTTTCTATGATGCCTTCCATAGTATCTAGTGTTTGCCTTCCTATTGGTTGGATCCACACCACCAACAATATCCCTGGTTCCATTGCCTTTCCTGTATGATGTTATTTGATGGAATGAGTAAATGATCTGAAAGCTGATTGGTTTGTGATGTTGTTAGTCAAATTGGAAATAGGCAAAGCAGGGTCAGTTATACAAAGGGGAGGATTGGAGAGCTACCTTTTGTTGAGAACAACAGTGTAGTAAAAATATTTTTTCAAAATAATTTTAAAGCAGAAAGGTGAAAAAGAATATATTTTGTCTATGAGTTTGGAGCACAAATAGATAGTGCCCTCATTCAAATCTAAATGTTTGGCTGAGACAGGAACAAACTCAATAACCATGCTTGTTGTGCCAAAGTTCATGGAGAACTTTCCCCATGAAAAAGTAGGAGAGTGTATAGAATTATGTACGTATCAGTGGCTAAGAAAGTCTCAAGATGTGCAAATCCATAGAAACAAAAATCTTTTTTTATTATTATTTTGAGAAGGATTGTCTGGTATGTTGCTTGAAAATCCATCCCCTCAAAAGAGAAGGTATATTAATCTTGAGTGCAAGACTTCTTCAAACTCAGAAGAAATCAAAGTTCTTGATGACAATGTTATATTGGCTGTTAAAATGAATAATTTGATGTTTTCCGCTCAGGAAATTAATGACCTTGTAAAAAGGTAGGTATATATAATCAGAAAACTAGAGAAGTAAGAATGAATTTTTTGAAATTATTAACAACTAATTAAAAATGGAGAAAATAGGATTGAGACTGTTTCATACTCAAGCTATGGACAAAAACACAAATCCATCAATAATTAGATGTTTGAGTCTATATTTAGACAGAATAACAGAATAACAGAATTGGAAGAGACGTTGGAGGTCTTCTAGTCCAACTCTTTGCTCAAGCAGGAAACCCTATACCATTTCAGACAAATGGTTATCCAATCTCTTCTTTAAAACCTATGTGTTGGAGCATTCACCACTTCTGGAGGCAGGTTGTTCCACTGATTAATTGTTCTAACTGTCAGAAAATGTCTCCTTAGTTCTAGGTTGATTCTCTCCTTCATTGATTTCCAACCATTGCTTCTTGTCCTGCCTTCAGGTGCTTTGAAGAATAGGTTGACTCCCTGTTCTGTAGACCTACAGAACATATTTTACAGATGCTTTGGTAATTTCATATTTGGTAGAATATTGCAATTGCAAGGTTATGATGCTTCTGCAATCAATGACTTTTATAATAAATACAAGCTGGGCCAAATGAAAATAGAGAGAGCAGCACAGAACAAACCATGAATACCTGGAGATTTCAAACAATTATTCAATTGTCTTCTGAAATATTTTGAGCAATGTAAAGATAACTGTCCATTTTCTAATTCTGCAACCCAAAAGCCAGTGATAGCAAATAAGGGGTTTCATTATCCCTGGTGTTTCAAAATGTGACCTGATAACTCTGGAATGATTTCATTTTCCATACAGTAAATTGAAGAAACTGAACAAGAAGACAATAACTTTTAATGAATCTTTTTCCTGGAGTCATCAATTTAAAGGCCTTATAGATATAGGCCCTCAAGAAATAATTAAATGGATACTAATTCTATAATTATGATAAAAAAAAATATCCTGTGTGGCCATTTGGCTGATAGATTTTCAGACAATGAAGTCTAGAAATGGTCTGATTTTGAGTGTGCACATTAGCATTGTATGACTTCAGTTTTAAGCATTAATACTTAATTACATTAATTATGAATACATTATTAAAAATTAATACATTTTATATTTATTATGTAACACAGCAATTATTAATATATTGATTATTAAATATTAAAATTTAATAAATATTAATATTTGATCAAATAAAAAACTCCCTTTTTACAACTCTGCAATCCCTTAATTCAGGGGAGAGTTGGGGCAACTGGATGGAGCTGAGCGTTTACTGGCCAGATGCCCTTCCTGACGCCACACGGATTTCACAGCAGATATTTTTTCTTTGTGTCCTAGGAGAGAAATATCTGCTGCTACCTAGGATTGAACTCTCAACCTTCTGAGTGGGAGGCGAGTGTCTTTACCACTAGGCCACCATGGTGCTCTAATATTTAAGAAAATGTTAATTAATAAATCTTAAAAAATTAAGGAATTAAGCAGAGCAGTGTACTGTGTTCAATATACAAAGATTTTTTAAAACTGAAAATATTGTTATTGTTAATCAGTACAACAATGTCTTAAAGTTTGCAGTTGCTTACAAAAAACAAAAGCAAAGTGGCATACAGTAATCTGTATGTAGTGAGATGTGTACATTGGAACAGTTTCGGTAGTAAAGTTATTCCTTAGCAAATTGAAGGAGGAGCATTCCTGGTATCCAATGCAGACTGTGAGCCTACCTTCTTTATGAAGGATGTATTTGGACAATGTTTATTCTATGTGTTTGAATGCCCAAGATCATATAAGTAACAATATATTTTTGCTTCTCTAATCACTGATGCATTAGGATCAGGTTTACTACACAGACTGCATTATGGGCTACAGTACATACAATGCATACAGTACATACAAGATACAATGTTGTATCTTCATTTATTAACATATAAACATATTTTTATCACAAGGTAAGAAAATGGTTTTCAAAGTACAGTATATACCGGTACATTATTTTGATGACACCCTCCCCAAATATTGTTGCACACCTAGTCTACCAAATGTTAGTAGGGACATTGAGAGAGCAATTCACTGATTAAAACACTTGACATTTTTAAGAAGAGACTGGACAGCCATTTGTCCGAAATGGTATAGGGTTTCCTGCCTGAGCAGGGGGCTGGACTAGATGACCTCTAAGGTCCCTTCTAACTTTACTACTACTACTACTACTATTATTATTATTATTATTATTGAGAGAGCAATTCACTAAATATGATTACCAATCCTAGTAGTCATACTGATACATCTTCTCCATTACAAAGTGTCTTCAACCTTGTGTTTCAGATTTTCCAGTGGTGCACGCAATCTTTTCCAACACCAAATTCAAAACTATTGGTATTATTCCTATCCTAATTTCAGCCTTTCCGTTTCATAGAATGTTACAGGGAATATTATGACTTGCACAATTCTGATGAGAGAGAGAGAGAGAGAATATGAGACAGATTCAAAACATGTAGTTTTCCCATGATGGCTAATCACCTTGATGTTTTTGTGTTAGATTGTTTTATACAGTGCTTTTTTTCTTAAAAAAAAAAAAAGGTGCCGGAACTCACAGACATCATACAACCCGCCTTGCCTACCCTACAAGGTTCCATCCAAAAAAGGTGCCGGAACTCTGTTCTGGGCGTTCTGTGAGGGAAAGAAGCCCTGGTTTTATATGTCCTTGGAAAAATGAAAGATTTCATGCCAGGTTTTTATTGGATTAACTTTGTGTGACACAGATCCCAACAAGTTTTCCTCTTTCAAAAGACGAAACCTCCAGTTTTTAGAATGGGTGATTTAGAGAAAAGAGTTGGCAAGATGGAAGATGTCTCCAACGCTGTCCTTCATTGCATTAAGTACTGCATCACGGACAAGAAAGAAACATGAGGCCTCTTCTCCCTCCTATAAGGCAAAATATATGCTTCTCAGAGCAAATCCATTACAGTATGGTGGAAAAAAGACTTGGATGAACCCCTGCTACATCCCTGTCTCAATAAAATCCTCTCTCCTGAAGTTGTTTTTCCTTTTGTAATAATAGTTTTACAATTTATCTATTGCATACATTTACATGTACTTAATATTCAAGCATTAAGACACAGCATGCCAATTGTATACACACACAAAAGAAAGATTCCATTTCCCGATTATTTTAAATCTCTTTTGACAATGTAGTATTACTAGCCATATCTACAGATTTGTTCCTTTTTATTAAAACACTGAAATTTCTATTCTAATGTTGACTGAGGAAAGTATCAACGACAGATAAATAATCTTATTAACTTTTGCAACATTATCTAGTTCCAAATATCTTCGGGACTAATACATGTGCAAGGAAAGTTCCTGCTCTTAACTAAATAATCAAAGGAAATGTACAAAATGTTAGCTTAGGGTAGCCTCCATCTAAGCAGAGTTTAAACTGGCATATACAGCTTATGATCCTGTAAATGCTGAGGTTGAGCTAGTTTGCATCAGCTGACATGCACGATACAGACCAATTCAGTAAAAGGTCTCAGTTATGTTTTCTTGAATACTTTGTTATATTTAATTTTCAAAAATAGATGTGGAATGTCCAATCCCTTTCTCACATAGGCAGGAAAGACGTCATTTCAAAATAAAATATTAACAGCATACAGCCAGTCCTCAGCTTACAGCCATTCATTTAGTGACTGAAGTTACAATTGCACTGAAAAAAGAGACTTTTTCACACTTACGGCCCTCCACCATCCCTGTTATCAAGTGAACATACTTTGGATGCTTGGCAACTGACTCATATTTATGACGATGTCATGTGACCCCCTTTCTGATAAGTAAAGTCAACAGGGAAGCCAGATCCACTTAACTTTGTTACTATCTTAACTGCAGTGATTCACTTAACAAGTGTGGCAAGACAAGTTGTAAAATGGGTCAAAGCTCACTTAACAAATGTCTCGCTTAGCAATCTAAATTTTGGGCTCAATTGTGGGCATACGTCGAGAACTGTATTAAACAATAGCTTTTTTTTTTCTTTGAAATTTGCCATCCTTGTTCATTCATTTTTTTTCAATATAAATTCAAAGGATGTTATTTACAACTTGTTGCTGGATGGTATTTTTAATTTTCTCTTCTATATTTATTGGAACTATCTATGGCGATTTGAACAGCAAAGCATAGGTTAAAATGCAATTCCAGCACCAACCTGTCCAAGGTAAGAGGAAAATCAGGGGCTTTGTGCTTTTAATTGAAGTTTTTTCTGGTTTTGGGCTCTGCTAATTTTGACGTTCTTTGTGGATCACAAGTGGAAAATCAGTGTTGAATAGTCTCTTAATTGCCACTAAACTGTGTCTTGTAATTGCCCAGTATCTGTGGAGGGAATAAATCTTAAATTACTTATTTCCTTTACAATTTTTATTTACAAATGTTTCTGTCTTGTAGTACAAGCAAGGTGAGTATTGAATCAAATTCTGCTTGAACATGAATGGTTGTTAAAGAGGTAATATGTAGGACATATTTATGATTAGCAGACATGAATAACAGTGTCATAGAGTGAGTAAATGGCATCAAAAGGTAGATAGAGAAATAATATCATTTTGTCATATTTGAGTCAGGTGTTATTTGGAGTAAATGTTTACCACTTTTGTACATGATTATTCTATTGAGGACTGAGGAGCGAGACAATATAGGCCTTGAGACCAAATCCTGTGGGCAATCTAATATATTAGCCTATGAAAAAAGGTGATGAATGAAACTGAATGTTAAATAGAGACAGACTAGCTATCCGTTAGGAGCACTTTGGTTGACGATTATTTAAGATATTTTAAGATAGAAAAATGTGGGTTAGACAGCATCACCAGATGGATCCGTAGCTGGCTGACCGGCCGTATTCAGCATGTGGTCCTCAATGGAACCACATCTACATGGAGGAAAGTGTGTAGTGGGGTGCCCCACGGCTCTGTTCTGGGCCCAGTGCTCTTCAACATCTTAATGTTTTGGACGAGGGGATAGTTGGGGAACTCATCAAATTTGCAGATGACACCAAGCTGGCAGGAATAGCCAACACTCCAGAAGATAGGCTTAAGATACAGAAGGATCTTGGCAGACTTGAACATTGGGCGCTATCTAACAAAATGATTTTCAATGGTGAAAAAAGTAAGGTTCTACATGTAGGCAAGAAAAACCAAATGTACAGATATAGTATAGGGGGTACCTTGCTCAATAGTAGTAACTGTGAGGGATCTCAGAGTCCTAGTGGACAATCACTTAAATATGAGCCAGCAGTGTGCTGCAGCTGCCAAAAAAGCCAACACAGTGCTAGGCTGCATTAACAGAGGGATAGAATCAAGATCACGTGAAGTATTAATACCACTTTATAATGCCTTGGTAAGGCCACACGTGGAATACTGCATCCACTTTTGGTCACCACGATGTAAAAAAGATGTTGATACTCTAGAACAGTGATGGCGAACCTTTTAGAGACTGAGTGCCCAAACTGCAACCCAAAACCCATTTATGCAGCATCGGGTGCCAGGTGGGTGTGGCCATTGGCTGGATGTGGCCCATTGGATGGGCATGGCTGCAGTGGTAATGGCACATTGGGTGGGACTAAAAAGTTCAATCAATCAATTCCAACTTTGCAAGATCTTTTTTTCCCGCAAGAAGTTGAAATTGACTGATTGATTGAACCTTTTTATTTTTTGCACACGGTGGTGGAGGCCTAAAGTGAAAAGGATTTATAAAACCCAGCTAAAGGCCTAGGATTGGGGCGACGGCGTGAGTGCCCACAGAGAGGGCTTTGAGTGCCGCCTCTGGCACCTGTGCCATAGGTTCGCCACCACTGCTCTAGAAAGGGTAAAGAGAAGAGTAACGAAGATGATTAAGGGACTGGAGGCTAAAACATAAAGAACAGTTGCTGGAATTGGGTATGTCTAGTTTAATGAAGAGAAGGATGAGGGGGGACATGATAGCAGTGTTCCAATAACTCAGGGGCTGCCACAAAGAAGAGGGAGTCAAGCTATTTTCCAAAGCACCTGAAGGCAGGACAAGAAGCAAGGGATGGAAACTAATCAAGGAGAGAAGCAACCTAGAACTAAGGAGAAACTTCCTGACAGTTAGAAGAATTAACCAGTGGAACAACCTGCCTCCAGAAGCGGTGAATGCTCCAACACTGGAAGTTTTTAAGAAGCGACTGGACAGCCATTTGTCCGAAATAGTATAGGGTTACCTGCCTGAGCAGGGGGTTGGGCTTGATGACCTTCAAGGTCCCTTCCAACTTTATTATTATTATTATTATTATTATTATTATTATTATTATTATTATTTAGTAAATGTGGTACAAAGACTGGTTCATACAAGAGATGTATAAAACCAAGCTGCATTCTGGCTTAGCATGATACACAAATCCCATTTTATGCTTCTACAGTTTTATATTTGTAGAATATAATCCATGCTTCAGTAAACTGTGGAGAAAGTGAATTTCACCATATGAAAATTACAGTTTTATTTGATGGAGTAGAATATATATTTTGACAGATTTGATGCCTAAAACAGTATGCTGAGGAGATGTAGTAACACTAGGTTAGTGGTATTTCAATATAAATAAAATACTTCAGACTTTTTTTACATGAATCTTATTCTGTTGTTCTTTTCTTTGCTAGAATGTAAAGATTATAAGGGGTTTTGCAAATGGTCTAGTTCAGTGTTTCTTTAAAAGTGATTCTGGGAATCCCCAAGACCTTTTTTTAGGGGACTGAAAAAAATCAAGATTATTTGCCAGGCTACACTAAAAATAATATAATATAAATAAATATAAATAATAATTCTAAATAATACAATATTAAATACTGTTTTAATATTAATATTACATTAATATTTAATATTAATGTTAAAATCCCATCAAACACTCATGAGAGGCTCAATCATGAGAGACTTAATAAGAGGTACCTGGCTCAACAATGGTAACTGCGAGAGGGATCTCGGAGTCCTAGTGGACAATTGCTTAAATATGAGTCAGCAGTGTGCTGCAGCTGCCAAAAAAAAAACAACAAGTGCAATTCTAGGCTGCATTAACAGAGGCATAGAATCAAGAAGTGTTAATACAGTTCATAATGCCTTAATAAGAGCGCACTTGGAATATTGCATCCAATTTTGTAAAAAAGATGTCGAGACTCTAGAAAGATTGCAGAGAAGAGCAACAAAGATGATTAGGGGACTGGAGGCTAAAACATACAAAGAACTGTTGCAGGAATGAGGTATGTCTAATTTAATGAAAAGAAGGACGGGGGTGGCATGACAGCCATGTTCTAATATTTGAAAGGCTGCCACAAGGAAGAGGGATCAATCTATTCTCCAAAGCATCTGAAGGCAAGACAAGAAACAATGGATGGAAACTAAACAAGGAAAGAACCAACCTAGAACTAAGAAAAAATGTCCTGGTAGTTAGAACAATTAATCAATAGAATGAGCTGCCTCCAAAAATTGTGAGTACTCCCACACTGGAGATTTCTAAGAATAGATTGGACAATGATTTGTCTGAAATGGTATAGGGTTTCCTGCCTGAGTAAGGGGTTGGACTAGAAGACCTCCAAGGTCCCTTCCAACTCTGATATTCTGAGGCAGTCACAGCAGTGAATGCATACATTTTAATTTTAAATACGGTATATATTGATAAATATAAGTCCAGAAACAAAAGCTCTTTTGAGCATCTCTATAATTTTTAAAAGTGGGAAGGGGTCCTGAGAGAAAAAAAAGTCTAAGAAACATTGATCTAGTGTATTCCCCAGTGCATGGATCCATTAATGGAAGTACTTTATGTTATGTAATTTAAACCAATGGAACAATTCTGTTTTGCCTTCTACACAAGAGTGCTTCAGATTCTTATTAGCTATCACGTCTCTTCCTCGTCTTCACTTCTCCAGGTTAAACGTACTTAGTGCTTCCATTTGTTCCTTATATTTTTCCTTTCAAGCCTCTTATCATTTTGAGTGCCCTCCTTTGGGTATTCCATTTTGTCAATATCCTTCCTAAAATATAGAGCCCCCAAATAGCACAATCTGATCAGGGCAGAATAGAGAGGAAAAATGTGACTTTAAACAACACCTTTGCTTCTGCTTCTACTTTTGTTTTCTTTACAACTCTCTACCCTGCTGACTCATGTTCAGCTTCCAATGTATAAAAACATTCTGGTCTTTGTTTGCATATATTGTGTTTCCCTGAAAATAAAACCCGGTCTTATTTTTTTTTCCCTCCAAAAGAGACACCTGGTCTTATTTTCGGGGGATGTCTTTTCTACTCACCTCGTGGTGGTAGCATCAACAGCCACACCCAGCTTGTGGCCTGTATTTTGCCATCAGAGGCCTTTCTGGAAAGGCTTCTGCAGCTGAGAATCGAGCTATGGATTGCATCCATAGCTCGGTTCTCATCTGCAGAAGCCAGAAGGCCTCTGACAGCGAAATGCAGTCTGGAGCTCCATTCTCAGCTGCAGAATGAAGCTGCTCCTTCGGCCGCAGAAGAAGTGGGCCAGTGAGGTGAGGCAAGTGTCAATGCGTGGGAGGCCTGGCTGCAATAGGAAGCTCCCCTCCCCTCCCCTAGCATGATTTTTAGGCGTGAGCTTCACCTCAAAACTAAGGCTTATTTTTAGAGTAGGGCTTATATTAGCCCCACCCCCCAAAATCAAGCTGGGGCTTATTTTTGGGGGTAGGTCTTACTTTTGAGAAAACATGGTATATGGTTGCCCAGTATGATCCCCTCAACTGATATCCACATATTAGAGTTTCCTATCCAAATGAATTGGGCACTGATATTTGTTGAAATTGATTTTGTTGATTCTAGCTTGTCAAAATAAAAACAGAAGAATTTCTGAAGCAGATAGTGGGTTGACAATAGCAGGGAAACTGATATATCCCTTTAAAATTGCCCAAAATTATCGTGATTATGCTTTGATTCTGAAGAACTAGAATTAACCCACATCAATTGGGGTACTCTCAGTGTCATATGTACATTTGATATGTATTTTCCAATGCCTAATCCAAGTCATTTGTAAATAATTCTTTTTCCAGGCCTGCCCATTTATCTGCATTTATCTGATGGTATCATTGTCTAGACCAGATTTCACCATCTTCCCTACTACAATCTCATAAGAGACTTTATTGATTGCTTTGGTGAAATCTAAGTAGATTAAATCCACTGTGTTCTGATGGTCAGCTAAATTAAAAATAGAGATTGGATTGTTTTTGATTTTCTTTATAAAGCCATGGTGATTCTTGCCAAGCATTTAAGTTTTTTTAAAGTGCTCAACTGTTCAATGATCTGTTTCAAGGCTTCACCTAGTATCAATGTAAGCCTGAGCAATCTATTGCTACCTGGGTTCCTGCCCCTCCCTTTTTAAAAAACAAAATTTGCTCTTTTCCTACCCTTTGGCACTATGCCCACTCACCATGAATTCTCAATGATCTCAGAAAGTGGTTCTGAGACAGGATTGATTCGCTCCTTGAAGATTTTTTTAGAAAAAACTGATTTGGTCAAGTAAGTTCCTTAATATTTCCTGAATCTTTTTGGGAGAAGGAACCATCAGACTCCCTATAAAGCAGATAGTTTTGGAAGTACTTTGGAAGGTCCAAAGTCATATAGAGCAACAGTTCTCAACCTTTTTCAGGGTGCGACCCCGACCTGCACCGCGCATGCGCGGTGCATCGACCTGCATTGCGCATGCATAGCGCGACGACCTGCATCGCGCATGCGCGGCGTGGCGACCTGCATCGCGCATGCGCGGTACGACGACCTGCACCGCGCATGCGCGATGCTGCGCCATGCATGCACGATGCTGCCCCCTGTGCCGGCCGAGGCATAGGCCACCGCCCATTCGGGGCAGCGGCAGGCAGGCCCAGGTGCTCAGGTGCTCCTGGGCAGCCGCGGCGGCGACGGTGCAGGGCGACCATGGGCTGAGCCACCAGCTGGCCCAGCCCAAGGGAGGTAAGCCACACGCCGGGCCCCATGTGTGCCAAAAACCCTCCCTGCACCCGCCACTGCCCCGCTAGCCTTGCCTTCGCTGCCGCCCGTTTGGGGTGGTGGCAGGCAGGCCCAGGCGCTCCTGGGTGGCCGCGGCAGCGACGGTACAGGGCGACCACTGGCTGGGCCACCAGCTGGCCCAGCCCAAGGGAGGTAAGCCACCTGCCGGGCCCCACGCGCATCAAAAACCTTCCCTGCACCTGCCACTGCCCGCTAGCCTTGCCTTCGCTGCCGCCCGTTTGGGGCGGTGGCAGGCAGGCCCAGGCGCTCCTGGGTGGCCACAGCAGCGATGGCGCAGGGCGACCACGGGCTGGGCCACCAGCTGACCCAGCCCAAGGGAGGTAAGTCACCCGCCGGGCCCCATGCGCGCCAAAAACCCTCCCTGCTCCCCCGGCCTCCCACCTCCCTCCCCTGGCCCTCTTTTACTTACAGTTTTAGTAGCTCTCAGCAGGGAGGGGTGAAAACTTCTGGAGAGCTCACCTTCGCTGCAGACAACTTGCAGCACCATTTGCAGACTGGGACTTTTGGCGGGCTCAGCAGGGCGGAGACAGTCTGGACAATTCCTATTGGCTTTTGAAAGCCAATAGAATTAGATTCTATTCAAGAGAGTCTATTCTATTGGCTTTCAAATGCCAATAGAATAAGAGGGAGTAGCACAGCTAAGGAAAAGGGGGGAAAATGGCGTAGCACAGCTAAGGAAAAGGGGGGAAAATGGCGGACTGCGTTGTTTGGCGACCCCCATGAAATGGTCGTTCGACCCCAAATGGGGTCACGACCCACAGGTTGAGAACCGCTGATATAGAGCTTTATAGTTCAAACCCAGCACTTTGAATTTTATTTGGAAACCTACTGGAAATCAGTGCAGAGTGTCTAAGGAGAATGATTGAGAATACTTCGCCAGGTACAGAAAGAAGCATGATACCTTACCAGTTATTGCAGTCACTGAGATTCCCTTTCTTGAGAAGTTTAATAATACTCCCTTCTGCCAATCCTCTGGAATGCATTGGGTGTACCAACACATGTTTAACAAATGGGTCATCTCTATTACTAGATCATCTCCACTAGCTTTCAAGAGTTCCACCAGGATCTGATCTATGCCAGCGGCTTTATTATTCTTCAACACACTAATTGCATGTCAAATTTCATAGGTTGCAATCATGCCCAGTTCAATGTTTAGTAATGTAATGGAATTGGGATTATTAAAATCATAAGTCATATCAATATTAAGGGTTGGCTAATTCAAGGTTTCTTTGAAACTCATCTTGCCTCTTGTTCTTCCTCTGTGAGCAAAAGTTTCCCAAAAGTCCTGGATGGATTTGCCATAATCTAACCAGGAAGTGACAAAGACATGAGTCACTGTTGCTCACTTCTCCTTTTCCCAAAAGGCCCACTAGCCAAAGCTGAGAAAGGCCCCTAAGCCACAATATTCCATGCAGGTAGTTGAAATCTTCAATCTTGACTGCACCCAGATCCCTTGATTTCAATATATATGCACGTTATACAAACATAGTGCAGTCTTCTTCTCCATTTGTCTGCCCTGCTGTTTTTGAATAAGCTTTACACTTCAGTCCTTGTAATAAATTTTGTCTCACCAGAATTTGTAATATCTGTAATATATATTCACCTTCTTGCATTAAGATCTCTAGTCCCCAAATTTGCATCTAGAGGGATACATTAGGCCACATTATTTGATCTATTCCTATCCGTATTTATATTCATATGGTCATTTACATGGTCATTACTGGATATCAATAATATCAAAGTATTGAAACATTCCCAAAGGCATTCAGGTGCATAGCCAGGTGTTTGCTTCTAGTGTTCTTTCTTTTCTTGGGCCATGTCCTTTAACAAGAAGGAGTGAAGAAAACAGGCTTGCAGGTTACAGTCCACATAAAAAGCTCAAATTTACCATCAAGATTAGTGCAAGAGAAATTCCGATCAATGGAGGGATCAATAACACAATAGCAAGAAGCTATTGTAAGCACAAATGGATTTAGCAACTTGTTTAAAGGGCTTTGTGGGACTGTATATTAGAGAAGTATTGATACTTTGGGTCCAAGTGTAAGACAGGCATCAAAAGCCAATGTGAAATATCCAATTTTGTATAAGAAGGAAGTTGATTGACAGTGGAAACAGAAATTATCTTGGTCAATAATATTAATAAAAAAAGCTAAGGAACATTGCAAGTTTTGGCTAGTTTCACACATCACAAGGACAATTTTGTGATAGCCAACTTAACAAAGTCTAAAGCAAATATACTACTTAGCATGGTTTGAACCCAGTACATTCCAAAAGTAATGATAACATTGATACATCTCACAGGCTTGATTTTATTATTACATTAAGGTGTAATGCAGTGTGTTGAAAATTAGAAATAGAGCTATTGCAGCTACCCCCTTCTGATCATTTCAAAGTGTGAAGTGATGCTATATTTTAATCTCAGGTGTTTTACATTTAAATGTCAATATTGTTCTCTTTATTTCTCCTTCTGTTTTAGGTGTCATCTCCGTTAAACGGAGAAAGCAGCAGCAGCAGGCAGGCAGAGAGCTGGAAGACCTCAGAGAGCTGGAAGACCTCAGAGATGCTTGTAAACAAATGCTACAGGCATTTTTGAACCAGGAGTCTCAAGTTACAACACTCCAGCTGAACTGGCTGGAATGATGGATTATTTTTCCTGCTAGAGAGTAAAGGAAACAAAGGAAGTGAAGGAGACGAAGGAAATGCAGGCAGAAACGAGGCTGTAGGGCCGGACTGCGTGTAAGGTTGGGAAGAAATCCTTACAAGCCTGCATTCCAAGTCTTTTTGTTTCTAATGTTTGATCTCTTCCTAATAAGATTGAGGAGTTGGAACTTATCATCTCCTTGCAGAAAAATATTCGGGACTGCTGTGTCATGGTCTTTACTGAGATGTGGCTTGACCCTACTACTATTCCAGGAGAGGCTACTGAATTATCAGGATGCTTAGTGTATTGAGCAGATAGAACTATGGTCTCTGGGAAGAACAGGAGGAGGGGGACTTTGTGTTTACATAAATAATAACTGGAGCACAAATGTTGAAATGGTTGACACTCACTGTTTTCCTGATTTGGAGTTTTTTTGCAGTGAAGTGTGGCCCCTTTTGTCTGCCTCGTGAGTTTAACATTGTGATAATAACTGTAGTATATATACCTCCTGATGCTAACATAACCGTGGCCATGAGTTATCTGTTAACTACTATTTACAAACAGCAACAGGCCTATCCGGATGGAGTGTTGGTGGTTGCAGGTGATTTCAATCAAGCCAATTTTGGGACGTTGGGTTCAACAGCTACTGTTTTTACAACTACTCCTTCTGTGGGTTTTGGTTCTGGACTTTTTAGCTCAAAGCCTACCACAGGTTCTATCTTAGGAGGGACTAATACAGGAACAGCTACAACTATTGTGGCAGGATTAACATTTGGCACGCCTGTTTCTACTACTACTTCCACCACGGGCCTTAGTTTGGGTTTCAGTAAACCTGCTGGATTAGCCACCCCATTTGTTCCAGCTTTTACTCCAGCTTTTTACCCATACTTCTTCTGGACTTCCATTATTCGGACTTTGGGAGTCCGAAGGGGAAGAGAACAGCTGAGCCGCCGAGCAGCCATTGCCCTAACCAGACGCCCCAGACGCTGAGCAGCCATTGCCCGAACCAGCCGCCCCAGATGCCAAGCAGCCGAGCCGAACTTTGGGAGTCCGAAGGGGAAGAGAACAGCTGAGCCGCCGACACTCAAGAGCTTTACTACAGTGGAAGAGACGATGTTTTGGGACATGGCTGTGGAGTTCTTGAGAGCAACTGTTTGTTACTATGTTTTTTTGAGTTGTTTTTTAATTATTGCTTGTTCAAATTTTAAATATTTAAACCTGTTTAATATTATTTTAATTGATTCGTTAGATGTTATGAATGATGTGGGGGGGATTGACTGTTGTGGAATGAATCGGGTTGAATGGATGGTTACCGGTAGCTTATTGTTTTAATCTGTTTAGTTTAAAGGGCGGTCTTTGTGGGAGGGATAAATTGGGGGTATGGATGGAGTTGTGGTTGAATAGAATGAATGGGATGAACTGGCTAGCCTGCCTGGCGCGGCAGAGGCGGAGGGGGGGGACACTGGCTCTGGGGTGATAGAGGGCCAAAGTATACCGGTCTTGCTGGGGAGAGGCAGATATGGCGGGAGCCATAGGGTAGGCTATTCCCGGGGAACAAGAGCTCGCTGTCTAAAAGCGATCCCTTGCTCCGACCCTGTTAGTTCAGCCCCAAGTACTGGTGATGGGCGAAATCCGGACCCTGAGCTCAGGCTGTTGCTGCTCAATGCCAGGTCAGTTGTAAATAAAGCTCCCCTCATCCATGATCTTCTCCTGGATGAGGAGGCCGACCTCGCATGTGTGACCGAGACCTGGCTGGGCCCGGAGGGAGGAGTTCCTCTCTCTGAGATGTGCCCAGCCAGGTTTCAGGTATGGCATCAGCCACGACCCCAGGGAAGGGGGGGAGGAATGGCTATTATAGCCAAGAAGACCTTTAGCCTACGCAGGCTCGCTGTTTCTGAGATTGCGGGTTGTGAGTTGCTCCTTGTGAAGTTGGACCTAGGGGTTCAGGTGGGCTTGCTGCTCGCGTACCTGCCTCCCAGCTGCGTGTCAACAGCCCTGCCTGCGCTACTTGAGGAGGTTGCTGGGCTGGCGGTTGAGTTCCCCAGGCTTATTGTCTTGGGGGACTTAAATCTTCCGTCACTCGGCGAATCCTCTGGGTTGGCGCAGGAGTTCATGGCCACCATGGCAACCATGAACCTGACTCAAGTAGTTCAGGGACCGACTCACGAGAGGGGACACACTCCTGACATGGTATTCCTCTCAGAACAGTTGAGTAATGATCTGAATTTAAGGGGCTTAGATATCTTGCCTATGTCATGGTCAGACCATTTTCTGCTATGGCTTGTTTTCAAGGCTCCAATCCTCCCCTGCAGGGAGGCGGAACTGATTAGGTGGTTCCGCCCCAGACGTCTGATGGACCCAGAGAGTTTTCAGAGGACGCTTGGGGAAATACCGGATTCTCTCATTCACAGTTCGGCAGAGTCCCTGGTTACAGCCTGGAATATGGCTGTGAAGGGGGCTCTTGACCGGATTGCGCCGCTGCGACCTCTCTGTGGTAGCAGACCCAGGAGATCTCCTTGGTTTACTGAGGAACTCAGGGGGATGAAGCGCCAGAAGAGACGTCTAGAGAAGCGATGGAGGAAAAGTAAATCTGTATCTGACCGAACACTATTAAGATCTTATATTAAGACTTATCAGGTGGCGCTCAAGGCAGCAAGATGCGCGTATCATTCCGCCTTGATTGCATCTGCGGAATCCCGCCCAGCCGCCCTGTTTAAGGTGACTCGCTCCCTCCTTAATCAGGGGGGGGGTTGATGCACCCTTGCAGGGTAGTGCTGAGGATTTTAATAAGTTTTTCGCGGATAAAATCGCCCAGATTCGGATGGACCTTGGCTCCAATTGGGATGCAGTGTCAGCTGACAATGAGTCAGTTGAGATGACAGGGACTCGTCTTGATCTTGTTGTGTGGAAGGAGTTTGACCCTGTAGCACCCGATGAAGTGGACAAGGCCATTGGAGCTGTGAGTTCCGCCACCTGTTTATTGGACCCGTGCCCCTCCTGGCTGGTTTCGGCCAGCAGGGAGGTGACGCGGGGCTGGGTTCAGGAGATTGTCAATGCCTCTTTGAGGGAGGGGTCCTTTCTGGCTCCCTGCACGGAGGCAATTGTGCGCCCCCTCCTCAAGAAGCCTTCCCTGGACCCAGCTGTATTAAATAACTACCGTCCTGTCTCCAATCTTCCCTTTATAGGGAAGGTTGTTGAGAAGGTGGTGTCACTCCAGCTCCAATGGTCCTTGGATGAGGCCGATTATCTGGGCCCTCAGCAGTCAGGATTCAGGCTCAGCTACTCCACGGAAACTGCTTTGGTCGCGCTGACGGATGATCTCTGGCAGGCCCAGGATAGGGGACTTTCCACTATCCTGGTGCTACTTGACCTCTCAGCGGCTTTCGATACCATTGACCATGGTATCCTTCTGCGCCGGCTGGAGGGGTTGGGGGTCGGGGGCACTGTTTTGCAGTGGTTCACCTCCTACCTCACTGGTCGGTCACAGTTGGTGTTGGCAGGGGGTCAGAGGTCGACCCCTAGGTTCCTCCCTTGTGGGGTCCCTCAGGGATCGGTCCTCTCCTCTCTGCTGTTTAATATTTACATGAAACCGCTGGGTGAGATCATCCGACAACACGGGGTGAGATATCATCAGTATGCTGATGATACCCAGCTTTACATCTCCACCCCGTGTCACTTCAGTGAAGCAGTGGAAGTGATGTGCCGATGTCTGGAGGCTGTTAGGGTTTGGATGGTTGCTAACAGGCTCAAACTCAACCCCAACAAGACGGAGTGGCTGTGGGTTTTCCCTCCCAAGGATAATTCAATCCATCCGTCCATCAACCTGGGGGGGAGTTTTTGACCCCCTCGGAGAAGGTCCGCAACTTGGGTGTCCTCCTCAATCCACAGCTAAATCTGGAACATCATCTTTCGGCTGTGGCGAGGGGGACATTTGCCCAGATTCGCCTGGTGCACCAGTTGCGGCCCTATTTGGACCGGGAGTCTCTTCTCACAGTCACTCATGCCCTTATCACCTCGAGGTTCGACTACTGCAATGCTCTCTACATGGGGCTACATTTGAAAAATGCTCGGAGACTTCAGGTAATGCAGAATGCAGCCGCGCGAGCAGTGTTGGGCCTGCCCAGAAATGCCCACATTTCGGCATCACTCCGCGAACTGCATTGGCTGCCAATTGGTCTCCGAACGCAATTCAAAGTGTTGGTTATGACCTATAAAGCCCTACATGGCATCGGACCAGGTTACTTACGGGACCGTCTGCTGCCCCATGAAACCCAGCGACCGGTTAGGGCCCATAGAGTCGGCCTTCTCCAGGTCCCGTCAGCCAGACAGTGTCGCCTGGCGGGGCCTAGGGGAAGAGCCTTCTCTGTTGCAGCCCCGGCCCTCTGGAATCAACTCCCCCCGGAGATCCGTATCGCCTCCATCCTCTCCGCCTTTTGTAAACTGCTCAAAACAAATCTTTGCCGACAGGCCTGGGGCAGTTAACATCTTGCCCCTAGACAGTGTATGTTTGTGTGCATGTTTGTTGGATGATTGTTTTTTTTTAACTCAGGGGTTCTTTTTATATATGTATTTTATGTTAGATTTCTATTTATGCTGTGAGCCGCCCTGAGTTCCTGGAATAGGGCGGCATAGAAATAAAATTAATAATAATAATAATACTTCCAATTTTTTTGCACACACATTAATAAAACTAATATTAGATAGCGTGAACATTTAAGGCTTTTATGAAAAGGAAAGTCTGGGCTTTCTGTTGCTTCAAAATTAAAGGGCACAAAAATAGCATGAATTTAAAACTGGGTAAACAGCTGTCTTGGCTCTCATTCATTGGACTCTAAAATACCGTACAGCTGGATTACTTATGTGATGTGTGCAAAAAAACGCAAAAGCAACTCACATGGGTAGTCCAGATGATCAGTTTGAAAATATGCCTCTCTGCTTATGAGAGACAGCCAGGAGAATGACAAACCAGTAAGCACAGTCTTGTGTTTTTGGTATGAGACTTGACATAGTCTTCAGTTCCCCTCTTATCAAGTTGGTCTGTTAACTATGTCTGCGTGTTTGTACAACATGCCAATGATTTATTTAGCTATTGTTCACTGAACTGAATTAATACAGTTGCCTGGATTACTGAATAATGAACTAACCATATTGTCTGGATTTGCAAACACAGCAAGCACAAACTAGCTAAGCTTGTTTTTGATTTGTGAGATATATGTATGTATTTATTTAATTAATTTATATGGTCATTCATTTCAAACAAGTGACTCTGGGTTACTAAAAATTAAAACAATACAAAACCATGAAAAAATCCACAAAAATACAAAATATATAGATAATTAGCAGCTGAGATAACAGCACTAACAAAAACAACCATCAGTGCAAGTATAACACAAATATTTCAATACATTTGCAGTTTCCTACAGACATTTTGTTCCCCAGCCCTGAAACATAGCCATGTTTTCAAGGTCTTGCTAGCAGAGGCAAGGCCAATCTGATCTCCAATGGGATAATGTCAGAGAAAAGACTGTCTTCCTGGATCCCACCAGGTGGCACCCTTTAATACAGCGGTTCTCAACCTATGGGTCGCGATCCCATTTGGGGTCGAACGACCGTTTCGCGGGGGTCGCTGGACACCGCAGTCCGCCATTTTGTTTTTTCCTCCCGTCGCGCGTGCGCGGTTCGGGCCGTCGCGCGCGCGCTACGCATGCACGGTTCAGCCCGTCGCGGTCCGCCATTTTGGTTTTTTTTCTTCGTCGCGCGCGTGCCGCGCATGCGCAGATCGGCCCGTCGCACGCGCATGCGCGGGCCAACCCGTCGCGCGTGCGCGCGCGTCGGAGTCACACAGTGCATGGGCGGCGCAAGTGGGGTCTCAACCTGAAAAAGGTTGAGAACCACTGCTTTAATAGATAGGACCTGTAGCAAGCCTCTCCTGCTGGAACTGATGGGATGGATAGACAAGATCAGGAATAGGAGGTCTGGCAAACAACCTGCCTAATGCCAAGGAGACCTTTTTAGTGTCTCCACCCTCCTCATGTTCCCAAAGTGACCAAAGTCAGTAATGGACAGGGCCCCAGGCCTAAGAAACAATCTTAAATTCTTTCTGGAAACCAAGTGGTCCATTAGTCACCTGGGGTGGATTCACTGAATGAGTCCAGCCTCCCTAGAGCAGCGGTTCTCAACCTGTGGGTCGCGACCCCTTTGGGGGTCGAATGACCGTTTCACAGGGGTCGCCTAAGACCAGGGCTTTTTTTCTCATAAAACGCTGAAAACCGCGTTCCGGCACCTTTTTTTGATGGATTTTTTTCAACTTTTCCATGAGCTGTGCTACACCCTCTATTCTATTGGCTTTCGAAAGCCAATAGAATAGACTCTATTGAATAGACTCTTAATCTATTCAATAGATTAAGAGTCTATTCAATAGACTCCATTCTATTGGCTTTTGAAAGCCAATAGGAATTGTCAGACCTGGTCGTTAATGGCTGTCTCTGCACTGCAGATCACACCAAAAGACCCAGCCCGCAAACGTTGCAGCAAAGGCAAGTTTGCAGGAACTTTTCATCTCTCCCTGCTGAGCAACCACACCATCTCCTACTTGTAAGTAAAAGAGGACCAGGGGTGGGAAGTGGGGAGCAGCACTTAATTCTGCCCTGCCAAAAAAGCGGAGTCCATGTGCACTCCTGCCTTGTGCTCACCCGTGTCAGCCAGCCTCTCCAGGGTCGCGCTGCAGCTGGTGCTGTGGGAGCTGCAGGGCCTGCTCTACACGAAGGGGCTGTACGGGGTGAGTGGTGGGGTAGCTGCAGGCAGGGGTATGGGGTGGGGGCAGCTGGTCCAAGCTGAGCTGGGTCTGGGCCGCTGCTGGCGCTGCCGCTGGGCTGCTTTGCTGCTACTGCCTCTGCTGGCTGAGCTGAGCTGCGGCGCCGAGCCGGTCCTCACACTTCCTGGTTGCCTATGAAATGTCTTCAGTGTGCTGACCCAGCTCACATTGTTGTACCATGTTGCTGACAGCAAAATATCTAATTGGTGTCCTAGAAATGGTGATCCATATGTCTAGCTATGGCTGAGTAGCCAAAGGTTCTTCCATTTTTCCAGGCAAGGTAGGAGGCAATTGGCCCACATGTTTCCTTCCAGACCCAATAAAAAAGGATATGAAGTGAATTGATCTGGTAAACATCAGCTTAAAGCTGTCCAGCCATCTGGTGGGGAAAATCTGACTCCCACACTTTCTGACTTAAACCAGTCAGTTATAGTTCAGAGTCAGACTCAAAATTGGGCAAAGAGGCAATCACTCTTCACACAACTCTATTCATTCAAAACATGGGTGAAGAAGAGAGAAAAATCTTCATACTATTATGATCCTGAGTAGAATTCTCCTCTAACTTCCATGATGGCAGTTAGTAGTTTAGAATCCAGAAAATATGTACAAAGATTGTAATAATGTTTAGTGTCATTTGTGTGTCACACTATCCAAACGGCACTTAAAATAGTGACAAAACAACGGCAACTTTATAGACATTACTCCAACTCTTAAGTGGCATTTCCCCCCCCACACACACACACACACTTGTGACGCAGGAGAGGGAGGCGTTGTTGCATTTTCTCAGCACAGTAGCTTCAGTTTTAATGCCAGGAATATATAATCTCCTGAAAAAAATATGTTTAGATTCTGCTCAACAAATGAAAAATGTCCAAGAGTTAAATGTGGGTCATGAGGCATGCCTGCCTAAGTGATTTCTACTTTAACACTAGTATTTAATAGTTTTCCATTATTTGTCTAATGTCTCTGAATTCTGTCATGTTTTATAGATGGTTGAAACTCAAGTATTCTTGTGCTTAATTTGATGCTTCTAAGGCGGTTTTGGTACCTGCTAGTTTAGAGAGTAACATACTGTAAAGCATTTCCAACTATTCTGATTCTACAGCCATGAAGACTAGAATTATGTAATTCTATGCTTGCCTTGTTCCATAAACCATTTTTAGTTTTGTAAAGACTGATAGATAATGGACATTAATCCTTATGAGCTTCCAATTTCCCCCAATCTGCCCTAGATAATCTATTTTAAAATCTAATAATGAGGAAATAGAGAGGAAATTAATCCTTGGGAGGAAGGCAATGAAAACTAGCAGCAAGAATATGCAAAATCAGGATATTTCAGTGACAACAAAGGTCAGAATAATTAAAACAACTAGGGATAATGTATGGCTATAAAAGCTGGCAACTAGTAAGAGAGAGGGAACAAAGATTGACACCTTCAGATTAAGATTTCAGCACTTACCAATAGCATTAGAGATCACTAGAAAAGCCAGTCAATTAGTACTGCATCAAATAAAGGCTGATTGCTCTCTTGAGCTGAGGGTCAGCAAGCAAAAATTCTCATTTCTGGAAATGAGATTAAGAGTGGATGATGAATTAGAAAAATATTGATTAGGCTTTTGATTGTCTCGCTTGAAAGTCTTTGTCCCACAATAAAAATGTTTACAAACAGCACATATCAATAATCCATTGCTGCAGATCAGATGCAAATCTTTTTAGATTCAAATCTTCATTATACAATTGTTTAGCCAACCACATGATCCCAAAATCAACAAGTCTTAATATTTTGACATAGCCAGGAAGAATATGCCTCTTTAATGTACAGCAATTGAGCCAGAGTCATTTTAACAATCATATTAATATCCAAATGCAACCATAATAGAATAAATCACATTGGTTATTTTTCCAACTCCTGAGTTATATTTCCAACAATAATGTGATCTGAATCAATCTTAATCAAACATTCCTTGTATTCAATAATCATAAAGCAAGTTTGTTATTCTATTAAACTCATTTTAAGATAATCGGAAATGAGTATCATCTAATTTAAGGCAATCCTTACTGGTTTACCAGAAGAAGACATTTGGGTTTATTATTCCAAATTTCAATTGCATTAACTTTGTTTAATATTCTTTAAAGAAGGGCTACTGAATTAGGAGGCCCAGATGATTCAAGCAGAAATTCTAAATATTATGGAACTTCAAAAGCAGTGATTGTAACTGGACCAAATAAACCAAATAATACATGCTAAAGTTGAATATACTTCCAGGAAGTACTTGGAGATACTATCAATCAATTCAATTATTTTTTTAATTCTGCAAAGGTTTTTAGAATAGCTTCCTAAATTGAAGAAACAAGTTCAAAGGGAACCAAAGTATCAGCTGATACAGCTGAAAACCAAAAATTTGGGTGTGTGCTTATGTGTGTGTGTAATATGACTTTAATACAATTTCAAAAAAATGCTAACTGAGCCTATGTTCAAAAGCAGCCTGAATATTGGCAGGTACAAAGAGAGTTGAACAATAAATGAGTAACAAGACCTTTGATTCTCTTGCTTCAATCTCCAATTCCCTCTGTCCTGCCACCAAGGTCAACTCCTGTTCTGCCTGATACAGGTCTCTGAGCCAAGGATTGATTGCAAAATTTGGAGAAAGGGTGAGTTTTTTGGGTTTTACTACCCAAAATAGGATGTACCTGTAAGGTAGTATCCAGGGACTGGAACTGAAGAGCTCTGCCTGTCTGCACTAACCTAAAGTTGTTGTTATGCTGGAAGTACCGAGGTGCTTCTGGGTTGAAAAGATTAGGCAGTGACATCACCGTTGTCCAGGGGACGCCAAGTTGGGGGCTCATTTCATGTCCCTATAAATAAGTCCACAGAAGCAAATGTTATGCTGGTATTGTTTCTGCCCACTCAAGATAGACATCATGAAGAAGAGTTCTACTACAATTTATTATGTTAATCATTGTTATGACTATAGTGTTCTTGATATTAACAAAGTCATTAAGAGCCTACATGGAAAATTTAAAGTTATAGAGAGTTCACTTCAATGTATACACACCCACGCACACCCACATACACCCACCCACCCACATATATACATTTATATACATACAGTATATAAACATATATGCATATACTGTACTGTACATATACATATACATATGATGTAAGTTCTGAGGCCTGATATTGTTGTCAGATTTCAATTGCATCTAAAATGAAATACTAGAGATTTCTTTTTTCCATTATCCTAGCTATGAGAATGATGCATTCATATAAGCTTGGTTGATATAAGCTTGATGAAGCGCATCTCACTTTATATCTTCATGAATCCCAGGAGAATAAAAACATAAATAGTTAGAAGAAGCTAACTGAGATGGGGAACTGTGTGTGTGCTGGGGGGAGGGGGGCAGGGAAGCTTCTTTGAGGCCAAGCAAATATGTTAACGTTTGGCTTCACACACTGCTGATATGTGGTTTGAATAATATCTTGCCATTTCTTTTATGCAGTTAATTAAACATGAATATTACATTCCACACATTAACACTAACACCCTCATTTTTCTCAGATTTTGGACTAAAACATATCAGTATTCTCTCATTTTGTGTTTTATGAATTTGATATGCCTTCAGGTTAGACTTAAAACATTTCTGATATACATTTAATTATCAAACTGGTTTACTTTAGATTAAATATCCACTAATTCAAATAGTTAAAGTTTAACCATACTCCTTTCTGTGGTTTCCCCCCCCACATCTGTAATATATTATTTCCTTCTACCCTTCTAGCACTTTGCTATTTAAAAGCTATACACATTTAATTAATTAAGCTGTGTGAGTAGTAATTAAGATGTAATTGCTGATTAAAATGTGCCCTTAGATTAATTGGCCAGCAAGAAAAGTTGACAGAAGCTCCACAACCTTATCTTTCTAAATGGTTCATGCCATGATCAGCCACAAAAATTGTAATGATTTCATTCTCCTGATGTCAGAACTTGCTAATTACCCAGTGGGATGTTATGTAGGTTTAGTCAAAGGAAATTCTAGGCTGTCCAGTAGGATCTATAATATAATAACAGGTTATTATGAAATTTGAGGGTTTTATTGTTTTACATGGACATTTTGATTGATTGTAAGCCACCTGGAGTCACCTTTGGTGAGATGGCTAGCATATAAGTTAAATATATAAATGAATAAACAAAGAAAGAAACAGAGCAATCTTGGAGGGGAGGAAAATAAAATGGTGGATCCTTTTGTCTTTGGAAAGCCCAATGGTGCCTATGTGGGTGTCCAGGTAGTCCTTGACTTACAATTACAATTGGGACCAAAGTTTCCATTGCTAAGCAAAGTGGTGGTTAAGTAAGTTGCACAATTGTTAAACATGTCACTCCAGTTCTTAAGTGAATCCGTCTTACCCCATTGGCTTGGCTTGTTGGAAGCCTGCTGGGAAGGTTGCAAATGGCAATCATGTGATCCCAGGATTCTGCAACAGTCATAAATATATGCTGGTTGGCAAGCACCCAAATTCTGACCATGTGACCAAGGGAATCCTGCAGACGTCATAAGTGCCAGGAGAGGTTATAAGTCACTGTTTTCAGTGCCATTGTAACTTTGAACAGTTGCTAAATAAATGGTTGTAAGTTGAAAGTTACCTGTATGTGTGTGCCTATGCTCAGGTCTGGAAGCAAGTCTCAAGAAACCCAACACTCAGAGTAGGGATCTTTGGATCCAGTGATAGGTTTATTTGGGAGCCTATACTGGGGAGTAAAAAAATTTGAAATATGTATGTATGTATGTATGTATGTATATGTATGTGTGATAATTTTGAATATTGGAATCCCAGGTATGGACATTTAAAGTCAATAAGATAAAAACAATGAACTCCGGGATGTAAGGCAAAAGGTTTTTTTTAATTTCTGAGCTTTTGTTAACAACCTGTTAACATCATCAGAGCAAAAGGCTAAATGACAAAGGGAGCATATGCATAAATTTACATAACAGTTAAAAACGGTTACAGTGTGGCATGTGCACATAGCGTGCTTAAGAAGCTCGTTCACAAAAATCTGTATGTATGTATGTGTATATGTGTGTGTGTGTGTGTGTTTGTATACACACACACACACACACACACATATACATATCTGAGGATTTCAAGCAGACTAATTCTAATTTTTTACTGGCCCAGTATATGACAGATTATCAACATAATCTCTATCAGGACGAGATCTGGATTTCTCTACCCATACTTTTAGATATGCAGTTAAAAGATTGCTTTTTTTTTTTCATCAAAAACTGACAAATTCATCCAAAACTGGATGACGCCTAAAGCCTCTCCCCCTGGCATATTTCTTCTGGAATCTTTCTATGCTTGATGTAATCAATGCGTTGGTTTTTTTTTCTTTACACTGAAAACAATTAATCAAAAACCTTTAACGGGCTGGCAATTCTAACATAAACCTGGAAAGAGCTTTGGCAAGGGGGAAGACAGAAGGTTTTGATCCAGGAAACCATTTATTTATTTATTTATTCCTTAGATGAAATTGCCATCCAGAAAATACTGTTCATACATATAAAGAAAGACCTTAGAGTCAAAAATCAATGATCCAGTAACAGAGGCTTTTGTCCCTAAAAAGAAGTACATTAAAGAACAGGGAGGGGTGAAACAGATCTGAGAACTCAAGCTTTTCTTTTTCCATTGAAACCTTTTCTGTGTGTGTGTGATAATTGATCACTAGCCCATAGGTTAAGGCACAGGTGTCAAACTCGCCACATCACGTGATGTGTTGCGACGTATTATGACTTTTTTTGCATTGCCGGAGCTGGGGTGGGCGCAGCCTCCGCATGATGCAACCAGCCCACGGGCCGGCAGTTTGACACCCCTGGGTTAACTTAAGGCAATAATATTGATTTAACAAAAATGTATGTTTTTGTGAACAGGCAAGCGGGATGAGAGGCAGTAATCAAGATAAATATGTACATACACACATAGTTTTAGACAAGGCTATTAGCTAACAAGTACTAGGGCCTACTTTCCAGGCAGGAATCAGGGCCTTCTATGAAACTGCAGGTATCAGTTAGGCTTGTAACAGCTTCGCAATTAGGCCTCTGTCAATCTCCAGCCCTTCTCAGCCTAAATTATAGTTATTACAGTGTTTGTCAAATTTGGCAGCCTTAAGAAGTGTGGACTTCAACTCCCAGAGTTCCCCAGCCAGAATTCTGGCAGTTGAAGTCCACAGGTCTTAAAGGTGACAAGATTGAGGAACATGGCTTTGGTGGGAGACAGGTAGCCCTCCACTCTCTCCTCTTCTCAGCTTAGATGCCAGAAGGCCAGACAGGTGTGTGTGGTTGGACAGACATAGGGAGCTTGCTTGTCATTATCTTCCCTTCTTCCTCATAATGGCTCTGCTGCCAGATTTCCTGCTCTCCCTCTAGCTTGGGTATAATTTTTCTTCTGTGCTCCTGATTTCTCTCCAGCTTCCTGGGTCTAATTTCCTGAGGATAAAGGGGTGCCTCATTTGATCTGTCAGGCAAGTTATACATATTGAAGACTTCTGACACCCCATGCTGGGGGAGGAAGCCTTAAGAAACCTTTCCTTAAAGCTGCTAAGGTTGAGAAACACTGCAACACGGAGTCTGTAATAGCTACAAATTAGGCCAAGAGGGGCTGGAAATTTACAGAGGAAAAACTGGTGTTACTCAATGACTGGTTATATTTTTGGAAGAGCTTTGCTGAAGACCATAGTAAGCTAAATATGACCCATAGAAAGGAAACTGGGGTGGGCGAGAAGGGTGGATAGCAGCAGTAGCAATGCACTGTAGAGTGGCTCCTGCATGTTACTTATTAATATTTCCTTATGTTAATAATATACTTGTAGTCTGGAATTATAACCACAGTTGGGACCAGAATTTCCATTGCTAAGCAAGATGGTTGTTGAGTTGGGCCCAATTCTGTGATCTTTCTTGCTTCAGTCAAATGAATCACTGCAATTGTGAATTATGCAGTTATCAAGCAAATCTGCCTTCCCTCATTGACTTTGCTTGTTGAAAGCTGGCTGGGAAGGTCATCGATAGTGATCACATGACTCCAGGATGGTGCAACAAACGTAAATACATGCTGGTTGCCAAGCCCCTAAATTTTGATCACGTGACTATGGGGATATTGTAAGTGCAAGGACTAGTTGTAAGTCACTTTTTTCATTGCTGTTGTAACTTTGAACAGTTGCTAAGGGGATGGTTTTAAGTCAAGGACTATCTGTGATGAATTCTCCCTGTACTAAGAGGAGTGAATGCTAGCCTCAAGATTTGGTGAATTTAGGAAAGAGCTGTTGAATAAAAAATGTCTCTCTTCATTCTGAGACCTATTCAAGGTGAAATGTGATAGCTGCTAAATTGGATGTCTTCACAATCCACAGCCTCTATGTAATATCTGAATACTCTATTGAGAATAACAGTGGAAAAGATTTTTGTCTTAGGCTGGGTTCACATATATGTTAACTTAGAGTTGGTTAAAATATAGTTGTTTTACATAAACCACAATGTTTGAGTTAAAATACCACAATAAACAAAAAATTCCATTACGGCTGAGTACAGTAGTTCTCAACCTTTTCTTCACCATGGACCCCCTTTAAATACCTTTTGTGGCCACGGATTATGACCATGGACCCCCAAGACTTAAGATTTAAATCTTAACATTTCTTCAAGGCTTTGTGGACCTCCCATGATGACATCAGAGCCCCCCAGTGGTCCGCGGACTTCAGGTTGAGAACCACCAGCATAGTATAATACATGAAACCAATGGCTGTGCCTTAACTCTATGTTTCCCAGAGGCCATGATAGGAAACAGCATGCTGGACTAAATGGACCTTTGATTTACACCAGCCCTTTTGTCTTATCCAGCAAGATTCCTCTAATAGCAGAGGATCAGTACTTATTTTGATCAAAGGTATATGAATATCCTGAGTGATCTCCAAGTGGTGAATGGCTGGTGAATTGTCTATGTTTAAGTAAGGTGATATGCATAATCCATTGCTGAGCAATAGCTATAAAACAGCATTGAGTTTTGGTAGACTCATCCTTGCCTTTGTATACCTTCTACTCTAATGCATTATAACAGATGCTCTGAAGTGGATCTTTTAAAAAACAACAACAAAAACCTGTTGCAGAGCCTGAGAGAAGTTTCAACCAGTGTAAGAAAGGTTCATTATTTGGAAAA
Source organism: Bothrops alternatus (assembly GCA_034064705.1). Lineage (NCBI taxonomy): Eukaryota > Metazoa > Chordata > Lepidosauria > Squamata > Viperidae > Bothrops > Bothrops alternatus. The sequence goes on from JARGCV010000033.1 coordinate 8,343,146, forward strand.
GACAGTCAGCCACCTTGAGACTCTCTTCATCCGCCCTGAATATAAAGATGAAGTTCAATTGCAATGAAATTACTTACTGATGTTTATTTGGCAGCCTCAGTAGCATACAAAGGGAGAAAGCTGTCAGCTTTTAAAAATATAGCTTACTGCAATAACTGTCATGTGATATGTATTAAAATGTGAATATGCCCTCCTATCTATTTCTTCACTTTCATTCTAGGTTGTCAATGCATGAAAAACTAAGGGAGCATTTTTGTAAATTATCTCTAAATACAATGGAAAAAATTAACATCAGTCCTGCAGCCTATTGCATCATTGCCTCATTTTTCTTGGGGCACACTTCCTTTGTTTTACATTTTAAAACAGAATCATCCTTTGTTAGGTTTTTTTTGTTGTTTTTTGTTTTGTTTTTTGTTTGTTTTGTTTTGCAATAGCTTGCCAAGAATTGACAGTTGCAGTAATGGATAGCCTTAATCACAAGGAAAAAGCAATAAATATCTCTATGAGTATGCTGAAGTAGTAGCTCAGAATGTAGCTTGAAAACAAATGAAAGAGATGTCTCCTGAAAACAGAATGCTGTACTCTATTTCCCAAGTGATACTTCTGTTTTCCAAGTTGCAATTCTAGGGTTAAACTTATTCCTGTTTTTCTTAGAAATATAGGAAAGTGATGACAGAAGAAGATTGAGTGGTTCATCGAGTTTGCCCTTTAGGTTTTTCATTTGTTTTTGTTTTCTTTTTAATTTATTTCTTTTTAATTTTTTATTATATATGATTGATTGATTGTTGGACGATAGACATGTTCTTCAAAAGTCAATCTGACTTGATCATTTTGCACGACTTTGCATCCATGCATGGACTAGGAGGCCGGCCTTGTGGTCGGTCATGTCCTAGTCACTTCCCATCTGGACTGTTGCAATGCACTCTATATGGAGCTGCCCTTGAAGGCTGCCTGGAAACTTCAGCTGATCTAGAGTGTCACAGTACACACAGTTCTGGGCATCCTGTAGTTTGTCTGTGTGATCTCATTGCAGAAGAATTGGACTGGCTTCAGTTTCTTTCTGGGTGCAATTCAGGATGCCAATCCCCTTTAAAACTTTATGACATGAGGCCGGTATGCAACGAAATTTCATTTTGATGTATGCCGATTGGTGTACTTTCAAAGTGACAATAACGTTGTTGTTGTTGTTGTTGTTGTTGTTGTTGTTGTTAGATGAGGAATCCCTCCCTGAGCACATCTAGATTGGATAGGATGGGCTTGCTGTAGGTCCCGTTAAATATTGCCATATGGCAGTATGGGAAGTCAGCCCCCCCCCGAGAAAGAAATATTTTGGGGAATATTAAAAGGCACATTATATTTCCCCAAAGGATCTTAAAAGCAGAAACCCCACCTCCCAAGTCTCTCTGCCCCAAACAGAAACCAGATCTGCAGAAATGCAGATGTGATAATCTTGTCAGAAAGATTGGAGCCAGGAAGCTGGGATTAGAAAGACAAAGATCCCTAAAATCAACAATCCCTCACACCCAAACAATCCAGCATAGGACATAGTCATCAGCCACAGCCCCAGGGAAGCAGAATATGACCTTTGGGACATAATAGGAGTAACCTACCACCACCAGAATACCAGAAAAGTACACTCAAACTCAGGTCAAAGTTCATGCCACAGGAACAATTCCAAACAAAAGCTCAAGAAGGTATAAAAACCCACCACTACTACATGTGGTCAGCTTTCCCAGAGTCATCTTTCTGTCTGGCTCTGCTCTTCAATAAGCTACAACCTTCTTTCTAAAGCAGTCTCCATTTTGTTTATTCTCAGCTTGGACTGTACTCTGATGAAGATTTTTCTTTCAATAATTTGGCACCCAGGATGGGACTTCAAGTTAACCTGACCAATGGACTGGGACTGGTTAACCCCATCTTGCCGGCAGCAAACTCTTTGTGTCTGTGGATGGGTTTCCCAGGCCCTACCCATTTGGAGTGAGGGTAACAAGGGAGTTTTGAGTTTGAGCTCAAGGGCTGCTTTGGAAAGAAGGTGAGTACCTCTAAATTTTAACTTTAAAGCCCAGGGGAGTGAGAGAAATGTGTGTATGTTGAATCTTGTTCCCTCTGGCCTTTCCTAACCACAGAAAGGATCTGTTCAAGTGACAGACTCTGGAAAGCATGGGGGTTTGGCCAGAGTGCAGGACCTTTTGTTAGGGAAAAAGGAGAGGCTGTGTGAAAATGGAATGGAATGAGTGAGAGAATCAAACCTGGACAAATGGCTGAAACCACTGGTCAAAGTTCCATTCTTCTAGGAGGGACCCTCATACTCTGTGAAAAGGAAGTCAGAGTCCTCATAGATCCCTTTGTGGTCTGAAACTGGGACAAGGGATTAGGGCGGCTTCAAAACTCATCTTGCCAAGGGGCAAGGGCTGAAAGATTGCCCTGCCAGAACAGGAGACTCCAGGAAAGAGTCACTCTGGGGACTCAGGAGAGTAGAGAAAAATACTCACTGCAGGTAAACGGGTCAGAGTCTTGCCTGAAAATATGGGAAGCTCTGATTCCAAGGTTCTGCCAATGTCTCCTTAGGGAGACTGCTAAAAGCCTGGGATCTAAAAAAGGTTACCCGTCCAGGCAGGAATGAAAAAGAAGTGTGCACACCAATCATGTAAAGTGTGGTCTTTGCTCAGGGCTTTGCTGGGACACCAATTTGGCTAAATAAAGGTACTTAAAGGAAAAGGATATAAAAGAAAGGAATAGTGATATCTCTCTCTCTCTCTCTCTCTCTCTCTCTCTCTCTCTCTCTCTCTCTCTCTCTCTCTCTCTCTCTCTCTCTCTCTCTCTCTCTCTCTCTCTCTCTCTCTCTCTCTCTCTCCATCTGCAACCACGTGATATGTTTAAGATTTGTGCCTTCCCTAATTTGATTTAACTGAGATTTATAGTGGGAATGACCAGTCTGTGAAAACCAAGAGTCCTGTTTCCCTTTCCTTTCCTGTTTCCTTGTCTTTGTGTGTGCCTGTATCAAAGTCTTTGTGTATTAGGTAAATGTTAACTGTTAAATGTCTCTAATCCCCAGAGACAAGAATTTTAAAATTCTGCTAGAAATTCTGCTTAAAATAAGCCACCAAAAGAAAAACACCTTCAGCCTGTTTGCCTGGCCAGAAAACAGGCTGAAGATAATTGAGTTCCCTTTTGCCTTGTTAGGAGGGAATGTTTTAAACTCATTTAGAAGGAAAATTTTTGTTTGTTTGTTTGATTTGTGTATTTTCCGTATGTGTTATAAATGGGTTTTATCTGTCTCTCCTTTTCCTGAAACCGGAGGTGTGTCTAGCTACAAGAGCCTCATGAGCTCAAGTTTGCTTGTGTAGGGAAATAACCTTCTTTTTCTTCTTAAGTTACTTTTCTCATCCTATCATTAATCAGTGAAATTACTATGGAACTAATCTTGGAACATATAAGCATTTTTCACTCTCTAAATCAGGGGTTCTCAACCTTGGCAACTTTAAGACTTGTGGACTTCAACTCCCAGAATTCCTCAACCAGCTTTGCTGGCTGAGGAATTCTGGGAGTTGAAGTCCACAAGTCTTAAAGTTGCCAAGGTTGAGAACCCCTGCATAATGTGGTCTATTTCAGCAGGACCTAGAAAGCAAGACTTTTTTGTAGTGGCACCTACCCTATTGAAAAGCTTCGTCTCAGATTTATGTACAGAGGAGCCTAACCTCCTTATCTTCTGGAAGGCTGCGGGACCTGGTTTTTCCCTGATGAGCTGGATAGGACAGAGCCCAGCATTTGTATTCCTGAAATTGGAATGTTATGACTCTTGGCCATGCATAAGAGTTTTTAACTGTGTGTCTTCTGTTATCTGTACACTGAATTGTTTGCCAGCTAGGATTATTTTATATAATATTTGCAGCCATATAAGTGTTATAAATAAATAAATTCTAAAATTCTGAAACATAAAGTATGTAATGATTATATGTAGAAGGTGGATAATTTTCTTGTAAATTTCATCTCAATGGCCTGTCCTGGTTTTAATATGTTCAGATAAAGCAGTGGGTCTTAAACTGACTGTAATTAGGGGATAATTTAGGCATATCCTAAGGGTAGAGCAGCAGTAATTGCTTGTTTCTAAGTGAAGATTCAATCTGGGATTGCCACTGCTGAGATGCTTGGATAAAACCATAGAGTCTGGATTTTTTGTGGGGGTAATGATATTATTTGAGACCAGGAAAAAGAGTAATTGGTCAAACAGATTAAGAACCAGTGAAAAAAAGCCCTGAATTTGAGTTACATCAAGGCTGTTTCCACTTACTCTTTCTTTCTCAGAGAGCGTTCTCGGAGAATATAGGCTCAAGACAAGTTTAAATAGAACAGAAGCTCCAATCTTCAGCTAGCTTTTGTGAAATTATGCATGGTTTTAAAAGTTAATTTGAACAACCAGAAGCAGAAAATCTGAGTTAAACTCAGGGTCGAGCAATAAGGATGGAAATAAACCTGAGATTTATTCACATACATTGTGCTGATTACGATGCTTTATAGCTATGAAAAGTAACCTACACTAAGAAGAAATAGTTATCTTCATTAGGATTTAATTGAACAAATCTAGTACATATTTGTAACAATTTATTTCAAGGTCTTCTCATTATGTCTGGGATCAAAGCTCATTACCAGGATAACAAATTGAGTTGATATATTTTATTTGACATTTGAAATGGGCTATGGAAAATTACATTTAGTTATTGGCTATAGATTGTCCACCATAATTTGTACAAATACATGTGTATATTTTGCATTGATTTATATATTATTAAAACTCTTGTGCCTGTTTGTAACCTTCATTGGCTGAAACAGCACATCATAGGGCAATAATTATTAAACCAAGTTATAGAACAGCAGCACCATTACTCCCATGGGTAGGAAATTTTGGAAAGTTATATCTTCTTCAGTGCCACTGTATTGCCTAAGTTCAGCCACAGTCAGATGATCCTCATTTCCAGTGCACAAGGCAATTGGAAGCTAGTAGAGAAGAGTGCAAATTGCTCAGGTATGTCTCCCCCACCTGCGCAGCTTCCCCAATCTCTGCATTCATACAGTGCTGGCCACTCAGGCACCCCACACAGCTTACATGACATGTGGCAATGACCATGCACCCTTCCCAACCCTTGTAACCGCCCCCCATAAGCCCTCCCCAACCTGTATGGCACCTCTTGTACACCCCTGCTGCATTGTAACCCCCCACACCCTTCCCAATTTATGTGGCACCTCTCTTTCACACACACACCCTTTGAGAACTGCACAGCATCCCCATGCACCCTCCTCTACCTGGCAGCAGATACTCATCTGCCTGCTTGTATTGGACTTGCAACACTGAGTTTCTGTTTGCAAGCTTCCCACTAGCAAACCAAATTGGGAAGCCAGCAGGAATTCTAGGAAGGAGGGAGGGAGGGGATGGGAGGGAGGGGAGAGAGGGAAGGAAGGAAGGAGGGAATGTAGAAAGAGGGAGGAAGGAAGGAAGATTTCCAGTGAGGCAGCTGGCAGCTGGCAGAAGTCACTCCTGCTCTGATGGCTGTTTTCCCCACTCATGGTGTCATTCTGTTTTACTGTTTAGGTAAGGAAATACAGTATCTCTGAAATAATGGTCTAATGTGTCATGGGTTGTCTAGTTTAATTTATAAGGCTGTTCAGCCTCATTGCAAGTCTAGAGGACAATATTGAAACAGTTCAAAAATATAAACAAAGAACAACAGATGTCTGGACACAATGATACTCCACCCAGCATTGAAAAGGGTCCTGCATCCACTCTAGCTCAAGACCTGGGAAACAGCACCCATGGGCAAAATCGATTTAGTGTTGTATTTTAAAGCTACTATGAATTCTTTAAAGTCTTAAGCTACCTACAATCCCTTCCCTAAATCTCCAAAGCAAAAGAAATCAAGGAATCTTACCTCAACCCACTTCAGGCTGCACGTGGAGTGCTGGTTTCATGGGCAATGGACGAAGAAAGACCAGGAAGAAGGTCTTGGAGGGTTAGACTCCAGCCGAATACTTGGGCCATTACTGACTGGATAAACACACAGTCTGGCTTCAATACCTGTGTTTCCCCGAAAATAAGACCAGGTCTTTTTTTTTTTTTTTTGCCTCCAAAAGAGGCACCAGGTCTCATTTTCAGGGGATGTCTTACCTCCGGCACTGGCACCAACAGCCCCGCCCAGCAGGTCTACTTCTTCTGGGGTTGAAGGAGCAGCTTCATTCTGCAGCTGCATTTCAGCCTGCATTTTGCAGTCAGGCCTTTCCAGAAGGCCTATGCAGCCCAGGGCCGAGTTATGGATTCAATCCATAGCCCGGTCCTCGGCTGCAGAGGTCTTTCAGAACTGAGCTAAGGGTTGAATCCATAGCTCGGTTCTTGGCTGCACAGGCCTTCCAGAAAGGCCTGTGACAGAAATGCAGCTTTGGCTGCAGAAGATCCCTCTGAAGGAGTGGGAGAGGCCTGGCTTGATTTTTAACTGTGTGTCTTGCCCCAAAACTAGGGCTTATTTAGGGGGTAGGACTTATATTAGGCCCATCCCCCCAAAATCAAGCTAGGGCTTATTTCTGGGGTAGGCCTTACTTTTGGGGAAACATGATATATATATATATATCTACCACAGTCTGAAAAAATAACTTTATGACCAATCCTTGCAGCATTGCCACAGCTTGAGTGCTTTGCAACCAGCAGGTGTTTATGACTATCGCAGTGTCCCATAGTCACTTAATCGCCATTTATGAATGAATTGTGAACCACCCAGTCATTCTGGTTGCCAACAGACAGAGTCAAAGGAAAAGCCAGCAGTAAAATTGCAACTCATGGACACATGATGTCTTGCTTAACAACTACAGGTGATCCACCTAATGACCCCAATGGGATTGACACTAAGTCTGGTGCAGTCACTTGATCTTTTCCTTAATGACCATGTCATGTAGCAACATGCTGGTTCCAATTCTGATAGTTAAGCAAGGACCACCTCTATCTATATGTTTGTGCACAGACATAGACACACACACACACACACACACACACACACACACACACATCCCCTTTAATAATTTTCACAGAGTGTGATGGATATGGTTCCAAGGCTGCTTCTGCTAATATTTTTATCTGCTTAGTTGTCTTTCTAACTTGGTGTCTCAAGAGATCAAAAGACAGTGTTTGCACCACTTATCTCTTATGACTATGATAGTGAAAAGATATTAGGTAAGGTAACAATGATGCAAAATTTAGTGATACATATGAATTGTTTTTCATAAACAATGTCATGTCTTCATATATTTGAAATATGAATGTCTAAAAATCAAACTTTGCTGTGTTAAACAATGTAAATGCTAATTAGTGAATTGAAATCTAAAAGTTAATTAGCTATTGTTCCATACCCACACAGTTGTAATTCAATTATAACTTCATGAAAAATGATGTGCTTCAACTGCAGCCGTGCATGTATTTATCATTAGTCAGAATCTGCTACTTGTGTCAAGGCTGACACTTGAGAAAGTCATTATTTATAATTATTGAAACATTTTTGAAAATGCATCAGAGAAGGAGAACACTCAAGAAGGTAAGCCTGTGTGAAATTAATTTGATAACAATACAAATTTGCCATTGGATGAATCAGAGAGCCTGGATTTGAGAGTTTTAGTCCTGCAAAAAGTCAGTTGAAATTAATAGGCTATCCTCTTAAATTCTTGGATAGAAGAGGGAATGACAAATGGCTATGCAGCAGAACAAATGGCATAATATTGTTTAATGGGTCCCTCATGAGCTTTGCTCGAACACCAGCTTTCTGATAAAATGGTTTCTCTTAAATCTTGCAATTTATGAGGCAGACTGTTAGGGATCTGAATTAATTCATTCTACCTTAATGCTATGAAAAATTCCTAAAGAATTCCAAAACAAAATTTCAGCTTTTCTAGTTTGCGTAGCTCAAAGCATTTCTTGAATTTAAGCTAAATCACCATAAACAAAAGGTTTGCATCTTCTGAAAGAGAAATTATTGAAAGAACTTCAAAATTATATTGGAAAAACTTTAAGTGAATGGTGATCAATAACCACAGGGAAGCAAGTTTTCTTAGAAAATTATTTCATAATTTAATAATAATGAGAGAATAAGACTGAGACTGATAAAGTAAGATTCAGACTGATAGAAAAAATTGTCTTTCATTGCAAGTCCTTTTCATAACCACCATCATAATGCATTAACCAGGAAGATGGCTGAGTCTGCAAATAATTACAACTCTTCTTAGCCTTCATGACATTTTAGAAACAATGTACTAAATTAAAAATGTGTAATTTAATTTTGGGGGGGGGACATGTCTCAGAGGTTAAAAATGCTGAGCTTGTCAACTGAAAAGTTGACACCCTGGGTTCGAGACATGAACACTGCATGATAGGGTGAGCTCCCGTCCTTGCCCTAGCTCACAGGTCAGCAAGCTGCAGCTCCCAGCCTCCTCTGCCATTTGCAGAGAGAGACAGAGAGAGGCACTTGCGCTTCGCTTTGCTTCCCTTCCCTTCCCTTCCCTTCCCTTCTCTCTCTCTCTCTCTCTCTCTCTCTCTCTCTCTCTCTCTCTCTCTCTCTCTCTCTCTTTCTCTCTCTCTCTCTGTAAAAAAGAGAGTGGCTCACCCTGTTCAACGAGCCGACAAGCTTACTGGGCGGGGCTCCTGCCTTGGCTGCATCTCTGCAGGAAACAGGAAGCTGGAAGCAGGAAGGGCAGGAGAGAGCTAGCTAGCCCAGCTATGCTGGCTTAGGAATTCTGGGAGTTGAAGTCCATGAATCATAAAAGAGCCGAGGTTGCCTACCCTTGAGCTTGTTGGAGAACAGCTTGAAGCCAGCTTGCCAGGTGAGCAGAAGATCGGAGAGAGGGAGACAGAGGGGGGGGAGAGAGAGAGAGGGAGGAAGAGAGAAAGAGGAAAGAGAGAGAGAGAGAGAAAGTGTGGGAAGAGGACTGGCAGACCAAGGGCAGAAAGAGGGAGAGGGAGAGGGAGGGAGGGAGAGAGACAGAGACCCTTTTGACATCTAAAATGAAGATAACACTGCACATATCCTTTTTTACCTTTATGAGATATATATGTGTGTGTGTTTTGTTTTCAGTGGGAAATGGGTCCACGTGGCTCTTTGAATGTTTTGGGTTGCCTACTCCTGCCCTAGCTACTGCTCACCTAGAAGCATGCAAATGCAAGTAGATTAATAGGTACCACTTTGGTGTGAAAGTAACAGGTTTCCATGTATCTCAGTGTATAGTCATGCTGACCACATGACTACGGAAAATGTCTTCAGACAATACTGGCTCCCTCAGAGATGGGCACCACCCCCTAGAATCCAATACAAGTGGAGGAGGAAAAAATTTTAATTATTTTATTTTATTTTATTTATTTTTGTGAAAGTCTATGTGAATATTTGTTAAGATCCCACAAAGGAATTTCAATAAATATTAACATGCTTCTGAAATAATGGAATTATTTTTGTTAAGTAGGTTAAGGACACTGGTATGCCATCAAGAGTTCCATGTACTCTTGGTACCAAAGTTGGTGATAGCAATGCTACCAGAATAATTTTCTTCCCCTCAGTTAAATGAAAAAAAATAATAATTGGATTGGTGTTTTTTTTAATGAAAGCAAGTATAAGCCTATAGTGCAGGATAAAGTTGAAGATTGCCCCCAGGTTATCCACTGCTAGTTTCATAAAACTCAAAATATGTCTGTTAAGTTTGTGCAGATACTTTACATTGAATAATTTGGACGAGGCAATGATAATCTCTATGTTCTAGAGCACGCATGTCCAATGTGCGGCCTATGGGTCACATTCAACACTAGACAAGATCATATAAAAAATAAAAAAAGAGAAGTTTGTTATTTGTATACATTATATCATATATTTTATATAATGCCCAAGACAATTCCTCTTCATTCATATTAAGCATTTATTGTATCTTATTCCATTTATGTAAGCCAAAAGGTTGGCACCTAGAACAGGCATGTCAAACTGCCGGCCCGCGGGCCAGATGCGTCACGCTGAAACTGCACCCACCCCATTGCTGGCAATAGAGAAAAAGTGCCAATACATCACACGATGTCACATGACATCGCGAGTTCTAGAACATCTGACCACTGTTTATTTAGAATTAAAAAAATAAACTGCCATAAACTAGGGGGAAATCAACCTATTTTTTTAATTCTGCAAAATTGTTAAATTTTAAAAACAACTGAGAGCTGACTTACTCCAAAGTGATAATGTTGTGAGAGGCTCAGTTATACCCCAAATAGACAGTTTTAACCAGGACTATCCTGTAACATAAAACCTTTCATTGATAAATGGCTCAAAGTTATATCTGAGATCTATTTTTCAGATATGTCTTGCATTATTAAGTATAGGAATTGAAACTTATCCTTATGCAAAGAAGGATCTCAATATTAATCAGGATTTCAACAGACTCAGGTATTTACCTTCATGCTGATCCTAAAAAGGAACTATTTTTTAAAATTTCTCTATTCTTGACAGTAACCAAAAGTGGGATAAATATCCAGTGATAAATCTAAAACTGGAGGATATTAAATCCATTTTATGTAAGTTGTAATTTACACAATGAAAATATCCCAGGATGACCTTGTCAAGCAAACATCTTCAGTATCTTATACATTTTAAAGAAGATGGTATGACAAAATAAATATGGAAAGGTCTCTCAATATAAATCAACCTTGGAACTATATTCATATTAAGCATTTATTGTATCTTATTCCATTTATGCAAGTAAACTCTAGCCCTTTTTCATTTACATCAAAACAGACTGATTGATGGAAATCTTTATGCCAAATAAACAGCCAGAACTTCATCCTTCTTGAAATAGACTTCTACACAACTTCCTGTTCTTGGCAGTACAGGTAGTCTTTGACTTATGACTGCAACTGCAACTGGAACCTCTATTGCTAAGTGATGCAGTCTTTAGTGAGTCATCAAGTGACTATGACCCATTTTACAACCTTTTTTGCTGCGGTTGTTAAGCAAATCTACCTTCCCTCATTGACTTTTCTGGTTGGAAGCCAGCTACGAAGGTCACAAATGGAGATCATGATTCAAGCAACTCAGTCATGATGATGTGACCTGTAGGGATATTGCAATAGTTTAAGTCTGAGGACTAGTCTTAAGTTTCAGCAGTGCAATAACTTCAAATTGTTTCTAAATGACTTGTCATAAGTTGAGAACAGTCTGTACATTAGGGAATTCAAAGTTCTCATTTATAAATATGAAATAGAACATGTCTATACCTAGCAGCACAACTGCAGGTGTTCCTCATCTTCTTTCTGGATACTGCTGCTTATTTGTTCATCTCCATCCTCTGTACATGTTGAATAGCATGGTGCATGATGGCAGAGGAGGAAGAGAACTGGATATATCAAGGAAAGGAAGGAAAATTGAACAAAACTAAAAACAGCACTTATCTTTCAGTTTTCAGATCTGATCATTGGTATTGATGATGTTAACCCTGGGCATGGGATCTGTGATTTTGACCTACCCAAACCCCAACACTAACTTCTCAGGCTCTACTTGGGGCCACAGTGGTAATGCTGAAACCAAATCATGGCAGCTTCACAGAATTATTGATGTAACACTGATCATGCAATATAGGTTTGCCATTGCCTTCTTGTTTAAGAAGATTGAAGGTAATTAAGATATGTATAAGCTAAAAATCTAATGATAAATGTAATAATAATGTTCTTACTGAGTTGATATAATTAGAAATGTACTAACCTGAATATAAGACAGTAAATATTAAGGGGAAAAGAGAAGAAATATTCGATGTGTAACCTGAGATTTGCACTAAGATTCTGTTATTGAACTATTGTAACTCAGTCACCACGTTGCATTTTAAATATTCAAATGTAAAATTAATAAAATATTATAAAACAAAAAAGAAAATGAAAAGATTTTGCAGGAGAGGAACATTGAGGTGGTTAGAATTCAGATTTCTTCTAAGCATAGAAATGATTTCCATTATTAATTCATGTGCTGAGGGAGATGGGGGCAAATAAAAACACTCTGGATCTTGTAAATTTTGTATCAGATATGATTTGGGAAAGTTTAAAATGTGCTGGGATTTGTCTGATAGATTATAAATAAAGCCAGCTAACTACTCTTGAAAATCATGCATAGATTTCTTTATGACTATTGCAACAAAAAGCAGTAAATCCCTAGGATTGCTATTTTCTCCAGAGATTTACCTTAATTTTCAAATGAAAAATTGCTAGACCATTCATTAGAGATTCTATAGCAAATTTTTATTAAGAAAAACCGATCTCAAGAAACGGCTTGCTTAAAGCTAGAATTAGCAGCTCTAGAGCCTCCAAGCTACAGTTCTTATTTTCATCTGCATATTGAATATTCTGAGTGAACTCAGTGCTGCTTCTCACATTCTGTTCTTTGTGCGTGAGAGAGAGTATTGCTGAAGCTCCGAGCACAGGAAGGAACAGAAATTATTCCTGGAATTGTTAATGCAATCAAAACTGATACATATGATATACTGCTGGGCAGAGAATTGCACATGATGGATCAATGCTTGTGGGAGGCATCTCCTCCTGGAAATATTAAAAAGGGAAGGAAAAAAGACTTTTTAGATGGCGTGAAATCAGTGTAACAACCAGTGATGGAGCTGAATACCTAGGTGATCTAGTCCAGGATGCATACTGATTAATTGATTAAAGTAAAATACATTGAAGACATACACGATTCTTGCGTTGTTTCCCTGTACTGTCAAGGGAGTAACAAATCTCATTAGTTTCTGCCTGGAGCCAGATATATTTATGTAAGGTGTTTTTATGATGAAATTCATTTTAATGATTTACTGTTGCTTTATTAGATTTGGGAAAGATTTTTCATTTTCACCTCACAGATTCAGTTCTCCCATCCCTGGCTTCCTTGTGAGGCATCAAAGATATTTGCAGCCAAAAAGAAGATAAGTAAGTTTAAGAATGCAGAGAATTCATTTTTCAGGCAATCCTAGCTAACAAATCATGACTTTCATGAGCTGATGGATTCTTCAGATCAGATTGATAGCCTTCAGGACTGATTTCTGCCTTATTTTTGCAATACAATGAGGATTCATCTCGCATACATTCGATGCTTTTGTATAAGAAGCCTGCTTACAGACAGAAATTTTATGAATTTCTAACAATTAAAAATGCAGCCTAAGAGGCAACAATGTATCACCAATCATAATTAATAGTGTTTTAGAAATGTGCAAAGAAGCAAAAAAACCCTTCCTGTATAAATATTTGATGGGATACTTATAAATATATAAGATATATAAGAAAAATGAGATAATAAAAGCACAGTCTAGCAGAATACCAACAAAGAGAAAAAACAACAGCTCTCAAAAGAAACCAGCATGGCTGCATAAAGAACTCTCTGACAAATTGAAAGATAAAAAGGACAAGTATAGAAAGTGGAAAGAGGGACACATAACCAAGTCAGAATATCAGCAAATAGCCCGAGCCTGCAAAGATGAAGTGAGGAGAGTCAAGGCTCAAAATGAACTAAGGCTTGCGACCAAAGTCAAAAATAACAAAAAAAGCTTCTTTCAACATGTAAAAAACAAGAAAAAAGCAAAGGAAATGATTGGTCCATTAGTGGGTGAAAGTGGCAAGAAGGTGACAAGCAACAGGGAGAAAGCAGAACTATTTAACTCGTTTTTTGCATCTGTCTTTACACAAAGGGAAAAAACAGACCAACCTATCAAAAATAGTGCCATAAAAAACAGAATAGAAACACAAGTTAAGATAGGCAAGAAAATGGTAAGCGAGCACCTGTCCAGCCTAGACAAGTTCAAATCGCCAGGACCAGATGGATTACACCCCAAGGTTCTCAAGGAACTGGCAGATGTGATCTCAGAACTGCTGAACTATATTTTTCAAAGATCCTGGAGCACAGGGGAACTACCAGAGGACTGGAAAAGAGCTGATGTAGTTCCCATCCTCAAAAAAGGAAAAAAAATGGATCTAGGAAATTACAGACCTATCAGCCTGACCTCAATACCTGGGAAGATCCTGGAAAAGATAATCAAACAACGAATCAATGAACACCTAGAGGCAAACAAAGTTATTACTAAAAGCCAACATGGGTTTGTCAAAAATAGATCATGCCAGACAAATCTTATTGCATTCTTTGACCAAGTGACAGAGGAAGCTGTGGACATAATTTACTTGGACTTCAGTAAGGCATTTGATAAAGTAGATCACAACCTACTATTTGATAAGATAGAAAAATGTGGGGTAGACAGAATCACCACCAGATGGATCCGTAACTGGCTGACCGGCCATACTCAGTGAGTGGTCCTCAATGGAACCGCATCTACATGGGGGGAAGTGTGTAGAGGGGTGCCCCACGGCTCTGTTCTGGGCCCAGTGCTCTTCAATATCTTCATCAATGATTTGGATGAAGGGATAGATGGGGAACTCATCAAATTTGCAGACGACACCAAGCTGGCAGGAATAGCCAACACTCCAGAAGACAGGCTTAAGATACAGAAGGATCTGGACAGACTTGAACACTGGGCACTATCTAACAAAATGAAATTCAATGGTGAAAAAAAGTAAGGTTCTACATTTAGGCAAGAAAAACCAAATGCACAAGTACAGCATAGGTGGCACCTTGCTCAATAGTAGTAACTGTGAGAGGGACCTCGGAGTCCTAGTAGACAATCACCTAAATATGAGCCAGCAGTGTGCTGCAGCTGCCAAAAAGGCCAACACAGTGCTAGGCTGCATTAACATAGGGATAGAATCAAGATCACATGAAGTATTAATACCACTTTACAATGCCATGGTAAGGCCACACTTGGAATACTGCATCCAGTTTTGGTCACCACGATGCAAAAAAGATATTGAGACTCTAGAAAGAGTACAGAGAAGAGCAACAAAGATAATTAGGGGACTGGAGGCTAAAACATATAAGGAACGTTTGCTGGAATTGGATATGTCTAGTTTAATGAAGAGAAAGACGAGGGGGGACATGATAGCATTGTTCCAATATCTCAGGGGCTGCCACAAAGAAGAGGGAGTCAAGCTATTTTCCAAAGCGCCTGAAGGCAGGACAAGAAGCAACGGATGGAAACTAATCAAGGAGAGAAGCAACCTAGAACTAAGGAGAAACTTCCTGACAGTGAGAACAATTAATCAGTGGAACAACCTGCCTCCAGAAGCGGTGAATGCTCCAACACTGGAAGTTTTTAAGAAGAGACTGGACGGCCATTTGTCTGAAATGGTATAGGGTTTCCTGCCTGAGCAGGTGGTTGGACTAGATAACTTCTGAGGTCCCTTTCAACTTTATTATTATTATTATTATTATTATTATTATTATTATTATTATTATTATCACTACTAGAACAAGGGGCAGAAACAGTTTTGGTGCTAAGAAGCTATACTTAGCCTTTGAGCGGAATGCCTAGGGAGTGGATTAGAGTTAAGACTTGGGCCTGCCCAGGACAAAAGTGAAATTCCATTTACTTGAACTAAATCAAATAATAATATGATTACTGTCCAACATTTAATATTTATTTTTCCAGTGTGACATATTAAATTACAATTTGTTGGCCAAAGTTGGATGGGAAGGCATTTGGTGCTGAGGCTCCCAGCTGCATTTCTCCTCTAAAATGTATGCACTGCAGAAGACAAGCCTTTCCGTGTGCTTGAAAACATCTTCTAAAGATGGGAGACAGCCCCAAATCCCCTTTGTTTCCACATTAAATCCCCTAAATCAGTGGTGGTGAACCTATGGCACGAGTGTCAGAGGTAGCACTCGGAGCCCTCTCTGTGGGCACACGTGCCATTGCCCCAGCCCCCTCCCCCCACGGCCCCCTGCACACCAGCAGCCCCCCAGAGGAGAGTCGCCCCAGGCACAGCCCACCTGGAGCAGCACAGTCAAGGACATGGCAGCCGGGCAGTGGGGACAAGACTCTGCCCTTGCGCCCCGTTGCAAATAGATGCTGCTGCTGGGCACGAGTGGAGGGCATGGCCACCATGGCGCTGCTGGGCCACCTGGGCAATCGGCAGGCCATGGAGGTGGTGGGTAGCCCTGCGGGTGGAGTGGGGGCAGTGCAGGGGGTGTGGGGCAGTTTTTGGACACTTGGTCTCTAAAAGGTTCACCATCACTGCCCTAAATGTTTGTGGGAGATTGTTTTCCCTGGGATTCCTGAAAACCTCTGAATGTATTTATCAACTACCAGAGGACCTTCAGGGGTTTTTTTTTCTTCTTCTTCCCAAAACTGCATAGTTTTGAGTTTCCAGAGCGATAAGTAGAATGATAGCTTTGTAAGGCAATAGCAACTGAAACAAAATTCACAACCTCTAGGTTTGGCATGCTGTGCCGAGCAACGGTTGCCTGCTTCAGAGTGATGAATTTACAAGTGTCTATAAAGCACTCTGCCAGGACCTGTTGTATAGTGCTATGTTAGAGAAAAATAACAAAATTCATCTGCCTCTCAGGAGTGATAAGAGGAAGCAGTCTGCCTTTAAAAGAGAAGCAATATGCAGATTCTCTTGAGAAAACAAAAAGAAGTGCTGCATTAAAAAGTAAAGGAAATAATTTTGTACTAAGTTCAGAAAAAAATGTAGACAAAACTTCAGAAAATTTGTCTGAAACAAGAGTGACCAAACACTATGATTAGAGATATGTAAACAAGATTTGAAAAAAGATGATTGAATTTATACAAGCATGTGGGTTCCTTCTTACTTTTCAAGGTCACTGTGAACCTTAAGAGTGAAAATTTCCCCCCAGTACTGTCTAACATACCCATCTTTCATCTCTATAAATCCTGAGATGACAAAATAATTGCTAAAGGTAATTCAATTGCAGATTTCAATTTTCACAGCAGTGCCCAAAAGATCAAGAAGAAAGGGAGATGAAAAAGTTGCATTGCTCGCCACACTATGCCATTGCCAACCAAAACAAATTTAGGAAATCCTGTTTTCATGGGTTTTTTTGAATATGCTAATAATGTATCTGAACCTGTTCATCAAAGCAGAAGACAGTTTAACAATGTTTATATGGGATTTTCTGTTGCACTTAGATTAGTTTGGTGCTCATGAACCTTTAGCCACATACAAAATCCCCTCAGCCCTAGTCCAAGAGGAATAACATAATTTTTGTATTATTTATCACATTTCCCTTCCAAAGTGCAAGATGGGAAACAATTTATCAGTAGCCTTGGATCATTTGGAAGCAGAAGGTAGTAACTAACATTTACCAATTGTTGTGCCTTTTTATCTTAAAATGAATGGTTCTGTTCAAACAACATGCCTAACCAGGATGTGGAATTAATTCATTTTTGTGAAATATATCAAACCAGAAACAGAGCAGACTGGCTGAATTCATATGGTAGATTTCCTTCCCTCCCAAACCTAACCAGTTTAACATTAACCAAGTTTACTATATTTTGCAAATGCAAAAACCTGGCCTCTTGTCAGACTGAACATATGGGAACACAGCTCCTATATGATGATCATTCTAGGATCATTTTATGATGAATAGGGAATATAAGGGGGAGTGGTTTCTGTAAAAATAGAACCAATCTTTCATTAAAAAAATTACCTATATTAAAATATTTTATGCTGATGATACAGTTTAAATTCTACTGCTTTTTGAAATACATATTTTCATTATTTTTTCCTCTGAATTATTCTAAAGCTCTAAACCTATTGGTAAGTATCATGCAGCCATTATATTACTTGCATAAAGTTAACTTAAAGAAGATAACAGCCTAATTTGGTCTATGAAATCTGTCAATTTCAAATACTTTGAATTTGTGTTAAATTATAGATAAACATGTAAAACACTATTATGTACACCTGTAAAATTTTATTAGCTTACTTTGTCCTATTAATTAAAGTCACATTGTTGAGTCTGATGGTTCAACTTGATTAGACAATCCACGTTTTGAGAGATCCTTTCTACAGAATGCACATAGTAGGGGCCCTCTGAATAATTATTCTGTTTATTGATTTAAATTATAAATTGCCTACAGTACATGGCAGATGGAGAAGATATGTGACCAGGCAATGACAAAAAGAGGAGACTGAGGTTGCATCTCTAAACACTGGCAATGGATCCCCCTACTAGACTGTGGACCTCATGTACCGCACATTGCCCATCTTTAAACCAGCATTGCTTGGCAGTAAAGTATCTTAATTCTAAATTCTAAAACTCAGCGATACTTAATTTCTATTAGAAGCATTCTATATAGCTATGTAGGAAGCCACTCTAAAGGGCTAACATGACATTTTAAGGATAATAAAGAACACGGTTGCATAATCAAATAAATTTACAGAACAAATATTGTATCATCTCATCTCTATATTATTGCTGACTTTTCTTGACCAAAGTGCTGGCTACTTTGGGTAACATAAAGCTTGTTGGAAACAGATATGAAATGACCAATAGAAGGGAATATCAGTAGCTCAAGGTTGAGCTGTGGAATCTTTGATATTCTCTGAGCTGTGTTGTTTGCTTGCAGACCTTTCATTACTTTAGTTTTAATGTGGGACCATTTGCTGGGATACGAATGGAGAAGTTAAGGCATTAGACAGTATCCAGAGGAGTCTGTGGGTTTGGAGAGGACCAGCATTATTTTGCTTTCTGGTAAAGTGGCTACTTTGTAATAGCTACTCCCACTGTCTTGACAATTTTACACATGCACGTAGAGTTTTCTTTTTGGGTGCCCAGAATATAATACCCAAATTTCAAGAAGTCCTAGATTTTTTTATTGCACACAAAATTGAGTAGTGCTGAATAACATCTACAACACTAGTAATTCTCAAAACTTTAGAAAGAAACTATGTCTTGTCTACATGGGCCTCCCCATATGTTAATCAAACATTCTAGGCCCAGTGCTCTTCAACATCTTCATCAATGATTTGGACGAGGGGATAGATGGGGAACTCATCAGATCTGCGGATGACACCAAGCTGGCAGGAATAGCCAACATTCCAGAAGACAGGCTTAAGATACAGGAAGACCTGGGCAGACTTGAACACTGGGCGCTATCTAACAAAATGAAATTCAATGGTGAAAAAAGTAAGGTTCTACATTTAGGCAAGAAAAACCAAATGCACAGATATAGTATAAGGGGTACCTTGCTCAATAGTAGTAACTGTGAGAGGGATCTCAGAGTCCTAGTGGACAATCACTTAAATATGAGCAAGCAGTGTGCTGCAGCTGCTAAAGAAGCCAACACAGCGCTGGGCTGCATTAACAGAGGGATAGAATCAAGATCATGTGAAGTGTTAATACAGATTTACAATGCCTTGGTAAGGCCACACTTGGAATACTGCATCCAGTTTTGGTCACCACGATGTAAAAAAGATGTTGAGACTCTAGAAAGAGTACAGAGAAGAGCAACAAAGATGATTAGGGGACTGGAGGCTAAAGCATATAAGGAACGGCTGCTGGAATTGGGTATGTCTAGTTTAATGAAGGGAAGGACGAGGGGGGACATGATAGCAGTATTCCAATATCTCAGGGGCTGTCACAGAGAAGAGGGAATCAAGCTATTTTCCAAAGCACCTGAAGGCAGGACAAGAAGCAACGGATGGAAACTAATCAAGGAGAGAAGCAATCTAGAACTAAGGAGAAACTTCCTGACAGTTAGAACAATTAACCTGTGGAACAACCTGCCTCCAGAAGCAGTGAATGCTCCAACACTGGAAGTTTTAAAGAAGAGACTGGACAGCCATTTGTCCGAAATGGTTTAGGGTTTCCTGCCTGAGTAGGGGGTTGGACTCGATGACCTCCAAGGTCCCTTCCAACTTTACTATTATTATTATTATTATTATTATTATTATTATTAGTAGTAGTAGTAGTAGTAGTAGTAGTAGTAGTAGTAGTAGTAGTAGTAGTAGTAAAAGGGCATTTGATTTGGTATTATCTGTATGTTTATGAACCTGGCGGTCACAGAGAAATATACCTTCATCCAATATTGTTCAGATTTGGGCAATATGACTTGGGCAAAAGGTGAGTATACATAATGCTGTACTCACTGTTCCTGTTTCAAGCTGGCTCATCCGCGGACACTTTTCTATGCTCCTTGAAATAACATTTCTTCACACACACAAATAGACTTGCATTGCGTACAAGTCTCTATCAAATATGCTGTCCCTTTATGTTTGTCCATTGAAGGTTTGCAAAGCAGTCTTCTCAAAGGGTTGTTTGATAAGTTGTTGCAAGGAAAGATGTATTTTTTAAAACTAGTGCCTCAAAAGGTTTTCTCTTGGCCAGTTCTATATTGTGAAGGTAGCATTCTAACTAACAATACTGCACTGCAGCATGCCTGAAAAATTGGTCTTGCCATCCCAATCTGATTGGGTAATCTGTTAGGGGCATAATTAAAAATAAGAGCTAAAAATATTTGTTAACACTGATTTCACCTAATGACACAGAGATAATTACTGCTCTTTAATCAGGGCAGGATTCTGTTTAATTAGAATCAATTTAGCTAATGCTACAGCTATGCCAGTCATTAAAACTTAGAGCCAAACTGTGGGGGTTTAGTCCAAAGCACCAAAAATCAATCTGAGCACATTAAGGTGAGAATGTTTATTTTATGGCTTTATTTTTATTTTTCTTGTCTGGCCAACGGGCAGCCACTGTCTTATTTTCTGGAATAGGTACCACTTCTCGGTTTTCTTCATCTTTCAGCTCTTACCTCATGTTGATTTTCCAAACAAATTTGCAACTTGGTGATATGGAAGAGCAAACTGCTAGAGAAAATTGCAGACACCTATGCTCCTTCCTTTATCTCCCGTTTGAGCCTTTCCCCCAAGGCTCAGCAAGCAAAGTTGCCAATAAAGAAGCAAACTTGACACAAGAGTAGCCTGGCCTGGCCTGTTTTTGGAGCTCTGCAGCCACCAGTGAATGGAGAAGCCAAAAGAAATAAAATGTTATTTTCCTTCAGAGAAAATGGACAGTCAATAGAAAAAAAAGAAGTATAAAAGCCCAGCAAGGAACAGCACAATTTGAAAAGGTGCAAGAGCCCTACATGCTGGCCATTAAAAAAAAAAGCAAGAACATAGAAGAATAAATTAGAAGAAATCCCAGAGATAGAAAATAAGATAGAACAGGCTCTGTGAGAAGAAGAAAAATGTAATAGTATAGAAATAAGGGAGTACAGGATAAAGGAAGCCCTCACAGACTTTTAAGTTTTACATATCACAGTTGTAAAATACTTTGTTTTACAAAATTAACGTCTCCCCATCCCTTATAGGGTGACATTTGGGTCCGATGTTTTTGTCTCTCAAGTCTGGGTCAACCTAATTTGGCATGGGTTAAAAAAGAATCTGTGACAGATGGATACTGAAATGAGATTGGCTGTCCCGCTGTCCTATATGGACTAAGATAATAGACTTATTCCTGTAATTTTTATTATATGTGACAAGCTTTATGCTAAATGATACAATGCTGTGAAAAAATTTTATGTATATTTTTTAAGCTATTTAAATGTGGTCTTTGCTTATGTCTCATCAAATAATTGCACCAAGATAATTATGAGGAAAAGACCTTGTTTATAATGGCATCAACGTTGGCATAGATGTGCAGGCAGTAAACCTCTATAAACTTAATAGTTTAGCCAGAAGACGTTTGCCTCCCACTTGGAAGGTTGAGAGTTCAATCCTAGGTAGTGGCAGATGTTCTCCTAGAGCACAAAGGAAAAATATCCACTGTGAACTCTGTGTGGCGTCAGGAAGGGCATCCGGCCAGTAAACACTCAGCTCCATCCAGTCCCCCAACTTTACCCCAAATTAAGGGATTACAGGGTCATAAAAAAGGAATTTATATCATAAATTAGTGACTAAACTTAACTTTCTAACAAACTTTGGTGAAACTATAAAGGCATGGTCTATTTTCCACTAGTTATGCAATTGTGCAGATCCCTCAGCATTGTGATAATTTGTCAGATGCTTCAGGAGGCCTGTAGTATCATACTCAAAAGCTAGGAATTTATCACATTCTTCATCCTTTATATATTTTTTAATATGACAGCAGAGAAAAATTATTCAATACATAGGTTGAATGGGTAATGCATTAACTGTGTTTAGATCATCAAATTAACATTTAATTGAATGGAAATTAAATGGAAATTAGCTTTTGTTTTGCTCTACCCCCTTTCTTCCTGGATCATCCAATCTTCAGGCTGCAGAATCAACATACTAAATGAAATTCAAGTGTGGCCTTTGGATGGAAAAATACCTGGTTTAATCAAGCTTCCTTTAAATGCAACTGAAGCAATCCTAAAAGCAAGCAAACATGGAGTTACCACAGAATACACCGCACAGTAAGGCTTATAAGGTATTGATACAGATTAGTGAAACTCCAATTCAAATAATCAACTGATCACCCACCTGACTCAGTGACTTTGGGTCAATCATTGTCTCAACCCAATCTCTCTTTTAAGGTTACTGGAGACTTGAGTTCTCAAAAAATAAGATATAAATGTTTTTAAAAATACACAGTTGGAAAAATGAAATATCTATATCTTCTAATCAAAATCTAGGAAATATACTTAAATATTCAGAATTTCAAGCTTCTAAAACACAGAACTGTTGAAAGGATGGTGGCTTAGTACATTTTGGAAATATCTGAAGAATCTTGTTCAGTATTTATTAGTGTCTAGATTTTCCAGAAATCCTTTTTTTAAGTGTTTAATTAAAAGTGTTTGACTTTACAGATGTTTGCTTTCAAAGGATGGAGCTTTGCTAACTTGCCTCTTTTAGAATGGTTGGAAGTTGAAGTGTTGTGTGTGTCCATATGAAGGTTCCAAAGAGAAGGAATTTAATCTGAGCAAAGATTAGAACAGCTTCTGTAACAGAAAGGAAATGTATTTACAGGTCATGCATCCATAGGGGTAGGTAAAGCCTAGTACCTAACTAGCTATGTCATGTTAAGGGATGAGTAATGTTCAGATTTGCAACTTCATAGACAAACAGCAGGCAAAGGGACAATGAAAGAACACCTAGTGAACCCTTAATTTTCTACCTGCATCCTTATGGTCTATATATCCTGTAGATTCTGACATAATGAAGACATAGTGTTACTGAATTTCAGCCTCCAATATGACCAGTGTTTGAATGCTGGATTAATACTATTTTATGTGCTTCTAGGAATTATGATTATCCCTTTCACAGGAAGAATCTACAGTATAAATAGATACAGTAGATTTGACCTAGGTATGTTTAGCTTCCAGAAGAGAAGATTAAGAAGGGACATGACAACTGTTTTCAAATATTTGAAGAGCTGTCAGAGTTCATTTGCTCCAGACGGTAAGACTAGAACAAAGGGGTGACACTTCCAGGATCTAGAACAATTAATTAGTGGAACAACTTGCCTCCAGAAGTTGTGAATGCTCCAGCACTGGAAGTTTTTAAGAAGAGATCAGACAACCATTTGTCTGAAATGGTATAGGGCTTCCTGCTTCAGCAGAGGGTTGGACTAGAAGACCTCCAAGGTCCCTTCCGACTGTTATTCTGTCTAGATAGAGATTAGTCATTAGGAAGTACTTCTTGACTGTAATAACTCTCAGTCAATGCAATCCCTTGCTGCAGGGAGAGGTGTCTTCCTCTTCACTGGAGGTTTTCAAACAGAGCCTGCATGGGAGGTGTAGTAAATCCTACAGTGTGCAGGGGACTGGACTTGATGGCATCTTAAACCCATTCCAATTCTATGTTTCTGGGAATGATCAAATAAAAAGTCTTCAGTATTTACTAGCCAAAAAGAAAAAGGGTTGCATTTTCTTTTGATAGTTCTGACCCAGAAGGATGTTTCTTTTAGTGAAAATATTTAGGTGGTATGTGGGATAATGCATACCAGAAATAATTTTATCATAAACCAAGTGTTCTTTTTAAAGGAACTTATACTACAGTATTGGGCAACTCTCTACCTCATTTTTCTGCTGGATTAAGTCTATCACTGGGGAAAGAGTTTAGTTCGGATACCATGGACAATGTCTCTCGAAAACAGTTCTCTTTCAAATCTCTATACTGCTGTAAACTACTGTACTCCTTAAAGGGTAGTTAAAATATTGTTAATTCATTTATGTGGCTTGAATTTTAGTGACAAAACTACAGTTCAATTATTTATATTTCAGAGGAGAAATGATTTATTTTGGTAGGGCATGTATGCTATTCAATATTACTTTAAAAAATACGAGGATAGAGGATGAGCAAATGTGCAGAAACTATTACTATCAAAACATTTCTATCACGAGGCATTCAACGTGCAGAGAAAGGTTAATTCCATTTAAAAAGAGGGCAATTCCTTCCATGAGTCACAAAGAAAGTCGGTTTGTGACACTTTTAAAGAATGTCAAATGGTTCATTTAAATATTTTAATCGGAAGAGTAGAGAGTGATTTGAAGATTATGCACTCCAGGCTTTAACATTTCCTTGCCTGAGGAGGCAATGAACCAAAGAGAGAAGCACTGCATTAAAAAGAGGGGGGATGGGGGAGGCACTTCATGATAAAAAAAATAAAATCTTAGAAGTGCCAGTCATTCTGGACAAGTCCAGTGCTTGGAGACCACCTCCCCTACATGTAGTGGCAGATTTATTTATTTTTAATTGTATAGTTCTCTTGAGCCAGGAATTCAGCTTGAAAATATTAGGCTTCCATTAAAAAAACAGGTACTGCCTAAAGAATTCTTTTATTTTTGTTAATAATCACTCTGCTGGTAGTAATTACCCCTGCCCAGATGTGCACCCACACCTTACAGTATTGTACCTGCTATTTCACCCATTTTAATGATATCATTTGTATCTCAAGCCTTAAAAATGGAACAATATAGCTGGATGATGGATGCACTTGGAGTGTTGCAAGTTTGATGGCATGATCTCTGAGTGCTGGGGGATTAGGCCCGTGGCTGTATCCTTACTACAGGATGGACAGAACACTGTCTTCAGTGGTTGAGCTGCTAGGATCACACCATATGATGCAGACTCAAAGCCCTGAAGCTGAAACAATCCCCCAAAGTAGTGATGCTTCTTTTTAAAATTAAGAAAAATATTGTCTCTTTTCCTCTTCAGCCCTCTGTCTTCTTTAGAGGCCCTAAGGATGGGGGGGGGAGAGAGAGAGAGAGAGAGAGAGAGAGAGAGAGAGAGAGAGAGAGAGAGAGAGAGAGAGAGAGAGAGAGAGAGAGAGAGAGAGAGAGAGAGAGAGAGAGAGAATCATAAGCAAGAGAACATGTGAAAGAATGCACATGTAACTGGAGGGTGCAGATGGTGCGAGGAGAGGAACTAGCAGGGAGTTCCACAAAATGTGTTTCCCTCTGAAAGCCTCTTGGGTGTGCATCCTTAACTCTGGCAGCCCCAAGGGACACAAGCGCTGGTTGGTAGAATCAAATACAATATCAAATTTGAAAAGCTCTGAAGGAGATCAGTGTGAAAAAAAATGCATAAGGATGTGAAAAGACTCATTTGTAGACCTCCTCGTTAAAAAAGGGAGTCCAGTGATTCACTGCATTCCTCCGATTTAAGGAACAAGTAAATAGAACTTGGCAAGAGTTGTTGCTTGAAAGGGAGGGAGGGAACGATCTCCTCAAGCCTGAGGAGATTCTGAAATGAACGTGTGCTTTGATTTCAAGCACACAAGGGGGGGGGGAAGTATACTCATTCCAAGCATCAGAAAGGTGTAGAACATGCTCCCACCAGGACTAAATTTAAAAAGATGTGCTTGGCAGAGAGGAACATATGCCTAGCATATGGACACAGCTGACAGAAGGGCTTCTGTACTCTGTTCAAGATGAATACTCGCATCTCAGCTGAACCATGGCAAATTTCAAAAATCTACGTCACTTCCTTGCCACCAAGCCTGCATTTAGTCATCTGTTGTCAGAACACGGTAGCAAGCTAGCTCTCTGTTGCTGCAGACTGAGACACTTAGGTTGAGAGTCATCCATCTTAAACGCATCTCACAGCAAGCAGAACTTATCTGCTCTTTTCCACTTGAAAGACATAAGTAAAATGGTAAATAATATGATATCCTTTAAACTCTGCAGATGAAAAGCACTACCTGATAAACTCTTCCCAGCATGTGTCATTTCATTTGGGCTATATTCTGTGTGTGTGTGTGTGTGTGTGTGTGTATGTGCGCGCGCATGCACACGAATTAAGGAACATACAAGCTTTTGCTCAGCACTTGTTTGTACTGATATAATGCAGCAGCATTTGATACTACTAAATAAAACACTTGCTGGAGAAGGATAAAAATTAAATACAACCATGTAGTAAATACTGTAATGCAGTTAGTTCTGTTCTATAAAGATGAAGTAGAATTTTTGTGAATATTCTTTCATTCTGTATCAAAAAAAAACAGAGTCATCTGCCACGTACCTTGTAAGGACTGTAACAACCACCCCATTGCACAGGCAGACAGACAGAAGGAAGTCATCATATAAGCACCAAGAAAAAGATGTGCCATAGGAAATAGACCAATATTTTTGTTAGTATATTTAGAATTTTGACACCATAGAACAAATGTCTTCTAGGGAAAGATTTTCTGATTTATAAAATGGTTGCCACAATGGGCATAGCTAACTATAAGACCTACCTAGGCCCAAGGTATGGGCAGGATTTGAATTCAAGTCAGGGTAGTAATATGCATATTGAGATTCAAGGCCCAAGTTCAGGTCTGCTCCTCCTAATGAGAAGGTGCTACCTCTTCAGGGCCAAAAGTCCTTGGAGGCTGGGGAATCACAAGTACCTGTCAGGAGGAGTTGCCACTGGACCTGCCAGGGTTGAGCATGCACAGGCAAGAAGCTCTCAGGGAAGTATATTTTGGAGTGCCAGCCACTCACTCCCCCCCCCCAACATGTGCATCCTCTTAAATATGCTCTCACTTGTCCATCTTATAATACAAGATGCTTATAGCAAGCATGATTTTTAGCCCTCTCCTCCTCAGGTGTGCACCCCTGCCTTAGCCTTATGGCCTAAAAAGGTTCAAAGTTGGCTTGAGACATGACATTTTTCACAGCAAAAATCTTAGCTAACAATATGTCTATGAAGAATAAGAAGCATTGCATACTACACATACTGTACACACCTGTTACTTTATCTGAGTAAATAAAAAGCCTGGCAATAAGAAATTACACTTCCCTTGGAGGGTACTTTTGCGAGTCAGTTTTTTGAGTTCTGGCTGCTTAGGAAAAAAAAAATCTGATATTCTCACCAGTTATGCTAATTCTATAGGAAACACAAGCTTCTGTTCTGTGCTGGGGAGCATCACGGTTTCCTTTTTAGTGGCTGCCTTTGGAGATTTAGCTAATTGGAGGTGCCTGTCTTTGTGATATTTAAACACCTGCTGCATGTTGCAATCCATATAATATTATGCAAAACAGGGAAGGGGAAATCAAGAAGTTGGGGATTTAATTACATTTGGTCTTATTTTTTTTTCTTTTACAGTCTGTTTAAAGATCAGCTGATCTTCAGAAACTAAGAGATATTACGGGAAACTATATAGAAGATACCAATTGTTTCTATATGCAGACAGATCAGGTCACTGATCCTCCCAAGTCTTCTCTAGGCAAGGGAGCTCCTTGGAAATTTCACAAAATACCCGTTTTCCAGAAGACAATGCAGGAATGAGGTTGCTTTTTCCTACCATATTAAGCCTCTTAAGATGTTCCCTGATCATGTTCAACTTATCTTTCATTCTGGATAGGTGGGCATAGAACAAAGCACTGGCTTATTGAAGGAAACCAATTTATTTTTTTAAAAAGCTGTTGGGTCTACAAGGTCTAGATTGCACTTTGCTTTACAACAGGTGAGTGACATCCATGGAGGGTGAAAAAGGTTCAGATGGTGGTTGTGACATGTAAGCAAAGCTCAATCACTTCAAGCATGTGTCTACAAAGGGGCATATCTTTGATCCTGCAGCTGTGACTTTCATCCTTTTTGTTTTAACCCCCCCCCCCCGCCAGACATGTCAGGGTTGAGCCACAAAATAATACCTTTCTCTACAATCTATCAGAAGACAGCAAGTCCAAGGATACAGATTGAAACTCAGTTCTCACAATGTCAAAAGCACATGGCTTGAAACTACTACCGGTAGTTGAGTGTTACCAAAACAAGGGACAACCGGAGACTGCTCCTCCCTCCCCAAAGAGAGCTGTTTCAAATCCTTTATATTCTGTGGATGGGAGAAAAAAAAATGTGAGAACTTGAACCTGGATTTTGTAGTGAATAGGGTTTACAACTACAATTCTTTGTTCTTTAGCTTTTCTGCAGCTCTGTCCCTCTGAATTCCTGCTTCTAATTTAGCACTGTTGAAAGAAACTGGATACTGCTCTTTTGATTGCCCACATTGTGAGAGAACATGGTACAGTACAACTAATATACATGAAAGGTTTTCCTCATCTTCCTAAATAAATTTAGACAACCTGGCTGTGCACAACTCTCCAACACCCTTTATTTCACCCCTTCAAATCTTGATAATGTGCCATTAACATTCAGTAGCAAAATGGCCATATTGTCACAGTACTATTTAACCCATTTGGGAGGTGGACAAATGTTAAATAGCATCCTGCTGCTACTTGGAACATCCTCCAGAAAACAAAACAAGCAGACACAAAATTCAGGCATAACCCTTCCGGTACTACGGTTTTATATCACTAGTGCTCTATTAAAAAATTGGGAAACTGAGATTGGTTCCCTACATGTCAAATAATAATAATAATAATAAAATAATAATAATAATAATAATGATGGAAGGTACCTTGGAGGTCATCAAGTCCAACCCCTGCTCAGGCAGGAAACCCTCTACCATTTCAGACAAATGGCTGTCCAGTCTCTTCTTAAAAACTTCCAGTGTTGGAGCATTCACCGCTTCTGGAGGCAGGTTGTTCCATTGGTTAATTGTTCTGTCAGGAAGTTTCTCCTTAGTTCTAGGTTGCTTCTCTCCTTGATTAGTTTCAATCCGTTGCTTCTCGTCCTATTCTACCATTTCAGAATATTTAGTGCTGAAACTCAGGAAGCAGGAAAATAGGTGATAAAATACTGTTACCAAGAGCTTATCATTTTCCCCAGCAGGCATGACAATTAGCCCTTCTAAAGGGAGATTCAACTCCTAAGAGGCAATTCTACTTCAAAAACTTAACTGTGGTCATGTTTACACTGGGGACTTGACAAAACGTTTCTGGTGAATTAAAGGATGCATCACTGCAAGCAGTCAGATAATACAGTATGATTTAAAAGTATTGTTCCTAAAGAAAAATGTGGAAACTATTGCTGCTTGCCAGTCTAGTGGGCTGCCTAAATCCAGTGGAGAAAAGGGATGGCGAGAGGTTTAGAGTTTTTCATTGGATGGAAGAAAGAATGGCAAATTTCATATGGACTCTCTTCCCCTCCTGCCCCCAAAAACCCCACCCAATGAATAAAGCTCTGTGCAACTGTATATTTTTGAGAGAGTTACTGTTTTCATCCACCCAGCAACGATGGCTGAGGTGATGAGAATTATAATTTAATATGCAGAGGACAGTAGGTTGGGAAAAGCTGTATTTAAGCAGTATGGGAATAATCACTTTATCAGTGATAAATTACCAGTGATAATTTCCAGGCATTCTGTTAAGTCTGCGAGTCGAATACCCCGTCTGAAAACGAGTAGCCATTTCTAATCTGATGAATGAGACAATCCCGCTGCAATTTTCCCAAGCTCTGAAAAAAACCCATTTTTCTCTTTGATGATGTTACAAAATCACTGAGAGGTTCTCTTGCATTTCAGCAGACTGCCGGCATGATCTGGGGATTTTCTCTACTTCCTGCCTCTAAGTGTATTTAGCTGAATCATTCAGTTTATGTGAAACCAATCTTCTCTTCCTCCTGCCTCTCCCAAGAGATCTAAAGTCTTGTTCAATATGCTTCTAAGGTTTGGTCTTTGTTTACAACCAAATTTTTTCCTCTGATATCTGCACAGAACAGCTCCTCTTATGCAGGCTGAGCATCATGTCACCAACTTGTAGGCATGTACCATCAGGATAGCTGCAGTTCAAAAAGGCTTCTATATGCAAATTTCTTACTGTTATCGCCATGTCTCTGCAGCACCCAGACATCCATTTATCTGTTGCCAATTAATGATCCCTTTGCCTTTTCTACAGTCGTGTCTCAAAAGAGTTTTCTTGCAACCAGGCAAACAAATGTAGATAAAACATGTATAGATGAGTATGAGGAAAATTCACAATTCAGATCTATGGCAGGCTCAAAGGATATTTAACTGTGGAAATTAGGGTTAACACAGTGTTCTCTGCAAGAATATAAATTATCTATGATTATAGTGTAATGGGCACTGACATATGTCTGAAAAAAATGAAAGATAGCTTGTAGATATTCCAAGTTTACTCAAAAATGCATTGTACAGGTAGTCTTTGTTTCACAATTGTCTTTGAGAGCAATTGTTTGCAGTTACGAAAGCGATAAAAAAGTAACTTGTGGCCAATCCTCACATTTATGACCTTTGCGGCTCATATATATATATATAGCAATGGAAAGCTGAAGTAAGATCATCAGCACAGTCACTTTGTGACTGTTTTGCTTAATAACTGAGTTGCTGGTCCCAGTTGTGCTCACTGAGGACTGCCTGCAGAGATCTTGCAAACAGAAGACCTGGTGGTCTCAAACTGTTGGTTATAAATTAAGAGGTACCCTATTAAAATAAAAATGGAAATAAAAATATCTTACAGCTAAAGATATTAAAACTTTGCAGAGAGCCAGATACAGAACGCATGTGGATATACATGTCACATTTGAAGAACTACTTCTTGTTCTTTCTATTCCAAAATTGTTTAATGCAAACAACTAATTAAAAAAAATGCAAGGATAGGAGAAGATATCATTTAGTGAAATGACTAGAGTGGTATAGGATGTTCAGTTGCTGAGTACTGAAAACTTAGGAATATATAGAAACAAACAGAACATATATGAGGAGGCTTCTGCTAAAGGGTTACATAGATAACTCCACATTAATGCAATGCAAACAGGCTTCTAAAAGATACACTGAAAAAGAAGATTGAGAAATAAAAACAAGATTATTTCAAAAACCAGGTGAAATTATGGTTTTAAGAAGGTTAAGAATTTATGAAATATAACATCTAAAACTTTGGATTAAAATCATCCTATTTTAAAGGCTATCACAATGAAAAATCAGTTTCCGAAATTTCACCTACTACTGAATTTTCACACTGTATTTTGTGGAGTTGATCAGCCTTCATTAAATATTTCATCCTACTTTACTTACTTGTGGAACGGAGCCCTCATTTTCGCAAGAGAGGATTTCCATAAACAAAAAAAATATAAATTGCTTTCGAAACACAAAAAAAATACCATTTCCATTTTACTGCCAACAATTCTTTGGATAAAAATAAGACAGCAAGAATTGCAGCTGTTCTTAAATGAGCTGGAGTTAAAGGTGAGCAAGGAAGGCAGTCAGTTTTGCTGACAGCATCAGATTATTTATGATAGATCTAAATCGGGGATAGCAGGTATGCCTTGCATCCTGAAGCAAAAATATCCTAACCATACATATATTGATTGGATCTGAACTAGCAGTGACTGAAAAACAAAAGGAAATTGGAGTTGAGGTCTGGAAGTATATTAATTCAATCTGAGGGTTTCTGTTTCATATAGGAGATCTTAAGGAATCAAAAAATTAAGCTACTGCTATAACAATGCTTTTGTGCAAATGTATAGTGTTACCAGCTTGGAATACCAGATGACTGGATGTTGGAATTGTCTCTCAAAGAAAAGTAGCATACAATTTCACAGTATGCTGTGAATTACGGAGGAAAAGTGGCTGAGTTTTTCAGAGGTATGGCTAGAAGGATAGGTATGGATAAAGCTTGAGTATTATAATCCAAGGAAAAGCTCCACATTTTAGAGTGATAGTATAAGCAATAGATATTGTCTGGAAAGGCAAAGATTAGTAGCCTATAGAGCTAAAGAGAGACATCTCCTGTGTCAATTATCAGATACTAGTGCTAGTACAATTAAGAGAATAGTCTCAAAAAGTTAACCTATATTGTACTATATGGGAAACCTATGTACGACTATTTATTGTTTGTTCAAAGAAAGAAAGAAAAATGTGAAGAATACCCACAACAGTTAGGGTGCGTCACAAGCTTTCATCACATCTTAAAAGGGATACTAGAAAGCTGGAAAAAGACACGGGAATGGAAAAAAATATCCACAAAATTGAACTGGGATGTTTCATTTCAAAGACTGAAAATAAGATAAAAGGTGATAAAATATATACAACTGGACAAAAAAAAAAGGTAGAGATACTTCTTCCTCCTTGTAACCCTTGTCTACTAAAGTGTTTTAATAGTGAAATTTAAGGAAAATACCTTTTCACCCAGCAGATATTTTCATACGCATAGACAACAACACTGAATCCTTCTTTACAATGATTTTACAGTATATACTTCCAATAATCAGATGAGGTGAACAAGCGAACTATTTTTGATGTTTCACTCTTCGGAAAACTCACATTTTTTAAAAATCTTCATGAAACCAAGTTATTTTGCCTTCTCCTGCTTCTACTATGGAACAAAGTCATATTTCAACAAATTCTGTATTTGTGGGCATTTTCATTTTTACTAGAGAGGATGCCTGATATAGTCCCTGCTTTCCGACTATTTTTATTCAGCCCAGCCTGGGGAAAAGCTGCTAAATGCAGTATTGATAGCATGATGCTCTCACTAGGTTTGCTGCTATATATAACAAACTCCACATGCTAGACTGATCTAGCACTGTGGAGAAACGAAGGCATTTCAGGCTTCTCAGTCCGTATGCTAAAAGTTCAAGAAATTAGTCTTTACTTACAAATAATCACTCTGAAAAGTTGTTTTGTAAATAGAATATATTCCTACAAATACATGGGAGAATGGAGCAGGAACCTAGGAATTTTTGTAGTTTCTCTGTCAAGAAAAGTGAGGCCATTTGTTAATGAAAATCCTCAGAGAACAGGCCATAAACTCAGTGACTGGTAAGTCTGAGATGAGAACATGAACATTAATTGATGAGCATTTATTAGCAACTGATTGGTTTAAATTAACCCATGACTGGCTGAAAATGCCCTCTGCACGTTTCAGAAGCCAAATACAATGCCAAAGGCATTTTTTTAAACAAACCTGAAGATGGTAAGAAGAATACATATTTAAAGTGCTTTGGTAGTCACTTGCGGACTGAATGGATGGCAATGTGGCAGAACAAAAAATCATGATGTTTGTGTATTATCTCCTGTTGGCATGGAACATAAGCAGTGAGAAGTGCAATTTCAAACTTCCAGGCATCCCTAAATGAGAAATCCTGAACTGGAAAAGCCTTGGGCTAGCAAATGGGAAAACATAATTGTGATTTTTAGAAGCTTATGCATCATTGGTTTAATAGCAACTGAAAGCAAACACAAAGACACACACACACAAACAATTTTTTTTTACCAGGGGAGAAAATGTATAGTTTTCCCCCTAATCGTCAATTTTCAAATGTTTTGATTTTCCAACTTTTTAACCATTGTTTCATCTTTTTTAAAAACTCTCAAAACATTGAAATTCTTCAATTTTGTCAGGTTTCTACATCTCTTCGATCGTCATAGGTTCAGAATGGAGCCATTCTTACCTGAAAATATTGACTGAAAAAAGCAATCTTATAATACAGTAGAAATAATCAACTGATAATGAGAAACTGTTCACCGTTATCTGTACATTTCATTGACGCAATTTAAGAAAATGGAGGAGTCATTGCTAACCAAAGCTGCACCTAGCTCAAACTCTTACAGTACATACTTATGCTTCTGACTTATGACCGGTTGTTTAATAACCATTCAGAATTATAACAGCCTGAGAAAGTGCCATAATAAAACACCCTGTCACTCCCAAAGTCACATGACCACATTTTGAGTGCTTGGCAACCAGCTGATATTTATGACTAACTGCATGTCCCACAATTTGTAGCTGGCTGACCGGCTGTACTCAGCGTGTGGTCCTCAATGGAACCGCATCTACATGGAAGGAAGTGTGTAGTGGGGTGCCCCAGGGCTCTGTTCTAGGCCCAGTGCTCTTCAACATCTTCATCAACGATTTGGACGAGGGGATAGATGGGGAACTCATCAGATTTGCGGATGACACCAAGCTGGCAGGAATAGCCAACACTCCAGAAGACAGGCTTAAGATACAGGAGGACCTGGACAGACTTGAACACTGGGCGCTATCTAACAAAATGAAATTCAATGGTGAAAAAAGTAAGGTTCTACATGTAGGCAAGAAAAAACAAATGTACAGGCATAGTATAGTGGGTACCTTACTCAATAGTAGTAACTGTGAGAGGGATCATGGAGTCCTAGTGGACAATCACTTAAATATGAGCCAGCAGTGTGCTGCAGCTGCCAAAAAAGCCAACTCAGTACTGGGCTGCATTAACAGAGGGATAGAATCAAGATCACGTGAAGTGTTAATACCACTTTACAATGCCTTGGTAAGGCCACACTTGGAATACTGCATCCAGTTTTGGTCACCACGATGTAAAAAAGATACTAAGATAATCTTTATTGTCATTTTTATACTGTGGGCATGATGGCACACATCAAAAATGAAATTTAGTTGTCCGCTCTCAAAGTGAAACACATACATGACATACACCTAAAACATACTATGAACAACATATATATGTATATGTATATGTATATGTATATGTACTCTAGAAAGAGTACAGAGAAGAGCAACAAAGATGATTAGGGGACTGGAGGCTAAAACGTATGAGGAACGGTTGCTGGAATTGGGTATGTCTAGTTAATGAAGAGAAGGATGAGGGGGGACATGATAGCAGTGTTCCAATATCTCAGGGGCTGCCACAAAGAAGAGGGAGTCAAGCTATTCTCCAAAGCGCCTGAGGGCAGGACAAGAAGCAACGGATGGAAACTAATCAAAGAGAGAAGCAACCTAGAACTAAGGAGAAACTTCCTGACAGTTAGAACAATTAACCAATGGAACAATCTGCCTCCAGAAGCAGTGAATGCTCCAACACTGGAAGTTTTTAAGAAGAGACTGGACGGCCATCTGTCCGAAATGGTATAGGGTTTCCTGCCTGAGCAGGGGGTTGGACTCGATGACCTCCAAGGTTCCTTCCAACTTTATTATTATTATTATTATTATTATTATTATTATTATTATTATTATTATTATTGTGGTTATTATTATTATTATTATTTATATGACCCTGATTTGCTATGATTTTTTGCCAGTTTCCAGCATTTTTTGCTAGCTTCTGACTAAACTCTTATTCAGAAGAATGGATTCAGACTTACAATCATGGGATTTGTTTAATAACCAACCATAAAAATGGTCTCAAAATTGAGTCCAGGTACATCGGTGCCTCTTATGACTGTCACAACTTATGACCAAAATTCTGGTGTCAGTTTCAGTTGTAAGTCAAGGACTACCTGTATGCAGAAGTACAACGTCCATGTTTAATCAGGCTTAACAGAATTACACAGGACTTTCTATTAGATAAATGAATATAATATGAACGGGCTGAAAGTGACTGGCCTATTCTTTCCTCTTCTCCTTTAATTCCTCCCCTCCTTTTTCTATTCAAGAGTTATAGAGAGCAAATAAATCAGAAACAGTGGAGATAACCAGTGTAAATGAACATTATAATTTTCTCTATTATTTTAATTTAATATAAAGCACTAGTCTGATAATTGCATAAAGTAATAAGGGCAGTATTTCTTTTGATACATCTAAATAGGTATTCCAAGATCTAATTAATTTTAGGAAGCACTTATAATTTAAACAATCAAACTAATTTGCTAGAAAAACAAAAGACTCAATTAAAAACAACCATTAATAGTACATTTAGAGGCCTTATTTCATTTTTAAAAATTCAGCTGGCTCTTTCTCCATCTCATCATGCTAACAATTGCATAATGTAAAGCATTATTTATTAGATGTGTGGGTTGAGTACAGATTTTACAAAGAGTTCAGAGAATTCTTAAACATTAATTGCTCTTATCATTTTCTAAACACAGGCATCTTTGCCTGCATAAATTATCATTTTTTTCTTAATTGCCAGGTAGGCTTCCCCCCCCCTGTGTATCTACTAGTTTTGCTACATAAATTGGTGATTATATTTTGTTACATGGAAAACATGTAACCTTTCATAATAAGGTATCTCGGGTATATTTAAATTTTTACAGAAAATTCCCACATAGTTTAAATTACATTTGCATACACACTCAAGTGCAATGTTGTGCATCTACCAATTGGGTAGGTCAACTACCGGTATTAACTCTGCTGTAAAGTACTTTAACAAGGGTCTCTTATGCATTTAATTTTGTGCTACAGCAAGAACTATTTGACCCTCAGGGTTGTATGTTCACCTTTCATAACAATTCTTGACAACCCACATATGATATACATACACAGATACATAATATCCAGTACATTCAGAAAATATTCAGACCCCTTTCACTTTTGTCAATTTTGTTATGCTGCAGCCTGATTCTACAGTTGTTGACATTCTTTTTCTCTCTCTCTTTAATCTATACTTGGTATTCCACAATGACAAAGTGAAAACTGAATTTTAGAAATGTCTGTAAATTTATTAAAAAGAAAAAAAATGAAATATCACATTGGCATAAGTATTCAGACCCTTCACTCAGTACTTGGTTGAAGCACCTTTGGCAGCAATTACAGCCTCGAGTCTTTTTGAGTCAAAAAGGTAAAAAAACTGATCTGTGAACATCTGGAAACAAATAAAGTTATAACTAGTAGCCAGCATGGGTTTGTTAAAAACAGATCATGCCAAACCAATCTTATTTCATTCTTTGATAAAGTGACTAAATTAGTAGACCATCAAAATGCTATGGACATACTATACTTAGACTTCAGCAAGGCAATTGACAAAGTAGACCACAATCGGCTTCTTGGTAATGTGGGATAGATAGCATCACCACCAGATGGATTTGTAACTGGCTGACAAACCATACTCAACGAGCAGTCCTTAATGGTACTACATCTACATGGAGCGAATTAAACAGTGGGGTACCACAATGTTCTGTCTTAGGCCTAGTACACTTCAATATCTTCATAAATGACTTAGGTGATGGAATAGAAGAGGAACTCATCAAATTTGCAGATGACACTAAGTTGGCAGGAATAACCAATAACCCAGAAGACAAGCTCAGGATCCCAAAAGATCTTGACAGACTTGAACAATGGGCCCTATCGAACAAAATGGAATTTAATGTGGAGAAAAGCAAGGTTTTACATCTAGGCAGGAAAAAACAAAGGTACAGGTACAGATTAGGCAAAACCTGGGTCAAAAACAGTAACTGTGAGAGGGACCTTGGAGTCCTAGTGGACGATCATCTAAACATGAGCCAGCAGTGTGATGCAGCTGCCAAAAAAGCTACCACAATCCTTGATTGTATAAATAGAGGCATAGAATCTAAATCAAGTGAAGTATTAGTACCGCTTTATAAAGCCTTAGTAAAATCACACCTGGAATACTACATCCAGTTTTGGTCACGTTACAAAAAAGATGTTGAGACTTTGGAAAAAGTGCAAAGAAGACAACTAAAATGATTAAAGGCCTGGAGACTAAAACACATGAAGAACAGTTGCAGGATTTGGGTTTGGCTAGTCTCGAGAAAAGAAGGACTAGGGGGGACATGACCGCAGTATTCTAGCATTTGAGAGACAGCCACAAAGAAGAGGGGGTCAATTTATTTTCCAAAGCACCAGAGAACAGGACAAGAAACAATGGATGGAAACTAATCAAGGATAGGAACAACCTGGAATTAGGGAGAAACTTCCTAACAGTGAGGACAATTAACCAGTGGAACAGCTTGCCTTCAGACGTTGTGGGTGCTCCATCATTGGAGGTTTTTAAGAAGAGATTGGACAGTCACGTCTAAAATGGTATAGGATCTCCTGCTTGAACAGGGGGCTGGACTAGAAGACCTCCAAGGTCCCTTCCAGCTCTATTCTGATTCTGGGTACGATATGAGAAGCTTTGCACACCTGGATTGGGACATTTTCTGCCATTCTTCCTTGCAAATCCTCTCAAACTCAAGTCAGGTTGGATGGTGACCATTGATGGACAGCCATTTTCAGGTCCCTCCAGAGATGTTCAATAGGATTCAAGTCAGGGCTCTGCCTGGGCTGCTCTAGGACATTCACAGAGTTGTCCCTAAGCCACTCCTGTGTTGTCTTGGCTGTGTATTTAGGATCATTGTCATGTTGGAAAGTGAACCTTCGGCGCAGTCTGAGGTCCTGAATGCTGTGGAACAGGTTTTCACTGAGGATATCCCTATACTTTACTCCATTCAGCTTTCTCTCAATCCTGGCCAGTCTCCCAGTCCCTGCTGCTGAAAAACACCCTCACAGCATGATACTGCCACCACCATGCTTCATTGTTAGGATGATATTGGGCAGGTGATGAATGGTGTCTGGCTTCCTCCAGACATAATGTTTAGAATTGAGGCCAAAAAACAGTTGAATCTTGAGAGTCCTTCAGGTGTTTTTTAAAAAACTCCAAACAGGCTTTAATGTGTTTTACAGTGAGGAGTCCCGGTTGTGCCAAACTTTTTCCATTTGAGAATTATGGAAGCCCCTGTGCTCTTAGGAGCCTTCAGTGCAGCAGAAATGTTATTGTAGCCTTTCCCAGATCAGTGCCCTGCAATAACCCTATCTATGAGCTTTGCAGGCAACTTCTTTGACCTCATGGCTTTTGCTCTACTACAGTATGCCTTGTCAGCTGTGAGGCCTTCTATAGAGAGGTGTGTCCAATCAATTAAATTTACCACAGGTGGATTCCAATAAAGGTGTAGAAACATGTCAGCAAGAGATATGGGAGGCACTGGAGCTAAATTTCAAGTGTTGCATGGGGTCTGAACACTTATGCCAATGTAATATTTCAGTTTTTTTTCTTTTTAATAAATTTACAGACATTTTTAAAATTCTGTTTTCACTTTGTCATTATGAGGAACTGAATGTAGATTAATGAAAAAAAATAATTTCATCAACTGTAGAATCAGGCTGTAGCATAACAAAATTGACAAAAGTGAATGGGGTCTGAATACTTTCTGAATGCATTGTATATAGTTGCCTTCATTCCATTAGCTTTAAATTGCCAGAATATGATTTTTTTAAATAAAAAATAGCTTTTAACTGCTGACAATACTTTTACAAATTAATTCTTTTATTACAAATAATTCTTTTACAACAAAACGCCAGTTTGGTCTAGAACAGGGGTGTCAAACTGCCGGCTCATGAGGCAGATGAATCATAGCTAAACTGCTATGCTGGCAATGGTAAAAAAGTCGCAATGCGACTTTATGTGATGTTGCGAGTTTGACACTCCTGGTTTAAGGGTTAAGGCACCAGAATAGAAAGCAGGAGAACATAAGTTCAAGTCATGCCTTAGTCATGAAAGCCATGAAAGCCAACCCATCTCACAAGGTTGTTGTTTGTAGGGAAAATAGAAGGAGGGAGGTATGTTGGATATGTACATCACTTTGAGTATTTTTAAAAATAATAAAGACAGTCTCAGTGCCGACTTTTTCCTTCTACGGATCATAGTAAATTTCCGTTTGTCTATCATTCCTGTTTTGTGGCTTTTGTTTCATTGCGGAGCTCCAAGATAAGATGTCGTGACAGACAGGATACAAATAAATAAAAATTCTTTTAAATACCAATATAAGTTAAAGGGAGCACAGCCAAAGCTGAATGTGCATGTATAATTATTAGCAATTGTATGCACTGTATAGCATGCAATAAACATCCTATTGCTGCGAAAATTTTCTTTAATGAGAATTTATGAAATAGCACATTTGATGGACTGAAAACACACCAATATAATTTTCCTTCCTTTTATAAATGGTATAGTCTTTTGATTAAAATATTATACAAAGTTCAGATGTGAGAAGCACTTGGTCCTTCAGATATGACTGAAGTGCAGCTATTAATCATCTCAGACAACATCTTCCAATAACAATTTTGCAACAAGTTAAAGGGCCTTTTAAAACAAGAGAGGTCAGTCTGGTGCCTTCCAGATATTTTGAATGACAACTTCCTCTGACACCTGGAGGATGAACTTGAGTTTGCTTACCATCTGGTATTACATCTCAAAAGGAAAGAAGAAAGTACTTTAAATTTCTAGGCAGCTTCAATCCTTTCAGGCACAGTAACCATAGTAGAAACTTGTGAATTGGCTCTATCATTGTCTATGGGTTTTTTTTCTTCTTCCCATGATGCTATTTAAATACCATGAATAACCTAACAATATCTGATTTGAACTATCACCTAATGAACAAGACCAACATTTTAGAAATGGAAGCTGATTTTCATTTCTACCAGTCCTAGAAAGTTTTGTCTCTGATATTTCAGTTCAGCTTCATGTTTAACAAATACAGGGAATATTATT
This sequence comes from Bothrops alternatus, assembly GCA_034064705.1. Taxonomy (NCBI): domain Eukaryota; kingdom Metazoa; phylum Chordata; class Lepidosauria; order Squamata; family Viperidae; genus Bothrops; species Bothrops alternatus. The sequence goes on from JARGCV010000033.1 coordinate 8,383,596, forward strand.
TACATTCTATGTACATTTATTGTATATAATCTCATTTAGATTATGTAAAGTTAAAGACTATTTTTTGGAGTACCATTCAAGATTTTTAAAAAAGCATCTTAAGTTCAGTCTCACCACATGATGATCTTGAACCAGCTCATTGCATACCGGTATATTCTATAATAGAATACCACTTTTATTTTATCTAACTACTATAGAAGTGCAGGAAAAGATAGGCTCTCTAGCATCCAGAAGCTACCTTGTTGATTAGATTAGTTATACCAGAAATAAATTATTAAAGCCTTTTAACATAGTATTTGGATTATGTGGCAAAATAGAAAGCTCAGACAGGACTTGCTTTTTCAACAAGATCAGTAACAAACATCCTTATGTTTACCAGTTTTCATCCTGATAATTTTTCACTTAGGAAACAGCTGCCTTCCTACTTACACATTTAGGCAAACTATTGATCAAGTACTGACAGATCTCTTCCTCCACTTTTTTTCTGGATGGTAATCTGTTTCCTCATTTCCCTTACCTGGTGAAGGGAAATAAAAGAACTGTGAAACTATTGTGCCTAGGAAAATATAGAGGTTTATTGAGGAGAAAATACTGAGGATAAAAAAAATATTCAATTCAATGCTTTGAAAAGCTGATAGATAATTATTGTTTCATGGGATCTATTTTGCTTTTTACTAGAATACCAAAGTTAATTAACTAGGCTAGATGGAAATAATGGCTCAAGTGGGCAGACTTATGGTAAGAATTAAAGGGATGCTCTGAGTATATATTCAGCTATGATTGGTATCAAACCAAACACCCAGGTTCTTTCATTTTAAAAAAACAGATGTTTCCCCACAGTACTTTTTCAGCATCCTAACTTAGGAGAAAATGTGTTTTAGTTGTTGTTACAGTATTTTAGGCCAGTTGGGAACTTGAACATCTGCCGGCAATTGTTTATAAATCTACAGATCTAAATCAGACTTGAGGTATTGCAGTTGTAATACAAAACAGCAATCCAAGTTTTACAAAAAAAACACACAATCCAAGCTGAGATTTCAACTTAAAGATTTCAGATTAGCACAGTTCTTAACTACTACTCTCCAATATGTCATCATCAACGCAATAGTGAGTTTTGCTTTCCTTTTTGTGGGAGACATTACTGGCAGGAAATTAAGTTAAATTAGTGTTGTTTTCTACATAGGGGTCTGCAACATTTTCCATTTCCCACTAGAGAAAATTCTCTAATGTCAAATCTAGCTTTCTTTTGGTGTTGAAGACTGTATTCTTACAAAAACTGACTGACATTTAACAGTTCCAAAGAAGCTTCATTTTGGTTACTATGGAAAGAATATAAGATGTATGAGCATTAATTTTTGTTAATCTGCAGAGACAACTCTTGCCGCGGGACAAGAGTTACACTAATCATGCACCTCAAGAAGGATATAATGGAACTGGAAAAGGTGCAAAAAAGGGCAACCAGAATGATCAAGGAAATGGAGCGCCTCCCTTATGAAACCAGATTGCAACGCCTTAGTCTCTTCAGCCTTGAAAGACGGCGTTTAAGGGGTGACTTGATCGAAGTGTATAAAATCACGCATGGGATAGAAAAGGTGGATAGAGAAAAATTCTTTTCTCTATCACACAATACCAGGACAAGGGGGCACTCCCTAAAGCTTATAGCTAAGAAAGTGAGGACAAATAAAGGGAAATATTTCTTCACCCAGAGGGTCGTTGATTTATGGAATTCACTTCCTGAAGGGGTCGTGACAGCTGTCAGCCTTGACAGCTTCAAGGCAGGGCTAGATAGATTCATGGATGCAAAGTGTATCGGTGGTTATTAAAATGGATGTCCATGTGCCGCCTCTATGTTGGTTGAGGCAGGCAGGATTCCCTTGAGTACCATTTGTTTGGGGGTCAAGGGAAAGGGAGGGTTTTGCCTTCTCTTTCTGCTCAAGATCCCCATGTACAATTGGTGGGCCACTGTGTGACACAGAATGCTGGACTCGATGGGCTTTGGCCTGATTCAGCATGGCTCTTCTTATGTTCTTATGTTAATATCGAAGAAATAGTGGAATAGAATCATTAAAAAAAGGATGCCAAAGGAGGGACAAAATGATATATGAATGACAAAATTTAAAATAATTTTAACTTTTTTAAATAATTGAACTGGCTTTTCCCACAGCGAGTTGTCCCATGGCGAGTTGCCTGTGGCGAATTGTCCCATTCCATCTTGCCTGGCATGCCTTTCTGCATTAACAGACATCAAAGATCACTGAATCACACAGCTTCTCAATACATTTAGGTTGTTTAGTTTGTAAAAATTGTGGTTTGTGCCCTGAACAGCTATATATTCAGTCTTCCTCTAACCAGGATTTGAGATCTGACCACAAACATGGAACACCCTAATATCTGCCAGCTAGTTATTATAACTTTGCTCTGGTTTCAATCTTAAGGATTCAGAGTAACTAATTAATTAAGCACAGAACTATTTTTGCCTACCTCCTGCCCTAAGGTTATCTGAATGTATAACGCTGCTGTCAGAAAATAACATTCAATTTCATTGGGTAAGCTCTCCATTCAAATAGTGGACAGGATAAAATTAATTAATACCTATAACTGTGATGCAGACACCACTCTGGTTGAAGTTTAAAAGTTCAAAGAACCCTCATGAGAGCCATGCCAGAGGTCTAGCTCAAAGTCTGATTATGTATTTAAAGCACAAGAAGTAGCTGAGAGCAAGGTGTGTAACCTCTGTGACATACATTTAATTTATTAAGCTTAAAGCTTCAATACTAAAGAAGTGTGGTAGCAACAGGAATCAAGCAATCTGCAACTGATAGATTTTTCGGGTTTTGTTGCACAGCCTCACTTGGGATCTCTGAACTACATTTAAAACTCAATGATCATGGTAGCTTGTGACTGGGCATGGAGAGTTACTGGGAATAAAATATTCCTCTCCCTCCCAATGGCTCTACTGCAAATCCCCTATAGCCTATCATCTCTGTTCTACAAATGCATGCCCCAGGACAGAGGCCAATAATACTTGAATAAAAAGCCTGGGGCAAGAGAGCCAATGGAGTATGAATTTACATCTATCCAGAAAGCAGCTCAGGGACAACCAACCCGATAAACAACTGTCGGTCGTTTTGGTAGAGATGCTGGACACTGGAAAGTGACAAACATCGCTTGAAATCACACTAGGCCTTCGGGGATTATTCAGAGAATAACCTTTCCCAGCATACGGCTATCCATACAAGGGAGGCTAAGAGACCTGCTGCTTGAAACCATCTAATGCAGGGGTCTTCAAACTTGACCCTTTTATGATGTTGTGGACTTCAACTCCCAGAATTCCTGAGCCAGCAGGGCTGGCTCAGGAATTCTGGGAGTTGAAGTCCACAACATCATAAAAGGGTCAAGTTTGAAGACCCCTGATCTACTAGATTAGGGAACAAATACATTAAAACAGAAAGAGAAAACTCCGCGCAAAGAATTACAATGTTTAAGAAACCTACGCCAAGTCGGCCAGCTTCAACGTGGTTTTGCGCAGCGGGGTAATGCGACCCCCCCTTTTACAGGGGCTACATAATAAGGTCTCTGGCAGAGGAGAGGAAAGACACCTGGGGCAGAAAGAATGGCCCCACCTTACAACAAGGGGGAAGAGGGCCTAAAAGGGGGGGGGCGCCTGCTATTTTTTTTCCCTCCTGCCGGGAGCCTCCCTTCGAATTCTGAGCGGGTCGCATTGTGACGCCTGAATGGTTGCCGCGAGTGTGGCTCCCGCTGGGATCAGCTCCCGCGCGGGCTCGGCTGTAGTCCAGGCGCTGCAAAAAAAAAAAACAAACGAAAAAAAAAAAAACCATGGGGCTCCGCAAGACGGGAGGCGCGTGCACGCTCGCCTTCTTGCTGAACCTGTGCTTGAACCTGCTAGCCGAAGAAGAGCCCGACTTCGCCTTTAACGACTCGCTGTCTCTAGAAGCGGCTTTAGCGGAGCCTATCGTGCAGCTCGTGGACTCGGGTGAGGGACTCCGGGCGGCGGCGCCAAAACGGAAAGCCCGGCTCACCGACGCCGAGCCTTTCTTGAGATTTCCCATATAGAGAAAGGGAGGAGCCCGAAAAAGGCGGGCTGCCGAGAAGCACGCTTGCCCTTTGGTTTAGGAAGGAGGCAGCTGGATGTTTATGGAACACAGAGCGGCTGAAAAAAATACTGTGCATATATATTAATATCTGTTCCTTGGCCTTAATGTTCTCATCATGTGCTTCATCGTTTAAATGGACACAGCTGTAGGGAATAAATATAGAGCTGAATTTTGAAAATTAAAACGGATCCCATAGAAAGATATAAAAGCAGTTTTATGTTTAAGGGGCCAAGTGATAATTTGAAATTTAAACAAAGAATATGCCTGCAATATATGCTTGGGTAACTAAATTGAGGCAGAGTCCAGTTTGTTTCACATTATTGGGGGCGGAGGGGAACTGGAGCAACTATTCGTATTTCAGGTGAACTGCACTAAAGAATTTAGGAAATACACTTCGCTCTAATTAGGTAACTACATCTTACCAGCTTGTGGTAACTCATCCTTTTGCAGGTGAAAATTTGACAGAGCCTAAAGAAGTAGAATTTGGAGAATGCACTGTTACATGTGGTGAGTATATATGTATATATATATATATATAAATAATGCTAAGGGTAGTTTTTTATTGTTTTAAGTTGTATTTTCTTATTTACTTCATGGTGATTTTCAATAATTGTTAGATATAATTTACAAAAACAATCCAGTTGATTGTCATTAGAAATTTAGGTCAGATCTGTTGTTAATTTCACAGCCTGTAAGCTCTTTTTAAAAAGCCAGTTCCTTTTCTTTATTGGCTATGAGCTGCTTTCACCAAAATAACAATTTCCCTCTATTTGTGAACATCTGTGAGATGTTCAGAAGCTGAAAGACCTTCTGATGCATCATCTCACAGATGTCTTCCCACTTACAATATTGCCAGCTCTATTAACACAAATCACTTCTCAGCCGTAGCCTATTCAGCACTTATACAATTTATTAGTTGTGTTATGGGTAGTTCTGGCCTCAGAAGGAGCAGAGGGTTTTTAGAAGTAGAGCACTCATTGTCTAGTAACAGATGTCTGGCTTCATGCAGACAAGAGCAAATCGGATAGGTGTTTCTCCCAGTGTACAGTATTCATTTCTCAGGTAGCTGAGATAGAAAACAAACTGGCTTGTTTGTTGTTGGATTTCTGCAGTAAAACAGGAAATATCCTCCAATCATGCAGCATTTGTTGTTAGTAATACTATTTAAATCATATACCCCCACACATATTAAAATCCACCAGTTGGTATCTATTTTATAGTCTAATGATCTCTATTCTTTCTGTATCCATATCATTCAACAGTTCTTTATTCTTTTCCACATATTATCCCAGTTCTTTTCATTATACAGCGCTTATGTTTTCAGCAATTACAATAGAAGGATCACTAGCAGTAACTATCTGTAACTCAAAATCATTTAGAGCAGGGGTCTTCAAACTTGGCCCTTTTATGACTTGTGGACTTCAACTCCCATAATTCCTCAGCCAGGCACGCTGGCTGAGGAATTCTAGGAGTTGAAGTCCACAAGTCATAAAAGGGCCAAGTTTGAAGACCCCTGATTTAGAGTTTTTTCCCTTCCCCAGCTCAATCAATAATCTTTATCTGGGCTGTATTTTATTTCAGAAAGAATTTATTTTTATGGTCCTAGCAATAACTATAGCTATATGTAGCTATATAACTTGCTGCTCTAAACATTTTAATGACATTTTATAAGGACTCTTTCTTTTTTGTTCCTTTGAATCACTGTTGACTTCTGGTGACTTCCTGAACAATTTTCTTGGCAAGGTTTTGGCATTGCCTCCTTCCTAGGGGTGAGAGAGACCTAGTTGGCTTTGTACTTAAAGTGGAACTGGAATTCACAGTCTCTTGGTTTCTAGGTGCCTTTAATCCAGTGTTTCTCAACCTTGACAATTTTAAGGCATGTGGACTTCAATTCCCAGAAATCCACAGCCAGCGTTGCTGGCTGTGGAATTCTGGGAGTTGAAGTCCACATGCCTTAAAATTGTCAAGGTTGAGAAACACTGCTTTAACCACTGATACCTTTAATCACTACAGCAAATTGGTTCTCTAGAGACTCTGTAATCGCATTAATATTTAACTTTGATGCCAGGATTACCAGTTGGATAACATGGTAGCTTTTTTTCTGTTTCTTGCCACGTTACATATTTCTGCCTAGAAGTGGCCTTTTTTTCTATGGAAGAACTTTTCCTGTTCTTTTCAAGTTGGTATTTCATTCTCATCCATTTAAGAACTGTTTTTTTTTCCTTTCCCCTCCATGATCTTCAGAAATCAGTTGTGAAATAAATAGGTATGATGCAAAGGATTATATTTAAAATCTATGTAATCATTTGATTATATTTTCTTCAGCTGGGTTCTGAATGCTTCCATTGTACTTAGAAATCATCCAGTCTCTTGGCTAGTTTCCACAGGGCTTGTATTTATTGTGAACAGATAGATACACTGTATGGAATAGGAGTATAGGTGTGGATTGGGAGTATATGGAATTGCATAGTTAGCAAGCACTCCAACAGCCTGATTTCTTAAAATATATTGAATTTAGCAGAATGAATGTCAGAATAACCTTGACAATTATAGACACTGGATTATAATTTGGATGGTAATAGCACAAGAGCAAGGATGGGATACCAGAGTGAGTTTCACTATCTAAAAAGGCCTTAGGAAGCGAATGGGAAACCATTATTTCTCCCATCCCACCTATACTTTCCAAGGACTAGAGGAATTCTTTATTATCTTCCTGGTATGGCTGCTGCTTTCCCTACCTCCCTACTATCTTTGTCATCATCAGTTTTTGTTTCACTCTGTGTCTATGAAAAATATTCCGTAGGCTTGCAAAACAAGAAAAATGTTTTCAATAAAAGTGTCAATTCCTAGCCATTTACATTTCTAGTTATTGTATTTTTGAGTTGAGTCATATTCAGCCATGTTGTAGAATCCTTATTTTGTGACAGTTCCAGTAAATATTGCTGCTTCCCTTTGTCACTTGAATTAATGTTTTATGACTTACAGGTAGTCCAAGAAATATTATAGTATCCATCAAGTTGTGCTCAATAGATTCAAAAGTACAAAACATTGGAAGTTGTTTTTCATATGCCTAAAATATAATTCAGTATTCAAATACATTTTATTCTGTTTATCTCTAGGTCAACAAAACATTTTTTTAAAGCCCTCTTTGCTCTTTGTACTATTCAATAAACAAATGTCTCTATAATGAATGATAATCTCTTTGATAATTTGCTGCGACTAAACATAATATTCTCTCCTCCCTCACATTATATGTCATTTTAGCAAGCAGGGAATGCAGCATTTAGCATAAGAGAAAGAAGAAAAAAGCAAAGTAACTTAGCATTTGTGTTTAATATCTTTACATTTTTTTAAAAAAACGATATGGCATTGCTAAGTGAAATATTGACAATAGAAATTTGGGACTCTGTCTGATTTGAATTGCATATATGTGTATCTCTTTTCTGTTGGCTAGAATCCTCTGCATATTCACTAAGAAATATGTGCTCTTAATTATTTTTTTTACTTATTCCTGAGGAAAGAAGATAAGTGAAAATAATCTGAAATGATATACAGGAAGTCCTCGACTCACAACAATTCATTTAGTGACCATTCGAAGTTACAATGGCATTGAAAAAAGTGACTTATGACTGTTTTTCACACGTTTGACCCTTGCAGCATCCCCATGGTCATGTGATCAAAATTCAGATCCTTGGCAACTGACTCATATGTATGATGGTTGCAGTGTTCTGGGGTCATGTGATCACCCTTTGTGAACTGCTGACAAGCAAAGTCAACGGGGAAGCCAGATTCATCTAACAACTGTGTTACCATCTTAACAACTGCAGTGATTCACTTAACTGTGGCAAGAAAGATTGTAAAATAGAGGCAAAACTCACTTAACAGCTGTCTCACTTAGCAACAGAAATTTTGGGCTCAATTGTGGTCTTAAGTCGAGGGCTACCTGTAATAGGCAATAGTAGCTTGTGCCTCATTGCATCAGACCCAGTGATGGTTATAGGGTAATTTATTCGTTTTGACTGTTGGACTTTGCATAGCATGTTCATGGCTACACTTCAAAAGTAGGCTTGGTTTTGGGGGAGACATAGGGATTTTTAAGAGGAAAAAAAATGGTCTATTAAAATTCTACAAGTTTTAAGGCACCAGTTTTGCCTCTAGACCATCCTCCCAGTCCTGTTTTGTTCAGGTTTTGGAGTGTTACTGTGATGAACACAGTCCGAACCCTCTTCTTGTAAGTTATTTCCAGAATTCCATTGACGTACATATTGCTGTTGCTCCAATTACCAAAACTGTATTTTGTCAGATAACTAGAGAATGTTTGGATATTTAGACTTTGCCTACTGGGCAGCTTCATTTGCTGAGTGTGCTTGATTGGCCCTTTACTGCTCAAATTTCTTTCCTTTGCTAACTTGGCTGAATGCAGGCAGAGATAAAAAAAAGTTGCTTACTTGCCTATAGTTTTAAGCATTCAATACGAGGAGTTTGTGTCATTCTGCCTCACCTTTGAACTTTTTAATATAAAATAGGTTAAGTGGTGGAGATCATTATTATACTGTATTGTGGACACCACTGACTGTGGCAATGTTACTGTAATATTCAAAATCAAACATCTCTACAAATACTGAATTAAAATTAGTATCTTACTCTGGAGAGTGTAAATTTAAATACTTGATGGAAACAATTTTCCCCATCGAAAACCACCACAAGTACAGGTCATGCGTTCCATTATTGTCACTCTAAAATATAGAAGATGAAATTTATTACAACATCATAGACATTAATTTTAAAAACCCTATAAAACATATAATCCACTGAAAGGAACATTTTGAATCTAATAGAAATTCATGCTATTCCTGAGTGCACTATACACAGTCACACACACAAACGCCATTAGTGAATAATTTACAAATAACATTTATCTTACAAGAGTTGCTTAGAGGTTGAGATGAATGTAGTATCTGAAACATCCTTAACTTGTATCTTCTTTCTGGAACTCCTAGATCCCATAATATGTTCACTATTCTGATTTTTCCATTGATACCAATAAGCATTAAGGATGCTCAGTACCTGATTGGAATGAGCTCATCAGAGCAAAAATGCTTCAGGCACCAGATGGTGGATGCTTTGAAAGGCCAGGTTCATGAAGGCTGCAAGCTAACGTTGATATTTAAATTTTAATTAACTTGTTTGTTTCAGTAGTGTACAAAATGAAAGTGCATATCGAATTCAACTAAAAAGAGAACATTTTTGTATTGTGAGATGATGATTTAAGAGATGGTTTTAAGCAGTATTTTACTTATAAAAAGAAAATGTTTTTCTGAAGTCCTTTAGGTTTTTTGGCACTTTTATTTTAAAAGATGGAATTTCCAAAGAGAGGAAATTAAAATATGAGCTGGGGATATATAGATATATAAATAAAAGACAAATGTACACACATACTTCTTTTTAATAATTTTGATCAAAGGTATTGGCATTCGAGAAGTTATATTAACCAATGGATGTCCTGGAGGTGAAACAAAGTGTATTGTTCGTGTTGAAGAATGCAGAGGACCAGCAGATTGTGGATGTAAGTCATGATGTAATGATAAATTCTAGTTGGCCTGTAAGAATTTCATGACTCTCTTCCATAATAGCATGTGTTCATTATGAGGTTGGTTATTTATTTACTTAAACTTATAGGTCACATCAATCAAAATCTAAACTCTAGGCAGGTTACTATAATAGTTAAAACTAAAATGGCATTCTGAAAAAGAAAAAGAACAAATGATAATAGAATGTCCACAGTGGGGAGAATAACACAACTAGTTAACAAAAACAATACAGAATGCACAATAGGAAGCCAGATCACAAGCCATCCTCTTCTAAAAACTGCTGAAAAGGGCCACATCTCCAAAAGGATCAAGCTTGTATCGATTTCAGGGGGAATGTTGTTTCTGGAGTGGAGACATAGCTTCAGAAAAGTCCTTTCTCTGAGGTTCCACAACATGACAGGACCTGGACTGAGCCAAAACTGCCAGGTCTGACTGGACAGAAAGAAACAACTAGTGCAAAGCCCTAGAACAGTGATGGCAAATCTTTTGGACTTTATAGGTCAAAAATGTGGAAAATGTCTAACTTGACTCTTCTGATCTCTCTCTCTCTCTCTCTCTCTCTCTCTCTCTCTCTCTCTCTCTCTCTCTCTCTCTCTCTCTCTCTCTCTCTCTCTCTCTCTCTCTCTCCCTCCCTCCCTCCCTCGCTCCCCCCCTCTCTCTCTCATACATACACACACACACACACACACACACACACACACACACACAGTTCTCTATCTACGTCTAGGCCACTCTGAATAACAGCACTAAGCATTAGTGCTGAGGCTGAGCCAAGTAGAGGTTCAGGCCTTAACTTCAGCCCTAGTCCCACCACTGCCACTCAAAAAAGCTGTTTTGTGCCATTCTCCAAGTCATATAAACCTTGGGGAATAGCATGGTTGCCCCCATAGCCCAGTTCTCCCAGGATCTGCCACACGCCATTTACCTTCAGGTGGTGTGTTCTTTTTCTGTTGAAAGGCCTACCTGAGGCTGCTCCAGATCTCACAAGGCCTCCATTCTTGAAGTGGCTTCAGAGAATGCTCCTCTGCACCTCTGCAGCCACCTCCCAAAACCACCTGAAAGAACACCTCATGGTTGTGCAATTTTTGGAGACTGTACAAGAACACAGCCCTCACTCTGACTCCAAGAAGATCTGGAGGCCATGCATTCTCATGCAGCCTCCCAAAATTGAGGAAGAATGGGGTGTGTTTTTGAAATTAGCTATTGGGTGTTGATACTATTGACATGCGTATCATAGGTTCACCATCACTGTCTTTATAAATAACAAATATCAACCTAAATTGTATTTGGATGTGGTCCTCTAATACTTTAGGTTTATTTAAGAATAAACTGAGCTGCATGCTATTTATAATTATTTTAACTTTAATTATTATTTCCAGAGCTTTAGATTGTTGGAATAAAAAAAATAAGCTAACCGCAATTGAGCTCAATTTTTGGCGATTACATGGATGTGTCCATGCAATTTCCACATGGAAGTGGTTCACCATTGTAATCTTCTAGAATCTAGAAGGTTTTTTTAGTTCAGTTCCTCAGTTTAGTTTACAGCTCTGGTGGACTCATATCCAAGTTCTAACCAAGCCCGATCCTACTTAGTTTCCAAAAATCATTAATATAGTATCTAGTATCATATGGTAACATTATTTTAATAATGGCGTGAAGTGATGATGAAACTGTTTTCTTGTAGGGGGCAAACCTATTTCTGAGAGTCTTCTTAGTGTGAAGATACCATGTATATTTGTACCTCCAGAAAATCGATTTCAATATATTTGGAAAATGTTGATTCCCGATCAAGTAAGTAATTTGTTTTAGGCTATACTGTATGTTTGTATCTTGTGAATTTATTACGTGATTTTGCAAATTATTTCCTATTTCCTACATTTTGTATCTAAATTATCTTAATTTAACAATCCATTAGGTAGATCTAAAATTAATGCTATTTTTACCTCAAAGAATCCCCATTGTAAATCAGAGAAAAAGTTACAACCTGAATGTCAAAATTGAAAGTTAACATGAAAGATATATTCAAAAGTCATTTAAAAATGGTTCATTCTTTATTGCTTTTTGATCTAAATAAGGCACTATCTCTACTCCTTGTATCATCCTTCATTATATTTCCCTGAGGAAAGAATTCTTTTTATTTACAACAAATCTCTCTCTAAACCCATCTCCAAGTTCAACCATATTATTTTCCTCCATGCCAAGTCCTGGTGAATTCTGTCTTTTAAAATATTTTATTCAGGATTAAGCTGTTCGAAATAGAGGCAGAAACAGAATATGAGAATAAGCTTAGTTGTAGACTATATAGTAGTCATTAATGTTAACTAGATTTTTATAGAAATTTGTCCCCTCATCTCCACTTTTCCTTATTTAATTAAATAGTAATTTAATTAATGATTTTGATGTTAATCTTTCCCTTAAACATATTTCTCTGGAATATATAGTGTAAAAGGAAATCAGTAAGAGTTATAAAATTATGATTCATTCTACACTTTATCATAATTAACACTCTCTTTACCTTCCAGAAAATATTAAAACCTGGGTTTCTCTCCAAATGTTAGTCCAGAATATCAGGGGAATATATATGTACATTTGTTTCTATGGGATTGTAATGTAGTCACCATTTCTTGTATTGGGTTATTTTAATTTGTTATCAAAAATTTTTAATATTGATTTGTATGGATTGTTAGCAGCCCAGATTTATGTATTTAAAATAACTAAACAAATAACATATGGGCGACCAATTTTTTTTACTCCAGATGCTGCCAAATAGTTCCCACCAATCTCTGTCACTGTGGCAAATTGTGGAGTGCTTAGTGGTGTTCAGCACTAGGATCCTTTTTTGTGAATTAAAAAAGATAATGTGACTGGAGTCTTCAAAATATTCTTGTTTTGGATATTATAAGGGAGAAAGGCGCCAAAGTTTTCACAAGATGTTGATGTAAATTCCTAATTATGAGATACATTTTGTCTTTTTATCACCTTTCAATCACTAGCAATCACTCATTATTCCTAATGATTCAGCTATTTTGGAAGTACACAGAGATACTCATCCCGTTGCATTTGAGTGTGATACAATAGAAAATGATGAATTGATTGCATCTGTAAAATATACAGTGTACACCACAGCTGGTAAGTTCATGAAATTTGTAACTGTTTAGTCAGATAGTACTTATCTTAAATGATAGTACTTCTCTTAAATGGGAAGAACAACACACTTGTTAATTTATTTATTTTCAATTAAATATTTAAGGTGCCCAATCCTTTATGACTCCTACTGTGTTTCCCCGAAAATAAGACCCGGTCTTATATTTTTTTATCTCCAAAAGAGGCACTAGGTATTATTTTCAGGGGATGTCTTTTCCCCCCCACTGTCTTACCTCACAGCAGCGGCACCGACAGCCTCGTCCATGGCTGCCGCCGGCCCACTTCTTCTGTGACTGTTTGTCACTGCTCGCGTGCGTTGCCCTCGGCCTTCATTTCGCCAGCAGAGGCCTTCAGGAAAGACTTCTGCAGCCCAGAACAGAGTTCTCGGTTGATGTGTGCATTGTCCCCCATGTCGCCCATCCAGCCTCCGTTTTGTGAAATGAGGGCCGGGAGAGGTCATGTGCGTCAACCCGGAGCTTTGTTCTGGGCTGTTGAGGCTTTTCCTGAAGGCGAAATGGAGGCTGGGGGGGGGATGCAGAAGAAGTGGGCCGGTGGTGGCCACGTGGGCTCTTGCTGGATGGGGCTGTTGGTACCGCCCCCACGAAGCGAGGCAAGTGTTGAGGCATGACAGGCCTGGCTGTGGCAGTCCTCAGGTAAGCAGGTGTGGAGTGTGTGGGGTAGCTCCACCCCTGCCCTAGCTTGATTTTTACTCATGCACCTCGCCCCACCCCATGCAACCAGATGGTGGGATGGAGTGGGCGGGGTCTTAACTAGGGCTTATTTTGGGGGTAGGGCTTATATTAGGCACATACGTAAAAATCAAGCTAGGGCTTATTTTCGGGATAGGTCTTATTTTCAGGGAAACACACTAGTAGCATGAAATATAGAAGATTTAATATAACAATCTATACTATACAATAATACAAAAGTGTCTGGAGAAAACAGTCACTAACAAATAGATCATGTGACCCACAAAAGGCTCTCCACTGCTTTAGACAAAGGTCTGGAGAAAGACCCAAGGGATTGTCTAAAAAATAGATCAGGGTAGGGTCCATACTGATTTGTATAGATATCCTCTTCTTGGTCCCTGTCAGGTGGCTTTGCTTAATAGATGGATGAGAAACCTGCTAAATCTCTTGGATCATCTAGGGCATTTTTGTATATGAAAGACTATCTGAAATTCCATTAAAATGGGAATTTTTGGACTGGATGGCACAAAAGAGTTGGGATTTTTGTGTGTGTTTCTTTGCTGCCATCTAATCATCATCTGCAGTTCTGCAGTCCAGATGTGGCCTTAATTTAATGGAAAAAATGTTTACACCAGTGCTTGATTCATTATTCCCATTGAAATCAATGTTTGTATGACACTAGTGCATGTTTTGCAGTATATTTATATTAAATTTCAGAAATGCCCATTTTTAATTTGTACTGTATAACACTTAATCTAGCATTTCAGAAGACAAGAACAACAGAAGTCGCTAGTGTCTGCCCAGTTCTCCCCAAGTCCTTTGTAAAGGTCTTGAAATACAGGTTGTCCTTGACTGACAATAGTTCATTTAGTTTAAAGTTGCAATGGCACCGAAAAAAGTGATTTGACCGTTTTTTCACAGTTACGACCTTTGCAGCATCCCCATGATCATATGATCAAAATTCAGATGTTTGGCAACTGTTTCATACTTATGACCATCGAAGCATCCTGGGGTCATGTGATCACTTTTTGCAACCTTCTGACAAGCAAAGGCAATGGGGTAGTCAGATTGACTTAACAACCAGGTTACTAACTTTTCAGCTGCAGTGATCCATTTAACAACTGTGGCAAGAAATGTTGTAAAATGGGGCCAATCTCACTTAGCAAATTCTCACTTAACAACATAAATGTTGGGCTCAATTTTGGTCGTAAATCGAGGACTACCTGTATTACAGAGGAAATTTTTAGTGATACGGTACCTGCAGCTGTCATCTTGCATTTTGCACCCAGAGTAGATAAAAATTCCAAGGCTTTAAATGAAACCTCCAAACAACATGAAAAAATGCCCCCTTCTTTCAAAATAATGCTGTTCTTTTTCTATGGTAGTTACAGCTTATTCTTAATGAGGGTAGGTAGTTTTTTTCAGGAAAACTCTTGAAAAAGCTCTTATGTACACTGAGAACTTAGGCACTGGACACAAATTCCTTGTGTGTCCAATCACACGTGGCCAATAAAGAATTCTATTCTATTCTATTCTATTCTATTCTATTCTATTCTATTCTATTCTATTCTATTCTATTCTATTCTATTCTATTCTATTCTATTCTATTCTATTCTATTCTCTAGTCCTAGTCCTCGTCCTCGTCCTAGTCCTAGTCCTAGTCCTAATCCTAGTCCTAGTCCTAGTCCTAGTCCTAGTCCATTCCAAGCTGTCATGTGAAAAAAACCAGCATGGAAAGAATGTATATTGTCTCTTTGTGAAGAAGACAAGTACATGCAGACCACAATGAGAACACATATAGAAGTAGAATAGTAAGTATAAAACAATGCCTCTAATTATTGTGTAGAAGCAGACATTTTAATACTTTAATCTCAATACCTCTGTTAAAGTCTGAGAGATTGATGTTGGTTTGCATTTACCCATCTTCCTCAGAATTGAAATTTGTAAAGTAAGAAACAACCTTGATAACAGTAAAATAGAATCACAATGAATGTTCCAATTCTGTTATTCTGTTTCTGAGATATTATTTAATATATATACTGTAAGTATGCTACCGGTATTGCTATTGCTTGCTTGATATATTGTAAGCTATGTGAGTTCACTGTGGTAATGACAATTGTATTGTTTTTAATATTGGGTAAATTCAATGTTATATCAAATTGACTTCTGCTGCCAGTGGCAGTTTTGCTTCTCCTCCTCCTACATATAACCCAGTTACTGTATATTCTTGAGAAATGAGAAATAAAGTATAAAATTCATTGAAGAAATGTGCCATGAATTCTCATGTGTATGTAGGAGAAAAGTAGGAGAAAGAAACAAGGAATATTGCTTAAACTGAACATCTCTGTATTTTTATCTGCCTTTTTTTTATACATAACTACTTAAAATGAATTTTTACCTTTTTCTTTAAAAATAATATAGTTTAATTCTTTTTATTCCTCGTGAGATTGATCTGTCTCCCAAAGTAGGAATACTGATTTGTCGTCAGGAAAATGGCGTTGTAGAATTAATTTATTTTTTATTATCTTTTTTCCCTTTTTACTTACCAGTAAGGCACATGGGCTATGAATGCCCTGTCTCACATATGGGAGTTGTGGGGAGGACATCTAGTAAAAGCATGTCCCTGGACAATAGGTATGGCAGCAGTGATTATCAAGCTGTTAAACTAAAGCAGGAAGCAGGGTGTCGGTGTGTAGAGCCACTGGTTTCTGACAGAAGAAATTCTTTCTTTTACCCTTACCACTGTCACTACATAGCTACTTGCTCTAATAAGCTGACCCAGTAACTCTGGATGACATTTCTATTTTTGTATAAATCCTGAATTTTAAAGAAAAGTAGAGACTATTACTATTTATCCAAAGGAAGGCACTGAATTCAGGCAGAGACAATCTTCCTTTTATTGGTAAGGAAGCTCAGCAGTGTAAAGATTTTTGTATGTTTATAAACTTTTTTTTCTTTGATATCTCTTTTTTTAGAAATCTACCTTAAATTCACATTCTGAAAAATAAAGATTAAAAGAAAAGTTTATAAACACATATAAAAATCTTTATACTACTGACCTTATCAATAAAAAGGTGATCGCTAAGTCTCAATAAGAATTAGTATAAATTATGTAGTTTAAAGCAGAGGTCCCCAACCTTTGCGGCTTGGTGGCCTGGCTGGTGGGGAGAGAGGGGGAACCAGACCATGAGAGTGGTGGGTTGGTGCGTGCCTGCGCAGCTCCACTCATGCAAGAGAGAAGAGAAGACTTTGGGGCACGGTCTCAGCTCCTTCAGGCTTCTCCACACCAAAAGCTTTTGCAAAGGGATGGAAGGCCTGAAGCAGCACTCCCAAAGCCTTTTGTCCATTTGCAAAAGCCTTTGGCATGGAGAAGAGAAGCTTTTGGGGGCCCGGTCTCGTGCTCCTTCAGACGCACCAACGCTGCCCAACGCTCCAGTGCAGGCAGCCTCAGTCAGCGAAGCTGAGCAGGGTGCGTTCATCTCACTTAGCTTCTGCTCTCACCACTCCGCTTTTGGAGTATTAGGAGCAGGCAGCTCGGTGGCCCAGCTCGGGGGAAAGAGGGGAAACCGAGCTGCCTGAACAGCAGGCCAGTGCGCGAGCATGCATAGCTTCACTTACGCAAGAAAAAAGGCTTTGGGGCGCCGCTCGTGCAAGTGGGGCTGTGTGCTTACCCCGATTGGCCCTCATGCTGCCCAGTTGAAAATAGGCCGTGGCCCACAGGTTGGGGACCCCTGGTTTAAAGCACCTCATTGTAAGATTCTCACCTACACAGTACATACTCAATCTATTCTTTCTTATATAAACCACATATATTCAAGCACACAAACACATAGTTATGAAGGAAAAAAACTGCAGAAATCTGATTTCAGCTATCATAAGCTTGCTTTATTTATTTATTTACTTATTTCCTGTCTTTATTACTTTATAAGTAACTCAAGGCAGGAAACATACCTCATACTTCCTCCTCCTATTTTATCTACAATAACCCCATGTGGTGGGTGGGACTGAGAGATTGGTTGGCTCAACGTCCTTCAACCGTTTTTCATGCGTAAGGTCTCCTAGTTTCTAGGCCAGCATTTCACCGTTACACCAACACTTCCACATGTCGATGTCTAGTTTGAAGCACATATGCTTTGTCCAGATATAGATCTAATTCATGTATGTTTGGTTAATGCAAATGAGTCTCAGCAGAGGCATTTTAGGATGAGAAATAGGAAAAATCATACCCAGCAGTGAAACCAATGGGAGGTAAGGGAAAGGAAGGCACTGTAAGATTACAGAGAAGAGGCACAAATAGACCAGTTGGGTGTGATATGTTTGAATTCAAGTACAGTGATTAAGGGAAAGCATTGGTAGGGTTTGGGATTTTGGTTGGGCTGAACCGTGGCCTGTGCGATATGGTCCATTCAAATATCTGATAAGCCAGAGTGTGATCTTCCATGTATAAAACATGTTTTCCATTTCATGTCATGGTTGAAACAAGAAATTTAATCAGGAGATACCTTTATGCTCAGCTGCAAGTAAGAAGGTCAGTCATGTAAATTCCACTGAATTAGATGGCTCTTACTTCCAGGAAATTAGGACTTTTTGCCCTGTTCAGTTTGTGTATTAATCTCATCCTCCTATCATTCCCCCACAAGCTGAGTTTCCACTATCAGCCTCTCTGATGATGAGACACCATCGGTTGAGGATCTTAACTTATGGAGAGCGTTTGCATGAATACCAATGGTCCCCCCCATTGCAAACACTCATCCTGTATTTATAGACAGCAATGAGAAGAGCAAAGCTGAGGCTTTTTTTTTCTTTCTTACCTTCCTTTCCATCATTCTACTCTTCCAATCCTTATGTTTGCATCTTCTATTCTTGGAGATTGGTATGTACAATTATGTTTTTCCCTCCACCATTCATAAATAATTGTCTGAGACAAAATGGTCTTTTTTTTCCAGTAAATAAGGGCATTTTCCCCCCCTGGGCTTATGGCTATTCATGGATACTTGAGGAGGTGAGGCATCTGTGAGCTTTTGCATGCATACAGTTTCACAGTTTTTTATGTATTCTTTTGAGGCTATTATAGTTTTGCAGCACTTATATCTCATGATATTGAAGTTGATTCATCTCCTACCAGCCAGCCTTATTGACAAACAGTCGTAAACAAAAGACGCATAACAAAAAAACCAGTAGCATGATATTTTTAGTTTAAGGTTTTTTCAAAAGATCTGAGAATGGAATTTTTTTAAAAAAACGAGTTGGTGGGGAAAGAAAAAAAAACTTATTAGCCAGCTGTCCCCCACCCTCCTATAGGTTCTGTTTTGCTGCTAGTGGTAGCTTTCCTACCATTAGTGCCCCAATTTAATGCCATCAACTAGAAACTCAGTATAGACACAATTGCTATTCTGTAAATAGAGTCTTCTCTTAGTATGAAGAAAGTAGCAGTGCAGTTTGTCTTTTATTTGCACGCATTAAAAACTAGAGGTAAAAAACGATGTCATGTTCTTGTGCATAATGTACAATTCAGAAGTTTTCATTATGGATGTGGGGGCAATAGGGACCTCAGTGCAGGCAAGTGTAAAAAGGTACATCAACTATTATGAGCAATCTTCTTTCAATTTTGAGATGGATTTAAGAGTAAGACTGGTATAGCATGAAAGCTACCCAGAGGGAGCATTTTGGATGAAGTTGGTTTTCGGTGTACTAATCTTTGATTGTTTGCATTCACAATTAAAGTGGCTTCAATTTCTAATCATGTACTGGCTCAGAAACTGACAGATTTAAAACTTGTGAGTTTGTTTTTGTTAAACATGAGTTAGAGCAACTGGATTCTGTTGCAAAACACAAACACTTCTTATTATGGGCCAGGAAATTGCTTTTCACATCAAAATATACTGTGGGCATACCGTCTTTATAAAAAGTCACTCATAAATATTCCACTTCCCTCCAAAACTTTAGGATAAATCATTATTTTTGCTAATATACATATGATTTTTTAAAAAAAAAATTCCTGTGCTGATACACCACAAATTGCTGGAGATCTGTCAGTAGATCTTGAGCTAATGTTGCCTGTATTAAAGGTTATACCTAGTAGAAATAAACTAAACATCCTTTATATTTTTAACTGTTTTCCATCATCTCATTAATAAATGAATTTGGTATATGGGCTTGTTCCCGCAGTGATGCTCTATTTCATACACTAGCCTATTTTGGTTTGTATCTTGCTTTTGACAAAACCAGTGACATAAGGCAGTTTATTCATGTTTTCTGATAATAGTTCTGCGGGGGAAGCAGTGTGTTGTAAGTGAAAGGGATGATTCTTCTTATCTTGCCATGTGAGGAGAGAGCCAGACGAGAGCCAGAGTGTGCTCCTTGTTCTGCCACCCATGTGAGTGAGTGTGTTGGCAACAACAGGGGAGGAGGTGGAGGCGGCAGCTGGCCAGTTTTCATAAATGGCAGCATCTCCCACATGAACATGGCAAAGTTGGCTGTGCTGAGGCAATTCCGCACTCAGTTTTCATTAATTCAGTTCGTTTCCTTTGCAGGCAAAAGCTGTTGCATTGCAACACTTTGCCCTGTAAAACACATGTGGCATATTAACTAGATTTGTCATTATCTGGAATCATCTAAAGAGGTTCAATAATAGTGATAACAACTAAAGAACACAATATTCAGCCGTTTTGCTGTTTCTGCTGAGAAACAAAATATTTCCCTTTGTCTTCCACAGAGGACAGCTGTCCCGGGTCATAATTTCCGAGGAAATCTTTCGTCTCCCCCCCTTTTTTTAATTAATATCCAGGATTCCTTTTCCTAGAGATACGAAGTCCTCAAATCCTCAAAAGCTTTTTTTCTCCTACAGAAAAGGAAAACTGTTGTTCCATATCATCCTGTATAGGATATGTAAGACCCACATGCTTTGAAACTTGGATTATCAAAACATTGTTGTAGCTAACCACAAAGTTGAGAGTTTGCACCATAGCAACAAATAATATAAAATGTAAATCTTGGGGTTTTTATTTGTCACATTGCATATACTGTTCAAATAAACATTGGATTTAAACAGTTCTTAACTGAAATTCTTAACTATACGTTCTGCAGGGGCATATTTACAAGATTAGGGAACAAATGAGAGTATTCAGATCTTTTCTGCCTTTGTGGTAGCTTCAGACAAATAACAGAGGAGAGTTACATTCTGCTTTTCTTATTCTGAAAATAATATTCTACATATCTTTTTAAGCTATTATATTACTGAAACAGAACAAAGATCAAATGACAGTGATCCCTCTCTTTATTTGCAGCAAAATCAAAAATAATGATGATTTCCTCATTTGCCTGGCTTAGCAGGAACAGTTCACTAACATTGGCTGATGTCAGAAATCTAAGTAGGATTATATTTGGTTAGTATTTTGATGGAGATCACCAGGATGATTTATAGCAGGGGTCCCCAACCCCCGGTCCATGGACGACTGCGGCATGTCAGCAACAAGGCCGCACAAACAAGCAAAGCCTCATCTGCAAGATGCAGGCAGCACACAAAACCACGCCCCCTCCAGTCCACGGAAAAACCTCTCTCCACGGAACCAGTCCCTGGTGCCCAAAAGGTTGGGGACCTCTGATTTATAGACTATAGGCTAAACTGAGAAGAACCATCCAGGAAGGCACCTCCATATTGTAAAAAAAAAAAATCTATATAGATCACTCCATGGAATCATAAAGTTGAGCACAACTTGGAGAGAACTTTTATTTTCCATTTATATATGACCGATACTATTTCCACATCTTCGAATTAGTAGTATGTCTCTCCCTATTACTCTGGTCTTTGATAACTTACCACCATCCCTTCAAGTCTCAGCTTGATTCATTACAGTATGAAACCCCAAAGTTGGTCTCCTAGGCTCTTCTGTATCAGAATAAACTCAAATACTATTTGCTCTTACTTGTTCACTTGTAGAATGTTTGATGAGAATGTTACATATTTGATGAGTACTACGCTTATGTATTTAGTTCCAGAAATATTTTTGTCTGTATGCACATTTACAAATAAAAGCCACCAATCCAATAGATTTCCATATCACTCATAAGAAATTAGAATAGAGTCATACCAATTACGGTTACACTTACAAAAGTTTTATCATATGTGATTCATTTGCCCCAAAGGGATGTTTGGAATGGTCACGATGACATTCACTCCGTGATAGCAAAAATTCATTAAAATGTACCCATTCTGTAACCACCTTATACGAAGCAAATAAAACTTTTGTGTAGATGATGAAACTCTTCCTAATAACTAAATTTATTTTAATTTTTATTTAGTATTTCTACTAGATAATGGTGGAAGTACCATTAGTTTTATGAATAAAGTCAAATGGCTTAATTGTCTTACAAACATGTTTGCCACTAAAAAGAACATTCAGTTGGTTTCTTGATTCTACCCTACCTGCCGAATTGTTTGCAAACCTTTGAGTCAGAAGGATCCTGTATTATTTAAAGCAAAATGACTATAATGAATACTTTGCCTACAGTGCAGAATCCAACTTGCGATTATTAATATCTGTTTATGTGTATGTTGCAATCTCTGAATACTTTTTAAAGCCAAAAAAAAAAAAAAACGGGAATCAAATTTTCTAGTTGTATTTTGCTTCTGTTGGAAATGTTTACTGTC
Organism: Bothrops alternatus; assembly: GCA_034064705.1. Classification (NCBI taxonomy): domain Eukaryota; kingdom Metazoa; phylum Chordata; class Lepidosauria; order Squamata; family Viperidae; genus Bothrops; species Bothrops alternatus. The sequence goes on from JARGCV010000033.1 coordinate 8,405,785, forward strand.
AAGTCAACGGCACTGATGATTATCTCAAGGGAGAGATTCTGGCTTCTTACTGGTTTCTAAATAGCTACCAGACTATTTGAAACCAGATGATTACACTGCCCTACTGTGCCACCAGAGAATTGTGTGGCTCTAACAAGCATTGTGACTATGAGTTTAGAGAGTGAATGATCATAGTCTAATAGATACAATTGTTATGATTAAAGAGAAAACATCTATTAGGCAATTACCAATTGTATTAGCATTCTGAAGGGAGTAATATGTAGGTTGAACTCCTTGATTCCTGCTGAATGAAAAGGACGATACCTGTTGTTTGAGCCAGTGCAGGCTTCCCTCACCGTGTTTCGGGAGAGGCCTATGAATCCAGTCTGGAAAGAAAGAGCTAAATCTCCTTTAGCTGTTTGCTATAGTTGTAATCCAAGTAAGCTTTTGCAGTTATAGTTTACATTTTAAAAGCCATTCACACAACAACTAATAATAAAATACGATTTATCCAGTTGAATCTGAGCTTTCATTCTCATGTTTTACATGAAAAACCTCCTAACCTAATGTCCTCCCTGTAAATTTAGAATGCAACTGCCAGAATTTCCAGCCAGGTGGACATTTTTGTAATTCAAATACATTTTGATGCATTCAGTGAGAGTGCTCCTAATTATATAAACATGCTAGGCTTGCAGCATCTTACGTTGCCAACATTTTTTTTTTATTAGTGTGTTTGGGGCATCTTTAATAGATGTACTACTGGTCAAAACATGAAGTGTTTTAAATATGCAAATGAGATAATAGGAATATAGTGACTTGCAGAGTTTCCGTTTAATTTAAAACAATGTGGTCTTTTATGTATTTGCAATACATGTAAAATAACGATATTCCATCATCCGTGACTATCCCAAGATATATTCAGTCGAAATTAAGATTAAAGAAATTAGATTATAACTGGCAAAGAATCTAGATAGCTTGACAGCTGCAATTGTTATTCTTTGTTTGATATTAGACTTACATAGAAAAGAATACTGTACAATAGTTTTGCTTCAGGATTATAACATTTTGGTTGATCTTTGATGACAAGTCTTCAGGAATATGGCTACTGTTGGCTGAAGAGCAAGCAACAAACAGGGAGAAACCTGACAGAAACATAACTGAGAGACAAGGATAGAAGCAACACCTAAGTTGGGGTGTGTGTGAATTCAAATGATATTAACCCTGAAGAAGCACTGCAGTGCAAACAGGAGGGTATTGGATGTTAAGGAGAAGATAGAAATGCAAAAAAGATTGTTTGAAAAAGAGCAATGGAAAAAGTGAGAGGGGGGACTCGGGAGGAGGCTAAAAACAAAACAGCAATAGTGGAGAGATTTGGAGATAAAGCCAAATATTATGGCATAAAGATTGCATTAAAAATCATTGAAAGGGAAGGAAACGTGTGGCTCTCTGCGTGTTGCTGAACTCCATTTTTTCAGCAGGGTTAGGCAGGGATCACTATGAGAAGTCAAATGAGAGTAGAAGATGTAGTTAATCTGCGCCTTATTGGACGATTAGAAGCTGTAAGGAAGAGAAACTTAGAGTGTAGATTGGTTAGTATTTGAGTTTCCAGTTCTCATTGCTCACCAACAACAGGAAGACACAGCAAGTGAGCTGATATTTATTAAAATTAATTAAGGCTAGTGAACTAGTATTGGTCCAAATACTAAACTTATTCCAGGCAAGCCGGGCATAATCTATAGTTGCAAAGAGTTGAGCCGTAACCTGGATCAAGCAGGGATATCAACTTGAGTCATGTAATGGAGTGTGTGGATGACCTTGGGGGATGAGGGGAAAGATGTTGCCCAAGAAACAATCAGACAAAAGAGACAGGAGTCCCCAGTGACTTAATGATCAGAGAAAGAAGCATCCGCTCTAGTTTATCAAGCAGTTAAAAGTTGTAGCGGAAAGTTTGTATGTTTGGATTTTCAAGATTACACTTAATGTAGCCTTGCAATAAAGTAGGATAACCTCATCTAATGGTGTTTCCTGTCGGGTTTGCCTGGAAGGTATAACTACTTCTCATGTGCTTTCCCAGCAAACCTACACATACACACTAAATTCATAAAACCTAATGATACACCATTCTCTTCCTTACACATTTGTTCTATTCATATTCATATGTCTAATTAACATTCTACTTCATGTATACATGTAAAAAGATGGGGAAGATAATTGTTCAAAATGGGTTGTATTGACTTCTGAAAATGAATCATTGTGGAATGTTTTAACCTTAATCATTACAACAGGCAGAAGAAGCTGTCATCTGTAACTAGTTGCTGATCAGGGGGAAAAAAGGACTTTTAACAGAGAGACAGGACCTGGTTTTAAATCTAGTGGGTCACTTAGTGAGCCCCCACAATGTTTATTTGATTCAGAATAGCTTCTGTATACCTGAACTAAATTCATATTTTAAATGCAAACAAACAAATCTGAACAAACACACTCAGACAATTCCTCTTCGGACATAAGAGTAGAAAGCAAAAATAAAGGTTTTATATCCAGTGTGGACCCAATTACATTGGTCCAGCATGCTACTCCAGTACCAGTATAGTATACTACTATAATTTCCCATTTTGAGTTTCAGGCATGATCTTTGAGATGTTTAAATAGAATCATTAAAATGTAGTTAAATCTGGTTAGAGGACAGAGGAGTATTTCTTTTAGAATTTTTTGAATGTCATCTAGTAAATCAGTCTTATGACAAATGTGTATTTCTAAGCTGTCATTGTGTACCACCATCTTAAAATAACATTTCAAGAATGCCATAAATAGAGAGGTTCAGATACAGACACCCAGCAAAGTATACTTTTAAAATAATAGATAACGACACGTGAAAATTTACTTTGTTGTTATTTAGTTCTGTACTAAATCATCAACTTGGGAGTACACCACAGCTTTTCTTACTTTAGCTTTTTCTCTGTTAGAATCATTCTCCGAGTTATATAAAGAATAATTCCCATAGTCATGACTCTTACTTCAACTTTACTTCAAATATTGTGTATTGTTTTGAACTGTCAGTGTTTTATTTACTTAGCCCACCTGAACCTCACACTTGTCAAAATTTTTATATAACACTTCAAAAGGCTATTGCACTTTAAATCAGTTTTTAATGGAAATCTTACTGCAAGCAATTGTATCTATTTATTTTTCTAGTTTCCCACATGTTCTTTTAAATTATTTCTGCTGTTATACTCTTAATCTTATCAAAGTGATGCAGCTTTTTTCCAACTATTTGAAGGTCAGTTTTGCCTGAGAGTGTGGTAAAGCTCTGTCTTGTTATTGATCTTACTATTAAAAGATACTCCTTTATATGTCTTGTTGTATCACAGAAACTGCACAATTTTAATTGAATGTCTTTGTTATACAACATTTAGAACTGTTCCGTCAATTTAAAGCAATCTATGATAGCGTAGGGGTACAAAATCCTTTCTTGGAGTTTTTTACTTTTTATAAAATACTATCTAGCCCTTAAAATGCATGGAAAATTAAGACCCTCTTTTCTCATTTTCATCTAGTTTAATTTTCATGCCGTTTATTTTCACATTTTCATAACAGGCGTCACAGCAATGAGAATTTTCTTTTTCTTTAGAGCTGGAAACAAGGCGTTTGAGGAAGCCAAGTACAGATATCGTATTGGTGTTTGTCCTGATAACCGGAGTTATAGTTTGCGTTGGAGTTATCTTTGCAATAACCTTCATCATTCTTAATTGGTAGGTGGAGCATACCTAAATTTTAATTGCATTAGGATTTGCACTTACTCAAGTTAGCATTCCCACTACCCCTCCTCTCCTCCGAAAGCAGTGCTGTGCTCAGGAGAGAGGTAGGATGATGTGTGAACTCCAGAAGGTATCTGCAGTATGTTCAAGTACAAAACAAAAACACTAGCACAGACTTGCTTCTCTGGCAGTTAAGAGAGAGAACAAGATTTCTAACACTGCCAGATGCTTTTAATTGAGATGAAAAGCCTTGCACATGCGCACATATGTACATAGTCACGCAGACAGAGATCAACGTGCACAAAAACACAGTTATTCCTTCCTTAACGATACGCCGTAGTTATAGTCCTACAGAATTTCAGAGCAAGTATTTCAAATAACTTCATTGTAAGGCCAACCTTTCTCTGAATGCGAATAGAGATTTGTAACCTATAACAGATTTTCTTAAGAGAGATCCAGGTGAGACATGACACTATAATAATCATTAAGGAGACTGTTGAAAAAGAAGAGGAAGTAACTTGACTGAGTTGGGAAGAGGGTGTACTCACCACTGAAAATTCCCTGGCAGAAAGCCTGCAGAAATGGAAGAAAATTAAAAGGCAAATTAGCAAAGACGGAAAGGAGGGAGGGAGAGAGAGAGAGAATGTAAGAAAATTAAAGAAGAGAGAATTAGATCAGAAATTCAAATGTTAGAATTACACGGTATAACATGAAACATAGCTGAGAAGTCCTTTCATGTAACAAAGTTGGATTAAGTAATATACTTACTGTATATCTAGAAACGCCTACAAAAATGGTTGGATTGAAAAGTTGGATTTCTCTTAGTTAAATACGGGTAGGAAAATCCGTAGCTCAGTAGCTGAGCATGCTTTTGAATGGCATATGCCTCAGATTTACTCCCTAGCATCTCCAGTTAGAATTGAGAGAGGTTATGTAAAATGCTTTCTTTTGCCAAAGGCTATGCTTAACATTTGGGGGGGGGGAAATGAAGATTATAAAATAAATTAGGTAACATATACATGACCATGATTGGGTCACCCCCACCTCTCTGCCCAATTTTAGAACATACATTTTTGTTGTTTGTTCTCAATCTCAAAATAGCAGAAACTATGCTGTCAGTTTTTAACAATCGTGGCTAGATGATTTCTGAAGAGTGGAAAAAATAAGATTTGGCTACTCAGTATGATAGTGGTAAGCTAAAAGAATTATAAGAAATCTACCTACAATATAGGGAGAGATCCCTTTCGCTAATTTTGTTAATAACAGCTTATCTAAAGTATCTAATCTCTGGTTTACATTTGCTCTATTATTATTTGGGTGTCATTTTTATTATAGGGCTGCTGTGAAAAGCTTCTGGCAGACAAAAGTTTGGAAAAATAAGGATGACTTAGGTTCAGTGAGAACATCAGTTGGGCCGGCAACCACAGTAGAAGCATCTCAGATGTCACAAGCAGAAACCTCTGCACAGGAACAAGGTTCCTATCAGGAATGGAATGCAGCAGGCGGAGAAGAAGCAGAAGGGGAAGGAGACAAAGGAAATTATTAAAAGAAAGAGGGGAAAATATTTTATATCGAAGAGATTATATTAAAAGATGCACAAAATATTAAAGAATACCACTTCTTAAAAAAGTGACTTTTGCTGCTTTGATGAACATTGCTTTGAAACGTTGAAATAATGTGGTGTGAAACTGTAGGAACCAGATTTAAAAGGTGGATTTCTGCCGTGACGATTAATATGATTCACTGGAGGCTTTTGCCTTTCAGGGTTCTTGAAAACCAAAAATGAAATATTTTAATAAGGAGTTACCAAACTTGCAACAAATAAATGGCACTCTGATTCTAAATATTTTGTTGTATCTTTCTATGAGGTATTCATTTTTACAAAATTGTTATAGCAGATTTACTGATATATGTGATATTTTAAGGAATTTAGGACATGTATGTGCATTTGGCTGTACAACAGGACAGACCATTGTTCCTGAATACCATTGAATTAATTACACTATTCTGCAGCTATATTTAGCAATCTGTGAAAGACTTTGTCATGATATGACATGTTAATATTTTCATAGAGATGACATGATGTAAGCTCATACTAAGCATATGTGTTGCCCTGTAATAAATGATATAGTAAACATGGAAGAATTCACATACAATGTTAAACAACAATAAACATTAAGCATAGATTGTTGAGTAAGCCATTGTGCCATGGGTCAAACACACTAAGTTAAAATAACCCCAACCATACATTATGCAACATTTCCCAAACACATGTTACAATTAAATGTAACAGAATATTGTGGTTAGCATTCAATCATGTTCAAGTTCACGGTTAGTTATGAAAACTTACTGAATGACTTTGGACTGCTCACCATCTCTCCTACCTGAAGAGTTGTAGGGATAAAAAAAGAGGAAAGAGTACTGTATTTGTTGTGCTGAGATCCTAGAAGAAAGACAGGACCTAAATATAAATAAACACATAAATTGTATAATTCAGATAACTTATTTTCGGTTGTCCAAATAATAGCTAAATTTGCATGTTTCTGGTGTCAGAGTTTGATAAAGGGATTAGAATATGAAAGTGAGGGTATTTTTAGATCAATTTAAGATCTTTATGGCTCCAGAAAAAAAATTAAAACTCTATGAACTTAATTATGAATAAGATAGGATATCATAAATATGCTATAATAAGTAGACATTGCTGAATTTCAAAAGGCTTAGAATAAATAACTATGATAAGAGAGTTATGCTAAAAATCTGGAAGCATATATAGAATTGGTTATGATGTACATAGAGGTCTTCTTTAAACAATCAGTAAATAAAAAATGGACAAAATGTGAGAGCTTTCTGAAGGAAGCCTTACTTAATTTCTCTTCAATTCAGATAGTGATGGAAGTCTTCTAAATGCATCTCCTGTAACCCTTTAAAGCACTTATCAGCTGTTTCTGTACATTTATTTTTAAGAAACAAAATTAACATTATTGGATATAAAAGTCTATATACATTTAAAAATGGCATGTTATTTTCCCTAAGCAGACTTTAGCAATAAAAAAACATTTGTATTCTGAAATGGGCAAGGGTTTTTTTGTGTGTCATTTAGTGAACGAATTAGAGCATCCTAAAATCTGATTGAGAGCCAGTTTGGCATAATGGTTAAAAATGCAGGACCAGACGTTGGGGGACCTTGGGTCTGTCCTCACCTAAGAACCATTCTCAGCAACCGTTCGAACTTGCAGCAATGCAGACAAGTGGTGCTTACAACGGGTCCTCAGAGTTCTGCTGTCACAGTGACTTTGTGATCACATGATGGTGATCCAGACACTCCTTCCCCAAATGATATCCCAGCCGAGGGGGACAACAGTGTAGTCATACGTTGAGGACTACCTGTTACTACAGTTGTGAATAATGTAAATTCAGAGTGGAATTCCATTTCTTTATCACACACACACGTCAGTCTGGTATTTCCAGACAATAAAAAAAAACATGGTTTATCCATGTTTATTTAGAAGCAAGTATCATGAAGTTCAGTGGGCCCGACTCCAGAATACATACATAGAAGATGGTTTTTTAAGTTTGCGTTCTTGTGCCTATTTATCTGTACCAAAATCCCAAATGATCACAGCGTTACTTCTGGATTGACTGATATGGGATTATGCTATATGCATAAACCAATATGTTTTGTTAATATAAATTTAAACAATATGGCATTTGTATCTGTATTTGAATCCGCCAATTCATATAGAAAATGGCATGTTTCCTTTTTCCTTTTAATAGTAGATCAAAAAGCTGTCAGAAATGTTAGGTAGGAAAAAAGCAAATATTTTGATTCACGTGGTCTAGCACAGTAGTTCTCAACAGGTGTTGTGTATATAACAGACCTCACAAGTAATATAGGTGGGAAACACAGTATGCAATTTAAACTTTAAATATGAAAGCTTACCATGAATTATAATTATTAAATCTATCAGTTTATAATTTCTTTCTTGAGGAAGAAGTTCCATTCATGATGGAAACCAAGTAGTTTGGTAAGATATTACAGATGCAAAATTAAGAACCACTAATTTATTCAGTACATATATGTGCACATAATATAGTTTGATTAATTGATTAATCATGCACTATCAAGTCAGTGTTAATGTAACCTCATAGATCTTTTCCAAGATGACCTGTCTCCAGCCTCCAGTCCCTTCAAGTCTTTCAACAATATATCCATCATCACTGTAACTAAGTCCATCAAACTTGCTGCTAGTTCTCTTTCCTTTCACTTTTCTCAGCATTATGGCTTTTCCAAAGGAGCTGGGTCTTCACATAATAACCCAAACGTCTACATGACGGCTTCTCAGCAGTGAGCTATGTGGTTTCAAAACCCTGGATAATGAAATGATGTATCCATGCATCTATGCATGTATATTTTTTCCAGGATCGGTCCATGGAGGCCGACTGATCCACAATTCTGCTTATTCCAATATGAGAATGAGCCACCTACTATTTCGCAGGGTTAGAATGGACAAAGGTTTCCTCCTCCTCCTCCTCCTCCTCCTCCTCCTCCTCCTCCTCCTCCTCCTCCTCCTCCTCCTCCTCCTCCTCCAGGTTGCTGGAATGGCAATGTCGATCTGAATATCTTTTGGTTTTGTATCAAAAGTTGTATTTTTCCCTCTCAGGTGACACAAGCAAGGCAATCAGATCTCCCTCCTGCTCATCATTCTGTTCTACACAAATTCCTCTCTTCCAATTGGCTGGGGAGGATTCTGGGAGGCATTCTCACCCAATCCCCCATCTCTGTCTTCAATGGCTATTTTGAAGAGGACTACTGGCCATGAATAGCTAAGGTTTTTGTTGTTGTTCTGTTTTATGGATTCATTAATGGAATGATGATATGTAGGCCCTCCCTCCCTCCCTCCCTCTCTCCCTTCCATTTTGCCAAGCTTCCCCCTAACCCAAGTGAACAGGAAAAACTATAAAACTATTATATTTTTTTCCACTAGTCCTCAAAAGATGTGCCCACCAAAGGGAAAGCAACTGATGCTTGCTTTGGGGGGGGCTGAAAAGAGGAGAATCCACAAATCAGGGACTTTGTTGACTATGGTTGGGACCTGGCTTCACTGTGGCCAAAGTGGAGAAAGAGCCTGGAATCCAGAAAGCCATCTTTTTTTTTAAAGTACTTTATTAATTTTCTATCATTGCAATTTATTTGTGCATAATGAACAACGTGTTGTCTGGGTTAATTTTTGCTTAGTCATACAAATTAAGCTCTTACTCTCTATCTCGTTTTTCCAACCATTGATAAAATAGGTTCCATGTTGGAAAGTACTCTGTGTCTTCTTTTGCTTTCATTCTCAATGTAAGTGTATCCATTTCCATACAGTCCAATGTTTTCTTAATTGTTGCTTCTTCCGATGGTGCTTTCTCGTTTTTTCAATGTTGTGCAAATGCAATCCTCGCTGCTGTTAGTACATGTAATGTAAAATATACATGTACACATCTACACATGTAGATTTTAAACCTGAACTTTTTTTTTATTAGGCCTAATGCCAGAAAAATTTGATAAACAGAAAGTCACCTTTTAAAAACTGGCTTCTTTTCCAGCCATTTTATGTACAGGAGACAGTGCAGTTCAAAGCCATTGTGTAGAAAATCACATTGTCTGTCTTTGTGACTCTAGTCCAGTAATATCTTAAGGAAGCATAAAGTGAACTTAATTATTCAACTCTTATTTCCTTAATCCCTTTATATCACTAATCCTAATGAGGACAGGAAACCTGAAACTTGCTAATTATTTCCTTTGCTTTATATCACAAAAACACCATCTAATTATTCCTAGGTTGTTGTTGGGTCCCCCCTCTTTCCTTTCTTTTCCCTTATTTTGACACTACCATATAGAAAGTTCTTTGCACTCCCTTTCTCATTCTCTCCTATTCATCCTGCACTCCCACCTCCTTGCTGCTTTAGAAAGAAGGTTGCAATTTATTGAAGAGTAGAGCCAGACAGAAAGATGGCTCTGGAAGAAAAGAGAGCACATGTAGGGAGTGGGTTTTTACACCCTCTGGGGCTCTTGAAGTTGTTTCCTGTTCCTTTGTATTTGAGGCTTTGTATTTCCTGTATTTTGACCTGAGTCTGAGTGTGCCCCTTTGGCATCTGTGGGTTAATCCTATTATGTCCTGTCTTAGTGTTTGGGTGGGGTATGTAGATTTTAGGTGTCTTTGTCTTCTTAATCTTCTAGCTTCAACCTTCCTGAATGGATTTTTAATCTGCATTTCTAGAGAGCTGGTTTCTGCTTGGGGGAGGGAGACATGGGGCTATTAAGAAAAAGTGGGCATGCTTTTCTGCCCCTTTAAGATCCTTTGAGGAAATATATTTTTCTGGCTTTTTAATATTTCCTTCTCTGGGAGGCTGACTTCCCACAATGGCTTTAGGCAATCTGCTTTACTCAACCTTCCAGCAAGAGAAGCTGAAGAAACAAATCAATGGGTGAAAACACCAAAGAAAAAGAAAGATGATACCAGTCAAAATTTCCTGGGAACTGAATGCCAAAGGAAAGCTCATTCCTTGCCTCCACCTTTATCTTGGAAAATTGTGATGTTTAGAATAAGGTGGCAGACATCAAACTCAATAGTCCAACAGCTTTTATATGGACAAAATAATCCTTTGTCTGAGATGTACTGAAAAATCATCTGGAAAGGCTACAGTAGGTAGCTGCCTGGCAACTGGTATAACAGGTTTATTCTAGAGCAGTGGTTCTCAACCTTTTTCAGGCCGCGATCCCAGCCTACGCCGGCTGAGGCGTAGGCCGCTGCCCGTTCGGGGCGGCAGGCAGGCCCTGGTGCTCAGGTGCTCCTGGGCGGCTGCGGCGGCGACGGTGAAGGGCAACCACGGGCTGGGCCACCAGCTGGCCCAGCCCAAGGGAGGTAAGCCACCCGCTGGGCCCCACGCATGCCAAAAACTCTCCCTGCGCCCGTCGCTGCCCCACTAGCCTTGCCTTCGCTGCCGCCCGTTTGGGGTGGTGGCAGGCAGGCCCAGGTGCTCCTGGGCGGCCATGGCAGTGACGGTGCAGGGTGACCACGGGCTGGGCCACCAGCTGGCCCAGCCCAAGGGAGGTAAGCCACCCGCCGGGCCCCACACGTGCCAAAAACCCTCCCTGCATCCGCCGGTCTCCCACCTCCCACCCCTGGCCCTCTTTTACTTACAGTTTTAGTAGTTCTCAGCAGGGAGGGGTGGAAACTTCCGGAGAGCTCACCTTCGTTGCAGACAACTTGCAGCACCGTTTGCAGACTGGGACTTTTGGCGGGCTCAGCAGGACGGAGACAGCCTGGACAATTCCTATTGGCTTTTGAAAGCCAATAGAATTAGACTCTATTCAAGAGAGTCTATTCTATTGGCTTTCAAAAGCCAATAGAATAAGAGGGAGTAGCACAGCTAAGGAAAAGGGAAAAAAATGGCGGACTGCATTGTTTGGCAACCCCCGTGAAATGGTCGTTCGACCCCAAATGGGGTCGCGACCCACAGGTTGAGAACCGCTGTTCTAGAGGCATAGTTGTGTGGTTCAAAGACCAATGAGCAGATCTCAGTTGCATCTCAGAGATTCCAAAAAGTAAAAACAGAAAAGATGGACAACTTCCAATTAGGAATTCGTTTTCTACAGGACTTTCCTTTAAGCTTCTGACCATAGTGTTTTGGAGAGGAAGGAACAAATATATCCCTTGTTATCCATTATAAGCAACCCCTCAAATAGATTTTCATTCATTTTACATGGGAATTCTGGGAGTTGAAGTTCATACTTCTTAAAGTTGACAAGTTGGAAAAACACTGCTCTATATCTATCGACTTAGATGTTTGCTTTTAACTGCTATGAGGATATTTCTATCATGAATTTTGTTTTCATACGAATAGTTCACAGTCACTACTATTTTTCCCTGAACTGTGACAAATCCCAATGGACAATTTCTCTTGCATCTGTTTTCCTGGACATTTTCTGATTATACTATATGTACGTAGCAGATAGTAGACCCGGTTGGGCAGGGGGAGAAGAAGGGAGAGTGACAAAAATTATTTTCTAACATTGTGCTGCAAACTCTATCTATCCCCTCTATATCAGCCTTGTGATGTCAATGTACATATGAAAGGGGTGAAGCTTCTAATGCAAAATTGTGACACTGCTTTCCTCTTGTTGACAGCAGAAAGCTTCCGCAGATGTTCATGCTAGCAGAATCTCATCCATTTATGGAATATATTAAATGTCTGCAACATGAGAAGAGGGAGAATATTCATTTTCAACCTCTGTTGTAACCAGTGTCTGCCTGTCCCCAACAAACAAACCTAGCACCTTTCTCTCTCAAATTAGAGTTGCTTCGTTCTGTTAGTGGGGCTACTTTGCCTGCTAATACAATTGTGTAAAATATTCCTTTAAAATATCAATAAAGCCTTGTTTGGCCAAAACACTCTTCCAGATTTCTCCTTTTTCTCACTGAATATGTCCAAAATTGATAGATTATATGCACTAATATGCCGAGAGTATTCACAGAAATTTATCAAGTGATCAAGCTTCTGCATATTCTGGTTTAAATCAGGATATGGGGCAGGGGTCTTCAAACTTGGCCCTTTTAATGACTTGTGGACTTCAACTCCCAGAATTCCTCAGCCAGCATTCCTGGCTGAGGAATTCTGGGAGTTGAAGTCCACAAGACTAGAAAGAGTACAGAGAAAAGCAACAAATATGATTAGGGGACTGGAGGCTAAAACATATAAGGAATGGTTGCTGGAATTGGGTATGTCTAGTTTAACAAAGAGAAGGACGAGGGGGGGCATGATAGCAGTGACATGATATCTCAGAGGTTGCCACAAAGAAGAGGGAGTCAAGCTATTTCCCAAAGTGCCTGAAGGCAGGACAAGAAGCAACGGGTGGAAACTAACCAAAGAGAAAAGCAACCTAGAACTAAGGAGAAACTTCCTGACAGTTAGAACAATTAACCAGTGGAACAACCTGCCTCCAGAAGCGGTGAATGCGCCAACACTGGAAGTTTTTAAGAAGAAACTGGACAACCATTTGTCCGAAATGGTATAGGGTTTCCTGCCTGAGCAGGGGCTTGGACTAAGTGACCTCCAAGGTCCCTTCCAACTTTATCATTATTATTATTATTATTAGTCATAAAAGGGCCAGGTTTGAAGAGCACTGCAATAGGGAGTCCCTGCACTTTCTGATAAGAATCCCAATTGAGAAGACATACCATTACAGGTAGTCCCCAACTTACGACCACAATTAAGCCCAAAATCCAAAATTGCTAAGTGAGAAATTAGTTAAGTGAGTTTTGCCCCATTGTACTTTTTCTTGCCACATTTGTTAAATGAATCACTGCAGTTGTTAAATTAGTAACACGGTTGTTAAGTGAATCTGGCTTCCCCATTGACTTTGCTCGTCAGAAGGTCGCAAAAGGGGATCGTATGACCCCGGGTCACTGCAACTGTCATAAATATGAATCAGTTGCCAAGCATCCGAATGTAAATCACATAACCCTGGGGATGCTGCAACTGTCATAAGTGTGAAAAATGGTCACAAGTCACTTTTTTCAGTGCAGTTGTAACTGGTCACTAAGTGAACTGTTGTAAGCCATGGACTTCCTGAACATGAATGCTTCATGACCATTTGAAGCAGCTTTGGATTTGAAGCTTACATGATAGGGGCCACTATTGATAGCAACCACATGTTTTTTTTCTCCTGGCTTAGCTCCAGTTTCTTTGCAACTGAAGCAAGCTTTTTTCCCCACACAACACCAAGTCCCTCCTGAGTTTGTGGGTTATCCATTTCCCTGGGATGGGAATTAATGGCACAATCCACTTTCCAGTTTGTGTTCTCTCGCTTAGATCCCTGGCTTGTTCAGCAACTACCTTGGACAATGACTATTCACAATTCCAGCAATGATCCAAAAGTAACTTTGCAACCATTTATATTCCTCGTAGTGTCTTTCAGCCAGGGTCCTTGTCATTACAAGTAGTACTATACTGCATTGTGTGGTGCCTGTCCTATTTTTTCCTCTGATTCCTGCCTCTTCTACTTAAACAAGCTGTCTTTTCCTGAGCTGCTTTCCTCTGCAGCATAGCAAGCCCTTAAAAAGTTCAAGTTTACAAGCTCAGCTCTGACACCTTAATTAGTTGACTAGAATCCTCTGGCTGGGTGGTAGCTGCTGAAATTGACAAGATCCTGGTAACTTTCATACTGAAGGTCTCTGTTGCCTCCTAAGAAAAACTGAAGTAAACTCCTAAGCAGAGTCACGATGGTATGGTTTTTCTCTTAGAGCAGGGGTGTCAAACTCAATTTCATTGAGGGCCACATCAGCATTGCAGTTGCCCTCAGGGGGCCGGGTGGGTGCAGACTACAGGGTGGGCATGGATGGAGTGGGTGTGGCCCATTGGGTGGGTGTGGTCAGCTCTACATCGTTCGCGTCAAGAGTGTCTATGGGGGCCTGGGCAGGAGTGGGATAGATCTGAGGGTCTCTGGCAGAATGGGGTGAGACCAGGGCAAGTGCCAAAGCATGGTCCACTGGAGGAGCCTCACTGTTCCTCTCAGATCATGCGGGGGGAGGGGGCTTATGGAGCTAAGACTAAATGCGTTTCAGCATAGATGGCCACCACAAAATTGTGCATTGGCTCCCAGCTGGCCTGGGCCAGGGCCAAGGTAGAGGGGGCGAACTGTTTCCAGGATGGCTTCACGGGCCACATGAAACCACTTCACGGGCTGCATCCGGCCCCTTGGGCCTTGTGTTTGACATGTCTGTCTTAGAGACTGTCTTCTCACCTTTAAGGTATCAGCCCTTCAAGGTAAACCAGACTAGAAAACCAAAATCACGTAGGCCAATGCTACTTTTACTGTGAAGTTATAATAGCAGAATCTTGCAAGTCTGAATATGCCTCTCCCGTCTCTCCTTTTTCTCTTAGTGAGAACTAGGGAGGGGCTAAGTCTGAGACATTTACATATGTTACATTCCAATCCCAGTCCCATATTTGTTTTATCTGACAGTTGCCTTGGCAACAGCAGTTCCTCCTGTCCCTCAAGGCCACTTCCTCTATCCTCTACATCAGGGCATTGGACACTAAATGGTTATACAACACAGATGATTTCTTTTCTTTATAATTGCTTCCTATCTTATTGGCTTTTGGGCTAGAATCTAGTAAGGAGATAAGTTTTCTTACTCAAAATCTTTGTTTGTTTACTTATTGAGAGGGTTTTTTTTTTACTCATGGTCCTATTTATTTATTTGTTTGCTTGTTTATTTGTTTGTTATATTTATAGCTCACCACAAGCAATGGGACTCTCAGTGACAATAGAGTCTGAAGACCCTGAGCACTGATTGTATGCCGTTCTTCATGTACTTTTAATGGTCAGCTGAGGGAACACGATAGCCCTCTTCAGGGTCTCAGTATTTCAAGATCAGCTGAAATAAAACTAATCATAGATCACCTCCAGACTGCTTCAGAAAAGAGTGGGGAAAGGAAACGTTATAGAATGGAAGTGGTCTGAGTTTGCAAACTGTATTTCAGAACTGACACAACATAGATAGTCTCGGAAGTTGTGCAATTCAGTCGGCTTGCCTCCCAAAGTCTGAAATATTATTTTAATTCACACCGCTACTGAATATATATAGTGTCTGTCTATGAACTTGTGGTATTTTACCTTAATTACAGTTTCCATCCTGATTTCAAAGATAGGAGCCTGAACACTAGCATTACTGAAATGTAATAGTCTAAACAATCTGTTGCCGGAATATTAATAATTGGTATCTAGATACTGCAGCTAAAAATACTTCATTTCAAAAATAGACATCAGATGGAAATTGTCACATGCATTATGACATCATGATGCATGTGATTTCACCTGCTTTCTTTTCTCCCTAAGGATGTTCCTGATCCCAGAATGACCTTTTACCAAGTACAGATTGGAGGAAGCCCAATTTGGTCCAAAGCAAATACGTTTGAGAATGTTCTAGTCTTACCTTCATTGTTGACCATGTTTATCTTACCAAGTACATACTGTTCACTATTAAAATGCTGTAGATGTAGTCCTTGACTTACAACCATTCATTTAGTTACTGTTCAAAGTTACAACAGCATTGAAAAAAGTGACTTATAATCAGTCCTTCTAGTTATGACCATTGCAGCATCCCCACAGTGGAATGATCAAAATTTGGGATCTTGGCCATCGGCATGTATTTACAACAGTTGCAAAATCCTGGGGTCATATGATTGCCATTTGCGACTTTCCCAGCTAGCTTCCAACAATCAAAGTCAATGAGGGAATCTGGATTCACTTATTGATCATAGAGCTCACAGCAATTAAAACTCTATTCAAATTTTAAAAACTATATTAAAACATAGGTATAAAAATGCTACAGAAACCTGTACAACACCGTCCATAGCTGAGGTATACCAACATCCATCACAGTAATAACATCCACTTTACAAGCCTTATCATACCTTGGACCCCATCCCATGGCAAAACCAAGTCTTTAAGACCTTACAGAAAGCCAGTAGGGTTGGGGTCTATCTGATCTCTTGGGGGTGATGTCCCAAGGGGTAAGAGACATGAAAGGAAAGGTTGTCTTCTTGTGCTCTATCAGCTGGCACTCCCTACCAGTCAGGACCAAGAACATCTTTCTCCTGATGGATCCAGTGAGATGTGTAGATGCAGTCCCTCAAATAATTATTTCATCTCCCATACTGCATCTACAAAACTGGTTAGATTCATCAGGAGAAAGATGCTCTGGGTCCCAACTGGTAGGTCCTGATTGGTAGGGAATGCCATCTGGTAAAGCCCAAGAAGATCACCTTTTCTCTCATGTCTCCTACAGATCAGAGAAGATCTGGCATGGAAGGAGTTAACTGAAATTCTATACACATCTCTAGGGATGTCAATGTACAGGATACTTTAGAAGATATTCAGATGCCATTATGTTTCTATGCCTACGAAGGACAGAATCATGCAGTCAATGATTCCCAGTGACACTGTATGAAAGCAAACATTGGACTTTGAAGAACCAGGATAGCAAGACTACTGATGTTGGAAAAGACTTCAGAGAATATAAAAATAAGTCATAGAATAAATTGGTCCTGAGGATAAGTAGCAAAGACTTGATTACAGAGCTAATGGGTGCATCACTGGAATATGTGAAAGGTCAGGTTGGGGACAACTCATCTGGAGGTCTATCTATATGGTCACTAAGAGTCAACAACAACTAGTTGGAACATAACTTGCGATATAGACTAATTTATGCAGTCAAGGCAAGCTGCTTTGCACAGATAGCTCTATTCTTTGTCCTCTAATATCTTGGTGATTTATCCACCCCAAGGAGGCAGCTGCCGTATTTTGCCTAATAAAAAGGCTGGTCCAGATACACATAAACATAGCACAAGATATGTCAGCGTAATAGGGATTCTTGTTTTTTACTATAAACAATATAAATAGAGGGTTGAAAGTATCACTTCGTGGCACTACAAATCCATTTCTATGCAACTTCCGAATTACTGTGGATTAATTCTTTATTTTGTACAATTTGTAGTACATAGATAAGTGCTAAATACATGGTAATCAGCAGTCATAACTGTAGTAGTAATTCTCAATTTCTGGCAGAGTTTCTTGTAAGGAATTGAATTTGTTTCCGTTTTGGCTATGGGGATACCAAGTGATTTCTGAATATAGAAAATCATGTTCATTCTCTGATCTTGCAACAAGGGCAAGGCAAAGAGGATTAAAAATGTCTTTGTACCAATGAACTAATTTATTTTTATTATTTTCATGCATGTAATTCCAAAGAGGAGTTAATACCCAAATGAAACCTTTCTCTGGAATAATTTTCTTTGAAAATGGGAGAGTAAGTCTGATTGGTTAGCATATGCAAGGTAATCAAATTCTCTTTTTTTCAAATATATTCATTTAAAGGAGTCCAGACACCAAATTAACAGTTCCTCTTTTGTTTAGAGAATAAAGGTTGGTAGCCTACAGATGGCCATCTTATGTTTTTGAATGCCTCTTTTTCAGAAGGTTGTGATGAATCAGAGCTATTTCTAAACAGAGTATTTAGAACATGAGCAGATCTATATCCCAAACTTAAAAATCCTTAAACATGAGCCAGGTTTACACAAAATATCAACCCACCTAAACCACAAAGGGTCAAGCTAACCCAGCATGTTGTGGAATATATTTGTTTGACCTTTACCAAAGTTGGCACGTTGTGTGAGGGACACACACAGTAAGGGGCAGCAACAAAATCTGGAATTTGCCATAAACACAGATCTTTTGTGGGAAATTATTATCATCATCTGGATCATGACTTTAATTGAACTATAATGGCAGCCAATATGGGAAGAAAAGAGACAGAGTGAGAGAGAGGAGGGGAGAAAGGGAGGGAGGGAGGGATGGACTGGTAAAAGATAGATTTTGTATTTACAGTTCTTACATATACAGCATACTTGTTCATTTATAAAGTAAAAAAAATGTAGCACGATGGGATGACACTTTAATCAACTGTAAATTTATTAGATTTGGAATTCTGCATTATTCTCATTAATCACTGCATTTTGTACAAAAAAAGATAATAAAAAGGTATTCATCCAGAGAAGTAAATGTATTAATAAAGCCCAGATTAAATAACATATTTTATATTCATATCCTCATACAACAATCACTAAATATTGATTTTGTAACGGAAAGCACACATTAACTTCCCATATCATTTTATAGTAGACATAAAGTATATTTTTAATGAAAGTGGCAATTTATAAATAAAAATGAAAGTAATGTAAGAATGGGAGAACATTATCTGTGTCTGTGTCTGTACACACATACTGCACACATTCTACGCATACACTTGTTTTAAAGAAAGCAACTTTGTTTAAATTATTTAAGGCTAAAAATGCTTTTTTTGCAAGAAATTTCAGCAGAAAAGCTTAACAATAAGCAAAGAGAATTTTTTAAAAAAAATGTTTTTTCTATATTGTGATCACAGGGGACATTTATGTGATAAATGTGGTCCAAAGACAGAAGGTGATACTGGTGATTCAGCATTTTGAAAAGCATTCTGCTTATTTAGGCTGCAGCCAAGCACTCAGGATTCTAATTTTAGGTATCCACCTTCTAAAATCTAGGTCTGTTTTGGCCTTAGCTTATCACAAGGGAATTTTCCTTGTCCAATTTCAAGGCTGTTTTGTAACAGGTCTGCAGACATAGCATTTGTCGTACAGAACGCTAGAAATCTGAGAGATATCTTTTTTTAAAAAATAAATAAATAAAAGCAGGAGCTGGGCTTATTTCAGATGCTAGATACCAAAGCTACAGCTTTGTACAAGTTTCCCATAAAATGTTGCTTAATAGCACCACAATTATACTCATCGTTCATGAACCAGAGATGCATTTGCGGCCAAATCCACTCTTCTTCATCCCTACAGAAAATATTTTTGATGTGATTCATGAAAATATAAATAATTAATTCCGCCTTGGATTTTATTCAGCTTAAGCTTCTTCCTTTCTTAGACTGAAAGAGAGGTCGTTGCGTTTCCCAAAGAGCTACAAGGATGGCTGCCATATCAAAATGGTTCCATTCTGCAACAGCCTTTTCGGTGAATAATTTAGAATGATCTTTTCCACATAGGCCCAGTACTCTATAGGAGGATCTTCAGACAGTTAAAGAGAGCTTCAGCTTCCAGTACCAGGCAATTGCAGTTTATTACCTTTGTTACTATCCATACCCCATCAGAAATCCAGCTTTCCCTTCTGGATGAACTTATTGTGCAACAATTTCATTTACCTACATAATAGCTGGAAAAGCCTGTGCAAGTTGAGACAATCGAACCCTAACCCTCTGAGGTCAACCCCTCTTCTGCAATACATCACTCCTCTCCAACTGAGGATATGGGACCGCATAATATTTTAAGGAAAGAAGTAGTATCTGTTGCTACCTTGTCTCCTCACTAAATGTGGGAATGTACCATCAGCTCAATATGTCTACTTCGGATCCTAGTTAAATGACACTATCCCGTGTCTATTACGAAGTCAGCATCTCTAGATAACAATCTAAAGAAAGAATTCATTTGCTATTTCTCTCCTGCATCTACTTCTTATTTTTTTAATAAAGAACAAAGATAATTCTTTTCTGAAATCTTTCTATGATTATATGCTTCTAAACTGTATGATCATTAGGATCCACTATTCAAGAGCCTCTTATTTCAGATATAATAGACTATCACACACATTTTCACTAAACTGGACTTGAAAGGAGCTTACAGCTTGATTGAGTTGAAAAGGGGACAGGAATATTTAACAGCCTCTGACATCTGATATGGCAAATATGAATACACGGAATTGGCCTATGTTTTAGATAACAGTCATATCAAGTTCTCCCGATTAATGAATGAAATATTGTCAGATATTTTGGGCAAATATTTAATACTTTATTTGGATGTCATTTTGATTTTTTCCAGAATATTCTTATTTACCTTCTACTCATGTCAGGAATGTATCACAGCTCCATGCTGAGTTAGAAAATGGGTATTTGATCTTCGTCCATGTGGGATATTGGATTTCTACCGAAGGAGTGCAGATGGATTCTGCAAAACATTATGTATTGGATTTGTTTAAAATATTTATATGACTACTCACCTTATATAATATAACACTATGTTATTAACAACAACATAAACAATAAAATGAACTCCACAGAATTGAAACCAAACAATTAAGGTGCCATAGTACTTCTATGCCTACTAGTCATATTCTGGGCTCCACTCCTGTCCTGGCCTAATGTCTTCATCTTCAAGGCCAACCAGAAAGGGGACAAGTTGTTTCAAAGGGCAGGCACCGCTATGGAGAAGATCCAGCTCCTAGGTCTTGCTTCCTAGGATGAACCAGATGATATCATTTAATGGGCAGATGCTTTCAGGGTATCCATGCAATTTCAATTCATGTATATATGGCAGGTGCCCCAAACATTAAAGTTTTCAAGTATTCTCTTGGCATTGCTCACTTTTTAAGAAGATTCATCTCTGTATTATAAAATCTATAAGACCATTAGCTCAGCTTCTTAAAGAGCTAAGTTTGGATGATCTCTTCAAGAGCAACTTGCATTTTATCCCAGCCAGTGCTCAGACATTCAAATCTCAGCTACTACTTGTTGAGCAAACAAATGCCTTTAACTCTGCTTTGGGGGACTGTCCTTGGAAGAACTGCTCTTTCAACAGTTCCACTCTTCTCTCAGTGGAGGTGTGGAAGGGATTTCTGAACTTGCACATTATGACTTGGGAATTCACCTGGCTAAATGGCACTAAATGGAGAAGACCTCCAAGATCCCATCCAGCTCTATTCTGATTGATTGATTGAACTGTTATGTCTCCAATAGAGAGTTGTTGGCTGCAAAAGCGGCATTTCATTAATCGAGACAATTCTTAGAAGGAAGATCCCATCTAGTATAGGTGCAAAAAGAATATAGGTATTTGGAGCACCAATGGAAAGCACAGACCCTCACACCACATCAATTCAGGTGGATGCCATTTTTCTTATATTTCAATTGACATAATTACATCATCTACATTCTTCACAAAGTAAACTACTGACTGTCCTATCACACAAATCTAAATCTGACATTCTCTGGTCATCCCATCTTTCCCTGATCTTGGCAGTTTTGACTCCCGCCTCTCCCCAGAAGAAGAGACATTAGGCAAAGGTGGGCAGATGGTAGATCTGTTGGATCAGATCTGCTTGCAACAGTAATGCCCATATATCAAGGCTCAAATTGCTTCCAGGAAGCTCCACAAACTGATTCTCCTTTCTCTGCAACTGAAGGAAAACTGTTTCACAATGTTTATTTATATCTTTCACTTCCTCTCAGGAAAGATGTTCAGCAACTTTGCCATGACATTAATCTTGGACCAGCGTTGAATATGTTACATCTTTTTCTCAAAGCGTTCTGGTGGCCAAGCGGGTGAGGAGACAGTAAAAAAAAAAAAAAAACTGCTACAATTTTAAGCTGAAGAGAAGAAGCAGAATATCAGACACTGACTGGATCAAGGGAGTTAAGCAGGGATGCCTTACTTCTGTATTTCTGACGTATTTCAATACTATAGTATAAAACAAATCTCGTAGCTATTTCTAAAACCTAATAAAAAAGGACTAAGAGTTAACTTGGATATTTAGATAGTTTTCCTGTCAGCAGGAAAAAACAGCAACGCCTGACAATCACTCTCCCTAATGTAGGATGGGACTAGGGAAGAGCTGAATTTTGACAGAGGTTGGAATAATGGACTGCAGTCTGCCAGAACCTATTCCAAAAAGCAGTTGGAGATTTTTCGTTCCTGCTTTGCCAGAAAACCCTCAGCTGCTAGGAGATTTACAATAAAGAAGGGGAGGCATTCTTGTCTTGCTGTATAGAGAAGCCCTATCATCCCCTGGCAGCCACCCCACTCTTGTGGATTTGGTGATGCATAGGGTGAGAAAAATTCCCACAGACAGACTTTGATCAGTGGGGTGCAATTTCTGCTGACAGCTCACACAGTGCACAAAATGCCCCACAGATCAAGCTGTCAATCAGTCAAGGCTGGCTTGTATATATATATATAGAGAGAAAAATGTCCTACCTCAGGGCAGTTCAAGTTGCCTGCACTTTGCCTGCTGTGCAACATGACCAAAGTGGCCACAGATTGCTGGGCAGATCGCAGTCCCTCCTGGATCACCGGCACAGCTGCTGCCCAAGCTAGCTTTGTAGCAGTAAAAGAGAGAAGACGCCCCTTTCAAAATGGAAAAGAAAACTCCAGTTGGGTGACTTCAGCCATGGGCTGAGGAGGAAAAGTAGATTGCATCATGGTGGTGTGACTTTAAACAATGGTTTGGGAAACGATCTTGACCTTAGTTAAAAGGCAGTGTGGCTGTATCATAAACTGAGAAGACAGAGGCCAGAATGTTCCTGGGTGCAACATCATAGTTGGAGATACAAGTGACATAACAGAGGTCAACAATACTGTTGTTAATCTTTGTTATTTTTATCATCATCCTCACTACCTCCACAACCACTACTATCATGTTTGCTTTAGTTAAATCCTGATTCCCAATTAGCAAGAAAACATTTTGCGACAACTTAAACCAGTGTCCTGATACCACGTTTAATAAGGTTTGATGCTATGGATAATGCACCAGGAAGGTCACTTCAAGGCTACAAATTTCATCATTTGTAGTCAGGTAGGCTGACAACAGGACCGAACTTTTTGTTCATTTCTGACAGACTAGCTGCAGCAGCAGCCAGTGAATACCCGTTAAAAACAAGACAGGAGGCCAGAGGGCTGCAGCAGAGCCACAACCCATCCAGGGAACCGTGAAAGGTTAAGACAAATGGATGGAGAATTTTTAGCAAGAGAGTAGGAGGTGATTGAAGATAAAATGGGCAGAAGAAAGAAGAAAAAGGAAAACAACCAATCGTCTTTTGCATGTGTCTGGATGGTAATCGGCAAAGACTTAAAACATCTTCACCTATGGAAGCATCAGTAATTGGTATAATAATCTCCTGAATTATTTTCCTTGTCAAGTTTCTCTTCCTGCCTCCCAAACATTCCATTCTATTACCATTACATTTATTATCATCCATCAAGAGATTCCCGCTGGGGATCTCCTTCCTTCTAGATTTATTTGTTAATAGACTCATGATGGCTCTCTATTTTTATGAGATTATTAATTACTAATGCAGTTTTATCACTGCAATCACAGAGTTGCCAAACATGTATTCACTTCTTTTGAAAAGCTCCAGGCTAAATTACAGCTTCATCATCCAAGTTTCCATGGGAATAGGGAATACCAATATAATCGATAGAAAATAAGAGAATGCCATAAATTTAAACATTGTGTTTCATCAATTTGGATGAGTCTGATCTCCTCCTTTGGACAAATTCTCCATTTTCCTTGGACATTTGCACACTCGTTGCTCCTCTCCTTAGATTTAAGGAAAATAAGGCTGTGCTTTTGGATTGAATTCTGTCTTACCGTTTTTAAAACTATTAACTTTTTTTTTTTTTTTAAAAAGGTCCCTTATTACTTTACTCAAGAAAAGCTGAACAGTGCAAATTTCAAACTTCTTGGGCCAAACATACCTCTATTGTAGTTTGGCCCAGATGTACCTCTAACTGTTTGTCTCAATGAATTTTAATGCACCACAAATATTATGGGACAGGATTTGTGAGAGTTGTTGCATTAAGATTGTTGTGTCTTTCTTTCCCTACTTTTTTCTTCTTCTGTGTTTGTACCCTGAATGCCATTTGCATTTTGGTGGCAACTGGGGAAAGTGTGAGTAACTGCTTTAAGCCTAGAGATGTATGTGTAAAGAAATCAGTATATTTCTATCAATGGAGCTATTCTTCCCTCTCCTCAACAGTATACACAGGAGCACTGAGCTCAGTCAGTTTCTCCATAATTATATGTTGTATTTTAACATCTTGAGGCATACATACTGTGGATTTCATTAGAGTTTAATAGTTTTAGAGTAACACTTTATTTAATTGGTTAATTGACCACATGCTTAGCTTTAAATACATAAGTTGCCCTACAGGGAACACTGAGAATGATCTTAATGGCTCACTCTTCATATCGTTCACATACTGTACATATTAAACTTCCTGGTTTTCTCTTGCTCTTGGTTCTATCCCAGTTC
This sequence comes from Bothrops alternatus, assembly GCA_034064705.1. Classification (NCBI taxonomy): domain Eukaryota; kingdom Metazoa; phylum Chordata; class Lepidosauria; order Squamata; family Viperidae; genus Bothrops; species Bothrops alternatus. The sequence goes on from JARGCV010000033.1 coordinate 8,430,185, forward strand.
CTCTTCTTTCCTTCTCTCCCAATGCAGAGATCTTCATCCCTAATGCCAATCAGGCCAAACAATTCTTATGGTAGTAGTAAAATGATAACAACCCTTTTGTTCTCATTAGAAATACGGTCAATACGTCCAAGAACCTTTATCGTCAGTACAACTTCTGCAGGCAGTCATTTTCCAGTTGCCCCAATCTAGCTGTTAAATTCTATTGAATGCCTCTTACTCCTCTACCTCCTTACGATGTTCCATCACATAAGCAAAGCAATGTGTTTCCAGTAAATGTGCAACATCCTAGTAAATCACAATAAGCATGCGCAAGATGGAGGACGCTTTCCTGTAGGAGCAGCCGGGCTTCTGATGGGAAATGGCTAGAGACCCCCCCCAGGGGTCGAGAAACATCTGGGACCCCGGGGATTTTGGCAGCGGAATATCTTAGCCTTTCAGAGACATGTCTGCTGACTCCCTCCCTGCCGAGAATGGACGAATCTGGATGATAACAGCATATGTTGGGTGATGTTAACAGCGTACCCCCCCCTTCGGCCCGCGGCCTGCGATAGAGGTGAGGAGCCTGCAGGGAGTCTGGGTGGGAGGCCGCCGCGGAAGAGAGGAGTTTAGCGGCGGCTCCCTCCCCTCCCCCTCCCTCCCATTATGCGAGCGGACGATCTGCGAAGGGACTGCTGAGAGGCTTCTGGCTTTGGGAGGCCACCGTGAAAGGGAACAGCTTGGCCCCTTCCTCCCTCCCTACTACCACATGAGTGAATGGCTGGGAAGGTAGCTGAGAGGCGTTGGCGCTGGAAGAGTTTGGCGCCCCCCCACCATCATGCGAGGAGCCTGAAAAGAGAGGAGTTTAGCGACGGCCCCCTCCCCTCCCCCTGCCTCCCATTATGCGAGGGACGATCTGCGAAAGGACTGCTGAGAGGCTTCTGGCTTTGGGAGGCCACTGTGAAAGGGAACAGCTTGGCCCCTTCCTCCCTACTACCACATGAGTGAATGGCTGGGAAGGTAGCTGAGAGGCGTTGCCGTTGGGAGATCGCTGCAAAAGGAAGAGTTTGGCGCTCCCCCCCTCACCATCATGCGAGTTGGTAGTTTGGGAGGACTGCAGAGAACCGCAGGTGTTGAGGGAGCAGCATGGACCTGGAGGTGAGGGAAGCAACGTCGTTGAGATTGGACTGCCTGACTCTCTAGCCAGACCCCATCGATGCACTTTATCTGACTGGCTGCGTACTCAAGAAGGACCCTTCTTGCATTGCGAGATTCCCCTCTCTCGCAATCATGGCCCTCTGTTTTACCAAGGGCCTATCTCGAGGACGGACTTTGGAGTCCTGAGAGATGGCATGTATTAAATAAGGGGCTTTGGGGTTTTTTAAACAAGTTTTTAATGAAAGTTTTAAGGGAGGGAAGGGGTGGGGAAGGGGTGTCTAGGGTGGGAGAAGGAATTGTTGGAGGTGAGCAAGAAGACAGGCCAGGCAACGGAAGGGGACGGAGTCCTGAGGGTGCGGATGGGGGGTTGATTAAGGCTAATTTAGTTCCTATTAGTACCATAAGTGGGAGGGGCAGGTATAGCGGGAGCAGGGGGCCGTATCATAATAAGGGAGTGCGCACCCACTGTTTACGAGTGGTTGTGTGCTCCGACCCCCAAGGCTCAACCGGTTCTCGGGGTTATCCAGAACCACAGGGCCCTGGCTGTAGGCTGGTGCTGTGCAACGCCAGGTCTGTGGTAAATAAGGCCCCCCTCATTCAAGATTTAATTTTGGAGGGGGGAGCAGATCTGGCGGGTATAACAGAGACCTGGTTGGGACCAGAGGGCGGTGTCCCTCTGGTGGAAATGTGCCCACCGGGTTTCCTTGCATTCCACCAGCCGAGAGCCCAGGGCAGGGGTGGAGGAGTGGCGGTCGTGATTAGGGAAGATTTTAGGCCGAGGGAGGTCACTGTTCCTCAGACGGCGGGCTGTGAATCCCTCCTGGTGAAGTGGGACCTTGGGGGCCCGAGGGCGGTGTTGATTACGTACTTGGCTCCCTGCCACGTATCAACCTCCCTGCCCAAGCTCCTGGACGTTATCGCCGCGGTGGTGGTTGAGGTCCCTAGGCTGATAGTTATGGGTGACTTCAACCTGCCGTCCGTGGGCGGGGTGTCCGGTGAGGCTCGGGAGTTCCTGGCTTCCATGACAGCCATGGACCTGGTCCAGGTAATTCAAGGCCCCACACACACAGGGGGGAACACGCTTGACCTGGTTTTTGTCTCTGGACAGTGGCTGAGTGGTCAGAATATAGGGGATATAGTCATTGAACCCCTGTCACGGTCTGATCACTCTCTCCTACGCCTGGACTTTCTGACCGTTGCACCCCACCGCAGGGAGGCGGAACCGGTGAGATGGTACCGCCCCAGGCGGCTGATGGAGCCCGAGCGATTCCAGGCAGAGCTTGGGCCAATTCCTGAGGTTCGGATACACGACTCGGTCGAGGAGCTGACGGCAGCCTGGGATAGGGCTGCGGCCGGCGCTCTAGACCGGGTCGTGCCTTTGCGGCCTCTGATTCGGCGTGTGTCTCGATCGGCCCCTTGGTATAATTAGGGGCTGAGAGAGATGAAACGCCGGAAAAGACGCCTAGAGAGCAGTTGGAGATCGAGCCTTGCCGAATCTGACCGAACACTGGTAAGAGACCATATTAGGTCCTACCTAGTGGCTATAAAAGCAGAGAAGTGTTCTTACTTCACTGCTCTTATCGCGTCATCAGATAACCGCCCAGCCTCCTTGTTTAGGGTGACCCGCTCCCTCCTTCATCAGGAGGTGAGAGGAGACCCCTTAGAGGGTAGAGCTGAGGATTTCGGAAAATATCTGAATGATAAAATCGCTCAGATACGGGAAGGCTTTGATTTCAACTGGGTGTGTCCGGTGGGAGAGACGGAGTCCGGTCTTGAGACTGTTATCTGGGCTGAGTTTGACCCCGTGACTTCCGAGGACGTGGACAGGTTGTTTGGGGGACTTAGGGCGACCACTTGTTCATTGGACCCGTGCCCCTCCTGGCTGGTGCTGGCATCCCGGGAGGTGGTACGAGGCTGGTTCCAGGTAATTATTAATGCTTCTTTAAGCGAGGGTGTTTTCCCTACCGCCTTGAAAGAGGCGGTAGTGAGGCCCCTCCTTAAGAAGCCTACCCTGGATCCAGCTGTTTTATCAAATTATCGTCCTGTCTCCAACCTTCGCTTTCTTGCGAAGGTTGTCGAGAGCGTGGTTGCCAGACAGTTCCCACGACACCTGGAGGAATCGTTATACTTGGATCCACACCAGTCGGGCTTCAGGCCTGGCTATAGCACGGAAACAGCATTGGTCGCGTTGGTGGATGACCTCTGGCGGGCCCGGGACAGAGGTTGTTCCTCTGCTCTGGTGCTATTGGACCTCTCGGCGGCTTTTGATACCATCGATCATGGTATCATGCTGCAACGGTTGGAGGGGTTAGGTATAGGGGGCACTGTTTTGCAGTGGTTCGCCTCCTTCCTCTCCGGCCGGATGCAGTCTGTGTTGACAGGGGGCCAGAGGTCGACCCCAAGACCCCTCGTATGTGGGGTACCTCAGGGGTCGGTCCTCTCGCCCCTACTGTTCAACATTTATGTAAAACCGCTGGGTGAGATCATCCGTGGTTTTGGTGTGGAGTACCATCTGTACGCTGATGATACTCAGCTGTACATTTCCACGCCGAACCACCCCAACGATGCTCTTGCCGTGCTGACCCAATGCCTGGAGGCCGTGCGGGTCTGGATGGGGAAGAACGGACTCAAGCTCAACCCTTCCAAGACCGAGTGGCTGTGGCTACCGTCGTCCCGGTTTAGTCAATTGACTCCTTTGTTGTCTGTTGGGGGCGAAACAGTGGCCCCCGCAGAAAGGGTTCGCAATTTGGGAGTCCTCCTGGATTCACGGCTATCTTTAGAGGACCATCTGGCGGCCTTGGCCGGGAGGATGTTCTATCAGGTTCGCCTGGTACGCCAGTTGCATCCCTTCCTAGACCGGGACTCGCTATGCACAGTTACTCATGCCTTCGTCACTTCCAGGCTGGACTATTGTAATGCTATCTACATGGGGCTCCCCTTGAGGTGCACCCGGAGGCTTCAGCTGGCCCAGAATGTGGCCGCGCGGGTAGTGACAGGAGCGTCGTGGCGCTCCCATGTAACACCGCTCCTGCGCGAGCTGCACTGGTTGCCGGTGGTCTTCCGGGTGCGGTTCAAGGTGTTAGTGACCACCTTTAAAGCGCTCCATGGCATCGGACCCGGATACTTACAGGACCGCTTACTGCTAGCAAATACCTCCCGCCGTCCGGTACGCTCCCACAGAGAGGGCCTCCTCAGGGTGCCGTCGGCCAGACAATGTCGACTGGCGACCTCCAGGGGGAGAGCCTTCTCTGTGGGAGCTCCAACGTTTTGGAACGAGCTCCCCCCCGAACTCCGTACGATGACGGACTTACGCACCTTCCGTCGGGAACTGAAAACTTTCCTTTTTCAACAGGCCGGCCTGGCATAGAAGCTCCGGCTCCAACCGGGTGAAAATGTTTTAGGGGGATTGTCTAATTTTTAGGATTTTTAATTTTTAGGATTTTAGGATTTGTATATATTGGGTTTTATAGATTTTATGGCCTAATTTGTTTAATTTATTTTTAAATATTTTAATTTTGTACATTTATATGTTTTTTAAATTTTAAGGCTGTAAACCGCCCCGAGTCCTTCGGGAGAGGGGCGGTATAGAAATTTAATAAATAATAAAATAATAATAATAATAATAAAATATATTGGTTAGATCAGCCTCAAGATCAATCATTGAAAATATTTTTCCCCTTCTTACCCTTTACCTGGGGGGAAAAAACCATCATTTTCCAGACATAGTAGGATTGTGCCCTGATTCAGCCAAAATCCCCATTCTGATGTCAAAGAGGGTGATGTTGTTATTGGTTCCCTCATGCTATGGGATAGAGACTCCCCACTTGCTCTTTCTTTGCTTCACAATCCATTTTAGATCTCTGTTTTGGACCTGCACTTCAGAAAATTAACATGCCAGAAGCATGGAGTGCATTGTAAGGCATCACACTTTGTGTGTTGGTGGGGGGAGCGGGGGTACCAAGAAGATTGTACTAACCTGGACACTCAAAACAACAAAGAGACAGACAGACAGACAGACCAACCACGCTCCAAGAAAACACTTGCAAACCTCTTCCATTTTATTGCCCCCAAAACTATGTTGATGTCCATGGAATCAACAGAAGCTCAGTTTGATTGAAAGGAGAATACTTGGGTTCACATATGATACTGAGTCAAACTGAAACAAGTCCTATTATAGCTCAGTATGGTGCATGAGATAAATGGGGTTTGCATATTAAATCTTTCTTTTTCAACAAGTAATTGAAAAGTATATGAATGTGTGAAAGAAAAGTATGCATGTTTGTTGATAAATTGAATAAGCTTAAATGATGGACTGTTTTACACAAATGTGGATATGAGAATTGGTTGCTGAATGTGATAAGAGCCGTATGTGAAGGAAGTAAAGTACATACAAGAATGAACGGAATGCTTAGTGAATAGCTCATAACTCACCAGGCAATAAAACAAAGACATATAATGTTTCCTTTATTGTTTAATATATTAATGAATAAACCTTTAAGATATGCTTGTGTTACATGTGCAGTATATTGGTTGTGGACAAGAAGATACATGTACTTCTATATGCACAGGTTGCCATCTTCTTGGCTGATACTTGAAATGTTTCAGTGAATTTTAAATAGATTGTTTGAATTACAAAGGAGCACAATACTGACGTGAAAATTAATGCATCATATACCAAGATAGGCCTATATGACAGGTAAAATTGAGTTGATTGTAAGATAGACAGATGTAGAAAAATGTTGAAAAATTATACCAAATAGAAGAGGTTTTGTACCTTAATAGAATCTTTAACAAAGATGGAAAATGAAAAAATATCAAGACATGCTAATTGTAGTAGAGAAGTAGTGGATACCATATATAAACAAGTTTATGAAGTTTGTTTGTTTCAAAATATGATGTCAGAAACCGATGCTTTGTTTTGTAGCATTGCCAGCTCTCCATTATTTTTTAAAATAAAATTTTATTTTATTTTTAAAAATCAAGTGAAAAGGATTTGGTTGAAAATTACGAAAGATATTCACAGTAACACATCTCTAGCAAAGCAACAATGTCAGCAAAATGATGTCATTCCTGCAATGACATTATAAACATAATGCTTTCATGGCACTCTTGCATCTCCACATTGCACAAAAGGACGCAAGTCATGGCTTTTGCATGATGTCATTCATGATGTTGTCTTGTCCACGTGCAAATTGCAGGACAATGGAACAATTTGCCATGGCCATTTCTCTGTAGCCAATTTGCTGTAGCCATCTCGCCCCGAACCAATTTGCTACAGGACAACTTTCCACAGACAATCTCATGTGGGATATCTCAATGCGATACATATTATCCGCCACTGTTTCTTTGACGTTATTTCCATTTTTGTCAATGAAAATAATGTCAAAGAAACAGTGGCAGATAGCATTTATTGTGTTGAGTTATCCCATGTAGAATTGTCTGCAATGAGTTGTCCCATGGTGAGATGGCTGTAGTACAGGGGTCTTCAAACTTGGCCCTTTTATGACTTGTAGACTTCAACTCCCAGAATTCCTCAGCCAGCATGCCTGGCGGAGGAATTCTGGGAGTTGAAGTCCACAAATCATAAAAGGGCCAAGTTTGAAGACCCCTGCTGTAGCAAGATGACCATGGGGAGTTGGCTGTGGTGATTTCTCCCAGACAAACACCCGTGATCCACAGATACATCATTCCTAGCATAAGTGGAAGGTTGTTTTTTTTAATCAGGGGAAAAGACAATTCACTTATCAGATTTAGTTTTTGTTAAATTTTCTGCAGATTCAAAGAAACAAAACAAAACAAAACCCACCCCTCTAATAATGCAGGCATCTAGGGGATAAACACTGAACAAATTTAACCAAAGTAAATATATGGAAAGCAGTGTCTACAGCCTCCTCCATAAACACATGTTGGGAAAAGTCATGCTACTTCTGAAGTGCGTCACTCAAAACTATGATTGATTATCTGCTAAACTGGTTTTAAGCCAAAACCCATCACCATGTGCCATTTGCATTTTCTCCTGATAACAGGGAAGCTGTATCATTTCCAAGTTGTATTTATGTACAAGAAGGGTCTTTCATTGTGGCAATCTCAGAAGTTTAAATGTGACATCTACTAACAAAGCTAAGAGTGCCCAGAGTGGAATCACATAGCTAATTTCTCACACCATATGGTGATCCCATGCTGATTGACTGTACATTGCCCAGTTAACACATGAAACCAAAGGCAGCTGCAATATGAAACAAAATTACTTGGAACTAAATTCCACGGAAATAATGAGATTTGCTTCCCAGGTAAATATGAACAGCAAAAGGGTTAAAGTGTCCTATTTCTTCACAGATGACATAGGACTAAATTCTTTGTTTGGCTTTTACTTTTGGTGTTGTTCCCATTATTTTGTTATTGTTGTTAGTGCTGCTACTGTTGTTGGTTACTTCATGGTATTTTTAATGATGGATTTAATCCAAGCATATATGTCAACTCTATGTCTTTTTCTCATTGCTAAGGAATTTTCTAAAGTGAAAGAGAATAATCCCAGAAAGCTGTCTCAGAGACACTTCCAATGTGGGAGGCTGGCCTGGGACAATGAAGGCTTATTCATGACATACAGAGATGGTGGTTTAGAATGAAGAGCCACAACACCAAAACTAGTCTATACCCTAAACATTATGCTGGTTTGAAGATGCTTCTTAGACAGTATAGATGTTTCTGAACCTTATGATGCTTCAAGGCATCCAAAACAAGACAACACAATACTCAAAGGACTGCTTCTTATGATGATCAGAAGCTGTCCACTTGTGGAAGCCATCAGAAGACATTAGATGGCATAACTGGATAGAGAAAAAGGCCTTCCCTCCTCCAACTACCCTTTTCTAGGAGAGCTATTTAGCTCTATCCAAGGCAGTGGAAGTTTTTTGTTTGTTTGTTTCAACACAAACTTGACCTGCACTTCTTGGAATATGGCCATGACCTTGTTTTTTTTAAATCTTCAACAAAAAAAGATGTTCTTCTTAACCTCACGATGGCTTTTGATACTGTTGATCATGGGCTAACCCTTTTGGGCAAACCTAGAGGGTTAGGGATGGGTGGCATAGTTCTGTGCTGGTTCATCTCCTCCCTCTGAGGTTGCTCCCAATTAGGATTGATAGGAGTAAGAGGTCCAGTTCTTGACCCCTGATTTGAGGGTGCCACAGCGATGGGTGGTCATTTTTAACATTTACTTGAAACCCTTGGATGAGATCATCCAATGCACTGATGATACCCAGTTACATATCTCCATTCCAAGTGAAGTGAGTGATGCAGTGGATGTCCTTTTGTGGTGCCTGGAGGCTGTAGAGGTCTGAATGGGGAATAACAGACTTCACCTGAAACTGATAATACCGTTTTATATTTTAACAATTTACTGCATACTGCCCAGGATCCCTCTTTGAAGACGATGGGTGGTAGAGAAATGTGAAAAATATAATAAATAAATAACTCTCGTTGTAAGGGCCAGATGATTTTCTAGGATGTTGTCCATTTGTTCTAAAACTAAGTGGAGATTGCATATCCTTATTATTATCATGTAAAGTACTCTGCAGGACTTTGTAGGGTGTAGAATGCTGTGTAGTCTTGATACTGTTTATCTGATTCTGAGCATTGAGGAATTTGAGCAATCTGTGGCTTCATACTGAGAATGTTTTGCTGCAAGCTCAGCCATTATAGCTTTGGGCAGATGGAGTACTTCCTCTTGTTTCCTAGCCTAAATTCCTAAGTCCTCCTACTCTACAAGGTATCAGTAGTTCTCTTCAATAATAAGAAAATGAATAATTAATCTCCAAAAATAATTTGTAGTCAGAGGTTGCAAGCTCAGTATAGACAATGTGTTTAGTCAAGGAATAGGTCATATTCTACATCCCCGCACATGTTGGTGGCAGGTTACTTTCCAATAATACACTTTGCTGAGAGAAAAAAAATGTAAACGGGAAAGCAGACGGAGATGGAAGAGGAGAAGGAGGAGGAAGAGGAAGAAGAAATGGAAAGGAGCAGCATAAAACTGGTGTCTCAGAATGGGAAATGAAATACTGTTTGTAAAAATTGGTAATCAGTTTGTTTACTTTCTGCAGAGATTGTTGTAATATGCAAAAACCCAAGGAACTCATTTCACTTTTGGGGCATATCCACCCTGTCAGTTTGCCCCATTGTTTGTCTGGATCATCAACAGGTTCTGGCTTTAATTATAAATTATATTTTATTTTATCGTGTTCTAGTTTCCATATATTGTATATACATCTTGTTTTTAAATCTTAATCTGGGATATTGCCAGTGTGTTTAACCTAATCCTTTGCTTTCATTAATTACTAAAAAATAAGTTATAATTAGAAACTGGCTTATTTTAAGTGTAAGATTGGACATCAGCAGTACTCATCATTCATAATCAGCAAGGTCTGAAAGTCTAGGAATGAAAAGGGACAGCACATGAAGGTGAAAACCAGTCAGTTTTATATACACCTACATGCACACACAAGATTAGGCATAGAAGTTCAGTTTTCTAGTCTGCATGATTGTTAGAGGAAACTCTAGAAATCTCTAATATTGAGGCAAATAAAGGCTTTCCATCTGTGAAGTGCTGATACTTTATGTACCTTTATGTTCCATTTAAATGAACTCAGACTTGAAGACTGAACATTCTTTATTGGTGAAAATAAACACTGAAGCAGAAGCTGACTTCCTTAGTCTATATAAAGATTAAAGGAACAATGCCATTTCTAATTCTCTGTCTGCCTTTCTTCTTCTTGACCATAATAATCATTCTCACGGTTCTGAGCCAATATAGTATCTTTTAACCATGAAATGTTGAAATTGAGTTGGGTTGGGTGGAATATTGAGCCAGCTGCTATTCACAGACCAATCTACTTCACAGAGAAGGCAAAAGGAAGAGAAAGACTCCCTTGTGTATGTGGTCTTGAACTTCTTGAGGAAATGCAAGTTATAAACATAATAGTAATAATAGCAATAGAAACAAGCATTGGTTGAACTGCATAAAACGTGTGTCCTTAGAACAGTGGTTCTCAACCTTTTTCAGGTTGAGACCCCACTTGCGCCGCCCATGTGCGGCGCGACCCCGACCTGTGTGCGCGCGCATGCGTGCAACGGGCCGATCTGCGCATGCACGGCACGCGCGCGATGAAAAAAAATGGTGGACCGCGGTGTCCAGCGACCCCCGCAAAACGGTTGTTCGACCCCAAATGGGGTTGCGATCCATAGGTTGAGAACTGCTGCCTTAGAATAAACCTTCCATTATGTCTTGGGTCATGGATTACGTACCTGGCTCCCTGCCACGTGGCAACTGCCCTGCTCAAGTTCCTGGACGTTGTCGCCGCAGTGGCGGTTAAGGTCCCCCGGCTAATAGTCATGGGTGACTTCAACCTGCCGTCTGTGGGCGGGACGTCCAGGGGAGCTCGAGAGTTCATGGCTTCCATGGCAGCCATGGACCTGACCCAGGTAATTCAAGGCTCCACACATACAGGGGGGAACATGCTTGACCTGGTTTTTGTCTCTGGACAGTGGCTGAGTGGTCAGAATATAGGGGATATAGTTATTGAGCCCCTGCCATGGTCTGACCACTCTCTCCTTCGCTTGGACTTTCTGACCGCTGCACCCCACCGCAGGGAGGCGGAACCAGTGAGATGGTACCGCCCCAGGCGGCTAATGGAACCCGAGCGGTTCCAGATGGAGCTTGGGCCAATTCCTGAGGCTCGGATACACGACTCGGTCGAAGAGTTGGCGGCAGCCTGGGATAGGGCTGCGGCCAGTGCTCTAATCGGGTCGTGCCTTTGCGGCCTCTGATTCGACGTACGTCCCGATCGGCCCCTTGGTTCACTGAGGGGCTGAGAGAGATGAAACGCCGGAAAAGACGCCTAGAGAGCAGTTGGAGATCGAGCCGTGCCGAATCTGACCGAACACTAGTAAGAGACCATATTAGGTCCTACTTAGCGGCGATAAAAGCAGAGAAGCGTTCTTACCTCACTGCTCTTATCGCGTCATCAGATAACCACCCAGCCTCCTTGTTTAGGGTGACCCGCTCCCTCCTTCAGCAGGAGGTGAGGGGAGACCCCTTAGAGGGTAGAGCTGAGGATTTTGGAAAATATCTGTATGATAAAATCGCTCAGATATGGGAAGGCTTTGATTTCAACTGGGTATGTCCAGTGGGAGAGACGGAGTCTGGTCTTGAGACTGCTATCTGGGCTGAGTTTGACCCCGTGACTCCCGAGGACGTGGACAGGTTGTTTGGGGGACTTAGGGCGACCACTTGTTTATTGGACCCGTGCCCCTCCTGGCTGGTGTTGGCATCCTGGGAGGTGGTACGAGGCTGGTTCCAGGCAATTATTAATGCTTCATTGAGTGAGGGTGTCTTCCCTGCCGCCTTGAAAGAGGCGGTAGTGAGGCCCCTCCTCAAGAAGCCTACCCTGGATCCAGCCGTTTTATCAAATTATCGTCCTGTCTCCAACCTTTGCTTTCTTGCAAAGGTTGTCGAGAGTGTGGTTGCCCGACAGTTCCCACGACACCTGGAGGAATCGCTATACTTGGATCCATACCAGTCGGGCTTCAGGCCTGGTTACAGCACGGAAACAGCATTGGTCGCGTTGGTGGATGATCTCTGGCGGGCCCGGGACAGAGGTTGTTCCTCTGCTCTGGTGCTATTGGACCTCTCGGCGGCTTTTGATACCATCGATCATGGTATCATGCTACAACGGTTGGAGGGGTTAGGTATGGGGGGCACTGTTTTGCGGTGGTTCTCCTCCTTCCTCTCCGGCCGGATGCAGTCTGTGTTGACAGGGGGCCAGAGGTCGACCCCGAGACCCCTCGTATGTGGGGTACCTCAGGGGTCGGTCCTCTCGCCCCTACTGTTCAACATTTATGTAAAACCACTGGGTGAGATCATCCGTGGTTTTGATGTGGAGTACCATCTGTACGCTGATGATACTCAGCTGTACATTTCCACGCCGAACCACCCCAACGATGCTCTTGCCGTGCTGACCCGGTGCCTGGAGGCCGTCCGGGTTTGGATGGGGAAGAACGGACTCAAGCTCAACCCTTCCAAGACCGAGTGGCTGTGGCTACCATCATCCCGGTTCAGTCAATTGACTCCTTCGTTGTCCATTGGGGGCGAAACAGTGGCCCCCGTGGAAAGGGTTCGCAATTTGGGAGTCCTCCTGGATTCACGGCTGTCTTTAGAGGACCATTTGAGGCCGTGGCCGGGAGGATGTTCTATCAGGTTCGCCTGGTACACCAGTTGCGTCCCTTCCTAGACCGGGACTCGCTATGCACAGTTACTCATGCCTTCGTCACTTCCAGGCTGGACTACTGTAATGCTCTCTACATGGGGCTCCCCTTGAGGTGCACCCGGAGGCTTCAGCTGGCCCAGAATGCGGCCGCACGGGTAGTGACCGGGGCGCCATGGCGCTCCCATGTAACATCGCTCCTGCGTGAGCTGCACTGGTTGCCGGTGGCCTTTCGGGTGCGTTTCAAAGTGTTAGTGACCATTTTTAAAACGCTCCATGGCATCGGACCCGGATATCTATAGGACCGCCTTCTGCCAGCAAATACCTCCCGCCGTCCGGTACGCTCCCACAGAGAGGGTCTCCTCAGGGTGCCGTCGGCCAAACAATGTCGGCTGGCGACTCCCAGGGGGAGGGCCTTCTCTGTGGGAGCTCCAACGCTTTGGAACAAGCTCCCCCCCCGAACTCCGTACGATGACGGAATTGCGTTCCTTCCGTCGAGAATTAAAAACATACTTATTCCGACAAGCCGGCCTGGGATGATAGCTCCAGCTCCAACAATGGCCATAACTGTTTTTAGGGGATTGTGTGTTTAGTTGGGTTTTTAAATATTAGGCCAAATTGTTTAATTTATTTTTAATAATTTTAATTTTTGTGTGTTGTTGTTTTAATTGGGCTGTACACCGCCCCGAGTCCTTCGGGAGGGGGGTGGTATAAAAATTGTAAATATAAATAAATATAAATATAAATGGTTCACAAGGGAAGTTTTGTAAAGCAGCCCTCACTTTCCTGGCATGGATTGTAGCTTTGAGAATTCCTAGCCACCCAAGTCAGTTTGCTAGACTGAAATTCTTGTTGTCCAACAAATCAGAGATATACCATGCTGGAGGAGACACCTCGACTTCCTAAAATGGTTGCATCAGATTTGTTCCAGAAATGATGGCTGTGTGGCATATGAGGATCCCTTGACTGATGTTAAAATCTCTATATGTTTAAGAGGCCTTCCATTCAAATACCCTCCACTCAATGGCAGTATTAATAATGCAGCTCAGCACTAAGAAGGAAAGGCTGTACCTTAGAGAAATGACAGGTTTGAGGAAATCAGATCAATAATGAAAATGATGTAAGCAAAACCGAGCCCAAATGATCAATAAATAACAAGCAAATTTTATTGCTGTGACCCTCATGGTAAAGTAGCATCTTCTCCATAGTAATAGGCTTTATGGCTTCCCAAGACATGGCATTGGCAGGCTTGTATTTTAAACATGCATTTGTCATATTCGAAAGCAATGAAGTGAGCTATAATTTAAAGGTTGCAATAGTGGACCTGGACAAAAATTCAGCAGTCTCTTCCATAAATCTGGTGCTTTATCTCCCTACAAGATATTCCCTGTTGCAAATGGGATTACTCCTTATACAATAACCAAGCTGATGGAAGGAGAGAAAAAGTAGGTGGGGAGAGAGTTCATACCACACAAACACAATATGGCTCAGTGGTTTGGACTGACATGGGAAAAACCCAAGTGCAAGTTTGCCGTCAACATGGAAGCTTTTTTATTGTCAGGAATTAAAAGAATGCCTTGCGTTCCTGAAGAAAAGGCAGGACATAAAGCTGATAAAGTAAAAAATAAACAAACAAATACTTATACATCTTCATACCTTATAAGTAATCAACCTGCAGTTAAATTTATCACATTGGAGAGAATGTGGCCCTTAGATTTAGGCAGACAGCAAAAACGTATCTCTACCTTTAGATTTTCAGAAATTAATTGAGTTTAATGTGAAAATTACTGTGTTGTAGAATAGATGACTAAACATGGTTACACAGGATTTGTTTTAATCACTGCTGATAGTTTCACATTTGAGAGGGTGTTTATTTTTCTCTCAGCATTTCATTTGCAAGTATATTTGTTTTATGGATTTAGAAGAAACACAATTTTGGGGATAGTACAGATTCATTAACACCTGTCTTGCTTTCTTGTTAACTGAAAAGATAAACCCTTGTTTCCATGGTCCCAGTTTTAACTTTATTTATTGATCTAACATGCATAAGAATACAAGATGTCTTTGTTAGCTTCACTCGTTGTCTCTTTAGGCATTATGTTTTATTTTATTTTCTTATAATAAGGTATTGGGTTTTCAGAATTTGGTATTAAGCTAATTCGCTCTGCCTTCTACTTTTATAAACATTTGAAAGTAATGTACAGAGAGCAGTATGTACCTAGGAAGCAACTTTTTCCAGATCAGTTGCCCTTCTATTGTCTACTGTATTATGTAGTCTACTTGTAATCTTCTGGAATCTTAGCTAGAAGGATTTCCTATCTCTTGCAATCAGGTGCATTGAAGATACCAATTATTAAATTTGGGATCTTCTTGATGCCAAACACATGTTCTACCACTTTCCTATGGCCCACGTGGTATCAGTTCTGGATATCTTATCACATCCTATTCTATGGTAGAATGGTATCCTAGAAATCATCTGCAATACATCTATGTTTGCATCCACTATATTAGAAAAGGGAGGCTGTATTTTTAATTTAAAAATAATCTTTTCCCAAAAGTATTTGTATATTTACCTGTATATGAGCTACAAAGCACTCCCAGTACAGAATTATGTGTAAATGCATATGTCAGAGAAATTCTTTGGCTGTCTATCTTCTTGCATAATCTTTTTATTTGTGACATTTCCTACATATGTCATTGCACGTTGTCTGTCACTTGTATGACTTGATGCTGAAACTTGGTTAAGTAACTTTCCTCATATGACTAAAACGTTGCTTTAAAATTAATGTATTTTTTTTAGAAAACTACATTAATTCAGACCAATGCCAGACCCAGTTTCAATGCCTTAAGATCAGATCTGTGCACAGATGCAGTTCATGAGATTATCACCCAGCAAATTACATGATGACCTTTTCTGATGAAACATTTTCCTGTGATTCAGGAGGTGTAATATGGAGAGCAAGAATTGAAGCTTGAAGGCTAAATTAGATTGTCACTTTCGGACTTAGAGGGCAAAAAGTTGGCCTGCTTAAACTTTCTCCTCTTGAGAAAAAGGGAGGTGGGATTCCCCCCCCCATCCTGTAGGCTGAAAAGCAGCATAGTGTAATGCTTTTTTGAGAGAACAATTCTGCAAAGCAAAATGTTATGGGAAGAGAGAGTGCATGATTTCACTCTTCTGCTTTAGGCCACATTTTGTTTTTCATTTATAAATGCCAGATTATCTACATATTTTCCATGTTGTATCTAATCTGAGACATATAAGGCTGACATACACTGAATCAGACTATCAGGTTTAATTTAGCTGATCTTGATTGGTAGCAGTTTTTCCATTATTAATTAATTAATTAATTTTTATAAGGTTAGGGTTAGGATTAGGGTATTTATAAAATAACATTCTTAATATGTATGCAGCAAGACTATTATATGCACATTGGTGGAAAGATTTGACTTTACCCATATTAGAGGCATGGATAGTGAAGATTATGGAACTTGCTGAGATGGTCAAATTGACAACTTTAATTAGAGATAGGACATTGTCTAAATTTAAAGATGATTGGAAACCCCTTATTGATTTTTTTTCCAGGAAACAGAAAAATGATATTATGATATATGGTTCTGAGGATTAGTCAAAAATAATATATTATAGAGAAAATGTAAACAAAGCTGTAACCTAAGAATAAGAGGTTATTTTATATTTATAATTACAATTGCTCTAAAAAAGAACAGAAGTTACTTCTCTATTACTCTTTTTTCTTTTATTTTGCACCTTTGTCTTTGCTCTTTTCTCCTTTCACTTTTCTTCTTTCTTCTTTCTGAATAATTAGTTCTTGTTTAGTTTTTATTCTGCATTAGAAATATAATAAAAATTATTTTTAAAAAACACATTAGAGAGCTATAAGGACTTCCTTTTTATCTCATCAGAATAGATGAGGAAAAATGGTAGGAATGCTATCTATTAAGAAAATAACAAAAGGACATAGAAGGGAAACTATCTTTTTCCAGATCTGTTTCTTTCCCTTTTCCTTTTAATATGTAGCAGTCCAACAATGAGATCTTTTAAGATTATTAAAAGGAGATACTCTGTCAGTCCAATATTTATAATGAACATCATCTTAACATATTCAATAGTCTTGCTTATGACATGCTTACAACATAGCCCCAATAATAGCTGCTTTTAGGAAGCACATTATAAAAACATATTTTGCCATGGGAAGACTCCCTCAAAAGACTGTTTACACTAATATTTTCAGAAAACCTTAGATAAGTTGATATTCAAGCTAATTTAGGAGAACAAATCAACACAGATCCATCCACTAGTTTTTAAATAATATGATTATGAAATAACTGATCTTCAAATCAAAATATTAGGTCAGCCTCTATACCAGAAAGTGGCCAATATAACACCATTTTTCAATACCAATTTGGGTAGAATTCAGAAAACATATGGCTAGAAAAAGGTCTTTGACAATCACCAAAATTCTTCAGTAAACATATTAATCATAGGATAATGGAAGAGGCTCTTTGCAGGTAACAGATTAAAGAATGGAAAGAAATGAATAAATGATTGCCTATTGCAAGGAAATAAAAAAGAGCTAGAGCAAGGATTTGGATTGGGATTGTTGATTTTACCTTGTGCATAAATTATTATTCTATAATTAATAATTTTGAGTTTTAAAAGATTTTGAGTAAAATGAAGAAAAGCCAGTGAATGGTGAATAAGATTAAGTATAGTGCACATTTGGTCAAAATATAGTTACAGATACTTTGATGGAGTCTGAGCAGGTAAATACAAAAAAGTTGAATTAATTTTTCTGTTTCTTTCAGTTCTGTTGAGGCTTCTTGTAAAAAAAAGCAAATTTCATGCTGGGGATGATTAGAAAAAAAAACCTGGAAACAAAACAGCCAATATTATTCAGCTTTTAGAAAAATCAATGGTATGGTTACATTTGAATATTGTTCTAGTTACAATAAGCTAAAGAAGATGACTGTAAAATTGGAAAACATATAGAAAATAATTGCCAAAATCATCAAGAAGCTGGAGTGATTCTGACTTCCAGTTTGCCATCACAGCTGCCACGGCCGCTGGAAGGTAAGCTCCATCTTCCGTGTTTGGTTTTGCTCCACTGGGGGACCCTGGAAAGGGTCAAAAGTTGCACTGTAGGAGCGACCAGCAAGAAGGGGATCCCCCCTTGATAGCAGGAGGGCAGTAGCCTTTTCACTCGATCCAGGGCAGCCCTCCAAACTGGTGGATGAAAGACCGGCCATAGAAATATGGCTCATCACTAGGCTGCAAACAGCCAAAGTCAAACTTTCCACCAGGCACTTCTAAAGTAGCGCGGATGAGACTGTGTGAGTTCTGAACCTCTTTTTAATCCCAAGTATTTTCTTTACCTGTGAAAGCTTCCCTCTTGTGAGAGGGAAGGGAACTTCAATCCCACCCTCTAAGGATAGCAGCAACTGACTATCCAGGGGAGTTAAAACACTGAAAGAATAACCTTAATCTAACTGGATTTATATACTAAAATTTGGAGACCAAAAGATTTCTTATCTTTACTGAAGACTTTGGTTTTTATTTACAAAAAAGAGATACAATTGGAAAAAGGATTATAAAAATTTTGGACTTAAAAAACTTAAACAGCATTGGTGACATCTTGTGGCTAGGTTTGATATTGCAACTTGTTATTGTCTAAAGGAGACTTGGCTTGAAGCCCAGATTACAGATAAGACTTTTTCAACCTTGACAAATACTAACTGTGAGAAGCTCAGCTGTGTCCTATACCCAGTTTTAAATTATTTTCATTCTCTGACTTTAAAGCCCTCAACTTAACACAACATCAAGAGAATATGGATGAAGACCAGGAACAGATTCTTTTTATGTTGAAAGCAATACATGAAACCATTCTTTCAGCTTGTGATGAATTGCTACAGAAAAGAATAAGATGTCAGCCTAGATATACGAACCCAAATTTTGACTACAATTAAAGAATCAACTACGCAAAAGATAACAAAAGAAGTGGAACAATTAAATGCTATGATAGAAGATTCAACTGACCAACAAATACAGTCAATGGAAAATCCAGAATAGGGACTGACAACACTGAAAATAAAAAGACTTTCTATATAAACCAGAAGAAATTTGAGGAGCAAGAAGAAGAACAGACCGAAGGGAAGACAAACATATCAGGACAACTATGGAGATTTGGAATAATAGAGAGACGATTCGTTAGCTCTTCCAAAAATGGTGACTGGATAGTCTCTCTTATTTTAAATAATATATATAATAACAGAGGGAGATCTATTTGATGACTTAAAAGCACTGACATGGAAGGCGATCTGGCAAAGGAAGAAAGCTAGAATAAGGCTGAAGAAAATTGGGGTTTTGACTTATTAGAGATTTTATATTACTAATTAAAATAGAATATATTCAAATAGACAAGATGTGTATTTGAATAGTAGATTTTGTTATGAATTGAGATAAAGAAAACCTTGGTCACTTAAAACTTGGAAGTATAAATATTAAAAGTTAAATTTGAATATTGGTAGGAAATTAAACATTGGGGAAAAATAAATAGGATATTGATTGTCTATAAAGATTGAATGTAAAAGTAATTAAGATATGTATAAGCTAAGAATTATTGATAAATATAATAAGTATGTTTTTATTTAGTTGATATAACAAGAACTGTATTAGCTTAAATGTGAGACAGTAGATATTAAGGGAAAAAGAGAGGAAATATTTGATGTTGAAATAAGGGAAATTTTGGTCATTAAATTTAAGACATTTGGAAATTAATTGCAAATAAGGATGTTATATTGTATTAACTAGATGATGCAAGATGGTGGGAAATAAAATATACTCAAATAGATAAGATGTGTATCTTGAATATTAGACTTTGTTATGAATTGAGATAAAGGAAACTTTGGTTACCTAAAATTTGGAAATTATAAATATCAAATGTTAAATTTAAATATTGATGGGAAACTGAAAATTGGGAAAAACTAATAACAGGACATTGATTGTCTACAAAGATTGAATGTAAAAGCAACTAGGATATGTATAAGCTAAAATTTATTGATAAATGTAATCATGCTATTTTTACTTAATAGATATAATAAGAACTGTCCAAATATGAGGCAGTAGATATTAAGGGAAAAAGAGAGGAAATATTTGATGTGGTTGCTTGAGATTTGTAGTAAAGATTTTTGTATGCTATTGAATTATCGATTAACCCAGCCACCACGTTTCTTTTTCAATACTTAAATGTAAAATTAGAAAATTAATAAAATATTACAAAAAAAGAGAAGCTGGAGTGATTCTATTATGATTTTGGGCTTTTTAAAACAGAGATAAAAAGCAAGTAAGAATAGATATATGGGTATAAAATTAGGCATAGTACAAGGACAATGAGTAGGAATAGGTTTTTGTTCCTTTCTCATTATAGTCAAACTTAGGATCCGCCAATGAAGTTGGATGGTGGGAGGTTCAAGGCAGATTAGCAGACCTCAGAATGCTATAACATTCTGGTGTCAAAAAACAAAAAGACATTTGTTTTATTTTGGTACATGTTGCTTTCTTCTAATGAGATATTGCTCTGAGGGAGAGAGGGGAAGTCATGTATCTTGTGCTGGAATGACCTATGTTCTTTCCACTTTCCAGAAGCAAGTCCTACTCAGATTAACAAATCATCAGGACAATGATTAAAATGGAGAGTCTTTTCATGTATTCATAAAAATATATCTAATATCCATGGGTAAATTCTTGGATCTGTAGAAGCAATGTATTTCCCAACAGTTACTTTGTATCTGCAGAAATGCAAAACAGAAACATATTGTCTAAAATGTGACATAATTAAGCAATTGCACAAACAGGAAAGCAATTTCAAGTTGGTTAGTAACTGGATTGGGAACTTGGATAAGCAATAATTACATTGCAGAAAACAAAATAATTAGTTGGGTTTTGCTCTGAATGGGGAATATGATGAGCATGATTTAGACCAAATGAATGGACAATAGACAGCTGGACTTTCAATTAGGAACTTTGGACACTTAGAATAAATATGAGCCTTTAGTACATAATCAGGAAAAGACCTAGAGATCTAGTTATACTTGCAGTTTGGACAATCTCTAACCTTGAGGATGTTGTGCTAAGTGGTATGGTCATAAAGCATAATTTCACATGACTACACCAACTTATAATGGCAGTTGCAACAATGCCGTTGTTAAGCATAATCCTGTGTGGTGGCAGAATTTCATAGTCGTGTGATCTATTTTCTCCTGCCAACTTCCCCACTGATTTTACTTGTCGGAAGCTAGCAATGAAAGTCACAAATGGTGATAACATGACACAGGAAGCTGCAGAGTTACCGGTATAACTGTGAGCTGGTTGCTAGCCACCAAATTGCAAGCTTGTGATTATGGGGATGTTGTAAGAGCCACAACTATGAGGAACAAACCTACGTCCCATCATAACTTTGGTTGCTGAGCTACCTGTGTGCCAAAGAGGAAGAGGGGGTAGCTATTATATTTAAAAAAAAAATCTTTCAAAATCTTGAAATTTCCTCATTGCCAACTCAGCAGAAAGCCAGAAAATATACTCAAAATCATTTCACATTCAAATAAACAGGATAGTTGATTTCAAATAAATAAGTTTAATTTCATTGGAGAAATAAAATATGGCATGGTAGTAACACATTTGTAACATTATATACTATTCCGCTATAGGTAGTTTAATGGCAGAAGCTACTTTTCATGACAATCTTACCAGTACCCATGTACAAAGTAATATACAAATCGCCAACAGAAACATATCGCAGCAGTTGCAAGGGGTGCTACTAGCTCAAACAAACATCTAACAACAAAGTGTATTTTAAGGAGAGGGTTATAATGTTAGATTTACAGACATTGTGAGTTTTAGGCTTTTCACTTGGAAACAATGAAAATAAAAGGCTACAGAAAACCAACTTAGCTACTACAAGGAAAAACTTTCTCTGACATTGCATCCCTGGAACTTTTCAGATGTCATAGCAACTTGATTACTCCATTCAGCTGTGACAGTTATCCCTTTTTCAGGCCACTGCTTGTATAACTGACATTTTAAATGTTTTTACTTCATTTTATTTACATACATTCACCACAGGAAGAAGTTTATTTATTATACAAGAGGCATTTTCATCAGTGCAAGAAAAAAGAAATTCATAGTGATTGCACAGCATTGAATAAGAAATATGTACATTAAGATGATGGACAATCTAATTTCTACATAATAACACTGATGGTTTCTGGTACAGATATACACAACATTTAAAGTTAATACACATAAGTTTTGGTCATGAGACCACTCGTTTTGTGAGAGCGGGTGGGCAACTATGAAGAAATGAAGGTTAAGCTACCAGGCCATTAACAGGGAATGTGAGCATTTGGGGAGAACATTTTCCAAATGAAGGGTCCTTCTACCGGTAGCAGACCTTCTTAAAACAAGGCATCCACTTCCCCAAGCTGCATTAAAGCAGGAGAATTGATTGGGTGGATTAGATTAGAGCCTATCTGGTCTAATGTTTTGTTTTCCTGACAACGGCTGGCTAAATGGCTTATCTTGGAGGATCACAAGCAGGTTATCAAAGAAAACTGCAACCCCCGTTTTCCAGCCTCTATCGAGGTGACATATGGTGCCTCTGGGAATGGAAATACTCCATTTAGGCAGGGATGTCTGGTGAAATGTATAGAAAGCAATTAGTGACTAAGATGGATGGGAAGGGGCACGCCATTTGAGGCACCCCATGAGGAACAACACAGTAACGGCTTGCCTAGCACCAGGTGGCCGAATGATCAACAACGTGATCAGTCCGTTGCCATACTGAGAACAGTTGGCCGTTCGTTGCCTAATGCTACCCAAACTACATGCCCAGAAGTACAGCTCTGTTCAGCTGCCCTGAGCCTCACCCGCCTCCTTCAGGTACATTTGAGGGATGTGGAACTCTCCGTTACTGCTTTCTAGGACTCTTGTGGTCCCTGCACACGAATAAGGCCCTTGCGCCACAGAACCTGCAGGAAAGAGCAGAACCTTGAAAGGTAGATAAGAAATGTATAAAATTCAACCAATGCACCTCTTCACAGTATATTGCCTTAGGTGTGAAAACTGTCTTGTGTGCAAGCGTACACATACATATGCACATCCTACTGTATATAGATTCCTCAATAGGGTTTTTCAGGACATATACAAATAACGGATACACATGAAGAACAATATCCAGTCTTGGAATCAAGGACCTTATTTGCAAAGCTCTGTTAATGCCCATACTGAAGCATATGAAGCTCTGGCCTGGGGCAAATGGATATTTGCATTTTTCCTCATCCCAAATCAGAAAGAAAGAGAAAGAAATGAAGAAAAACAAGGACACTTGACCCCCACTAATGTTTAAATCCCTAATTTAGAGTCATGTAAAATCTAGCATTCCTCAGAATGACTAGCAGCTGTGCTGATTGGAGAAGAATCAGAAAAGCCTGAAGCTCCCCATGCAGAAGGAAGCTTCCTTCTCAAGCGTTTTGAGAATAGCTGCCCTAAAGCATGGCTTAAAAGCAGCTAATCTAAGTAAAGTAGCAATAGTTAACTTTTAGCATTTGTTTTGTAGGGACTTCATAGCCAGCTCAGCTGCAAAATGGTGCTATTACAATCTACATAGTTTAAAAAGAGCTTTTTAAAGGAAAAATACTTATTTACTTAAATGGAATATATTGATGAGGACATAGTATTTCACAGGAAGTTGTTTCTTGATCAATAAGCACCATAGTAAGTGCCATGACAGCCCCATTGTCCCAAAGTTTATTTTAATCACAAAAGATAGCAACTTGAATACAGAAAACAGAAATTCACACAACTTTGCATTAAAGCCACAAGAATTAAGTTTAAAAATGATAATTATGGTTTATACTTTGGGTATTTTTTGCTCCTAAATGTTCAGATTGAAAACTGTCCTATTGATGTAGAAAACATTTGCTTCAAATTGTATCAGTTTGTATCCAGTCAGCAATGGCTGCAGCACATACAGGTAACAAAATTTGTTCCCCTCACTCCATTTAGTGTATGTTCAGACTCATACTAATGGTCTATTATGGGAACTTTAAATTCTTGAACAATGAGCATTGCCTTACCAAAGAGCTATTACCAGACTTTCTGTCTGTCTGTGTGTGTGTGTCTGGAAGAATTTCCAGTGGATATTTGGAAGAAATTCACCTGCAATACTTGCTGTTTCCTTTATGCACGGCTCTGACCATAGGATATAATATGAAAGCTGCCACCTTTTTGCTCCTTCCCAAGATGTGAAGATATGGGACATATTTATTTTGTGCTAAATTCCATGCGTGTATTGGCAATCATCAGCTTAGTTCCTGCTGCATCACTCAAATTCAAACAGTAACATTTTGTTTTATCCTCAGCCCAACAGTGATTTGATATTTACTAATTAGCTGAAATTATATTGTTTGGAGATACCTTTCCTGTTCCTGTGTGGAATGGTGAGACCACACTTGGAGTACTGTGTACAGTTCTGGTCACCGCACCTCAAGAAGGATATAATGGAACTGGAAAAGGTGCAAAAAAGGGCAACAAGAATGATCAAGGAAATGGAGCGCCTCCCTTATGAAACCAGATTGCAACGCCTTGGTCTCTTCAGCCTTGAAAGATGGCGTTTAAGGGGTGACTTGATCGAAGTGTATAAAATCATGCATGGGATAGAAAAGGTGGATAGAGAAAAATTCTTTTCTCTATCACACAATACCAGGACAAGGGGGCACTCCCTAAAGCTTATAGCTAAGAAAGTGAGGACAAATAAAGGGAAATATTTCTTCACCCAGAGGGTCATTGATTTATGGAATTCACTTCCTGAAGGGGTCGTGACAGCTGTCAGCCTTGACAGCTTCAAGGCAGGGCTAGATAGATTCATGGATGCAAAGTGTATTGGTGGTTATTAAAACGGATGTCCATGTGCCGCCTCTATGTTGGTTGAGGCAGGCAGGATTCCCTTGAGTACCATTTGTTTGTGGGTCAAGGGAAAGGGAGGGTTTTGCCTTCTCTTTCTGCTCAAGATCCCCATGTACATTTGGTGGGCCACTGTGTGACACAGAATGCTGGACTCGATGGGCTTTGGCCTGATTCAGCATGGCTCTTCTTATGTTCTTATGGAATCTTTCTGCTGGTTGTTCATCAGAATGGAATTCTTATTTACCTTATAGTGGCCCAGTTAATTAACAAGATTGAATTAACCCATGTTTAGATCACCAGTCTTGGACTCTTCTCTATTCAGGTACAATTTACTAATATTGTGAATGCAATATATTAGCTTCCTTCTTCTCTTCCCTCAGAGTATATTGGATTACAATTCTATGAATTCTTGTCATTGTAACAAATTTATACGTTGCTACTACCTACATTAATTACTATGTGGAGGTAACAAAGCTATTTTAATGTTAATTTTCATGAACCTTTCATTCTGGCGATTAAAAAAAATAAGGCACTATCAATGTAATCATAGCCTCTTTCATTAGCTAGGTCCCCTTTGTCATGAAAACAGGGGCAGCCCAAGGATAACGTATGCTTCTTCCATTTTCTGTATCTTTTCTTAAGTAAAACAGAAGCCTTACTACTCAAAGCTATCAAAAATCCTAGTTTGTAACTAGGGTCCTCTTCAGACCAAACCATGATTTGTTTAATCATAATTTACTGAAATAAAACACAATTGGCTGGATTCACATAACATGCAAAGCCATGAATCCTGATTCACAAGCCAGAATTGTTGGGTTCATATACTATAATACAGGGGTCTTCCAAACTCGGCCCTTTTATGACTCATGGATTTCAACTCCCAGAATTCCTCAGCCAGACATGCTGGCTATGGATTTCTGGGAATTTAAGTCCATGAGTCATAAAAGGGCTGAGTTTGAAGACCCCTGCTATAATAAAACAAGCCACATTATGGCTTCTTCTTAGATAAAGCATGTATCCAGCCTATGTATGACTATAATTTCAAATGGGGAAGACATTTCTGATCTTACTCTTTAAAAGCAGAAATTCCTGACAATGAACATGAATAGAGCAGGCTGTGTTTTCTTTCTCATGAGAGAAGGACCCACATTCTTCTGGATCACCTTCCTAAGGATTTCATCTATTACAACAACAGCCGCATCAAGGATTTCATTGGAGATGGATAGATAGATGGAAGGAAGGGGGCGGGGGAGAAGAAGAGAATGGAAGAAGATGGAAGCAGAAATGCCAACCATGTCAGGACTATAGATGGAGATGAAATTGAACCCATTCCTTTTCTACATTCCTGGAATAAAAATCTTCCATTCAAACAGCATAAGAAAAAAGGTCCTAATGCATTGGTATTTTGGAACCTGGCTATCACTGGTTAAGCACTACCTTTGCCCTTGGCACTCTATTTTGCTTATCAATGAAATTAAATTTATTTATTCTGGTTTTTAGTATTTTAGGTTTCAGTTTATCTACCGTTGACCATTCATCTTCTCATATGGTAGTTGTAAGCCTTATTGCATATAAGGGTCTGGATTTATACACCTACTAAGTTGACAGCACATAACACTGGGTTTGGGTCCTGCCATGTAAACCCAGCCTCTTAGATTCCTGATGCTATGGATAGGTTCCAAACCACCAATAAAATCTCCAGAAAAGGAAACTGTCCATGTAGCATCTTTCTCTCTATATATGTAACCTGGTCAATAAGAGGAGTCACAGCATGAAGATCTGCTTCCACAAGTCATCTTGGCTAGATCATGGTGATCTGGCGAATACTTTATTGTGATCAGGAATTTAAGGCTTGCATGTTTTGTTTTCCTTTTTAAGGTTTGGCATTTAAATTTCTACCTCTGCATTTTTAATTCTGGCAGAGATTATGAAGATTTGGAGGTTTTCAAGCAGGATTCTCCTGTATTTTGCTGCTGTTGTGGCTTAATTCTGACACTTGCAAATGTTTATTTTAGGCTTTCTATATTTGTTCATAGCGATAGTCTGTTTTTTCAATCATTTTTATAGTTATTCTGACTCAATAAGAAGCCAATCAGCCTTAAAATGTAATAGCACTTTTGTCTTCTCAGCAAGGCTATCTTGTTAATACCAAAGTATTATTTTTCTTTAGGTATCAGATTAGTTTTTTTTCCAATACAATGCTGAAATTTTGTTATGGATTTGGCGGGAAGAACTCACTTTTAAAAACAGAATTCGTGTGTAAAGAATGCAACAACAAATGTAAGAAAACATTTGGTCACAATTTCTTATCTTAACAATATTAATGTAACCTACAGTTATTTAGAATTGATATACAATTCACACAAATACATAGATAGTAATTACATATGCACATATTTTAAGAAGTACGATAGCAACATTTTATCCATTTGTGACCAAAATTAAGAGTTTGGCATCTCAGCTTTCAAAATGCATTGAAACCAGGAAATTTAGGAACGCAACACATTTCAAGTATATATCACAGTGATAACTTTGTACACTGGTCACATGTTGTCTTTGGAGATTCTTTGCTAGCAACTGGCCAGTCCAAATCATTTCCAGTTAAATAAGCCAAAGCCTGATATCTTGCCTCTTACATCATAAACCATTTCCAACAAAAAGCCAATGAACTGTTAAAAACTGCTTTTTACAGTTTGAGCAATATAATTTTCTCCTGCAAAGAAAAAGCTGTTATAGTTTTGTTGTTCTTGCTATTCCCAATTTCAGGCTTCATAGGAATTTCAAATGTGAAGAGAACCAGTGTAAAGCCTTTCCCTTTAAGTTCACTAAAAAACGCTAAGAACATAAAATTTTCAGTATACCTCAGACACTCTTCAAAGTACAGGAAGTATTTTCATGATAGGGTGAAAGGATTACATCATCGCATACTTTACATTACATCTACATAAATCTACTTAATCACTTCAGGTAAACAAGTATCAGCAACATACAGTAAACATTGTACATTTCAACAAGACATAATACAAAATGTTTACAGTCCAGTACTGCTGCATTTGGAGGAGAGGATGGTATGAAAACTTACTTACCATTAATATACTTCATACCAAAAGTAAATGCAATTATAAAATTAGCATTGGATCTGACTATAGTATTGTGCATCCGTTTCCCCTTAGTATATAGATCTCTCGTTGATTAACGAGATGTTTTTGTACATAATAATAGGGTTAAGCAATTACTAATCAATTTACATTTTGCCAATTGAGAAATCTATTTCTAAAAATAAAATCTGACTCCTTGTTTATAGAACCTGGGGAAGAAGGGGCTACTACTTAATTTTTAAAAAAAAATCATTTAAAAAGAGCAAAATTTAAAATGGTACATTTGAGGAAAATACATTTTTGAAATCATGATTTTTCTCCCGCTTTCTCTCACTTGCTTCTCCCAAACATTGTCTCTGTTTTACAATGCCTCTGCAGTAGTGTCTGAAGAGACTGACATAGTCACTTTAGCAATCTTAACTGTATTTTTAATGCATCTTTCAGCAGCCTTATGGACATTGCCTGGATTGTTAGCATGTCTGTGCTGGCAGTCAGACTCCAAACTATTATCAAGAGGCTGTGCAGTCCCTTCGCAAGGTGGAAACATGCTTCTGAAAGCGTGTCTCAGGTCCTTGCTCCTCAGAGCATAGATAATTGGATTCACCGTAGAATTCAGCAGACACAGCATACTACAGAAGGCAAAGATAGTTTTGACAAGCTTGTTCATTTTCCCAAAGACGTCATACAACATAATAGCAAGCAGGGGACCCCAGCAGATGATCAGAACCACAAGAATGAGGACTAAAGTTTTGGCTAGCCTAATGTCCATACGCGTTTGTTCTGGCCTAGTGATGTGCTGCACTTTACCATCTCCTGAAGTATGAATTATTATGCTCTTTTGGGTTCCACGCTGGAGCATCCTAATAGTATGGCTATGAGCTTTCCAGAGTATATACATATAGGCATAAACAATAAAAAGCAAGAGTACAGTGGTTACCCCAATCCAGAACAACAGATAATTTTCATCAATTAGGGGAAATATATCTGAGCAAACAGAATTGAGCCTTTTGCAGTTCCAACCAAGCAAAGGGAGAACAGCTATTACAATAGCTATTGTCCACATCACACAGAATGCTACAACAGCCTTTGACCTGGTAACAATCCTTTTGTAGGAGAGGGGCCTGTGTATAGATATGTATCTGTCTATTGCTGTGAGGAAAAGACTTCCGACTGAAGCAGTGAATGAGGCTGTAACTCCACCCAACTTGAAAAGGAACACATTAGGGCTATCTTTCCGATGGAAAACGTGGAAATCAACAAAACTGTAGACAAAGATTACACTGCCGAGGAGATCAGCTACTGCCAGGCTGCTAATGAAATGATAGGAAGGCCTGCAGCGAAGGCTTCGAGATTGCAGGATGACAACTAAGACCAGAAGATTTTCCAGAACAGTAAAGGTGCCCAGCGTGAGGGACAGGACTGCAATGGCTAGCTGCTGACTAGGATTCAGAATCATGAAGCACTCCATGTCCATAAAGTTATCACCACACTGTATATTCTCCTCATTCTCCTTAAAGGAAGAAAAGGTTTTGTTATAAAAATCTGTAATATTGATTTGATCCGATGGGTGTGCACCTAAAGAGGCATCTTCTCCTGCAGTCATTTTGGGATGGAAATCATCTCGAAAAGAAGACAGAGGAAATTTCTCTGGGTAGTATCCTAATTTGGAGGCCATGTCACTTTTAAAGTCTTCGTACTGGATGTCGTTAGAACCCATATAAAGAAGGTCTGTTGTAATTGTTCTGAAGGTTGTATCTGCAAGGCCATCTAGGACTGACTTCATAACCCCAGATGACTGTTATGCAGAGTTGGAAAAAAAAAATATGAGGCAATCCTGTTGGGGAGAAAACCAAACTTAAATAAATATATGCAAAGTTGGAACAGATGAAAGAAATAAAAAAGCAACTTAACTGAGTAGTGCCCTTAGCCTACTGAATATTGAATCAGTTTCTCATATATACAGCAGATGAATATTAATTAAATTGCAGAATATTTAGAATATATTTCTATGGAGTAAAATGATTAAAAACTTTGGGCAGAAATATTATAGTACACATCTGTTTTGATTAAAATATTCTATTCTTATTGTGTATGTTTTAAAGTGTTTTCCCATTTCTATTTCATAAGCCAGTGATCTGTTTCTTAAAATACCATAACACCAATGGCTGCTGCAGAATACTGAAATAAGAGCAGGTGTTCAGTTATACTCCTCCCTTATGGGCACGTATACAGCGTCAATGCCTTCTTCCCCCTTTCCTCCTCGTTTTCTATTATTTTTATTTTCCTTAATTCTGATAAACTAATACAACACATGATGAGCTGTTTTTAGAAAAGCTTAAACAACTGTACATGCTTCAGATCATTTTACTGAATATTCCATAGAATCTATTGTTCAATTACTGTCATTGGGCTCCTCCCTGATCCAATCAAAGGATACTGCAATATATTGAAAAAGCAAAATACAAGTGAAACCTATTATTCATGTATAATCACGGCAGAAATTAAATCATTTTGATAAATACTCTTTCTCTCAGTTACACGAGTCAAAATTTTATGAACACTTTCAGCAGACGTTTAAGTCCCTGTCGAACTTGGACCAATATGTTCAGATTCAAAATAAATTGATTCAGGATTGCTGGATAATATTAATTCTCAACTATTTACCTCATACAGTATCTGATCTTAAAATAGGTAACATTTTTAAAGCAAATATAAGCGTGCAAACCTAGTGAAAAATATGCTATTCCATATAATACTTTCTATAATAAATAGGAACACAAGATGACTATGCAAAGTTAAAAACTGTTTGTTTTGGAGGAATTACTTCAGACCCCACGAGTACAGCATTTTTCTCCTATTCACTGAAAAAAACCTGGTTTTTTTTCCAGGTTTTTCCATCCTATTAAAAAAAGTTGCTTTCTTAAAGGAAACATTCATTCTAGGCTCTTAAAAGAATGACACCTTTTCTTAGGTGTATGTTAGCATTCAGGGAACATATTAATCTTCATGATTGACTACAAATTACCTTTTTTAATGTTCTGACTTTTTTTTATTCTTTTAATTTAAAATATGGAAGTAGGCATGCTTAAAAATAAAGTCCTGGCCTATAGCATGATTTTATTTGTAAGAATGACTTGGCTCCATATGAGCCCTTTACTTAGAAAATAAAAATAATTGATAGCAATATTTCCTATACATCTATTCAAACACTTCTCTGCATAAATTATTTTGTTCTTTAACTTAGTTAAACTTAATTTTAACTTAGTTAAAAATAATTATTTGTTTAAGATAAAACAAATAATTAACTCAGCTCAAAAGGGACTGTATAGATTTATTTATTTATTAAATAATTTCTGTTTGATTGTTTTTGATTGATTCAGTGATTGTTTTTATGATTACTTTCTGGACCTTAAGTTAAATATCTCAAAGTATCAGTTTCAGAAAAGGCCTTTCCTCAAAGCCAAAGAAGGTAAAAAGAGAAAATAGAAGGGCTAAACTGAGATGCTTCCTGCTACCCCAATAATGGTTCTCCCCATTTATTATTTGCATTACAGGTTATCCTCAGCTTAAGACTGCAGCTGAGCCCAAAATTTATGTTAACAAAATTTGTTAAGTGAGTTTTGCCCCATTTTACGACTTTTCTTGCCAGACTTTTTAAGTGAATCACTGCAATTGTTAAGTTAGTAACCGTCATAAGTATGAGTCAATTGCCAAGCATCTGAATTTTGCTCATGTGACTATGGGGATGCTGCAATGGTCGTAAGTGTGAAAAACGGTCATAAGTAAATCTTAAAGAATCTTAAAACCTATCTTTGCCGGCAGGCCTGGGGATGATTGTGGTTTGTTGTGTGAATGATAAATGTATGTTGGGGTTTTTATTTTTAATGTCTTTTTGATTTGGACTTAGATTGTTGAATATTGTTTTATATATGTTGTGAGCCGCTCCGAGTCTTCGGAGAGGAGCGGCATATAAGTCCTAAATAAATAAATAAATCACTTTTTTCAGTGGCGCTGTAACTTTGAACAGTCACTAAATGAACTGTTGTAAGTTGAGGACTACCTGTACTTTATATTTAAAAATCCTAAACAGTAGATATTTACTTTTTTAAAAAAACTTTCATATGTCTAGTACTGTAGACATGTCCTATTTAAACATAATTATAGCATCTAACTTAAATATCTTACATGACAAACAATTCTCTCTTTCTCTCTCTCTCTTAAATGAACTATCATTTATTTGTCTTCTGTAAAACTTAATGGAAGGCAAACACAAAACTGCATCAGTGGTGGGATTTAGCTGGTTCGCACCACTTTGGCAGAACCGGTAGCTAATTTTTTTGTTGCCCAGATTCAGAATGGACTTCTGGAAGCGGCATCCACACAGAGAACCGGTTGTTCACATGTTTGAATCCCATCACTGAACTGCATGCTTTAATAAGAAGGCTTCAGTCACAGAATTATCAAGCTGGTTCAAAAACCATCAACTCTGTTCACAGTCATATTATGTAACCTTGCTTAACTTTGGTCTAAGGCAGGGGTAGACAATCTTGGCTCTTTTATGACTCGTGGACTTCAACTCCCAGAATTCCTGAGCCAGCATGTCCACAAGTCATAAAAGAGCCTAGCTTGCCTACCCCCTGGTCTAAGGAAACCACAATTTTTAGATTCACATAAACTAGGATTTATCAACTATATTAGTTAGAGTCATCTCTAAGTCACAACCAAACCAATCATCTTATAGTATAGCATTATGTGTGAATCTAACCAATATGGGAAAGTCAGATGTCATATACCCTGCAAATCTTTTTCACATATAGTATTTCATTTTTTAATATCTTTCTTCAGATGTCATATACCCTGCAAATCTTTTTCACATATAGTATTTCATTTTTTAATATCTTTCAGTTTTATTCTCCTTTAATAAACTTATCTCTTAAATTTCTGAGGAAATGCTTCCTGACTTATTTTTCCCTTTGGAGCCTACCTAATGCTTTTCTATTTATATGTAAAATGGCAACTTTTCCATTTATTAAAGCTGCTGTTCAAACATTATATTGCATGAATTAAATATAACCAAGGACTCTCTAAATAGAAACTAATTTTAATCAATTGAAAAACAACTGACTTCAATGTGAATTAAAAAAAATCAGGGTAAAAATCAGTAGGTGCTGACAATGTATAGTACAAATGAAAACTGTGCTTGCATTATTAGAATTAGTTATATACAATCATTCTATAAATAAATGTTAATATTATTACACTAACTGTTATTTTATTTTACCCCTATCATATTGCTGCTTCTTGTATTATAGCAATTATTTTGTTTAATTACATTTTAAAGAGAAAAGCTTTTCACAGTTTGAGATTTGTGAAACACTGCCATCACTCTAGCTTAGCCACTAGATTTTTCATATAATTAGAATTAACATTAATCCAATATGGATCTGAATAAAATTTAAAATATATTCACAACACAGTAAGGTAAGTGGAAGAAGCCTCCCAATGAAGTGATTTAAAATATATCATGATGAACTTTTAATAAAATTTTCACAACTAATTTTAATAAAATTCATAGCACGGAATCAAATTTAATTGCCTTGCAACATACAGCTAACTCTAAAATATGCTAATTATTGGAACAAAATAAAGAAATCCTTAACAAAAATCAATGTATCTCATTACATTAAAAAAAGAAAATTTCAGAGTTGTGTATAACAAAAAGAATTTTTTCTATGAGGTCTTCTCAATTAGCTCTATAAGATTTATAAAAATGACTATGCATATTATATTAATGTCACTTCATTTTATATTTTTATGAAGCTAAATTATGTAATGACAAAGCTGCAGTGATCAGTTTGCCAGCCAACTTTCCTTACAACTTTTCCTATCTTAAAAGTGCAGAAAAATATTCAGACAGTAACTTGATTTAAAGTACATATATGCGTATGCAGAGATTTAAATAATAAACGACAAATTGCTGCTTTGTATGAGTTTACTATTCAAGCACCATGATCAACCATATTGTGACAACCAAATCCCATCTTGATGTCCCATTTCCCCCATATTTCTACATTTAGATTATCACAGTAATTTTCAAGTTACTTTATTTTGCAAATACAAATTTCTTTTAGAATACAAGGAAGCTCATTAATAATAGAGTTTAGACTTTTGGAAATGCAGCTGGATTCTCTTCTGTTTGTTTCTTTGTTTGGCTTTTGAGAATATAATAATTGCAAATCACAAGCAATGTGTATTTGCACCTATTAAAACGGTGAAAACTACATTAAGGCTAAACTAAAACAACTAATTCAATTCCCATTGAAATCCATTTTGTTGGAATTTATTTGCATAAATTTAATGCATATACCTACGCTTTTCCTAACCCTGTACTCATGAACATCTACAGACTGGATGATAACAGTTAACAGAAAGTTGAATACAGCTTTAATCATTCAAAACAAACAGCAACAACAAAACCCAAATCTTCAAGGATTCAAGACAAAAAAGGAAGGAAGAGGAGACTGGATCCTACTACATGAATAGAAAGACTCCTCTATAAATGTTTCCAGTACAGAATCTGGTAGCATTCTTTCATAAGGACATCGTTTTTTCATTTTATTTTTGGGCTAACTTTAAAAATGCACTGTTCAAAATAGTAAACAGAATGAAGCAACGCAATGAAATAACAAAACCTCTCTAAAACCAGCATAAAATTATTAACTTTTAAATACATTAATTACAAGTAAAATCACCCCCGCCCTCCCCCAAATAAAGAAAAAACAATTGGAAGAAATGGATCATTGGACTTTTCCTGAATACTTCCAAAGATGTCTCGAAGCTCATTTCAGAAATGCATCTTGACTACTAAAACATCTTCTATCTTGCTTTAGCTAATCAGTGCCTTTTGCGGCAGGCAAGTGAGAAAAGAATATGTCAGAATATATACAGATTGGTATAAATGAAAACAATATTTTATTATTTGTTTAAATCTTTGAAGCAGGAAGGGGCAGCTTCAGGTTTCATAGCCAATGGCAAGGCTTTATATTCCTCAAATCTTATTTTAAAGCTCAAAACCAGTGCTTTAAATTGTACTAACAAGCACCAGTATCTAAATGTAGCTTACGTTCAATCAGTTGCATTCTTCATGATGGGCACAGCCTAAATTATTTTTTAAGAATTCCAGTTTTTTTCAACCTGGCTGACATCATTGCAGAAATAACCAGTTTAAAGGACTTGGTTACAATTTCAGATGATTTACTTATCTAATCCAGCACCATATGAATGTTCATATTTAACACTGAGTTCAGAAAGATTCCCAAAGTATAAACTTGTTTATCCAAGGTAATTGCACTTTTATCTTCAGCTATCTCCTCTTACAAATCTATTAGCTGGAAAAGGACTTTGTTCATAAACTGTGCATTTGAAGATGTATCTTCTGGTACTTCCAGTAACTACTTGGAAGCACTGGAACAGCTTCCATACCTGCATTATACCACATAGAAGATTTTTCCAGTTAGTGGACCTGCTAGACTAGAGGAAGCAGGCATGAAGCAATATGCCAGCTTTATTTCACTCTTTGGAAAGGAGAAAGTGCACTGTTTTGTGGAGTTTGCACTACTTTGTAGTGAAAGAGACATTCAAAGCTATCCTTCAAACCTTTCCACTAATCTACACTCTAGTTTCTTCAAGGCTGGTCTGGTCATGCAAACACATATCTTCAAAATGGGATGAGAAACCCCAATGGAATGTATGCTTAAAGGAAGAAAACTAAATATTCTAGAAAAGATTGGAACAATCTTTTAATCAATGGTTAATCAATTTGATGATGATGATGATGATAATAATAATAATCATCATCATCATCATCATCATCATCATAATAATAATAATAGTTAGAAGGGACCTTGGAGGTCAGGCAGGAAATCCTATACCATTTCAGACAAATGACTGTCTAATCTCTTCTTTAAAACTTCCAGGGTTGGAGCATTCACAGCTTCTGGAGGCAGGTTGTTGCACTGATTAATTGTTCTAATTGTCAGGAAGTTTCTCCTTAGTTCTAGGTTGCTTCTCTCCTTGATTAGTTTCCATCCGTTGCTTCTAGTCCTGCCTTCAGGCGCTTTGGAGAATACCTTGACTCCCTCTTCTTTGTGGCAGCCCCTGAGATATTGGAACAATGCTATCATGTCCCCCCTCGTCCTTCACTTCATTAAACTAGACACACCCAATTCCAGCAACCGTTCCTCATATATTTTAGCCTCCAGCCCCCTAATCATCTTTGTTGCTCTTCTCTGTACTCTTTCTAGAGTCTCAACATCTTTTTTACATTGCGGTGACCAAAACTGGATGAAGTATCCCAAGTGTGGCCTTACCAAGGCATTGTAAAATGGTATTAACACTTCACGTGATCTTCATTCTATCCCTCTGTTAATGGAGCCTAGCAATGTGTTGGCTTTTTTGACAGCTGCAGCTTACTGCTGGCTCATATTTAAGTGATTGTCCAGTAGGACACTAAGATCCCTTTCACAGTTACTACTATTGAGCAAAGTACCACCTATACTATAGCTGTGTATTTGGTTTTTCTTGCCTAAATGTAGAACCTTGCTTTTTTCACCACTTAATTTCATTTTGTTAGATAGTGCCCAGTGTTCAAGTCTGTCAAGATCCTTCTGTATCTTGGCTTACAGTTTGGGTTGCAGTGGGTGCAGACACACGAAGAGCTCTCTCTCTCTTCGTTACCTGCTTTTCCTCTCCCAGTAGACCCTTAATCGGGTCGAAAAGTCACCCTGGAGGGGTGACTACCGATGAGCAGGACTCTCGTTGATTGCGGGGGGGGGGGAGGAGGCAGCTCCTTCTGCAGTCCGAGGCAGCTCCTCAGGGCCGACGGAGAAAAGATCGGCCAGTAACATGGCCGATCATTTAGCTGCTCCAGCCGAATGTAAAAAGAATATCTACGCGTTAAGAAAATATCATGGATGATCTCGGTGAGACTTTTCCCTCTCTCTTTTTGCCTAGCTACTCTCCTGTTAAAAGCCTTTTGGAATTACTTCCCTGCTTTGAAAGTAACCTTTGTTTATCTGGGGAAAAGAGCTTTCCATAACAAAGGAAAAAAACTTCTTATTGACTACTTTTACTTTTGGTTCTTGGGGGCCCTGGAAAAATCCTTATCATAAAACTTTATTATTATATCTTTTAAGCTGAAGAATATTGTTTTCCTATGTCTTGGACTTATTTTTTTAAAGAGATAAATCGTTATTGTTTGGGGGGAAAAAAACAATTCTATGAGAAGCCGGAAAAGAGACTCCATAGCTCTTTGACTTTGCCAATCTCATTCTTGATGTCTGGAAGAGACTTTCTTAGCTTACCGAGGACATCTTGTGGATAAATTTAACTGCAACCATTTCTTGTTTGTGTTACTATTGAAATGGAGAAACTATATTCACAACTCAACTGTAAACTCATACTGAAAAAAATTTATGAAGCTACTGAGGAAATATGTTCCCAAATAAGAGAGAGAACTGCAGAAATAATAAACAGAAATTCTACTGTGAATTTACAAACTGACCTTCAGACTCTATTGGATCATTCTACAGACCAAATAGCAACAGAAGAGGAATTAATTTACATACAACCTATGGAGACTTTGGATGACCAAAAAATGATTGTAACTAAACTATCTACAACTGCAAAACTAACAGAAATGGACTTGAAATTACAACTGGTGGAGAAGTATGACAACTTTGATAATCAACTACTAATTATAAAATTGGACATGATCGAGTGTTTTATCCAGCAGACAGGAACTAGGCGTCAAAAACAGAGGATGGGAGGTCTTTTACTCACCCAAATAATATTACAAGCAATAATGGGAAATCTATTTGCTGAAATAGAGGTTTTGTTATGGAAACCTTCTTGGCATAAAAAGAAAGTCAGAATAAGACTAAAAAGAGAAATTTAAAATTATATGTAATGGATTAAAAAGGTTTTGAGAAATATGGATTGATTTAAGGATTAAGATTTAGAGTTGAAAATTTGTGATTATTAGAATATATATATTAAACAGAGTAAGAATGTATTTTTTGGAATAATATGTTTATTTGTATGAAAAATATTTTGTAATGGAATGAGAATAAGAATATGAAAGAGGTTTTTAGAAATTCGGATTGCTTTAACAACTAATTGAGTGTATTAAGTTAGCAAGACGATGCTTTGTGTAATAATAGGTGTGTTCTTTTTTTTTAGATATAATTATTTCAATGAGATTTAAATGCTATTTGAAGAAATAAAAGAGATCTGTGATAAAATCAATGATTTATGAGATTATGAATTAGAATATATCTAGATTAGTATTTTAGAAGGGATACCCGAAGTGGTAATACATTTATCTAAGATTAAATTGGACTATGGTAATTGTAAATTAATAAAGCTCAAAACAGGGTTAGGATTTATAAATATGTAATGTAGAAATGGATTATGTTAAATAGCTTATATTATTTGAGGGAAATAGAGAGGGAACATTTAATGTATTTACTTGAGCTATTATATGATTTTGTTTTTGGATGATTGATCACCTAACTACCACGGTGTGTCTTGAGCATTCTGTTGTAAAAGTTAAAAAACCAATAAAATTTGTTATATATATAAAAAAGATCCTTCTGTATCTTAAGCCTATCTTCTGGAGTGTTGACTATTCCTGCCAGCTTGGTGTCGTCTACAAATGTGATGAGTTCCCCATCTATCCCCTCATCCAAAGCATTGATGAAGATGTTGAAGCACTGGCCCCACTACACACTTCCCTCCATGTAGATGCAGTTCCATTGAGGACCACACACTGAGTACAGTCGGTCAGCCAGCTACAAATCCATCTGGTGGTGATGCTGTCTAACCCACATTTTTCTATCTTGTCAAGTAGTAGGTTGTGATCTACTTTATCAAATGCCTTACTAAAGTCCAAGTAAATTATATCCACAGCATTCTTCTGGTCCACTAATTTTGTCACTTGGTCAAAGAATGCAATAAGATTTGTCTGACATGATCTGTTTTTGACAAACCCATTTTGGCTTTTGGTAATGACTTTGTTTGCCTCTAGGTGTTCGCTGATTCATTGTTTGATTATCTTTTCCAGAATCTTCCTTGTATTGAGGTCAGGCTAATAGGTTTGTAGTTTCCTGGATCCATTTTTTCCCCTTTTTTGAGCATGGGAACTACACCGGCTCTTTTCCAATCCTCTGGTAGTTCCCCAGTGCTCCAGGATCTTTGAAAGATATAGTTCAGCAGTTCTGAGATCACATCTGCCAGTTCCTTGAGAATCTTGGGGTATAGTCCATCTGGTCCTGGTGATTTGAACTCATCTATGCTGGACAAGTACTCACTTACCATTTTCTTGCCTATCTTAACTTGTGTTTCTAATCCGTTTTTTACGGTACTGTTTTTGATAGGTTGAACTGTTTTTTCCCTTTGTGTAAAGATGGATGCAAAAAATGAATTAAATAGTTCTGCTTTCTCCCTGTTACTTGTCACTTTCTTGCCACTTTCTCCCACTAATGGACCAATCGTTTCTTTGACTTTTTTCTTGTTTTTACATGTTTTTTCTTGTTTTTTACATAGTTAAATATGAGCATGAAGATAAAATTGAGGTTGCCAGATAAATTCTGTTCCAACTGAAAATTGCAACTGAGGAAATACCCTGAACTCAATGATCACTAGAGATGATGCCTTCAGCCTGGAAGAAGTTAACAGCCCATCCATCTCTAGACTTATGACATCAGTAAAATGCGATGTTCTACAGGTGCAACACAATGATTTGCAGATGCTATCACCTAAACAGTTCTTCTGGTATGCCCACTATATCTGTGTTGTCTTTCATTATCAGGCAATCTAATCAATCAATCTTTTACACTTTTTTGTATCTTTTTGACTTGACTCATTTGTAGTCTGTGCTCCTTTTGACATTTGTTTTTTCCCCCTAAAATTGAATCTACTTAAGATGCAATGATATGCACACTTGGCTGGAAGCAAAGCTCCCTGAACTCAGGGGAGCTTGGCTTCTGAACAGATATATAAGATTATATTGTTAGGAGTTAAGTCCAGAATTGGATCTTCCTTGGATAAGTTTTGCATCAAACTGAATAAGGTAACTAATTCATGAATTAAACTTAAATCAACTTGCAATATAATCCCTTTTGATCAAAGGAGATCTACAGGTAGTCCTTGATCTACAACCACAACTGAGACCCAAAATTTATGTTGCTAAGAGAGACAATTATTAAATGAATTTTGCCCCATTTTATGACATTTGTTGCCAGAGCTGTTAAGGGAATCACTGCAGTTGTTAGGTTAGTTAACACGCTTGTTAAATGAATCTGGCTTTCCTGTTGACATTGCTGGTCAGAAAGTCGCAAAAGGTGATACGTGACCCCAGGACACCGTCAGAAATATAAGTCAGTGGCCAAACATCATGGGGATGCTGTAATGGTCGTTAGTGTGAAGATCAATCATAAGTCACTTTTTTCAGTACCATTGTAACTTTGAACAGTAACTAAATGAATTGTTATAAATCGAGGATTATCAGTACTGCAGGGAAAGGTTTTGCTGTGCTTTTTTCCCTGAAATTTAGTATTATTCTTTCTCTGGAACCAACTGCCTCCTGAAGTCCCGGCCTTCCGAAAGAATTTAAAAACCTACATATGCCGGCAGGCCTGGGGATTATTGTTGATTGTGGTGTGATTGATGAGTATGTGTGGGGTTTTATTTTTAATGTTTTTGTTTGGATTTAGATTGAAATTGTTTTATGTATATGTTGTGAGCCGCTCCGAGTCTTCGGAGAGGAGTGGCATACAAATCCAAATCCAAATCCAAATCCAAATCCAAATCAATCAATCAATCAATCAATCAATAAATAAATAAATGGAATACTTTTCATCAACTGTTTCAGTGAAGATTAAGGGTTCCTTGCCTCAATTCCCTACAATCTGAAAAGACATTTTTTTAGGCAACCTCATTTATTGATTCATTTAATGGCAATATTTCTATATGGTCTTCAGGGCAAAAAACCTTTTTTAAGAAAACACATATAAAAAAACATAAAATGAAATTTGAAGTCAACCAAATTAATATTACATGCATAGAACAGGAATCTGAATCACTTGCTAATGCATCCCAGTAAATCCACTAAAGTAATTTAAAACAGGAGAAGCAGTACTGTAAACAATTAAAAATCCATTGCTGCATCTTTAGCTAAAAATCAGAACAAATTGCTTTGTGCCCTCTTGACACTGAATATCAAGTACTGACAAGCATGCTGCTTACTATTACTCACTCATGAAGTAAGTTTCACTCCTCAGGTGACAACAAAATAACGAATACAACTTTAAGCAAGCGGGCTACACAGATACCATTTTACATGGGAAAATATGAACCACCTATATTTCTAAAAAAAAATAATGACTTGGAAGTTGAACTATTCAAGGTAGAATAAAAGTTGTATTTGATCTTTATAAAACTGATCAGGACATAGTATTAGGAAATGGACACTTAGTTAAAAGTGAGAACTGATCACATTCATAAACCTCTATCTTGAAAGCAACTTCATTTTACAGGCCTGATCATCCATTTCTAACTTGCTGCATTAAACTTATTTATATTAAAATATCATATAAAAGCTTAACTGCACCAATTCTGTACAACATAAAACACAAATTCTGTAATTGTTTCTTTTATACAGTTTATTTAAGCAGAAAGCAGGCTAGGCAAGTTTGGGCTGGGCAGCACAGTTTTGTGCTGATTCAGCTCCTTTCTCCAAGGTCAGTCCCAATCAGTGCTGACAGGGAGTGAGAGATCCAGCCACTGGCTGTTTTAACATCTACACCAGTGGTTCTCAACCTTCCTAATGCCGCGACCCTTTAATACAGTTCCTCATGTTGTGGTGACCCCCAACCATAAAATTATTTTTGCTGCTACTTCATAACTGTAATTTTGCTACTGTTATGAATCGTAATGTAAATATCTGATATGCAGGATGTATTTTCATTGTTACAAATTGAACATAATTAAAGCATAGTGATTAATCACAAAAACAATATATAATTATATATTGTGAAATATTTATTTCTAATTACAAATAAATGAAATTTTGTCTTGCAGCATGAGTGCCGAATCCCACTTTCAACCGCTTCACCTATGGCTCTGAAGGGAATCCTGACCTTTTCTCTTCTCCCCTTGCCCTACCACACACACACACACACACACAAACACATTTTCGGGGCTCCGGTGCCAACTCTGCCAGATCTGAGCAGAGGCCCTCAAGGAAACTTTCCCTTGCCTACCTGGCTCACCACCCAGGAGAAGGCAGCTGTCGAATCCGGGGCGAAAAGGCTTGGAGGCAGCAGAAGGAGCCCGGCCACCAGCCTGAGCAACTCGCCAGTTGGATGCTTGGCAACTGGTATGCATTTATGATGGTTGCAGCATCCCAGGGTCATGTGATTGCCATTTACGACCTTCCCAGCCAATTTCCAACAAGCAGAATCAATGGGGAAAGCCAGATTTGCTTAATGATATGATTCACTTAACAACTGCAGTGATTTACTTAATAACTATGTGTTCTATCCCAGCCTATTGCTGTCCTTGTTAAAGGCACAAGGACCAAATCCCTGCTGATACAATAGGCTGGAGACTTTAAAACAAAACAAACCCCTTTTAACATGGGTGACAAACCTGTCAAATAGTCCAAAACACAAACAGCAAAACTCAAATCCAAAGGAAGAAAATAGTCCACAGGAAAACGCGATGCAAACAGAAGAGAAGTCCCAAGCAAGGCGAACAGACCAGGATCCAAGAAGCACTTTGCAAACGGTTGCCTTCAGCAACCAGCACCGCCCACACCTCCTCCCTTTATTCAGCAGTCCCAAGGCATTGCCTCTCATTGCCTTCTCCTTTTACTCTGGAGTTGCCATATTGACTGCTGCTGATTTACTTTCGCTAATTGACGACGTGTGTGAGCGTCAATTAGCAAGTCCATCAGGTGTGAGTCTTCCGAGTCTGACTCATTCTCCTCACACAGCTGAGCTTCATCAGGAACACGACTGGAGGGCCCAGGCTCTGCATCAAACTGTGAGCCCTGTAATTCATCCGAGCCTCCTTCTGCCCTTGATGGCCCTTCAAATGCCTCCTCCATCTCCTCCTCAGATTCCTCTGACTCAGCTGTTGCGAGCACAGGCTGGCACGGAATCACAACACTATGAGTGCAACTCACTTAACAACTACCTTAGCAATGGAAATTCTGGTCTCAGTTGTCATACGTTGAGGACTACATATATACCTATGCATACAGTCAGTCTGTCTCTCTGGCTATTTTTATGTAAAGCAAGTTTATTTCACTAACAGGAAACATTACATTCTATTCCTAGTGATTATGTGGAGAAATGCTTGCCATTCCGAGCATTAAAACATTTAAAGATGCTCTGATTCCTTTGGAATAGGCTCCATGGGCTCTTAAAATGGCTGGTCTTCAGTCTCCTTTTCATTATAACAGGAAACACTGTTTTTTGCTGAAGGCCCCTAACCTCAGGTGTAATGTATTACAGCCGAATGATAGGTTGGAGCGAAGCAAAAGAACAGTGGGATCAGAGGCAAAAACAAATCTTTTTTGGATTATGGACTAGGATTTAGAAATTAGGATGAAAGTTTCCTATTTCCCATCCTCATGTTAGCAAAACTAGAGCATACATATATCTTTCAAGAGTATTTCAGGTTGCAATGAGCAAGTGTAGGAGTGACTTTAATTTCTCTTGTGCATCAGTTCACCTTTAATAGATGTTCCTGTGGTGGTTTAGCTGTTAGTATCCA
This sequence comes from Bothrops alternatus, assembly GCA_034064705.1. Classification (NCBI taxonomy): domain Eukaryota; kingdom Metazoa; phylum Chordata; class Lepidosauria; order Squamata; family Viperidae; genus Bothrops; species Bothrops alternatus. The sequence goes on from JARGCV010000033.1 coordinate 8,473,495, forward strand.
TCCTTAGTCCTAGAGAAATTAAGAAAATTAAGGAATTCTCTTAATCCTGGAATTCCCATTAAATTCTTCGTGTGTCTTCTCAAAAGTGAGTCTCAAGTCATGTTTAGCAGAGACAATACAACTCTTTTTCCATAATTTAGCTAAATCATGTCCATAGGGCAAAACTTGCAGATTATAGAAGAGTGTTATCACATGAGCCAGCCGCGGAGCTATGCCAAATCCTAACTCCCCCGCACCTTGCCTGGCTAGAAAACAGCGTTTTCTGGAGTTGAACAAGCAAAAAAAAAAATAAACCAGCTGTAGCAGGAAAGCTCACCCACATAGCCTCGAATTAAGGAAACTGGGTTGGGGAGGGGAACGACTCGGCTTCAGAGCCTTTTGCTGAGCCTTGCTTCAGAAAGCATGTGGAAGTCGCAATTGAGAACACGACGCTCCCTCCTAGAAGCACAAACCATTTTGCAGAGCTCGGTGGCCCAGGAGTCGGCAAGCACACGCGCGTGCTCTTTCTCTTTCCTCTCTCTCACACACATATACACATGCCGGCAGGAGAAGAGGGGGGTCAGTGGAGAGGATTCCCTCACTGTGCACAGCCGGCTTGCTACTGATCCCCCCCTTTCTAGTTATTTTTGCTCATTTGGGAGAGCCCAGTCCTTCCTACGAGAGCAAGCAAGCGAACCCAACGTGCAACTCTTCATTGCCTTCCTCAAGGGCCTAAATTTTAGTGTCTCGGTTCCTAAGACCATCGGAAATATGTGTTTTCCGATGGTCTTAGGTGACCCCTGTGAAAGGGTCATTGAACCCCAAAGGGGTCGTGACCCACAGGTTGAGAACCACTGATCTACACAAAGCCTTTGGATGAGAGCATCTATCACTACTGAGTTCATGTATCATTAATATGCTGACGATACTCAGTTATGACCTTTGAAGCCCTTAATGGCATAATGTAGGTCTAGGTTATCTGATGAACTGTCTTGCCGCACTAGGACAAGCCTATCCTAGGATTGAATTGCTAGCAGATTCTATCTTCCCCCCTTGTTCTTAGCTCTCCAGCCATCCATCTTTTTATTATCATATTGATGTATTCTTGTTGTTTTCTTTTTCGTTATTTTACTTCTGTTTTGTTTACAGTCTCTTCATGTCTTCCTTTTTATTGTTGAAAGCTGCCCAGAGTAGTGAGACAGGCAGCAAATAAATTTAACAAATATGTTGGGATATTCATGAGCAGGAAGAGTCATGTGGTAACTCAGTCAGCCAATGTGAAGAAAGTGCTACTGAGTCTGTGGAAAAGGTATTGAGTTAGAAGCTGAATTTTCCAGTCTTGGGTTTGTCTCTATATCTCTCTGTAAGAAGTCTTCATTGAGCTATGTTGCTGCAAAGAAGAATGTATGGTATTGTAAATATTTTGATATGAATATAAAAAGGTTATTTGAATCAGCTAAATGTAGTCAACTGTGAGAGCCTCTGATTTATTTTTCACCAACAGAGAAATTAAAATTCTCTAACAGGTTATGGGCCCAGAGCTTACTAAGGACTGCATTGTAATTTAAAGCTGGAAGAAATTGCCTGTGTTTAGAAAGTATAAGAACAAGGCAGAATAAGCAGAATGGCTGCAATGGAATTTAAGGAAAGCTCTGTGCCTCGTTTGGGCCAGAAGAATTACATTATATGGGCTGCAAAAATGGAATGTTTGCTCAAAGCAAAGGAGCTGTGGTATATCGTAGAAAATCCACCACAAATGTTTGCAGCTGCTGATCAGAAAAGTCATGATCAAGCAATGGCTTATCTCATCTTGAATTTAGATGATGAACAATTTCTAAATGTTGCAAATTTAAAGACTGCAAAAGAGATTTGGTTGAAGTTGAGAGCTGTGCACGTGAATGTTTCTGCATGCAATGTAGTGCAATTGTCAAGAAAACTTTACAGGGCCTGTTTGCAACCAGGTGAATCTGTGGAAGAGCATTTAAATAAAATGCAAAGTTTATTTTTGGACTTAGAACAACGTGGGATTAAATTCCCTGAGTCCCAGAAGGTTTTATTGGTGTTGAACAGTTTAGATAAAACCTGGGATGCAGCTTCTGCGATATTTGAGTGTAAAGAAGAGCAAGACTTAAATTTTGAGGCTTTAAAGGCATGTTTGCTTAATGAAGAAGAAAAGCAACATTTTAGGAACAGCCATGAGGAGGTGAAATTCCTGAGGAGGGGGTCCAGACTGCAAGTCTCCGGAGAAGAAACAAGCAGATGGGACCAAGTTGCATCAAAAGAGAGATTTTGCAAGCAGAGGGCTCAGTAAGAAAATAATTGCTACATTTGTGGAGCAAACACACATCTGAAAAGGAACTGTTTGCAGAGGAACAATTTACAGCGAAGGATATTTGTGCAAGCAAAAAAAGACTGATTTGCAAAAGGAACATTTTGGTGTTGCAAAAGTTTGCTATAGTAACAACAGAGACAAGTGGCTAATAGATAGTGGGGCGAGTCAAACAATTGTTAATGACTCTGAATTATTTTGCAGGTTTGTTCCAGTAGCACAAGAAGCTGTGGCTTTGGCAAATGGCCAGAAAACAAAAGTCATCGGAAAAGGCGGTGTAAAAATTCCATATTTGGAATCAAAGTTTACCAATGTGCTTTGTGTACCTGAGATGGAACATAATTTTTTAAGTGTGTCTAATTTAGACAAACAAAGTTTTGAGATCATTTTTGTAAATGGGAAGTGTCTCATCAAAAGGAATGGGAATATATGTGCAGAAGGCATAAAAGAAGATAATCTATATGTATTGCAGGGACAAAAGGTTCAATGTTCCCATATATTTAAGAATGTTGCAGAGCATGATTCGTGTGTTCATCTTCTACATAGAAGACTTGGAAATGCAAGCTTTAAAGTTTTGCAGCAAATGCAAGAATTTGCAAAAGGGTTAAATTTGAAGGGATGCAAAACATATTTGTACTGTGCAGTATACAAAGCATCGAAGTCAAAGGCATTCCCAGTTAGTAAATATAGCACAAGACAAACAAAAAGAGCTCTAGAGCTGGTCCATGCAGATCTGGTGGGACTTATGCAAGCCAGTTTGGGAGGAGCAAAATATGCACTGGTAATTGTTGATGATTATAGCAGGTTTTGCTACTTGCTTAGAGGAAAGACAGAGGTGCTACAACAATTCAAACAGTGGGTAAGTTTTGTAGAGAGAAGGTACAGACAAGTGTGTCAGTTGCAAACTGACAGAGGTACTGAATTTATGTCAACTAAATTCCAACAATGGTTGGGGCAGTTGGGGATAAGACACAGACGTACAAATCCTTACACAGCAGCAGAGAACGGTGTAGCTGAAAGAAGGAATGGTGTTTTGCAAACAATGAAAGATTCATTATTAGAGGATTCTGGTATGAGCAGGTCATATTGGGGAGAAGCCATATTGACTGCCAATTATATAGTTAACAGGCTGTGGAGTTCCTCCATTAATAATACTCCATATGCCATTCTATATGGGAGAAACCCATCACTGGCACATTTGAGAATTTTTGGAAGTACTGCATTGGTACATATTCCGAAAGCAATCAGAAGAAAGGGACAGCAAAAGGCAAGAAAGCTCAGGTTTGTGGGCTATAAGCCAGGGTCAAAAGGATATCGCTTTAGCAATAGAAGTAAAAGAATTGTAATTTCAAGGTCTGCTAATTTTGCAGAACAAAATTGGGACAGAATTAATGCAAATTCTGGGTATATCTCACTTAATGACGGTGATCTATTTAATGACAATAACTCATCTAATGATGGAAAAATGATTATTGAAGATGTCAATGTTCAGGGAGGAGAGGCTGAACAAGACATGAAGCCAGATAGACTTGAGACACAGGAGCAGTTAATACCACGTAGGTCAGAGCGATGTAATAAAGGAATTCCGCCTGACAGGTATTCTGCCAGCAAGGTAAAGGTTTGTAATGTGTGGTATGAGCCAAGAAGTTATAAAGAGGTGTTGGCATTACCAAAAGCTGAACAAGAAAGATGGAAGGAGGCCATGGATAAAGAGATGAAATCCATGGGAGACCATGAAGTATTTAAATCAGTGACTTTTCCACAGGAAACCAAAGCTGTGGGTTGTAAGTGGGTATATAAGAAAAAGGTATTGCCAAATAATGATGTACAGTATAATGGCAGGTTAGTGGCACAAGGTTTTTCACAATTAAAGAATTTGGGAGAAATAAAAAATTATCTTGGTGTAGAGGTACAGAAAAATGAAAAAGGTGGTTATATTCTCAAAGGAGAAAAATTGAGCAGTTATTGGAAAAATATAATATGAAAGATTGCAATACTGCTCCCACACCCATGAGTACAGATTTTTATAATAGTTTAAGTGCGGACAAAGGTGAAACCTGTGATCAAGAAATATATCCCTCAGCAATAGGGAGTTTGTTATATCTATCACCGTGGTCCAGACCAGACATAGCTTGCGTAGTAAGCATTTTGAGTCATTTTACTGCTGCACCTACAAAGTTACATTGGATGGGTGTAAAAAGGGTTCTCAGATATTTAAAGGGAACCATAAATGTGGGTCTTCAAATACAGATTACTGAAGAATTGAAATTAAAGTGTTATGTCGATAGTGACTATGCAAATGACATAAACACAAGGAAATCAAATTCTGGGATTATAATATTCTTTGGAGGGACTCTGATTGGATGGAAATCCAGAAAACAAACAACTGTTGCTATTTCAACAGCAGAAGCAGAGTTTATTGCTTTATCTGAATTGTGTTCTGAAGTAACATGGTATGTACAGTTGTTGCAAGATTTAAATATTAATGTAAAAGAATCTGTAAAGGTATTTGAAGACAATGCTGCCTGTATAAAAATGGCAACTGGTGAAAGGGTGAAGAACAGAAGTAAACATGTAGACATTAAGTATTGTAATGTCAGGGAAGCTGTAAAAGAAAAATTGACTAGTTTACATCATTGTTCTTCTGAGGATAATTTGGCAGACATGATGACTAAACCATTGTGTGGTGTTCACTATGGAGAATGTATTAAGTCAATAGGTCTGATGTCTCTTCCTGTCATGAAGGGAGGAGTGTTGGAATATTCATGAGCAGGAAGAGTCATGTGGTAACTCAGTCAGCCAATGTGAAGAAAGTGCTACTGAGTCTGTGCAAAAGGGTATTGAGTTAGAAGCTGAATTTTCCAGTCTTGGGTTTGTCTCTGTATCTCTCTGTAAGAAGTCTTCATTGAGCTATGTTGCTGTAAAGAAGAATGTATTGTAAATATTTTGATATGAATATAAAAAGGTTATTTGAATCAGCTAAATGCAGTCAACTGTGAGAGCTTCTGATTTATTTTTCACCAACAGAGAAATTAAAATTCTCTAACAAAATAAATAAAAGTTTTGTTTCTAGAGTTTTTCAGACCAAAGGCCTTTTCAAGGCAATTCTCCACTACGGCCAATTAAACTCTGAGGAAGACGTGACCACTGCACTACCAACTCCATTGTGTTTTCCAGCAGCTAACATATCACAGCTTACTGCCCCTAATGCTGGCAGTCAAATATGCCCATTCAGAGAAATTGGAACCATTGTTTATGATTACTGGCAGTGAATCTTATGAATAACTGTTGGTTGAGGGAATACTTCCAATTATTTTTCCTGAATATCAAACATTACTTATATGTCATTATTTCTGTTTTTATAAACCAATATGATAATTATAATTATTATTTTCCCATTCAGATTTGGCATGGAAGATTGACATGTATTTGTATTTTGGCCTCTCCTATAGAATATTTTAATAAATGTTGGTTTGTGTAGTTAGAAAAAGGAATCTCATGCAATAGCCCAAAGAAGCTGAAAAAGTGTTAATACATTTGGTAAAAGGAAGAAATAATCTGGGAAAAAATCAGAATAATTAATACTTAGTAGCAAACTATTCACAAGGTATAGTTTAGAAAGTAATTCAAAAGCTTGAAGTTAAATGTTTACAGCAATGAATAGTATAAAAATGCATGTAATTTTATATTTGAGAAATAAGTAAACAAAGAAAAGACAATTCCTACATATGTAGTTACAGAATTAGGAAAAGACAGAATGGTAGTATTGCCTAGCATACTCATCTACATACCTTAATGAAGTTTCATCAAGTGAACATAGATACTACTTTCTTCACGCAACTTTTATTTATAGGTTGCCACTAAATATCTTAATCATTATCAGATTTGGCTGATAAACAAGTTGATGAACCACTACAGAGCATAGCAAATATTCAACCTAACTTGCAGGAGTTTGTAAATGTACACTGATGTATAAATTACTGTGCATTATTGCAACTGGATGGACCCTGCCTTTAAGAAGGAAAACAAACAACTCCTACTAAATGTGATATCTATATATAAGGGCATAAGTGAGACACCCTTTCACAAATAGGCTCTTGCGTCTGTCTATCTTTAATCAATTTAAAGCTAAAATGTTTCTCTCTGTGCGTGTGCATATACACCCTTATTGATTGGTGTACACCCTTATTAATTGAGGAAAACAGATTTTATCATGCACATTAACATGTTACACCATATTTTCAAGACATTCTCCTTGTGCAAATTGTTTTGCTTAAATAAAAAGAAAACTAATGAGTTGAATAAACTACTCTATTTAACAATAATCAAATTTCAGCTGTTTGAAAGTTAGCCTTCCATATCAAAATAAATTCATTTCTGTATTCAAAATAAACGTATTTTATTTAATAAAAGGTATTATCCTACTTGTTTATTAGATCTATGAAAAAAGCTTACAAATACTGAAAAAACGCTTGATATCAGCAATTCAGGCTTCTTATTCCAAACAGTAAACAAGGAATGTTACTGCAACATATGTCCTCAGATAGCATTGCATGTCTTTTGGATATACATTCCACTGACTTCAATGGACTTACTCTCAAGTAGGTTGTATAGGGCTGTGACCTATACATGTTTTAATACATACCAAATATTTCATGTGGAGTACCTGCTCTTTCTGAAACTTACATAAACTATGTGAAAATAAGAAATGTAAGGAATATAATGTGAAAGAACACTATCAAAATAAATGGTCTGGCACCTAAAGATTTAAAGTATCATGTCCTCCAACACCCTTTAACTCCTGCACCAAAATCAGCTGTGGAACACTTTGCAAGCTGTCACTGGTGGTTTAGTTCACAGTGTGTGGGCATCGATAGAACTTCTCAAGAATAGCACCACAATTTTTGAAACCCACACTGGAGTTACACTCCAGTCTTTTTTTCAGAAACAGTGAAAGACATTCCTGTTTGCCTATGTACTTATGGGATAAAAACTAATCCAGGACCAGAGTATATTTTCTGGCTTTTTAATAGAGAATTTTGTTTTTATTTTTAAACTATGTTGATTTATTGAGATGTTTTTAAGATCTTGAAACTATTCTAAGCTCCTTTCAGAAGAAGAACGAAGTAGTAATTAATTAATAAAATATATTAATAAACAAATCATCTTTAGATTTTTCTCTCAGCATTCTGGAAATAAACTTGATATAATTTTCTTAGATGACAGATATAGTAGAGTCATCCCATTGACATTCTATGTTAAAAAAAGACTGATGTGGCTAAAAATAACAATTCCTTAGTAATTTCACAGTCATCAAGGGAAGGAAAAATTTATCAGCTTTCCTAAAATGCAGGTGTGAAAATTTACTCCATCTGACTAAAATAGATTTTTAGTGTGTTTCTTAATCAGTATATTCTACTCTACCCTTTATAATGAATGTGATTAACTCAGTAACCATGACTGCTAAAGATATCAAGTGATTTCCAGATCATGAAAAGCTTGAGAGACAAATATGGTATCTTTAATAATGTCCTTTTACTATTCGGTCGTGACAATATAGAATTAATTTTTAAATGCAAGTCTAATTTGTTTATTAGTGATATACTAGCAGGCCAGAGATTTCAACAGAAGAAGAAATTTAAGCAAGCACAGTTTTTTTTTATCCTGGTATTATTATTTGGCTAGCTATAATAGCAAAGTAGTAATTCCATAAGCAGCTACTTTAGGAGGGATAGGTTATTCTTTCTTGTACCCTAGCTATTCTGCCGTTATAACAATGTATTGAAAAACTATAGATTTGGTCCTGCTTGTATTCTGGAATGGACATAGTAAGAACACTTGAATGTCTAACAGCATTAATGTGTGTACGTACAAAATGTATTCTGACTTAAAATTCTAGCTGTACTGTGTCTTAAAAACAAAACAAGCACAGGTTGTTTTAGCTGTATTTTTTGTCCCAGTGAGGAAAAGTCTCTTCAGGTACAAAGATCTTAAACTTTGGGATGAAATAATGACCAGAATGTTTCCTTAAATTAGAAGGTTCAAATATTGCTATTAATATTACTAAGTAATAGTAAGAGTTTGCAAATGTTAATCCTGTAAGATCTTATTAACATAACTATAAACACAATAATTCCAAATAAACATCTGCATATTCGAAGTATTAGGCAATAAATATCCCTGTATTAGTCAACAGTATAGGAGTAAAGCAAAATTTAATTCACACTAAAACATAATACCAATTAAAGTTGTCTCCGCATGTTTGAAAAATTACTTTTAATAGACTTGGTGCCCAGACCATTACAAACAGAAGTACAAGAATAGAGAAAGGATCTATTTCTTTCTAGCTTTTGTTTTCATCTCTACAGTAACACTTATAATCATACACTGGGATTGCTGGCCATAAACCTTTTTAAAATTAGCAAATTAGCAATAGCAAAATTAGCAAATGGACAATGTCGATGTTGCTATTCAAGTTTCTGATTCATGAATAGGAGACAGATCCATATGTTTTCTCTATTTTCTTTTTTGATATAGAAAGATTTCATAAAGCCCGCTAATAAAGCTACATAATACAGGCATAATCAAAGAGGAGAAAAACAGCTTACATACCTAATGGGGACAAAAATGCATTCCTCATTTGCTGGAAGTATGAATGACTTGCTAGAAAAATTCATGAAATAAGTTTTTTTGAAATAGACACGTGTTTTTTAGGGTTCTTTTTAACTTTTCACATAAGAAATTAGTGAAATGTAGGAAAGTAGATGCAATAGTCTTATTTACTCAGAATGAAACTCCTCTGGAAAAATAAAGTATTAATATGATTCAGATTTTTACTCACATTTTAATATTTTAAAAATCTTTCTTTAAATACTAAGTGAACTAGAACCCAAACTTTCAAGGAACTGACAACATTAACTAGATTTTCTTAAACAATATTATGTCATAATATGAAATTAAGGAAGGTTTAAATATCTTTTTCAAATTCAGTTGGCTATTTTTTCCAAGTTCAACAACACAAGGAAGATTTTACTTAGGATACATCATCCATGCAACTGAAGTAACTTTATGATCAAAAGAACAATTGTAAGAAGTTCAAAGGCAAGGTACAATGCAATCTTGACATAAGGTCCCATTCAAATTTGATCTCATGACTAAATTTAAGATTGTGCTTAAATTTCTCAAATATTGGATCTTGTCCAGCTTTGGTAAAATTTATTTATTAATTATTCTCCAATATATTTAAGATGTTACCAGAGACTTTATATGAACATTGATAAAAAATACTCTTCTATACTTGGATGTTTTTAGTTTTCAAATGCTCATTAGCATTAAATGAAATTATTGTTTATGAATATAAAATAAGTGTATTCTCTTTCCGGTATAGTTAAGATCATCCTCTGCATTTCCTACATAGCTCCTCTCAAATTAATGTGATTTAACATGTGTAAATTTGGCTTTAAACTAATTAGATGCTCATGCCTTTTCTCCTATAGTTAATTTACACCCACTGCAGAATGAGCTGTCATCACACTAATGAGATTTTTCTCTTCTTGCAAAAAGGCAAACCTATATCATTCCAACTATGTGTAATCTGTGAAAAATAATATTCGCAGCTAATTGTTCCAGTGCTAACCATTTTCTTATTTTGATGTCATTAGATGTAAACATGCTACTTTGATCATGTTCCTAGGTCAAACAACTGCAGTAATACAAGGAGCAAACATACATGTTTTGTAAAGCAAAGAACAATGACATCATAAGAAGATACAAGAAGAGTGAGGAAAACACACACTACAATAATTAAGCTGCTAGAAATAAATTTATGTGCACTGTGTACATTGATTTAACTTGTAGAAACAATTTCCATTGAGAGGTGAACAAACCTAGTTTATTATTTTTTAATAATCTCTTTATGTGTTTTGAAATACTTTAAATTAGACAATAGGGTCAAGTAGTTAATGTTTCCTTAAAGTACAATGAACTGTAGCTTTATATTAAAAACTAGAATATTCAACCTCTTAACATCATTTCAAATATAGAATAATGACAGAAACCACTATTCCATTTAAGAAATCTGCCTATCTTGTCTTCAGGAGATTTATATTGCACACTAGCATGTATGTTTTAGAGATTCTGAAAAGGATTCTGTCAAAATACCTGATGCTTAACATTAGAATTTAACCTTACTTTGCTGTATTTTGAATGCTAGTTTTGAAATAAAGATTCTGAAATATTTTTCCAATATTGGGTTTGTTTTGGTCTTTCAATCCCTCAAGAACATTTCTTCATCCAGGATGATCAGAGGGCAAAAACTATTGTGATATTTTTCTCCTATTTAAAGTCTTCATTGTTGGGAATTTGATAGTGAAGGGAGAATGGAAGAAATACAGGAAAAATCAATAACAATATCTTCCATTATTAATCACCAAAGGCTTAGGATTAAAGATGAAACCTTTTATGTCTGACAAAGTCCTAGGGGAACCTAGAAGGTGACTGCTCTGCATGGAGAAAAATGAACACATATTGTTAACCACAAAACTACCGGTCTACAAGATTGGCTCTTGTCATATCTTGTATTTTCTCTCCTGTTAAATCGTGCCCATTAAACAAAACAATTAAATTTAGAAGAAATAAAATGTTATCTACTCAGTCTTGCCTTCTTTTATAGACGCACTGACTTGATCTTATCTGAGTAGCACCAATTATACTTCAATATAAAGGGAAGAAAGGAACAGCATACAGTTAACCATAAAGGTGAACAACTGTTATTAATACATATATCCATGAAAAAATTGATTGCATTTCAAAAAAAATTGATTTGGAGAGTTAGCCTATTGCGGCAAATAAATTCCAATAATCATTTTACATATTAATAATAAATAAGCATATTGAAACCTAGTTAATCTGAATAAAAGTCCCTTGCTATTTTCTTCTTTAATATATGAAGTACACTAAAGCCTATAGGGAGAGAGCCAAGACATGGAATCAAGAAAAGGCTTTTCCATTAATCAATAACTATTTTTCTGTTCATTGAGATACTCTTCTGTCTGTTTCTGGCTAATTCAAGAAATCCCAAATATCTTAACAAAGGTCATTGGCATGGGGATTCAGATTATACGGCTGCAAAAAAAATAAAAAACTTTTCACGGTTCATCAGGTATTGGGAGATTTAAAGATTTAAGCAGCAATGCATTATTCTGAATGTCAGTGGCAAACTATTGTTTAATGCCCACTGATGGTTCCCTATGGATTCTTAATGGCATAACTGAAGGGTTTCCAAATAGTTGACACCATATTCAGATTTTCCAAAATATCTATGACAGATGAGCCTCAAACTGCTTAGAAGCAGCTTAATAGGTAACGTTAGCCAGAAGGATTGATAGGCGTACACACAATGAGCTTGCTACAGTTAGACACATATAAGCTGTCTGGGCAACCTTAAAGGAACACTTTAAAAATATATCTACAGACTTGGGAAATAAAACGTACATTACTTAATTCACCGATAACCCGAGGACATTACTTGCCAGCAAGTTCTACCGATTCGGAAGCTTAGGATCGGGAGTTCAAATAGACAGCGCACAGATACAATCAAATCAATGGAGACTCGGTCTTCTGCTGACTGACTCCAACCCGTGTGTGGGGCTGAACTCTCAAGTGTTTTCTCTCTGCTGCCGAGAGTAGAACAATTCACTCGCATTACCTTTCGGATGATCCAGCGAGTTTTGTCCTCTTTAGAGGAACTCAGCACGACTGGCTTGATGGAATGGAATTAAATGGGTGGGTGCGCCCTAACGGGGCTTCGAACCAGGGCGCCAAAGAGCAGGCTCCTCGCAGCGCTGGCGCGTCCTATCGTGGACCGGCTGCTCCCTACAGCCGAGGCAAAGAAGGAAACCCACGCAAAGCGCCCCCCAGAACACGCTGCCCCAAACACCCCTTTCCTTACCTTTTCTCCACATTCACATGACACCCAAACCGCGGCTGGAGAGAGAAAAGCAGGGGCGCTGGTCTTCGCTTGAACGGCTGCCGGCGCCTCGTGCTCTCTTTGACGGCACCCCACGCCCAGCCCAAGAGAGGTCGCTGAAGCGGTGGCCGGCGACGACCTTCTCGCCCGGCGGCACTGAGGGGAGAAGGAAGAGGGCGGGAAGGCGGGTGAGGCAGGGGCGGCGTGTGCGCGTGAGTAGGCGGCGGTGCAGCCCAGCAAGGAGGGAAGGCGAGAGCAGGCAGGTGGACAATCGCTCGCTTTTCCCCTCAGCCAGTCAGGACGTGCGGCTGCCTCTGCGGTCCGCGCCCCTCGCCATGTGCTCCTCCCGTGCTTCCCTTCCTGCCGCTCTGGGAGGAAAAGAAGCTGCGCCCACCGCCCTCCTCCCTGGCGACCGAGCCGTCTCCACCTCCCGCGGGTTGCTCCGGCTATTGCGGCTTGCCCGACGTCCCCCTTCTTCTGAACGGTCTGTCTCCGCGCACACACCCCTTCTTTGCCTCCTGGTCCCATTTATGAAGCGCCTTCGCCATCACGTGTTAATGTGCCTTTGTCCTGTCGTTGGCAGCCGCGGCAGCAGAACCCTGCAACAGCGACGAGCGCGAGGGCGGGAGAAAGCGCGGGGGGGGGGGGAACCGGAGAAGAGACCTGAGCGCCAAACTTCGCGCGTGCGGCAGAGGAGGCAGCGACCAGCAGCTGCTCGAGCGCTTCGCGGGGCAGCACTTTGGGCAGCGGGAGGCAAATGGGCCAGCTTTTGCCCCAAAGGGGGCGGTGGGGCTGGCTGACGAGAACGGGGTAGTGAGCTAACCTGGCCAACAGGAAAGGGGCATTTATGGAGTGCCGAGGGAGAGGCGCTTTCGGTGAACGTGTAGGGCACGGAGAGGCTGCCCAGCTCACAAGGCCGGGGGGGGGGGGAAGGCTATCTGCGCGTAGTTTCTGAAGGGCGAGCAAAAATGCGCGCCTTGAACTCTTGAGAGGAGCAAGACTATCATACAAAGCGTCGAGCACCCGCTCCCGCCCAATTCTCTGGGAGAGCTCTCTTTTCCTAGGGGGCCAGTGCAGCTCGGTGCCTTGAATTCACGAATACTACTACAACGCCCATTTTAAGGGCCAGGGGATGCAGGCGGGGCTGTTCGGAGAGAAGCAACGTTTCTTCGCGAAACCCGAGCCCCAGTGGTTCGTTCTTTGAGAAGCACCTGGGCATCTTGCATAGGATTAGTGGCATGTTCGTTGCGTTCGTGGAAGCCCTGAAAGCCTCGCAGCATATCCTAGGTCAGCCTTCCTCAACTTGACCTCCTCCAGATGCGTTAGGACTACCAATCCCAGAATTCGCGGCAGGGTGAACTCTCTGTCATCCCAAAGCATCTGGAAGGGTCAGCTGTCCGAAGGCTGTACTGAGGGATGAGATTGGCGTACACTGAGGGCTTAAGGGGAAGTGGCACTGCAGAAGGGCTTCTCTTATTTATTAGTTATTGTGATACCTTGAAAGGCAGCCTGGGTCAGCCCTCGCCCCGGGGAAGACGACTCTCGAGCTAGCTGTGCCTCTTTTTCCTCCTTTCCGACAACTCCCTGTTTTGCAGAGAGGTTCTCCCCATTCATCTAGTTGCGGGCTTTCAATTCTTCAGAAGCACGAGCCCTTCTCCCTGAGACAGCTTCCCTTTGGAACTGCCCCCCCCCCGGGCCACCTTTCTTTTAAGCGAAGTGCGAGTGCCAACATTTAACTTTTCGTGGGGCGGAGGCAGGAATAGGGTGCGCTTTTCGGTAAGGTCAGGCGGCTGAAGGTGTTTGTTGGCTCTGCCTGCCATTCTCTTCACTGCCAGGGCACGTGGCGCCGTGCGCCATAGTCCGTAATTAACCGAAGATTATTATTGGTTGATGCTGGGCTTAAATCTCAAGGCGAGGGTCCGGACGTTTCTTTTCCCGCCCTTTGGAAAACGCAGGGCTTAACCAGGGGAAATCGGAAGGCCAGCGAAGTGTTGCAGTCGGCCGCAAAGTGAAATAAGCGAAGAACTAAGACCCACGTTATTCGGTCCATTTTTTACTTTGAAATGCACCGATTCGCTGCCCTTCATGGGCTTTACAAAGCCACATGTGCGTTGTAAAAGGTTAGGGTTATGAATATGAAGTGGGAGCAGAATGTTGTTAAAAATTGATGTTGTCTCTTTAATAGCTGGATGGCTCTATTTCTTAGGCGATCAGTGCTGCAAATACCTGCGTGGCTGAAATATCTACCTGCCTGATTGTCTTATCTTTACTGTATTTAATATGATCTCAGTCTGGGAACCCTAGATAAATCATATGTATGCAGTTTTTGGTACTGCTTTGCAGTAGGCTTCTGTTTAGAAACCTAAATTGTTTTAGTCTTCTATTACAGGATGCTTACTGAATAATGGCTATTCCCAGACCACCAAGTGATATAATCCAGCCCTCCCCACTCTGGAAGAAGCACCCAAGCCATATTATCCATGGGCACTTCGAATGTACTCAGATTTTCACATGCAGGTGATACCATGTGCCTGTTTTCCTGGATGTAATATTCTCTCTCTTCAGTATCACTGATTGCCAGGTAAGCATATATAGGACTTCTGTAAAACAAGAGTCATTTTTGTTCCTTATTGCGTTCCCTCCTCATGTTCATTTCTTCTTATAAGCCTTCGTTGCCTATATATTTGTTTTACATAATACAAGATGATACATTTTATAACAAATGTTGGGTCCAAGCCTAGGATTTCCACATTTTGTTTTTTTCTACTAGTTCTTAAGGCAAATATTTCAGAGCTTCTGAAATGAAGACAATATGCAAACTGATGAAAACTAAATACTTTTTCAATATAGGTTCTTCCTTAAAGATGGTAACACTACACCATGGTTTAATGAAAGAAATGTCAATTTTTGTGTTAAATATTTTGTAAAAACCAAGTAGTGGCATTGGTACTGGTGCCACTGGAATCGAACCAGGATTTCTTTTCAGTGAATATTTCATGAATGCACATGAGCAGCACTGCCACAGAGAGAGCAAGAAACCGACTCTCAAAGTTCTTCACAAATCTCTGCTCTTGCTAGGAAAAATAAGCTGTACAACTTTATATCGGGCTTTTCTGAAAGTAAGTTTGGCTGCTCAGAAGAATTCGCATTAGATGGTCATATCTCTCTAGAATTGCATAAGCCAGTGTAATGGCAATGGCTGTGATCAAGCCATTGTTTGTACCTATGAAACTGGTTAAATATTAGAAGATTAGCGTTCTATATAGGACATAATAGAGTATCTTCATAACTTAAAAGTTGAAAATCTACAATTTGTATCTAATATTCCTTATGTCTATTGAGGCATGTTTTCACAGCTTGGAGTATATATCCTCATACGTAGAAGATAATGGTCACAAATAAAGTTGCATCTGCAAAATTTGTGTTTCAGTTACATCTTGACAATCGCCTTTCTGTCCATCCTGCTTAGAATAACAATAATGCAAACTCCATAGATTTGCTGCAAGAATAAATGAGATAATGATATTTTGTTCATCAAGAAGATGGCAGATGAATGCATATTGGCAATATGCAGAAAACAGAATTTCTTCAAAGAGTAACATCTTTAAATATAGAACTTGATGCTTGAAGTGAACCGCTTAAAACATGGAGTTCTAGTTCATTTGCAATTAATTTTAATGTACATTCTATGCAAAAAATGTAAAGGTTCTCTGGAGTTGGGATTAACTCTTGTTGACTGTATCAGTGTAGCTTATTGACCATGTTACAGAAGTAGGTTACCATTGCCTTCTTCCAGAATGTTGCTTCTTCCTCTCAATTTAGCCATTAGTCCTGGAGTTCCAAGATGGCCATCCATTCAAGCACTAGGTAGGTCTAATCTTGTTTTGTTTTCTAGATCAGCTAAATCAAACCCCCATCACAAAATACTTCAACTGGCCCAACATAATTTGGGCATAAACTTCACAAACATATTCTTCTGAGTTAATACACATTTGAATTGCACATCCCATGAAATAAAACATTTAATTTCAATAGAACGTGTAACAGGATCCTGTCTGTTTCCTCAGAATGAGTGTTGATGCTCTGTTGGATCTGATATACAGGATTGCAGTGCCAGCTATAACTTACTTTTGGAAAGTTGAATTAAGAGTATTATCTAAAAGATCAATTCCTTTGCATCCAATAGAACATTTTGCTTGGTGGTTAGATTAAAGGTAAAGGCTTACCTTCCAGTCATGTCTGACTCTAGGACACATTTCTCATATCCATTTCTTAGCCAAGGGAGCCAGCATTGTTGGAAGACAATTTCTGTGATTAAGTAACCAGCATGGCTATACACCAAAGATGCATGGAATGCTGTTACCTTTCCACTGAATTGGTACCTATTTATCTACTTGTATGCTTTCGAACTGGTAGGTGGACAGAACTGGGGCAAGGAATGGGAACTCACCCTGTTGTGCAGTGCTTAGGTTTCAAACCCAGGTTGTTAGCTTTCCGGCTGACAAGTTCAGCGTCTTTAACTATCGTGCCCTTTATGATGGTTAGATTAATATCCCTTTTTTTCCCTCTAGCTGCTCCATTCAAAGTTTACAATATTCCCTTATGTTTGATTCTCAATACAATCCTACTTTAAGCTAAGGAATATTAGTTCAAGATTATGCAGTATATAAACAGTTTAAGTGTCTATGGAGATTCTTAGTCATCCAGGTCATGGTTGTCCCAAAGGTGCTGAATAAGCTTGGATGAAGCAAAATGTTTTCAAGGGAAAAAACAAGAAAATCCAATTGCCTTTTGGAAAAACATCTTTGGGATAAACAGTTTAAGGTAATATTTCAAATGGGCAATCTAAAGGCTCCAGCACTGCAAGTGTGTGACATAGTAGCTCTCACTTTGGATTATTGTCCTGCCTGCTTCAGTAGGACTGAACTATATCAAAATAGTGAATGTGGCTGGATGATCAAAGTTTGGACTTCTTTTATATATATGGTGATTCATGTTATATATGTATGTATGTATGTATGTTTTCTGAGGTTTTCGCGGGTGTTTGTATGTAGGTCTTTGGTTATTTGTGTTTTCTCCCCGCATAAAATTGGCGACGTTTCGATGAAGTCCCATTCGTCATCTTCAGGCTGGTGTTTTCGGCTTCGTGCTTCTAGGAGCTCCTAGAAGCATGAAGCCATATAAATATATATATATATGTGTGGTGTTAAAAGAGGGTTGGATTTCAATTGACCAGTACTTCATACCCAGCACTTTGGTGCCATTGGTTTCTTGGGCTCATTTCCCCATACTCTAGCCTTCATCCTTCCTCCAAAAAGCAAAATGAAACCTGGCTACCCCAAGGATGGCAATACATGGCTTAATATCTATCGAGCGGTATATAACTTGCTAAACCTCAAAATAATTTTCCGACTGCAATTTATATTGAGATGGGACAAACTAAGAGGAAGATGATTTCAGTTCTCTGAACCCAGTAGATTAATTCTTGGTATAATTTAAATAATATTACTTTTACCATTAAATTTTATGACACAGAAACCAAACAATTTGGCACTTAAGAAAGCAGCCTCAGAGTTATATAGTTATGTTAAATCAGCCCCCTCTAAAAATAACTATATTTCTAACAAGAAAGATAACAGAATAGTCTTCTCTTTCCTTGTTCCTTTTGCCATTTGCATTTTAAACTCACAAAGCAAATCAGCAGCAATAATACAGCACTAACCAATCTGAAGACTTCCTGCTACTAACTCTGAGATTCTGATCTTGTTTTTTTGGTTCTGGTTTTTTTTTTTTTGGTTCTGATTTTCATCAAGCGTTTCATATCCTCAAGCTTCTTTTTGACTGATGGTAATCCAAATAATAAATGTGCAATGAAGGATATTTATTTGGAAATGGCTTTGCTATCTGGGGGAGAGAAGAAGTGATCATGTTTGTGCTAAGGAAGAGTGCTTGTATATCTGCAATTTTTCTAAGTGATATATAAAGAAAGGATCTTTATTTAACACTGCAGTAGATCCTACTATATTTCTGTAGTTCCTTATGTTTCTACAGGGGCTCGTCATTCTTATTTAGCTCTTTTCTTAAAGGAGTCTGTCTGCAATGCTTCTTGTTTTGTTTGGTTTTTTTAATTTAAACCATTAGGAACTGTTTACCTCATCAGGTCCCACCACTTTTTTCCTTCCTGAAGTAAAAGACATTCAGTGAATATCAACAGACCAGAACCAGCCCACAGAGAGAGCTAAAGGACATGCTTTCTTTTCAGGGCTCATCCCTCCTCCATGTTTACAGCTTGTTTTAAAAGCTTCAGCTTGAACTGATAGGACAGATTTCAGCAGGATAATTAGTTTTCCGTCTTATTTTTAAATAAAATAAAACTCAAAAGCCTTTTACTGCAAAAAGTATTGGTTCAGTAGTTCTTGCTGGAGAACTGGTTTAATAGATATTATCTAGGAAAGGTAATGCAAAAGAGAGTGCTGGAGGTGATAGACAGACAGACAGGTAGGTAGATTAGATAGTTATTTTACACCAAGGTAACATAGGAGAAAAGTTCATATAAAAGAATGTATTCCAGCAAATAGTAGAATAGCTTAATATTTTCCTGTTGATTCTAGTCTCCCTGTGAGGTGGACATTCAGTGTGTGGTCTGCCAGAAATTTGTTTGCTTATTGATTGATTGATTTGTGTATCACCCATCTCATCTAGAAGTCACTCTGGGTGGCTTACAAACACTAAACCAGTAAACATTAAAATAATAAAACAAATAAATAGCAATGGTAATGAGTTATCATTAAAAGATAAGGGGGAGAAGAGAGCACGAAGAACACACTGGGAGAGGTAGGGTCTTCTCTTAATCAGATAGCCACTGCCAGAGTGATGAAACTCCCCCTCCTCCCCCCCCCCCTCCAATTGGCAGAGCCAAGTCTAGTTTAGCCAGTTGCTGAACTACATCTCTCAACGTAATGGTCATAAAGGTTTTGGCTGCTGAAAGTTATCCAGCAGCCTCTGGAAAAGCATTACTAGATATTGATTTAACAAGAATCTGATTATTATGGCTCCTTTGTAAGACTCAACATAGTTCTGCAGTCACATTTACTTAGATCAGATTAAAAGCTGTGAAAAAGCTGCAAACACAATTATACCTACGTATCAATTTGTTTACTGTGCCTGAATACAGTGCACACTATGATACATGACTAATATTGTACTGTACTAATGATAGTACAACTAGCCTTGTTCTGTGTTAATACTAGTCTTTGTGCAATAATGTCAAGATATTCACAATATTTAATGTAATTAGAATTACATTGGTGCAGTAATAGCCTTGATAGCTTAGCTTTTTTTTTTACTAATCTATATCTTTTACTATACATTGGGGAATACTATACCTGTGTTGCAGAAATCTGCACAGTAACAGCTGTTTGCTGTCATCCAATGGTCATCCAGCAGTCCAGATATATTCTGAATGTATATTGAATATTTTTTGCACTTTGGTACTTAGGATATGTGTGGATTTATTATCAAGTTGGCAATCATGAGATTATTACACAGATAGTCTCCTATATATTGCTGAATTATAACTGCCAGCATTCCTAGGAAGCCAGGACTTGCCACAAATTACACCTGTTTGGGATTATCCTAATTCATTTTAGAGTATTGATTTCACTTTGAAGGGTGTGTCAATGCTGTAACTCATCTTTCCCCAATCTAATATCCTTCAGATGTGAGACTACAGCTCTTGGAATTCATGGCAAGCCTAACAGAATTATGGAGTTGTGGTCCTAAGGCATTTGGGGAGCATGAGGTTGGGAAAATTCTGTATAGCTCTCATACTCCTAAAAACACAATGTGTGCTCTTCTAGATATTGCTAAGCTACAATTCCCAGCCCACGTGATCAACAGTGCAGAAGATCGTCTGGATAAATATACACTGCACTCATACTAATATTCACTCCAAAAAAGATCCACTTCCCAAAGCCTTCATTGTTTGCTAATGAAGAATCATGTGAATTACAGCAAAAGAGCTATTAAGAGCACAAAGCAATTCTGTTATCCATTAAATAAAAGGGTATTTTTCTAGACTTTACAGACCAGCAGATAAAAATCTGTTGAATTTAAGCAGAGCATGGGCTCTGGAATTAAATGGCCAAAAATTCATTAAACTGACTATTAGCTACAGTTTCTGAGTTGGCTACTGCAACTGTCATGGCAACAGATGGAAAAGCAATTTGTAAGGTACTATTCATTTTAAGTAGTCTACTTTTTTTAACCAATGGCCTCTCTGCTGTATTAATGCATGAGTTAAAGAAGAATGCTATGTCCCTCATGTACCATTTTGTTTCAAGCTGGCTTGAGCAGGTTACAGAAAACAAAAAAATGGACTAGATGTGTCTGCATCCCACTACACTTAGAATATCACAAATAGAATGTTTTTTTAAAAATCCATGAGGATCACAATAAGCAAAGTTATCCTTGAGATATACCCAATGACTTTATGTTTTCCATGTTCACAATCGTATTGCAAATCCTATCTTGAATTTGTTGCTGTGCTGAGAATTTGTCCCAAATAGTTCTAAGACGGACAGGACTCTGGGATTTTTCTCTAGAATAGAATAGAAATTAGAATAGAAATGGAAGGGACCTTGGAGGTCTTCTAGTCCAGCCCCCTGCTCAAGCAGGAGACCCTATACCATCTCAGACTAGTGACTGTCTAGCCTCTTCTTAAAAATCTCCAGTGATGGAGTGCCCACGATTTCTGAAGGCAAGCTGTTCCACTGGTTAATTGTCCTCACTGTCAGGAAGTTTCTCCTTAATTTCAGGTTGCTTCTCTCTTTGGTCAGTTTCCAACCATTGTTTCTTGTCCTGCCTTCAGGACTTTGGAGAATAGTTTGATGCCCTCTTCTTTGTGGCAGCCCCTGAGATACTGGAACACTGCTATCGTGGCACCTAGTCTTTTCTTTAGACTAGCCAAACCCAAGTCCTGCAGCTGTTCTTCATATGTTTTAGTCTCCAAGCCTTTGATTATGATTCTGGTTTAGTTTGCAGAGTTGCTTGTACACCATTATTGGAAATGTCTTGGCATATTTTTTACCAGTCAAGCCCATGTTTAGACTCTGGGGTCTTTATTACTTGTTCCTGTTTGCAGTTATTTTTGTTTGGAACGCTGTCTTCACTGACTTTTAATGCTCCGTTTACTGGGTTCCTTTCATATATATCTCCTCTGCTTAGCCAAATTTGGAGGCAGATTATACCCCTAGTATAATATTTGGAAAAGCAGAGGGGTACCCAGAAAATAATGAGGGAAGTTGAATTAGCTTTTGTAGCATTTTCCACTTCTCTGTATTTGTCACTTTCACTCTCCAACCCTCCCTAGAATTAAGATTCATAGCTCAGCAGCTGCTCATGTTCAGTTCTGCTGCATGGGACTACATTCATGGCAGGTCTATCTCCCTCCTCTCTGGGGTTGTTTCTGCTTTAGTGTCTGCCATACTGGGGAAAAATATCACCCTGCCTCTAAAGACTACACTCACCCACAAACAATGAAGATGGGGTAAAAAAAAAAATCTAAAAATTGGGACAACAACATTCAGTTGTGATTCAGAACAAATGCAACTAAGGCAGGATAACAGTTGTTAATAGAAGCAGCAAATTGAATGCTGGCATTGATTTCTGGATGGATGGATGGTTTGATGGATAGCATTTTAAATCAATAGCGGGGAAAAGTTTTAGGTACAATATTCTTACAATAGAAATATGCACAGCATATACATACATATATATATATATATACACACACACATACACACACACATACACAGTATATGAACACAAGTTTATAGAGAGAAAGGTGCCTCTGAATGAATGAATATATACTGCTCACAAAAATAAAGGGAACACAAACATACAGGATCCTATACGTTTGTGTTCCCTTTATTTTTTTGAGCAGTATATATAAATACATTCA
The DNA here is from genome assembly GCA_034064705.1 of Bothrops alternatus. Lineage (NCBI taxonomy): Eukaryota > Metazoa > Chordata > Lepidosauria > Squamata > Viperidae > Bothrops > Bothrops alternatus. The sequence goes on from JARGCV010000033.1 coordinate 8,495,731, forward strand.
TTCAGAGGTCTCTGTGCTGTGATGTACTTTTCCAGATGTGCCCACATACAAACATGCACATGCAAGTGCATATGCATCACACATCCCCAAAATGAATTAACGACCCCACCATCCAAGATCTGCCTTGATGAATAATTTAATTGCATAAAAAGCTAAACAGTAAGAAACCATTTGCAATTTGTAAAGTGCTTTAAAATTCCCCTTTCTATCTTCTAAGTTTGATTTTTGTGGAAAGTGCTCCCTTAATTACTTTAGTGCTTGTGAATTGTCACAAACTTCTAACCAGTGTTTCAGATGACTGTTGGTCCTGCTCAGATTGGGGCTGGGGAGGAATGCAGATCAAAGTGCAATCCGCAAAGAGCTTCTATTATTCTTCGCTTTGAGCAGAGCCAGATCCACAACAGCATGCACAGTGGTAGATTGAATTCGAGAACTAAGGCTGTCGCAAAGGTGCCAATTAGGCTGGTAAATTTCATAAGGTGGATATCAATGTATTAGAATAAAGACCAAGATAGTGAACTCCCCCCAAAAAGGAATGCTATGTTATGTTAATGACTTCCTGCCACTACTGACCTGAAACAAATTAAAACCACTGATGCAGGCATTAAAGCTTCTCTTTCCCATCATTAACAATAGCCTGAAGCTATCCCGTCCCCCAATATTCTCCTTTCCTATCTTGTCTTTTTGCTTTGTCCTTTTAAATTGGGCCTGAGTGATGGTAGACCAAATTAGCATCATTCTTGATCATTTGGGTTGTGTACAGTACTCAGTGATAACAGAAGCCATTTTTTTTCTTGGCAGAACTGTTAGGTTGCTCCAAGTGCGCTTAGGAGTAATTGCTTACCTTTTTTTAAAAAAAAAGTCTTGAGTATTTAGTATGTGATTATTAACCAAGTGTTTTTTGCTATTTTGATCATACTGTGATGATACGATCTGTTTTTATTACAACTCCCCTCTTGTGACTCATTCTTACATAGTTGGGAAAATAATCTTATCTGAAAATAAAACATACGGTACTTAAAAGAGGAGAGGTTGCAGGAAACTTCCACATGTTACTCGTGTCTTCTCTCTCTCTATTTTTAAGAGAAAGAGAAAGCTTATGAAATGTTATATCTTGAACTTTGAGCTTTCCTCTTAATTTCTTTCTATTTACATTTGATTGAATTCGTGTGTTGGAAGGAAAGAACAGTGCAAATTCAGTACTGTACCAAATTTACAGTTTGTTTGTTTTTTGATAAGAGGTCATTTTAGAATGTGCAAGAAGCTATATTTATTTTATTCTTTCCCAGGTTTTGGGTTTTTTTCTTTTTGTTGGTTGGTTGGTTAATTAATTGGTTGGTTTAGATTTATTGATTTATTGATTGATTGATTGATTGATTGCAATTTGAAAGGGCATTTATTTGCAGTCCAAGCCAATCACACAATGAACAAGCCATGTTGTGACACAGCGTAACTTGTCCATTTGTGTGAACTTCAATTCCCAGAATTCTCAGCAATAGTGCTGCAGAATAAGGAATTATAAAAATCCTTTAGACGGGGAGCTTTTTCAGACAGCCCCAGAGACGAAAGTGTCAGCAGTTTATCGCCTTTCCTGCTGACTTCCCTATTGACTTTCTGGGGAAGCCATCAGGAAAGATTGTAAATGGTGATCATATGATCTCAATGAGCTTGGCAACTGGTTCTAAGTGCAGATGGGTTGTCAGGTGCCCAAATCACAACCATGTGATTACAGGGGCACTGCAAAGGATGTCACTTGGGGCAGTTCATTTAGCACACAATAATTTTATAAGAGCTCAAGCTTAATTTGATTTTTTTTCCTGTTTCTATTGTTTACTGATTTATTCAAATTTATTATAGCTCCCCAACTCCAGTGAATTCTGTTTTCTTCAGTGTTTGCTATCCCACTTAATTTTGTGTCTCCTGCAGATTTGTTAAGTATTATTTCTTCCTCTAAATTATTGATAAAAATGTTGAAAGGTATTGAAGCTCATTGAACCTCTTCAAGACTTCATCTAGTTTAGGAACCATTGATAATCATTCTGAGTATAAATTTCAAGCTAGTTCCATGTCTCCAAAACGATGCCATTCAGCCCACATTTTCTTCTGCAAAACATGCCCCTTTTTGAGTAACAGATAACAGTGAACCTTTTATCCTGAAGTTAAAACTGCATTCACACATTGTCCTAAGTCTATTTTAAGTGTATTTTGTTAAATAATACTTATGCATTTATCTCTATGTGACAGAGTTACTGTTTACAAGTTGAGAAATCATATACATTGTTTAAATAATTTCAAAAAGTTATGACAGTATTAGATCCCCAAGTCAGCATTCTAATTTGGACTATTTTGTTCTCTAGGATTTTGAACTGCTTATTAATAGTTCAGAAGCAAATCCATTAACAGTTTTATTCTGTCCTTCAGGTCAGTTTTTTATAATTTTTATTTTATGAAAGATTTTCACATAGGTAAAAGTTAAATGAGAAATTGTATTGATTAAAACTAAAGGAGAAAGAAAAATAAAGAATAAAAGTAGTAGTAGAAAAGACACTGCAGGGAGAAAAAGAATAAAAAACTTAAATTAAAAAGTTTCCAATTATATTTACAACAGGTATAAACAAATTTATTATCTTTCCTCCATCTTTAAACTTACAACATGGTTCTCTTTTCCCATATTCAATCCTTTTTAATCAGCAGATCCTTTCATCATCAATTCATTTTTTCTATTTTCATAAAGAGTTTCCTGTCTTTTATAAATATATGTGTTGTCTTATCCCAGATCAAACAGGTCAATTTCACCATTTCTGCAAGTTCTGCCATTTTCATAATCTACTTCTCCATTGTGGGTATTTCAGTAATTCTTTAAGTTTGTGCATGTAATACATCACTGCAGTTACCATATACCAAATCAATCTTCCATAAGTCTTGCGTAATTGGCTATCCATAAGTACCAATAAGAAAAGTTCTGATTTTCAGTTTCAGCTGAATATTGGTCTTTAAAATTCTTTGTATCTTATTTTGTGTTTGTGTCTCATTTATGTATGTATGTATGCAGGTCTTTTTTTGTCATACAACACCCAGAACGGAGTTCCGGCACCTTTTTTGGATGGAACCTTATATAGGATAGACAAGGCGGGTTGTATGACGTGTGAGTTCAAGCACCTTTTTTTTTTCAAAAAAAGCACTTTATGTATGTATGTATGTATGTTTACTTTCTCACAAGTCCTCCATACATGATAAATATCCCATCATATATTTTTTACATTCCCAGTATTGAGTACCTTTATACATCTTTGGTACTTTTTGTGGAGTCATATACATCATCTTATAAAATATTTTTCTTAAATTTAACACAATGTGAATTTTAGTTCTTTTATTCACATTCTCTCACTGGTCCAGCTGTAGGTTATAACCAACATTCCTAGCCTATTTCATTACTTTTTAATCTATTCCTTTTCTGTTTCAAATCTCAGCAAAAGTTTAATACATTTTAGCAATATATTAGTATTTTTGGCCTATCTATTCCATATTCTTGATATGGCTCTTTTTGCAATCTACATTACCTTTTTAACATCACAAAAAAACCATGCCACCTGAAACTCAAATTGTGTCCTTCTAATTCTAACAATCTCTTATTTCTCAATAGCACTCATTTTTTTCATCCAACCCAAACAGCAGACTGCAAAATACAGTTTAAAAGATATATCTTTTTGCCATTGCTTAACAGGTGCATCATTAGCCAAAACAGTATTATTTGAAATAATATCACTTTAGGTGATACATTCATTTTTACCACAGAAATTCTCCCAAACAATGATAATTGCAACTTTTCCCATCTTAATAGATATTTGTCAATTTCATTTCATGCTTTAACAAAAAATGATTCATATTAGAAATAGTAATATGCAGATTTTTCCCCAAAACCTTTTAAACCAGTTTTTGCCATCATTTCTTTTTGATCTTCCATCTTTATTTTTTTTGTTAACATCATTTTTATTGTTAATTTTAACTTCAGCTAATGTACTAAATTCTTTTAATTTCCCATTAATATTTCTAGTCCTTCCGTAGGTTTTTCCAAAATTAAAACCAAATCACCTGCAAGTGTCCTTAATTTGTATACTTCTTTTTCAACCCTCAGTTGGATCTCTGTTTAAAACTTCAAGAGTTAGAATGAATAAAAACAAAGAGAACAGGCATCCCTTTCTGTACCTCACAGGATTTTGTCAATTCCATCAACTCAGTTTTGACTCCTGATGATGACTGCCTGGACTAATCTCTGCAGTTCTCTTGGTGAGCTTTTGGGGAAGTGATTTACCATTGTATCCTCCTTAGGGCTGAAAGTGTGTGACTGGCCCAAAGTCCCTCAGCTGGCTTCATGGCAAAGGTGGGACTAGAACAGGGGTAGGCAACCTTGGCTCTTTATTGACTTGTGGACTTCAATTCCCAGAATTCCTGAGCCAGCATGCTCAGGAATTCTGGGAGTTGAAGTCCATGAGTCATAAAAGAGTCAAGTTGCCTACCCCTGGACTAGAATTTACAATCTCCAGTTTCTAGCCTGTTGTCTTGACCACTACACCAAATTTCTTACACATTCCTTGGACACTAAATCAGAGGCATTCATGGAGTTTTGTTGGGACATCGTGACACAATTTCCTTACATGTTTTTAGGCGTCATCTGCAAGCACAAAAGAGCAGAGCACAACGCATCATGTTAGCATCGCTGTGGTTAGGAATAGGTGTTTATGCACTAAACAAACAAGAAAGGTAAGATAATTAAATCAGTTTCAGTTTTATTCTAATAGATTCAAACTTAATGGGGATGAAAATAATGTAAGATACATACCTGCTTCTGCTGCACCACAAGTGAGGCTTTTGTGAACTTGAAGGTGAAGGTTTCAGACCTAATTTGTGCAGCCTCCTAACACAGAAGAAGTTCATAGAGCTCCTAAGTGGTGTTCCGGTGCAGAGGAACACCCTCATTAGTTTTCTTCACCTACTCACCTGCTTTCACTAGAAACACATTTTATACCATTCCAGATGAATATCAGGGAACATTATGATCTGACTGAAAGGCATTTCCTTTGTTAACGTGCTTTTCCTCCACCACTGAGGGCTAGAAGAATAATGGTTTTATATCATCTATTCATCATAAATCTGCAAAGCAAAATATTATTTGTTTGTTTTTAAGTTGCTTTTCAATAAATAGGCAAAGCCACTAGAGACTGAAGAAATAACGGAAAAAGAAATAAGACAGCAAACACTTTTTTTCTCCCCCCCCCCCAAGAGTATATAAATTACATTGTGAGTACAGAGACATCAAAGTCAGGAAGCTCCCCAAATGGCTTTGGGGAGCAGTGAATGTTTCCTTTTCTGAAGCAGACTGAATAACCTTAATCCAAGCATTAATTCAAATTTGCAATATATGTCTCTCCCACAACATCATGACAACGAATGTATATCCTGAAGCTGAGGAAATCCTAATGTAGATTGATTTTGTAATTGAAATGTAGAGTTTGTTTTCTTTTTGAGGATTATTCCTTAAAAGTGTTGCCTTCTTGATGTGCAGGAAAAACATTATCAAATTTTAGAGGGAAAATGTACCTCAGTAAAGACATAAATCCAGAATTACTTTGCAAAATAATAATACTTGATTGTATTTTCTCTAATATTCCAGATTACTTGTCATGTTAATTGTCTCCAATTTAAATGTCATTAATGAATTAAAGCAATGAACAAATAAGAAAGGCATTTCAAAAGTTGACAGAAAAACAACAAATCCAAGAAGACAAGCGATGGACCCTGTGTCGTCTGCCATCAACTAGCTTCACCCTCTCTGGGGATAAATACTGTATTGTATGAGGAAGACTCTTTGTCCAAATGATATGACAGCAGATTTTGAAAGGCAGGTACCAGCTCTAGGCTTATACGTAGGGATTTCCATGTTTCATTGCAATTATGAGTTAGAAGGTCAAGGACTGAGATCTTGCAGCCTCATTCTTTTAAAATAATTTCACCCTTAATGACCCTCTTCTACCACATTATAATTTGACTCCAAATTTTGAGATGCTGTCTATTGTTTCTAAGAAAGGACACTGTTAGCAAAAGTGGGACATTCCCAGAGTATTACCATCAGGTGAAAGAAAAGCAAGAAGAAAGAAGAGCTATTGGTAATCTTCTACCATCTCTCCCTCCATTTGAGTAGAATAGAGCTGAAAGGGACCTTGGAGGTCTTCTAGTCCAGCCCCCTGCTCAAGCCGGAGAACCTATACCATGTCAGACAAATGACTGTCTAGCCTCTTCTTAAAAATCTCTAGTGATGGAATGCCCATGATTTTTGGAGGCAAGCTGTTCCACTGGTTAATTGTGCTCACTGTCAGGAAGTTTCTCCTTAATTCCAGGTTGCTTCTCTCTTGATTAGTTTCCATTCATTGTTTCTTTTCCTTCCCTCTGGTGCTTTGGAGAATAACGTGACCCCCTTTTCTTTGTGGCAGCCACTCAAATAGAGCACTACTATCATGTCTCCCCTACTTCTTTTCTTTAGACTAACCAAACCCAAGTCCTGCAGCCATTCTTCATATGTTTTAGTCTCCAGGCCTTTGATCATCCTAATTGCTCTTCTCTGAATTTTTTCCAAACTCTCTCAACATCTTTTTTGTGATATGGTGATCAAAATTGGCTGCAGTATTCCAGGTGTGGTCTTACTAGGGTTTTATAAATCAGTATTAATACTTCACGTGATCTTGATTCTATGCCTCTGTTTATACAACCCAGGATTGTATTAGCTTTTTTGGCTGCTGCTGCACACTGCTGGCTCATAGTCAAGTGATTGTCCACTAGGACTCCAAGGTTCCTCTCACAGTTGCTGTTTTTAAGCCAGGTCTTGCCTAATCTGTACTTGTACCTTTGATTTTCCCTGCCTAAGTGTAAAACTTTCCTTTTTTCCACACTGAAACTCAATTTGTTGGATAGGACCCATTGTTCAAGTTTGTCAAGATCTTTTTGCATCCTGAGTTTGTCTTCTGGGGTGTTGGATACTCCTACCAGTTTATTGTCATCTGCAAATTTGATGAGTTCCCCTTCAATTCACTTATCTAAGTCATTGATGAAGATATTGAAGAGTACTGGGCCTAAGACAGAACCTTGTAGTACCCCACTGCTTACTTCTCTCCATGTGGATGTAGTGCCATTGAGACTACTTGTTGAGTATGGTTTGCCAGCCAGCTACAGATCCATCTGGTGGTGATGTTGTTTAATCCACCTTTTTCTACCTTACCAAGGAATAGGTTGTGGTCTACTTTATCAAATGCCTTACTGAAATCTAAGTATACTATGTCTACAGCATTTCGCTGGTCTACTAGTTTAATCCCTTTATCAAATGAAATAAGATTGGTTTGGCATGATCTGTTTTTAACAAACCCATGCTGGCTACTAGTTATAACTTTGTTTGCAGATCTGTTTTTTGATTATCTTTTCTAGGATCTTCCCAGGTATTGATGTTAAACTGATTGGTCTGTAGTTTCCTAGGTCTGTTTTTTTTCCCTTTCTTGAAGATGGGAACCACATCAGCCCTTTTCCAAATCCTCAGGTACTTCCCCGCTGCTCCATGATTTTTGAAAGATATAGTGCAGTGGTTCTGAGATAACATCTGCCACCTCCTTCAGAACTCTGTGGGGTCCCGATGATTTATATTCATCCAGGTTGGGTAGGTGTTCTCTTACCATTTTCCTGCTTATTTTAATTTTTGTTTCTAGTTTGTCTTTTGCAGTGGTTTATTTGGTATGTTGGACTGTAGTTTTTGTGTGTGTGAAGACTGATGCAAAGAATCAGTTAAGCAGCTCTGTTTCTCCCAGCTGTCTATTATTTCCTTGCCATCTTCTCTCTTTAGTGGACCTACAATTTCTTTAACTTTTTTCTTGTTAATATGTTGGAAGAAACTTTTTTTACTATCCTTGATTTCTGTTGCAAGTCTTTGTTCGTTCTGAGCCTTGGCTTTCCTGACTTCATCTTTGCATGTTCTGGCTATCTGTTGATAATCGGCCTTACTTATGTGACCCTCTTTCCATGTTTTGTATTTGTCCTTTTTTTTCCAGTTTGTCAGAGAGATCTTTGTGCAGCCATGCTGATTTCTTCTTGAATTTCTTGTTTTTCTTTTTCAGTGGTATTGTGTTGGTTTGGGACTTTATGATCACATTTTTCAGAGTTTCCCACGCTTCTTGGGTTGTTTTCCCCTTTAGGATTTTCATCCATGGAATCTTTCCTAGGTTCTCTCTGAGTTTGTTAAAATTGGCTCTTTTGAAGTTTGACACTGGTTGGATTGTTTACTATTGCTAGTGTTTGCATTATATTAAATTCCAGTATGAGGTGGTCACTTTCACCCAAGGTTCTGGCAACTTCAACTCTCTCTATCACTTCTTCTCTATTAGTAAGAATTAAGTCCAGTATAGCTTTACGTCTAGTTTCCTCCTCCACCTTTTGGATGACAAAGTTATTGGTTAGGTTGGTTAGGAATCTGTTAGATCTCCCACTTGCTGCAGAGTTTATCTCCCAGTTGATATCTGGATAGTTGAAGGCTCCCATTACTACTGTGGTATGTTTCCTACATATGTTTGTTAACTGGTTGGCAAAGAGTTCATCTATTTCTTCTGATTGGTTGGGTGGCCTGTAATATACACCTATGGCAATGTCACTTTTTTCTCTTTTATATTGACCCATATACATTCTGGAGAGATTTTATCTTTGATCATGTGCATTTCTGTAGATATGTAGTGTGTTCTCTTACATATATTGCAACTCCCCCTCCTCTTTTTGTAGACTTGTTTCTTTGAACAATTTGTATCCATCCATCAGTCCATTCCATTCACCAGGTTTCTGTAATGCCAACTATGTACTATTGCTTCTAGTTCACCCTGTTTGTTCCCCAAGCTTTGAGCATTTGTATATAAGCATTTAAGACTTTTATACCTGTCCATGGATATGTTTCCTGCATCTCCTGATTGTTATTCGAGTTTCTCTTTTTTTTCACCACTGCCTACCTCATTGTTTGATTTGTTTTCTTGGGATTTATGATTGGTTTTGAGTTCTAGAAATTCTAAAGATTGATCACCCTTCAACCTCAATTTTAGTTTAAAGTCCTCCTGATGAGTTGAACCAGTCTTTGCAAGTACATTTTTCTCTGTTTTCGTGAGATGCAGCCCATCCCTTGCCAAGAGTCTTTCATGTAGGAAATGCAGTCCATGATCCAGGAAACCAAATTTTTGTTGGCGACATCAACCCTTTAGCCAATGGTTTATTTCTAGAATTCTTTTTCCCCTCAATGGGTGTTGGCCTTTCATTGGGAGTACTGATGAGAACACTACTTGTGCTCCTAGCTTCTTAGCTTTATTGCCTAGTTCACAGGTTGGCAACCTGCAGCTCTGGAGCCGCATGCGGCTCTTTGAGCCTTTCCCTGTGGCTCCCAGCCTCCTCTGCCATTTGCAGACAGAGACAGAGGCAATTGCGCTTCCCTGCTTCTCTCTCTCTCTCTCTCTCTCTCTCTCTCTCTCTCTCTCTCTCTCTCTCTCTCTCTCTCTCTCTCTCTCTCTCTCTCTATGTGTGTGTGTGTTTGTTTCTCTGTGTGTGTAAAAGAGTGCACTCACAGTGTTCTCTGAGGAGTTGAAAAGCTTATTGGGTGGAGCTCCTCCCTTTGCTGTGTCTCTGCAGGAAGCAGGAAGGGCAAGAGAGAGCTAGCTAGACCAGCTATGCTGACTCAGGAATTCTGGGAGTTGAAGTCCATGAGTCATAAAAGAGCCGAGGTTGCCTACCCTTGAGCTTGTTGGAGAATAGCTTGAAGCCAGCTTGCCAGGTGAGCAGCAGATAGGAGAGGGGGGGTAGAGAAAGAGAGAGAGAGAAAGAGGGAGAGAGAGAGAGAGAGAGAGAGAGAGAGAGAGAGAGAGAGAGAGAAAGAAAGAGTGGGGGAAGAGGACTGGCAAACCAAGGGCAGATAGAGAGGAAGGGGAAGAGAGAGAGAGAGAGACCCTTTTGACATCTAAAATGAAGATAACACTACATATATCCTTTTTTACCTTTGTGTGTATGTATGTATATATATATATATGTCAAGTGTTTATTTTTTAGATTGCACCCTGTAAACCCAAATATGGGAGGAAGGAATCATTCTTTCCTTTTGCTTGTTTCAGCTCAACCCAGAGCCATCCTGCAAGCACAAATATATATATGTTGTTTAAAATTGTTGACAAAGAAATAAGGGATTTCTGATATAGCCATTTCGAGTTTCTTAACTCTCTTCAGTCAGAACTCACCCTTCCGGGATTCGAACCTGGGCAGTCTGCATGCTAAGCAGATGCTTTAACCTATTGAGCCACAAGTTCTCTCCCTCTTTGTCAGTAGTCAGGGAGTAAGGATATGTGTCAAGTGTTTATTTTTTAGATTGCACCCTGTAAACCCAAATATGGGAGGAAGGAATCATTCTTTCCTTTTGCTTGTTTCAGCTCAACCCAGAGCCATCCTGCAAGCACAAATATATATATGTTGTTTAAAATTGTTGACAAAGAAATAAGGGATTTCTGATATAGCCATTTCGAGTTTCTTAACTCTCTTCAGTCAGAACTCACTCCTTACTCCCTGACTACTGACAAAGAGGGAGAGAACTTGTGGCTCAATAGGTTAAAGCATCTGCTTAGCATGCAGACTGCCCAGGTTCGAATCCCGGAAGGGTGAGTTCTGACTGAAGAGAGTTAAGAAACTCGAAATGGCTATATCAGAAATCCCTTATTTCTTTGTCAACAATTTTACACACTCACACACACAGACACACACCTATAATAAAGGTAAAAAAGGATATATGCAGTGTTATCTTCATTTTAGATATCAAAAGGGTTTTGCGGCTCCCAGTGTTTTGTTTTCGGTGGGAAACGGGTCCAAGTGGCTCTTTGAGTGTTTTGGGTTGCCTACCCCTGCCTAGTTGTTTATAATCTCTCACTATTGTACTTAGGTTCTTCGTTGTGTCATTCATCCCAATGTGGAGGAGGAGGAAAGGGTAGTAATCTGTAGACCTAATTATTTTGGTTAGGTTCTCAGCCACATCTTTGCTTTTTGCTCTAGGGAGACAACATACCTCCCTGGATTGTATGTCTGGTCTGCAGATGGATGATTCCGTTCCTTTGTGGATAGAATCTCCTATTACAATGTTCGCCTTCCTTTTGTGGGGCTGCAGTCTGGGGTGTTTTTCTGTTTGTCTCAGGTGTGTTTGTTGATGTGACTTTTTTAGGGATATTTGAAGTGGCTTTTTTAGGGATATTTGAAGTTGTATCTTTGCTAGGCGTCTGCATGTTTTCTTTGAAGGGGAGGTTGTGGGTCTGCATGTTTCCATCTAAGGGGATAAATTGATTACTCAGTTTTAATGGGGCTGCTTCTGGTTGGGTTGCATTGGGCAGAAGGGGTTTGTTAGTTGTATGCTGCTTCTTTCTTTGAGTATTGTATTTCCTTCTATGTGTGACATACCTCCATTTGTCTTCCTCCAAAGGTTTATCAGTAGGGTCAAATCCTCTGGGTGTTATTTGTTCGTTATTTAGTTTGGTTTGGGTGGAGCTTTCTTTTGTATGTTGGGGTTTGGCTAGAGTTGCCTCTAAGTCCCTTATTTTTTCCTCCAGTATTTTACATAGTTTACATCTAATGCATGTATAGTTCGGGTGTTCTTTAGGCATAACCACATAATGGAACACTGTCTTCAACCTAACTACTCCATAGGCTTGTGTAATGATAATATAGAACACGGGCAATACTATTTCAATTGGCTTTAGATGTGGAAGGAATGATGGGATACAAATGCAGCAAGTAAAGCAAACATTCTCTCTTCTATTCATAGTATTCCACATGATATTCTATTTTTAGTATCCTATGGTAATCAGCTGGCATTCTGGTCACTGGATATAGCCAGTCCCTGTTAAATTGTTTGAACAACTAGTCTTTCTCTGAAAGGTCCTGCTGTCCTTATTCAAGTCTTAAAGTTACACCACCCTAAAAAAACATTGGTTTGTGTGTGTGTGTGTGTGTGTGAGAGAGAGAGAGAGAGAGAAATCATTGTTTATATCATGCTCCACAACTTTAGCAATTTCTTGATGTATGAACTTCATTTCCCAACATTCCACATTCAACATGTCATTGTCAACAATTCTGGGAATTGAAGCCCACATGTGAAGGTTGGAAAGAGTTCGCTTTATGTTTATCAGGTTAGTCATCCTATATGCCTTCTTGTAAAATACATTGAAAAGAGGTTTCCATACTGCCTCTTCTCTTCATACCCGTGGCCAGCTTTCATCAGCATTAACGTGCCACTTATCCAGGTCCACAGTTCACAGTGCTTGAAGTTTTTCATTCCATCAGATTTCAACTAATATTTCTATACCTTTAAGCTAGTCTTTCTTACCTAGTGTGCTACGTAGATATTTTAAACAACAAATTGCCAGTGGGTACTGCCATGTGATTAGGAGTTCTGGGAAATGTTCAACACATCAGAAAGAAAATAGTTTGGAGAAAGTTCCCCTAAGCTTTTTCCTCATCTAAAATATTTGCAGCCTTACAGCATGAAGCTTTTTAAAATTATCTCATTTCTTCCTGTACCTGATTGGTCTGCAATGTACAGAATTTTGCCATCTAAGGATAAAGATTTAGTATGCAGTTGTCACAAGGAACAGCTAAAATTATTTCTGCATTTTCTTAGCTATTGCTGATATATTTTGAGGCCCAAGCCAGACATGATAGGACACATAGCTACTAATTAATGCTGCCTAAGTAAGAAAATCTGGGGAAAGATCTTGTTCGATGCAATGCCACATTTTCTCTAGACACAACAAAATGAACACAACAAAGAATAGAGAAACTCAGTGGAAAGCGATCATATTTTACCTAATTTTTCACTAGATGCTACCAAGAAGGCATGAGTCAGAGACACGGGTCAGTGGCAGTCACATATCTTGTTTAGTTCTTTACTCATGAGTGTAGGATACTAATAAACTGTGGGAATTGCAGTTCTGTACAAAGCAGTCTTGCAGATCTAGCATTGAAATAGCTCTGTTCCTCTGTTCTTATATTTGATTGCTCTCAGGCATATCAAGTTTATTGACAAATTACCATATAAGTAACCTTAGTTACTAGGCAGTCTCTAGGAGCTGAAACTTTAGGACAAAGGACATAAATGTTTTTTTTTCTTAATAAAAGATGTGGTTGCTTTTTTGTATTTGTTTTATGAGAATATACAGAACTAGAAAGTAATTTTGGTTACTGCTATTAATCATGACAATAACTGCATAAGAATGATTTTTAGGAGTCTGAAATCTGACCGAGCAAAGCAACCTAAAAATATAATTAAAACAATTGATTTCTCCATGTTTGATTCTTCTCTGACTTCTTTTCTGTGAAAAGGACATTTTACAGGATTTGAGGTGAAATGGTACTCAAAATAGAGTTGTCAAAATTTAGTTTTCTGCAAGTGAACATTAATCTCTCACACAAAGTCTGAGTCCTCAAAGCCTGCTCACTACAGGGCTCATTCTTCTCTGTCATGACTGGTCAAGGACAGGAAAAATTGAGGTCAATTTTTGTAGGATGTTTGGAGGAGATGAAGCTTGCAAAGTGTGTCAACCAATTAGACAACTATCACTGGAAGCAAATGATCAATATATTGTGGGCCACTTTCTCACCTAGTTTCTAGAAATGATTATGATGAGAGAGAGCTAGTTTTATGCTGCACAGAAGTCAGCTTAAACCAGGAATTAAAAACCAGCTTCTGTCTGCTAGTTCTGTTCCAATTGGCTGCATTACAAGTTTTCCATTGCTTCTATCGACAAAGAAATTCGCATGGCTGTTGGGTTTTTTTAAATAGTGTTTGCTACTGCTATTAGGCATAGTCTAACCACAATTGAGAGTATATCAGTTATTTTGGGGTGCTGTTAGCCCAAATAGACTCCCCAGACATTTGTTGCCAGTATTCCCTAGCAGTACGACTGGTACTTGTTTATTATCATTATCTCCCATTTCATCCTGCTCCCTTCTCCTTGCTTGTCACCAGGCTATATCTGAATGTGAGTTCAGGGCTCTTTGAGAACAGCACCAGACCTGTGCTCATAAAGAGACAAGCTAGTCACAAATGCAGAAGAATGGCTGTGCTACGCAGAAGCTTCAGGAGACCTATTTCTGGAGCATGATTGGTGAGAGGTCAAATGATGCTGGGAGAATCTATCAATCCAGGATCTTTGACTGGACTGGAATAGGCACATTAGGCTGGTTCGCTTTCACTATCCTGGTTATTTCTGCAAAACAGGGCTCAACAATGGGGACACCACAGTTTATGCAAGCATACGCTTCTATATTCACAGACCGGTGGCCACCATTTTAACTCACTTCTCTGGGTGAGATCTGCTGCTGCTGTTGTCAGGGCACCTATATACCAGTAAGCACAGTTTACACCAGGCAGTAAAATCTGAAAAGTTTGTATGTTTGCACCCTGCAGAGTAATGGAAGGGAAAAGAAACTTTAAATTGCTATACGAATTGAATCAATAATAACAGTGTAGCACTCTGAAGTCCTTGAACATAAAATGCAGAAAGCAAAATGCTGCTGCTGTTGTTAGGATTTCAATCTGTATTCTACTGATGCTCTGTGAAGAGTCATTGTCAAGGCCAAGTTAAATGAAAGCGTGTTAGTCTAATAAGACAACTTGTCTGTACAATTGGATAAAAAAAAAAGATGCCCCTCCCTGAAAAGGCTATTTCCATTATGTCAGAAAAACAGACCTTTTGTATTCATTTTTCAGCACTCCTTAACTGCATACAATTATGCTGTATGTTCCGTACATCTTGACTGCATGCAAATACATTATGAGGGTTGAGATTATATACAAAGTGTCTTGCTTTTCAGTTGTTTTTATTTTTATTTTTTAAATCTGCTGTAATTTAAAATGGTTCCACATTAGAGGCAGTGACTCTTTCAAAGCAGTGGCTCTTGTAGAATCACAGATGTTTTCAGAGGGTGCATACAAAGAAGTAGGAGTGGGTGATATTCTTTCCTTTGTAAAGCTTTATTTCTGTCTTGAATTTTAAAATTCTGGATCTTTCGGAGTTCAGGGTTGCTTGAAACAGAGGAAATGAAAGCATGATCCTACAGTTGCATGGCCTTCCGACAGCCTGCTGATGAGGCTGGTCTGGAGACTCTCATATATCCTTTTATTTATCTATGTTCTTCAAGCCAGCTGCTAGCAATAGCCTGGTCTAGTTCTTACAGTTATCTTGGCAAGTTTTTTGGGAAGCAGTTTGCCATTGCCTGCTTCCCAGGACAGAGAGTGACTGGGCCAAGGTTAAGGTGGCTTTGTGCCTAAAGCAGGACTTGAATTCATGGACTCCTGGTTTTTAGCCTGGTGCCTTAATTACTGCACCAAACTGGCTCTCTTCATACATCAGGTAATACATTATTACCTGATAACAATATTGTGCCCAAGACTGCTTTCATGATGATATCAGGGACCTGTCACTGTAATTTATTTATTTTAGATTTTTTTTAATTAAAAAAAATAAAATAAAAATTAGCATGCCGCCATGCAAAGCGCTTGTCTCAGCATCATCTTTATTTCCATAGACCCAAGCAGAAGAATTCTTAACAAATAATAATGGGTAGCTGCTGCAGACAAATATTTTGGTTGAAAGTTTACCCACCCACCAACCCAGGGCAAAGATAAGGTGGGATGAGAAAGAATTCCTGGGGAGGGCTTTATAAAAATAGGTGTTTTACAACTGACCCCTCTCCAAATGACAATTATGTTGTCAGAATTCCCAAATTTTCACCTGTATTCATTGACATTTAAGGTTTGGGGAATCTCTGCTCTACATGTTAGAACTAAAAGTTTTATGTCTTGCTGGTGATCCAAATTGCAATGCTAAATTGTTGTACATAGATCATCATATCAAAGGGGAGGACTGGAAATCAATAAGGGGAAAATGTACATTAAAATGCACATTCTGATGGAAATAGCACATAAACCATGTTGGGAAGCACCCAGCCTGGCAAAGAAGAGAGAGGTCAAGTACAGAATTAGCCTGGAGTCACTGTGCAACTGCAAAAGAGCTAGGACAATCCCCCAGTCCCTTGGAGCCTTATCTAATTGTTCCCAAGAGTCGGTTGCCAGACTGGGGAGATTCCTGTATTATAGGCAGCACATAATAAAGTTGTTAGCTTTAACTCTGCATGTGTGGACAATTGATAGGGATTGCTTATAGAAAATCTTCATATTAGGACTAGTCCATACGAAAGTGAATATGTCAAGAGACTTGTGATATGCTTTTTAAAAAAATCCGAACTGATAATTATCAGGAAAAAATGTAGGTTTAGAAAAATAAAACCAATAACAGGAATAAAACTTTAGAGTTTCACCTATCCTTAACATTCAGCTGAATAGCGCTTATACTGTCTCCCTTTTATTTTAAAACTTGCTGGCTGAAAAAAAAGAGACCAAGAACTGCTTACCACTTCAATGGCCTACAGATATAATTCTGCCATCTACCTTAAGAGACACTGACTCACATAGATGAGAGGATGCACCTGTGTTGCACACATGAAACAAATCTTTGCATTTCCGTAGCTCACATCCTCCTGCGATTTCTGCTAGCTTACTATGACTTATCAGGGTGTAGAAGTTTAAAAGTAGAACGCTACAGGAAAGAGGACACATCTGTAGAGAATAAACGACCAGAAAATAGTACCTTTACCTTTGCAAATTGCTGGTTGAAACATGAAATGATTAATCTTACCATGCTTATGGTCTAAAGATTTTCCATAATAATAATGATAGGAAGTGTTGTGTCCTGGGCCTGATGAGGAAACTCAGCAGGCCCAGAATTGTTGCAAATGGTCCCGGGCATTCTAAAAGCTGCCCGGGACCAGACAGAGCGGCGCCAGGCGCGAAGAAAGAAGAACTCTTATTGGTTCACTCTGTCCGGGTTTCAAGCCCTATAAAAAGGCCTGGGTGCCTTTTGCTTTTTGCTTGGAGTTGGAGTAGGAGAATAAAGCATTGTTAGTTGTTACCATGTGTCTTCATCATTCGCACGCGAATGAAGGATTTAACAGGAAGAACATCTAAAAAAGTCTCTGAGGAGAAAAAGAGATGCAACAATCCGTAGGATAATTCTATGCTAAGGCAAGTGAGAACATCCCACTAAGATGCTTAATTGTTGGGCATCAAGTTTTGATTTTTTTTTAAAGTTACATGAAGTACAAGCACTGGATGACAGCAAATTGTTAGATTGCTTTTGTCTCTCTTTGTTGTCATCTGGTGGACCTTGGAATTTTTGCAACCCACCTCTAATAGTTTTACAAACCAGGTGCCATGAACCATGAGTTTTATGCTTGGATGATGTTAATCACACATTAATCATATATTATACTGATTAAATGAACATAGTCTATATAGCAAATAATTCCCTGCTCTCACGTTCCTGCAAATTACAAAAGATGTCATTTACTTAAATTGGGCATCCATGCTTTATTTTTAAAAGTGTTGAAAAAAAAAAGAAATGGACACTTTTTCACTGTATAAGTTGAATGCAATAGTTTATTTTCATCCACTCCTTCATCTTTCTTTCTGAAAGCAGTTTGGTCACTATTCAATCTATGTATATTTCCACTTAAAACATAATTTCAAAGAAAGCAGAGAGGATTGAAGCTATAGAGACGGCATAGAAGTAAACTCCCTGTACAATGCAAGATTTCATTGATTGGACATTACGCCAATATTGGGGCTTCTGAAGCCAGTGACCACTGGCTGAGCAGCAGGAATGACAAGTAACAGCTGTGCCGCTTGGGTTAGCACAGGAATGCTGGAGCCTAGCAAAGCTAATATTGCTTGTGATAATAATAAGAAGAAGAACAATAATAGTAATAGTAATAATAAAGTTGGAAGGGACCTTGGAGGTCATCTAGTCCAACCCCCTGCCCAGGCAGGAAACCCTATACCATTTCAGACAAATGGCTGTACAGTCTCTTCTTAAAAACTTCCAGTGTTGGAACATTCACCGCTTCTGGAGGCAGGTTGTTCCACTGGTTAATTGTTCTAACTGTCAGGCGGTTTCTCCTTAGTTCTGGGTTGCTTCTCTCCTTGATTAGTTTCCTTCTGTTGCTTCTTGTCCTGCCTTCAGGCGCCTTGGAAAATAGCTTGACTCCCTCTTCTTTGTGGCAGCCCCTGAGATATTGGAACACTGCTATCATGTCCCCCCTCGTCCTTCTCTTCATTAAATTAGACATGCCCAATTCCAGCAGCCGTTCCTTATATGCTTTAGCCTCCAGTCCCTTAATCGTCCTTGTTGCTCTTCTCTGTACTCTTTCTAAAGTCTCAACATCTTTTTTACATCGTGGTGAACAAAACTGGATGCAGTATTCCAAGTATCTTATTTTGAAAAATATTTTATTGTTCAGGACCTGCAGTCCAAATGCAGAAAAATTAGGGACGTTCATGTGTTATTTTTACTTACAAAGGATCTGTTCTACCAGTAAATAAATGAGTCTTGTGGAAGCAAACTCCATGCCATTCATATATTAATCACAGATATTAACTTGTTTTTATATGCTATTTAAAATAAAAACCAGCAATTTTTGTTGTTGATTGAACCACTTTAAAATATCAATGAAAAGTTGCTTTAAGCAGGAAATGGGGAAAGAAGTAGCAGGCTTTACAACATATTGCATTAGGGAAAAAAATAAAGCCTACTTGAGGTCGAGTTCAGCTCCTGGTGACTGTGGACATGTAATATTCTTGGTATAGTATAACAGTGGTTTGCCATTCCTGCCTGGGACCTTTTTTGCATTTTTTTTAAACTTTATTTATCTAGAGCCAGTTTGGTTTAGTAGTTAAGGCACCAGATTAGAAAACAGGAGAGAGTGAATTCTAGTCCCACCTTAACCATCAAATCCAGCTGGGTGATCTTGGGCCATCACTCTCTCAGCCCAACTCTCCCCACAATGTTGTTGTTTGGAGGAAAATAGGAAGAGGAAGGTGTGTTGGATATATTCACTGCGTTGAGTTATTTGTAAAAATAATAAAGGTGGGATACAAATAAATAAATAGACTTGTGTAAATAACTAATGTAATCCATTCTTTTGAGATTTCCTGATAGTCTTCTATCTAAGTACCCAGGTTGACCCTATTTTGCTTTTTCTTTTGAGATCAGCCATGGTTGAATAGATGCTGCCACCTGCTGTGATATATGACAAAATATATAAATGCATTTGAAAACAGTGCATTAAAGAAATAATTTGAATGGATTCTACCAGTAGCAGACTGGAGATGCTCTGCCAGAAAACTGGATTTAGGTGACAGGCAAAACAACAAACCATTAATTTTTTTTTAACCTATTATTGTTGTAGATTTATGGCAAGGGAGTAGAAAAGATAGCTGAGGGATTTTCTCTCAAGTTGGTAATGTAGTTTCCTTGGATACAATTCGTCTTGACTTGGTTGTGAGGACTGAGTGCTCTGGAGATTTCTAAAAGCATGGATTCCCATCTAATAAGTCTGTGTGCCAGGCTACTTAACAGCGCCACATCAATTCCGACCGAAGGGATAAAGCCGTGGCACAGCATGAAAAAATGAGACTTTCCATCAAAGGAAGCTCACTTGGCTTTGCCCAGTTACTTTGCTTTTACTCATGCACAAAAAGATCACGGGAGGCTGTCTACATAGTTGCTTTGATGGGGTAGCAGAGTGGCAGTGCTTGGAAATAAGATATGGCTACACTTTGCCTGATCAAGTCAAAGAAAAGCTTCCCTCTCCCTTTCAAAGCTTCACACATAAGACTTCGTATCAAAACTCCAAAAAACTTTAATAAGTCCCAGATGTCTTCTTGAATAAAAACAAAAAATGAACATTATTTAGTGGCACTTTTGCTCCTCATAATAAAACAGTAATAAATAAATATGCCATCCAAGTCCCGCTGGCTTTGGGTGGTTTTACAAATGGCTAAAAACATTAAAGACATTTAAAAATAAATAAAAATAGCCAAAACACACACAAAAAAAGAAACAAGATAGCAAAGAAAGAGAACAATTAATCAGTGGAACGAGTTGCCTCCAGAAGTTGTGAATGCTCAAACACTGGAAGTTTTCAAGAAGAGATTGGACAACCATTTGTCTGAAATGGTATACCTGAGCAGGGGGTTGGACTAGAAGACCTCCAAGGTCCCTTCCAACTCTGTTATTCTGTTACAAACAAACCCAAATGGAAAGAGGGAGAGGAAGAAAACTGGCATCCTCATCAAAGTTACCCAAATATTGTCTTTCAAAACTCCAAATAATGACCTACTGGATGCAATAGTAAAGATGGCTCAATGAGGAACAGTTTAAAATGATCAAACATATATAAACCAACAAAACACACACAGATACAGAGAATGCTGGTTGGAATAACGGCCAATTTTTCCAAGAGAATTTGCCATCGTATTCTTCATCCAAATTACTAACTTCCCATTCTTACAACTAGCTCTATGTGGTCTCCTGGGAACTCATGCCTAGCAAGCTGTGACACATCCTCACTCATCTGCAAACTACACTGCTTTCCACTAGCTTCCTGACAACAGCTGTACCAACATTTTTATCTTTAGCTTATTTCTTCTCAGCCTTTCAATAAGCTGCTTTTCCATTCTCCCTTCAATACATTTTGAGCTGATTGATAGCATAATGGAATGAGCTATCTAACTGAGCCACAGAAGGGCCATTTCATTCATCTTTTCAGTCCCCTAAATATAAACGTTCACCCAATCTTTATTTTCTGGGGAAAAAACCTAACCATTGGCCAAAATCTTCAGGTATCTGATCTTCAATTTTGATTTGAGTTAGCGTGAAAAATGCCTCAGCTGGTACATCCATATAGTACAAGAAAGGAAAAATGTTTCGTCAGCCAAATAAAAGAGTTTCTCCAAAAACAGGACTACAAAAGCAACTCTCCCCCAACTAGGAGAATTAAATATTAGAATAGTCTATAGGATTATGATAGCCACCAGAAAAGAGAATAAGAAGATATTCCTTGGTTTTGAAACTAGTAACAGCTTTCACATCATAAAATGCTTTATGATTTTTGGAAGGGAAAAGGGAAGCCTAAAAGTGAGAAGGAATGTAACTGTTGTTCGCAAACAGACAAAATAACATTATATTAGTTGGAATCTTTTAACAAACATACCCAGATATGTGGGTTACTCAGTGAGGCCAGTGAGGTGAAAACTAGCAGTCAGCAGAATAGAAATGGCTAATATGTACTAAATTAGAGTCCAGTCCTTCAAAAATATATAAAACCATTTAACATCTTTACTCTGCAATGTGCAATCACCTGTTGTGTATGAGGCTTCTTTCTGGTCTGCAATAAAGAATTTAATCTAGCCAAGCTGCATCTGTGAATCTTCTGCCAAATCAAATAGAGAATTTGAGCTAAGGATGAACTATTGGGAGATTATTGATTTATTGCCATGTCCAGGTGATTTTCACTGGCTATAGAAATGGATTATTGCTCTGAAGGTAGCTCATTCATCCATTGAGAGTCAGTCTTTGCCATGTATCCAAGTCGGGATGAATAAGATATTCAAGAACAATCTTACTCATTTTCATTTTGAAACTGTGGGAGATAAGTGGAAGAAAATCTGGGGTCAGGGGTTATTAGATAGAAATCCTGGAAACATAATATATTAAATGGTGAGAAGAGAGCAAATATTCCTTCAAAAGAAGGGAAAAAGGAAGATCTGGGTAGACTCATCAGTCTGATTCTAGTACAGATCATAATGTGATTGAATGATAAACTCCTTGAAAAAAAATGCAGTGATTATTCCAAGTCAACATAGATTTGTTCAGAAAAAGTCTTATTAAACCAAACTTCTTTCATTTCTTGACTGTATAATTTCCTTAATAGATTGTAGAAAAAATTAATAATAATAATAGTAGTAGTACCGGTAGTAGTAGTAGTAGTAGTAGTAGTAGTAGTAGTAGTAGTAAAGTTGGAAGGGACCTTGGAGGTCATCTAGTCCAACCCCCTGCTAAGGCAGGAAACATTTCGGACAAATGGCTGTCCAGTCTCTTCTTAAAAACCTCCAGTGTTGGAGCATTCACTGCTTCTTTATTTCAACAAAGCATTTGACAGAGTACTCCATAACTTTGGTATTTCATTTGCTCTTCACTCCCCAATAACAGCTAGTGTTTGATTCTGGCTAAGCCATGAATAAAATATTAAAAAGGACCCAAGGAAAGAGCTTTCCAGTCTACAGTTTTCAAGTATTTCTCCATCTCCCTATCTACACAGCTGATGGTTGAATTTTAAAAAGGCAATGGTTATTTTGCAGAAGGAAGTTGCATTAGATATATGTCTGGCAAATCATTTCTGCAGTTATATAATTAAGCAAATACCTACATTCTTTGCTTATTATTTGCTTATGCCCAGATAAAACCTTCTCCAAACCAGACACTGAACTTGATTACCTACATGCCAACATCTTCTATATTATGGCCTTTTTTAAATTTATGCCTTTCTTTATTAATCATTGTTTTTGTAATCTTATTTTAGTTCTAGAATTTCTAAATTTCTTTTTGTATCCTTCAGACATTGCCTATTTGATGTGTTTGAAGTTAATACATTATCTACTCTTAAGAATATTTCTTGTTATTTTTCCTTACAGTAAGCTCCGTTCAAACAGTTAGGAACTGAGGCAGCATTTGAATTGGCAGAAGCAGCTTCTGATCCTTCTTTGGGAAATACCCTTCTTGGCTGAAGATTGAGTTTAATTTATCCATAAAAATGATTATAGGAAGTGGGAGAACTTTGGCCTGCTGGATAAACAACACAGGGAATTGCCAGGAAACTTTCAAGCATGTTGTGTTAAGATAGCCTGTAGACTCCTACTTGGCAAAGTACTTGAGAAATCCGTCTGTAACTCAGACAAGACACCACATGAGCTTCTGCAAACATTCCCAACCCTCATGAATATTCCTCATCCTTGGAGTAACACCAGTGACATTGTGGGTATTTCTTAAGAAGTAAGATTTGTAGAAGTACAGTAATGGGGATTTGATCTTCTGTTTAATTACCTGAAGCTGAGTATGAAGGAAACGGAATAACAAATAATTTCAGTTTTGAGTTTGTAATGTTCTTTAACATGGCTTTCAGATTGGGATTATCACAGAAAAAAATATCCTATCACAAAAGAATTAGGCTAAATATGGTCCTTTTATGGACATCTGTAGGATCTTGTTACTTTTATCGGAATAATGAAAACTGCATCTAGCTTTGCCCCACCTGGTTGCTGCTGTTTTTCTCTCCTTTTCCCCTCCCATCCAGGAAGATAAGAGAATTTCCTCCTCCTTTGATCCATCTGATATCTTACTGATAATTTTCCTAACCTTAAAATGAGACTTTGGCTTTTATTTATTTTAATTGCTAAGTTCCCCTAGAAAGATGTAAAAAGCTCTCAACAGAACAAAAGAGGAGAGAAAAAAGAACAGGGATTGCAAATCACTTTGCTTTCTTTTTTTCTAACAAGAAACATCTTCCTTCACACCAAGCCAAACAAGTAAGCCCATGCTGCAAAAATAAACTAATTATGTATTTTTCTCCTGTCTAAATCAGAAACCCTATTCTCTTTCTTATCAAGAGAACAATGTCTTTTTTTTTATTCCCAAGTTGTGCCCTCTAAAGTTCTCAAGAACATATGCACGAACATGTGTGATTTGGGTGTGAATACTACATTTTAAATCTCTTGTCTTCTCTGCTGAACAACAACAAAAAAAACCTTACATCTTTGATGTTGTAACAAGCTTTGATATTAGAACTCAAGTTTAACTTGAATTTTTAGAATCACCAGTCTGTATTTAAATTCTGCATATGCTTCATTAAAGTGACACACTTCTCAAAATCCCTTGCACTACTTTTAACCTTTCTTTCAGCTCATTGTTTGCATTTTCTTCCTTGAACTGAGTATATTAACTTCTCCATAGATTAACTGTTTATTGAATGCTATTATTATTATTTCTGCCAAATTCCTCATGGTTTATTAACTGCTTATTATTTGACTGCGGTATGTATCATAAATATTTTTTATGCTTCTGAAATGCACATGACTTTAATAATCTATAATCTTAATTTCTGCTGCATTGTGACCTTGAAGCACCAAGTTCTGTAGTTGTAGATTGTAGATCCTAGCTGCTTACTCAAGTAAATCAAGTACAATTAAATATTGGCAATAACTTCCGGTTTACAGCCCATTCTCACATGCCTCAGATCATTTTGTTTTTAATATTGTTTTGTGTGTGTGTGTGTGTGTGCGTGTGTGTTGGAATCCTTGAGTTCTTGAAGAAATCTCTTTACTATGTCTCCGCTACATCCTTATGACTCTAGTTGCTATGGTGTTGTCCAGTGGAATTGTTGACCTGTACTTTATCCAGACTTCAACTCTGCCTTCTCTCTTTGAGTCCAGATTGCTAAAAGGAACCTTGCGCCTAGATTCAGATTGAACTGATTTAACAACTTCGTTTTGCCAGTAAATTAAGAGTGTCTGCCTAGTGGCAGACTAGGAGACACAGACTCTCCTTTCAATCACTAAGCCAGTTCTCCTGCTCTACAACTAACAAAGGAATACAGAAATGGAACCCACCCTGTAACCTATCTCTGTGTGCTTATTTTTTTTTTTTAGCTCATCCAGCATTTGCTTTTATGGTAGATGAATAAAACACGGCCAGTTTGTGAAGGGGAGCTGCGGTGATGTACCTCCATTCATTTTAAAAAGCAGGTTGGCTGGTGGACATTGGTGATTTCATTTCAGCTGGCAGGAGGAAGAACCAAAGAGTTGAGAAGGGGATGAGAGAGCCTGCTGACAAAGAGCAGCCGGTTCCCAAGTGCTCTCAAGCTCCTGCATTACAGCTGCAAAGTCCTCTTTACAGCAATTACTTTCCCCTGCAGCTCAGCCAGGAGTTAATTGGCTCAGCTGCCAAAGAGCAAGGACTATATGGAAATAGAAGGCTATGGTGCCAATCTTGGACTGGAGTGAGTGTCTTTGTTGGCATGCCCTTAATAAAGCAAGAATTATCATTTAATTCCCAGACGAAGAAGAGGTCTGTATTTTGCCATATACACCAACCATATTTTGATTGGACACATTCTCTAGTGCAGCTGCTGATACTTTCACAGTTATGGAACATATGTCCAAGTAGAACTTCAGGGGATAGGGAAAATGTAATAATATAGCTTTATAAACTGGAGTTGGCTGCAAATTATTTTTCTACTCACAAAATGTCATTGTCCCGAAATGTTTTCTGTGATTTTCATAATGTGAGAGAGCCAAACTGCTGCCTAGGAATAGTGGATTCTCTAAGGGCAGGTCTTAACAGTGACTTCCTGTGTTCCAAGTTCAATATTATAGCACAAAGAACATTACAGTCCCCAAAGAAAAATAAAAACCATTAGCATATGTTATAAGATATAATAAAGGCATGATATATAATCTGCAAGATTAGTGTAGATCCTATTCAATTCCCAATCAGCATAGACCTAGCTCACATTCAAATTCTCTCTTCATCCAAACAACAAAACAAAATGCTTAACTTGATATTTGCTACTACAGTCATTTGGATCATCTGTAATCCACAAATAGACCGGAGGCTATCCATAATTTTTGGCAGTCAGCAACAGGACTAAATTAATACATGTATAGCATGGCTGGGATTTGCCATTCTTTTATAGAATTGGGGAAAGATTGTGAAAGTTTTTTTGTTTTTGTTTTCAGTTTTGTGAGTTTGGAGGGGATGGTATTAGGCCTATTTAGGGCTTATAAATGACATTGCTTGTTTCAGATTGAGAAGTCCGGAGTACTATTACATTGAAGAAGTAAAAAGTGGAGAATGGGTGTTGCATTTCTTTTTATAGTTTAAAAGATATTATTTTCCATATTTATTTCCAGCCTCACATTTGCAGCATGATGTAAGACTGCTCTGGTGTTCTGCTATCATTTTTGAAATCTAAAAAAAATAATTTCCAGGAGCATTGAAATGAGTTTCTCCATTTCCAGCATCCCATAACAAATCTTTTTTCCCCCTGTTTTCAATAACCTTTTCCACACTGTTGCAGCAAATAATCATTACACTTCTTTAACTTAGGACATGAAAGCAGTTTTATAAAATGTTAAGCAATTCAGCAATAATCTATATTTACCTCTGAAAATCAATGCTACTTTTATCTTCAACTGAAAATACAAGCACCTTGCTGAAGCCATGATACCAATATGCAATAACAAAATTGTAGGAGAAAAGCTGTGTCGAGTAGCTTCCTTTATTGTTTATTATTGTTCCTTACCTATAGACAGAGATCTTGCCAAACTAAAGCAAAATACTTGCATAATTAAATATATACTTCTAGGGGGGAGTTATCTTGACCCTCTTTCTCCCAAACAAATCATCTAAACTTTGCTATCTCTTGCTCCTCTGGAATACAGCCCCTCCCTCCTGAGAATCCAGGCTACATTTCACCACAGTCTATGTCAGCATTAAAATCAGAAATCTGGCAGGAATTTTGAAAGACATTTTATGAAAAGGCGCAAGCTTGAACCACAGGTCACTGCATACATGTTAGCCCTGCAAAGCAGTCTAGACAAGAAGCACAACCAGGAATAATACCGGTAGCTCTGTCATTATTGTATGGTTATATGAACAGAATCTTGCAAGACTGAAAGTATTTCTCCCTTCCTTTCCTTTTAGTCTCCAAAAAACTAGGGAGAGTCCCTTCTGAAACACTTCCCATGCTTCCAATTCTGGACTGAAACATCTTTCATATGTTGACAACTCTCCCTCCTGTCTCCCAAGGTCATTCCCACATGCCATTGCAATGCAGTACCTAGGCTAATGCGGATTTAAATGGGGTGAGATGAGGAAGAAGGGGAACACAGGTTGGTCATGCAGATGAAATCACACATAAGAAAGATTGCAAATACCTTATAATTAACAAGCAACTATATTACACAGTATAATATTAAACAGTATATAATATATACAGTGAATATATATATGTATGTGTGTGTGTGTGTATGTGTGTATGTTTTCTGAGGTTTTCGCGGGTGTTTGTATGTAGATCTTTGGTTATTCGGGTTTTCTACGCGGGAAACACCTTAAAGCCACAGGACATGAAATTGATTTCAAAAAGACCAGAACTATTGCCAAAACTGAATACTTTAATAACAGAATAATCAGAAGCCACCGAGATAGAAAAACGCCCTCACAGCATGAACAAACAAGATGATACCTCCCGTCTACCAGCCATTTGGAAACCCGCCCTTATTGACAAACGAGTCCATAACACAAAGAATGACACCAGACCTACACTCACAAAAACCACACAGGATGTCATCACCACTCATCCAGGCAAAAAGCAAACCCAAACCCACACCGATGATGAGGCACGACCACAAACCAGAAGCCAGACCACAGCTGCATCATTAGCCACCTTAAACCCCTCCAATCCATACACGAAGCAAACTGACACCCCACCATGAAGATGAGGCACGACCACGAATGCGAAGCCAAACAGCTATGCAGCTCACCATCTCTAATCCCCCTGTAACTCAGACTAACTTGAGCACAACAAAGCCCCCACCCAAACAGAACACTCCCCCATCCAATCAGAGCACAGCCAACCCCCCCCATCCAATCAGAGCACAGCCAAGCCCCTAACCAATCAGAACACACCTCCACCCAATCAGAACAGCCGAGCTCCCAGCCAATCAGTTCAAACCCCCACTGGCAGTTAAAAGGAAGAAACAGCTACAATCACACATTGCTCCTAGAAGCACGAAGCCGAAAGCACCAGCCTGAAGATGACGAATGAGACTTCGTCGAAACGTCACCAAGACACTTCAAACTCTACGTGGGAAAACCCGAAGAACCAAAGACCTACATACAAACACCCGCAAAAACCTCAAAAAACATATATATATATATATATAACTTTCCCCCTCTGGATGTATTGGTAGGACAGTAATCAGAGAGCTCAAGGAAGCCATTTTGGTGAAGACTGGCCCCAAACAGTGGTTGCTACACTGGGGAATCCTGACATTCCTTGAATATATGCTGAGCACATCTCAATAACTAGACAAATGCAGCTGAGCAGATTCCCCATCATTATGAATCTTTGATGTTTATTGTGACAGGAAAGTATTGGCTAAGTTGTTTCTCTAGTGTGATCCGTATGGAATGTGAGAAAATCTGATCAGTATCTGGCATGAAAAGAATATATAGTTACAATGTGTTCCAGAATATGATGTAAATTAAAATTTCAATACAATACAATACATTGTAATACACTAGGCATTTCATGTCAAATGTACAAGGGATTCCCCCAGTGATAATACAATGGAAAGAATTCCCTGTAAATTGTTGACCTGACAATCATGATATAATGATAAAAGCCTGCTTAGTCAATGGAATAATTAATTAATATACAGTACGTAGTGCCACCCCTGAAGAGACCGTTAAGGTCCGGGCCTTCCTGGCCTCCTTTTCGGCTGGCTGCTGACCCAAGGGGTCTCTCACATTTGCACGTAGCAAAACCTGTCAGCTGGCCCCATTCTCAGCACAGCTCCGCTACAGATAGAATGTGATGGAAAATTTGCAAAAAAGAATTTTGAAATGGAAGTGATGCAGCTGAGACAGAATCTCTCTGCCAAAAATGTATTATATCAGGAAAGAAGTAGAACTTCTTACTTAATAGGTAAGTGACTTCTTACAGGAGCAAAAGCTTATAGGTGTCCATTTTTTTATCACAATGACAGCAAAATGTGAAGATACACATCATGATATCGTAATATAAGGCCCAGCCTTTCCTATCTGCAACTCATCAATTTCCCTTCCTCACCCCAAGGGTGCTTCATTCAGACACTGCATCTGTGTCTGTCCCTTGTACTGTCTCTGTGAAAACCATTGAGAAGAGGAACCCTGCATGTTCTCAGTAACATTTAGTCAACAAAGATGACAACAAAAGAGCACAATGACATTGTTCTGATTAGAATTTCCCTGCTCTCCTGAGAGCAAAAAAACATGATTTGGAGCCATTTACAGAAGCTACACAAATCCCCAACTACCGGTAGTAGGCCAGGAATCTCTTGATTCCAGTACTCTAGTTAGAACATCTTATCGCAAAAGTATATAAACTGTTGTTGAAAACGAACCAGGAGGATTAACATGTTAAAGATTGTATGATTAAATGGAGGGGAGGGAGAAATGGGATATAATATTATGTTGGGGCAGTGGGAAAATGTGGATCAATGGACTAAAATTCTCATTCAATTATAATCTGACTTTTTAATATATAAAATGATGAACTATTGGTATTTAACCATTTAGAATCAAACACGAACACCAGGAAAAATCCAAACTAGAAGGATTTAATAAATACCAAGCTTTCATCGGAAACTTCCGACATCGTCAGGATTTAATGCTGGTCAATGGGAGGAACTTATATAAGATTAATCAGCATTTGCATCCGGCTCCTGGACCTCGTCATTGGTCCTAGCTGATTGGGCTGTGTTCTGGATGTATCCTTAGTAACCAACCTTTTCCTATTCCCCTTTCCTATACATGTGCTACTACCCATCCCCTCATCACCGGTTCTTGGGCTAAGCGGATTCCTTCCCCCCTTTTGGGGGGGATCATTGTCTCTGTACTTCCCCAGTTCCCCTTCACGTTGTTCTCCTCACTAGGGGTTCCTAAATGCAGCTTACTCGTTCCTCCCTTTCTCCTACTTGAAGGTATCTTACCATCTTCGGTGGACATGTAAGAATGCCAAGAGATATTGGGGCCAGATATGTGGCATGGTAATTTAAAAAAAAGGGCAAAGAAAAGATGATCAGAGAATCAGCCAAACCTAACATCTGTCCATGATTACTTATTGTCTCTCCATCCCCAGCAAGTACTTCTTATAAGCAGAGGACTGGGAAGAAGGGCGTCTTGCTCTCTCCGTGCCTCCCATTACCTAAGTCCAGGGGAAGCAACTAACATCTTTATTGGGGGGTTTCCCCCCCTTTAAAAGACTTTCCTGGAAGCAGTAGGGCTACTACTTTCATGCTGCTTCTGGAAAGTCAGCCCTAAAAATGCCTCTCCTCTCCTCCACTTCTTAATGTACAATGGATGGTACAGGGATAAATCAATAATGAACACATGTCCAGCTTTTGTGAGTCATAAAAATAGTAACTGAAGCTTGGCTTTTTCAGAAAGATATTTAGAATATGGTCAGCATTGTTATTGTTCCCCTAACTGTTTGGGGAAGTGTTTACTTCTCTTGCAAAGGCAGAGTCAGGCTTCTTTATGCAGGATCCAATCTAGGTCAGTCACTGGGACCAGAGATTTTGTCGTGCTGGACCCCATTCGCAGGGGACTTCTCTGGGTGCTTTGGGTTCTATGTATGGTATTATATGGTAGCTGTGGTGTGTAGCTTTTTAGAGGTAGATTGAGGTGTTATTCATATCCAAGTTTTTTATTAATTTTCCAATATTGCATTTACATATTTGAAAAGTAGCATGGCGGTTGAGCATCGTGATTCCATTACATTTAAATATCATCAGTACAAATCTCAAAGTACTTCAACAACAAAATTCCCTCTCTTTCCCCCATAAGATCTACTATCATATTCAGATCAATACAGTTCTTATTCTATCAATCAAACAAAAAATACCTTTCTAATATTCATTAATAATCTTCAGTCTATACATATCTTGATTAATTTGACATTCCATCTTTTAGACAATAACCTAATAAGTTTTTCTTAACTTTAATTTTGCATTAATATTTAAATTTAACGTTTAATCTTTATCATTTCCAAATTTTAAATGATTCCAGTTTCTCAGTCTCCTCATATTTATGGCTAATAATTTTCTTTTCCTTTTTTCTACTTCTTTCCTTTCTTCCTTTCCAGAAAAAGAGAAAAATAATTAAATAGACCATCAGCATTTATACCACAAGCTAATATACA
This sequence comes from Bothrops alternatus, assembly GCA_034064705.1. Lineage (NCBI taxonomy): Eukaryota > Metazoa > Chordata > Lepidosauria > Squamata > Viperidae > Bothrops > Bothrops alternatus. Next base: position 8,526,745 of record JARGCV010000033.1, read on the forward strand.
CATTTAATTATTAGTATTTATACTTCTAAGTTTTATTTAACCTGTATCTCAACTCATGACAATATCTTAAATTCAAGTCTTAATTATCTATAAACATTCAAACTTTTAGCAAATCAGTAACCTGGTTATTGATTTTCCCTTAATATTTTAATTTAACATTTAATATTTATCTTTTTTCCAAATTTTAATTAAACACAATTCCTTTGTCAAATTCCACATATGATCTAATATTTAAAATACAGACCTTATATATAAAATCTATCATATATCTTAACAAACTAATAAGACAATATAATATTTTTATTTCGATATTTATATTTCTAAATTTTATAAAACCAATTTTTTTATTTCAAATCATTACAATATCTTATATTCAAAATACATATTCTATCTATTTAAATATATTCTATTTTAGATCTCATATATAGATCAAAACCCCAATCCCTTTCAGTCTAATTCTAGCTTTTTTCCTCTGCCAAATCATCTTTCGTATCTTCGCTTTTAAATCATCAAAAAGATCTCCTTGTATTATTGTAACTATTGTTTGGTATTAATAAAGGCATTCAGTTGCTGTTTTCTTAAGAGGGCTAGCTGATTTGACAGGTCGTCTCTTTATTTTTCCAGTTCGATGCAGTTGTCCCAAAGTATTTATCTTGTCTTTCATCTGTTTTTCTTTTTTGTCTTCAAATTCCTTCTGGTTTATAAGAAAAGTCCTTTCCTTGTTCTCTATTATCATTTCCTTCCCATGTTTTCCACAGTTTGTATTTGTTAAGTATCTAAGTCTTCTGTCATAACATTTGGTTGCTTCCCCTTTTCTATAGAATTCTGTATAGATGATTCTTTAGTTGAAGTCATAGTTTGAGCTTGCATACGGAGAGTTTGGATAATTGATTTTAACATATAAAGAATTTGTTCCTGTACTTCCTCTGTGTGAGAAATCCATTCCTGTTCTTCTTCCATTGTCATATATTAGACTAAACAAAGAACTTACAATCAGAAAGTCCACCAAGTAAAAAGCTGAGCTGAGTTTCTTGCAGCTGGTGCTTCAAGGTTACTTTGTATCTTATCTGTTTTTAAGGCAATCAACAAGTCTTTCTTAAAGAATAGCAGGTTACAGTCTCAAATTTAGCCAGCAAATGTCATCTCAGAGTTAGTTAAATCTTTTCAGTTTTCTTCTTCCTCTCTATTGTAAGGGGGAGAAAAAGAACCCAAATCTTCAATAATAGTTAGAGTAAAAATCAGAGAAGAAGAAAAAATAGAGAACATAAAGTTACAAGTCTTATAATCCACCAGTTTTAAAAAATAGAATACCAATTAGGATCCCAGTATTTTTCCCAACGTTTTAAACTCCCAAGTGGTTGATAGCCACTGTTTCTGGAGGGAGGGCTAAAATCCCCCTTCCCTCACCATAGGGGGAAAGTACTTTAGCAGCTTATGTAGGTAATTAAGTAATTAGGATGTAAGAGAGGCAGATCTCACCCAATCCTTTCCATGCTGCTTTGAAGTTGCCAGATGTTAAGGTGACTTCGGCTGTTAGCAGCCTAGGGACGAGCCATATTTCTACGGCTGTTCCTTTTGTCTGCCAGTTTGGAGGAAGATGCCAGGTCTTCAGGAAAGTTGCTGCTCTCCTTCGATCCAGCAAAAGCCCCTCCTTGTGGTCACCTGTCCGGGGCGATTTTTGGCCCTTTTCAGGGCCCCCCAGTGATGCAAAACTGAACTGGGGAGAAAGAGCAGATCTCCCAACCGTCCATAGTGGCTGCATGATGAAACCGGAAGTCCTAGATTGGGGTGTTGATGGCTGACTATTAAATTGTTGGCTGTTGTTTCCTTGTGCTGCCAAGGGCCCGCCTCCTAAGTGCTTGATAAGTTGGGAGTAAATCAGTACTCCTGTTGATTGACAAGGGGGCTACTTCAAGCTCCTTGGCTGTTTTTGTGCTTGCTCATCCAACAATCTTAGTAGCTGCAAAACTGAACATATGTGCTTGTTTATTACAAAACAGAACACCCAAAGCACACAGAGAAATTCCCTGAGGATGAACTCCAGCATGAGTCCAAAAGCTCAGAAGACAAACCCTGTGGCCGACCCAGATTGGATCCTGTAACATTATCCTGGGGCGCATATATTTGCCGTCATTTGTGAGGCTTCTTTATACTACGAGCAGATTAATAGAAGCCCAGCCGTTGTCCATAACAATCAAGGTTCTCAAACGAGCTTGTGCAATGAGGTAATAAATGTCGGCACCTGCATTTAGGTCATAGATTTCCTATGCCGCATAGCCTCACAAAAAGCAAAATGCCAGCTTAATTGTCTGCTGAGCATTGTGCTCTAGGGAGCTCATTGCCAATGTGCAAGCATATACGCAAATATATGCTGCTTTCCTCAAATGAATACATAGATAAGTGCAGAATTCTTGACATGATGTTGTTTTCTTACGGATGTTCACCCCAAATGTTTATATGCAATTCTTAGCAATGCTATAGAAAATCCTGCTATAATGATTTTATTTCACCAGAGGCATTCTGGAGGGCCTTAAAGACCTGGCTGTTCTCCCAGACGAGGGTGAGTGAAACCCGTTGTGGGATTTGTATTTGTATTTTTTTGATTGGATTCCCCATCTTACTCATCATGTATGGTGTAATGTATTTTTATTTTGATATATTTTGAGCCACCTAGAGTTGGTCTGGAATTGAGCAGTGCTGTAATCAACAGAAACAAACAAAGAAAGGCAGGAGCATGCAATTTGCGTGGAAGGAAAATCTGCACATATGTAATTCACTTCAAATCATGTTTTCAGTCAGGAATGAACTTCCGCTTACCCCTATGTTCATGTATTCTGCTGAGCAGTAAAAGCCAGTGTGAAAGATTTCATACACAGGAGCAATCATTGAAAAGGCTTCCTCTAATGAAGTAATATTTTCCATTTCTCCCACAGATCTGAAGACAATTTGTGAGATTGCTTTCCAAAATGTGCTCCAGTCATTCCACATTCATCAGAGATAAAGAGAACTAAAAGAGATGTTGCACATAGAGCACAAGAAAGAAGTGTACTCAAGGAAAAGAAATAGATTTTATCTCCAGCCTGTGTGCATGTGAGAACAAATGTATGGTGTCTGACTGTGCTTTGCCATGGATTGTCCTATCTCGCCCACTTGTACGCCCAACCACCCACCCACCCGGGAATTTATTGAGAACTGAAATGGCCCTCCAGTCTGAAAAAGCTGACCAGCCCTGATTTGCTTTAAGACTGTTACCGTTTTTAATAAACTAGAAAAGGTGCAGATGAGGTTACAAGGTTTAATCTTAGCCATGCCAAGTGCAGAATATGATAATATGCAGTGTCAACATGTTTTGGCACATTTTGGCCAAAGCCACTCATTCCATGTTTTACTCTGTGTAAGCTTCAGATCTTCAGTCTGGAGACTACCTTGCAAACCAACACACTGTTGCTTGAATCACCTCATCTAGGTGGTATATCATTGGTGGGATTCAGCCAGTTCACACCACTTCGGTAGAACCGGTAGCTAATTTTTTGTTGCCCAGGCCCAGAATGGACTTCTAGAAGCAGCATCCATATACAGAACCAGTTGTTCATATATTCGAATCCCACCACTGCGGTATATGTAATATGCCGACATTTCCTCAGAATCTACTAATAATGAGAAGGTACAGTTAGTCCACGGCTTACGACCACAATTGAGCCCAAAATGTATGTTGCTAAATGAGACAATTGTTAAGTGAGTTTTGCCCCATTTTATGATCTTTCTTGCCACTGCAGTAAATCACTGCAGTTGTTAGGTTAGCAACACGGTTGAATCTGGCTTCTCCATTGACTATGCTTGTCAGAAGGTTGTGAAAAGTGATCACATGGCCCTGGGGTGCTGCAACAGTCATATGAGTCAGTTGTCAAGCATCTGAATTTTGAGCACATGACCATGGGGATGCCACAACAATTGTAAATATGAAAAATGGTCATAAGTCACTTTTTTTGGCGCTGTTGTAACTTTAAACAGTCTTACTAAATGAACTGTTCATTTACCTGTAGATGGAGAAATTTTATGATGCATAATTATTATTACAAGAAAGGCAGTATGTGGTCTGTTCTGAGAAAGGCACTTTTCTTGAAATAAGCGATGCTTCTGCCTACCTTGTAATATGCAAATGAACACTGGGTATTTCAAGAGAAATATAAGTTAAATGCAGTGGGCATGCAATACTTCGGAAGTGTGAACAAGAACATGGAAAAGGAAGGCCAGGGAAGCTGGGGGTTGAATAGAGTTGATGAGACTCTAAAAAAGAAAAAGATGAGAAGTTTCTAAGCGAAAGGCAGTGAACAAACTGTGTGTGGGCAAGGAAGAGAAAAATGTGGTGTTTGGGAATACCCAGCCAGACAGGAAGGAGGAATCAAGTGGGGAATTAGCCTTGAATCATTGTGCAGTCACAAGAGATCCAGAACCTACCCGCAACGTCCTCCAGGCTCCATGGAACCTTATCTATCCGTTCCAACGGAAGGCCATCAGCCAGGGGAGATTACTGTATTATAGGCAGAATATAATAAAAGTAGTTAGCTTGAACTCTGCATGTGTGGATCTGGTCATTGATTTTGGATTTGTATTCAAATACAAAATACATTTATATTTGGGGGGATATAGTAAATGGTATAAATCAATTATAGCAATGTGCCTTTTCTTTTTCTTACAGTAATTTCTCTGGATTACTATTCCTTCGTTTTCTGAGTTCTGCATAATGTTCCTATCCAAAAGGGAATCGTGGGGGTGGATATATGTGCATGAGAGAAAGAGCATATATAATATTTTACCCTGAGGCTGTATGAAATGATAATTTAAAACCTCTTCTTAACTGTTGCCAGTAAAACAGTATGGATGGGGCCTTATAGTCACCAGGAGTTAAGCTTGCCTCAAAAGACTTTATTTTTTTTTTGGATAAAATAGTGCCAGAAGTCAAAAGGAAAAAAAAGAAAATTAATTATATCTGTTTTTACAAGCCATGTAACCTCATGGTTAATATTACTGCTAGTTTTTCTCTCCCCAGTGGAAAATATGCGAGCTGATTACCCAGGGCAGAGAAGAGGAGCAGGAGCAGCAGTTTTAATATTCCTAATCTTATGCAAAGAGACCAAACAGCTGAAAAAGACAGACTACTGTCCTATGCAGTGGCATCAATTTTCTATTGTGAAAATGATTAGCTGCACTCTGCAAAATGTGTAGAGGAAATAAGCTGTTAGAATTCAAATGTGATGCCAGATAAATGGACGTGAGGCAGGAACAGAGTCCCTAATTAGATCATCTACAGTAGCTTTATATCCCTGTTCACTGTGTAAATATCTGTTGCTATTAACTCTCAAATTTGATACTGAAATATACCAGCCATATGTTTTTAAAACTGATAATCAAAAATGCTTTCATACTGAATATAACAATTGTGTGTTCTGTAGGATGGATGGATGGATAGACAGACAGACAGACGTGCTTATGATTTCAACCTGCCAAGCTTCTCCTGATAACACTTGCAGAATTGAAAGTTAGAAATTCAAAAACACAGGTTTCAGACAAGTGAGTTTATTGCAAGAACTATGGAAGCCATTAAGAAAGAATTCTAGCAACTTCCCAGTGTAAAATGCCAACTCTATATTTTAGATTTGGCCTAAAGGCCTCCCACTTTTGGTCAGAAAGATGGATTTCTGCCTTTCTCTTGTTCCGATATTTGAGTACTCTGGTTTCAGGCTGTTGTTGCAAGAATTAGTCATTTAAACCTTAATAATTTAACTGTATTGAGCTACGTTTGCAGCACTTTCAAAAGAGTATTGATGTAATATCTTTTTTTTTTTACACAAGAAGGGACAAGCTATAGAGTAGTAAAGATTTGGCATGTAACAAGTCTCAGATTTTGATTTATCATGAATCTGTTATTTGGTCACATAAACAAGAACATGCAGTTCCCAACTTTTTTAGCATTATGGCAACTGCACGTGGCCCGTCCCTTTCCTTGCATCGTCATGCTTTTCTGTAGAAGGCATATCAAAAGAGGACCTGTCCTATGAGCCTGACCTCCTGTCCCAATTTAGAAGCCTGATTGGTCAAGGCTCTACATCGGATGTCAATCTCCTTCATAACAAGTGGAATCCAATTAAACCAGGCCGTCAAGAGCATGAGAACCTGCTGGATGGGACAAGTAGGTTTTGTCTCTCCCACCATTTCAACCTTAATTATCAGTTAAAACTGAGTGACTACATTCAAAAGAGCAGAAGTCTTCTGGCAATCAAGGCTTGCACATCCAAGCCCCTCTTAGGGACCTAGAAGCCTGGGCATTCCCTTGAGACCGAAGGATTGCATCAGCACCGGGGCTACCAGATCTAAAGTGTACAAATTTGGATGGCCACTAGATGGCAGTAAAAGGATTGTTCTTGGTATTCATTGCCACACGTGCCCAGAGCTTATTTCCACCTGCTGCTCCACCTTGATCCATTGTGCCACCCTAGTTAAACATGTAGGTTTCTCTGTGGATGTGTAGTGACATTGCAGTAAACCACAACCAGGTGGTATATTTTTGTTTTGTTTTTGACTTTTTAAAGCTGGTTGGAGCCTCCTGCCTTGACTGCTACTGAAACTGGTCTTTTGACCAAAAGCCCGTTTTAGTCATAAAGTGGCCAACCAGATATACTGGAGAGCATGGATGGGTGGTATTATTCTTCCCATCATCACTCCCTAGCAACTGGCATCTGGAGTACACTGCCAGTAATTCTGAAGGTAGTCAACAGCTGGCCGCTCATGAATTTTCTCTTTAAACGACTTAAATTGATAGCTAGCACTACATCTGACAGCAGCAAATTCCCTGTGCATTTTTAAAAGACTGATTTCTTTTATAGGCCATCTCCCCACAGTTATTATTAATGAGTAATCCTGAAGAGTAACACTGAGAAGAATAAAATCTACTCTTTAGCCATATTTTCCACACTGCACATGATTTTATATATCTCTGTCATATCTCCCATTATATGCCTTTGCTTCAAGCTAAAAAGCTTAGATGCTGTATTCTTCATAGGAAAACTGCTGTTGCCTCCTAACCTACCTTCCTTCCTTCCTTCCTTCCTTCCTTCCTTCCTTCCTTCCTTCCTTCCTTCCTTCCTTCCTTCCTTCCTTCCTTCCTTCCTTCCTTCCTCAATATTCTAGCTGTGCTGTGGTCATAGATGATTGCACTGCTAGGCTGCCTCTTTCATTTTAAATTCCCTTCTTAAAGATTTCAAATGTAGATTTTTCTTTTTCTTTTTTTCTAGAGGCTACATCTGTGCTGACATTTTCATTAGGCTGCCCATGATGATTGCAAGATGTCTTTTCTTTTTTCTTTTCAGCGATTGCCAGTTTAGAACCATTAATGTATATAAAATTTGTGGATTTTCATTTAAAGTACTTGGGCCTCCAGAACTGATGCATTCTGTTAACAATCTGCTTGGTTGTATTGTCAGGCTGAGAACAGAATCTTCCAGTTCTTTCTTACAGGGACAGCACTAAAGCCAGTATTACATTTGTTCATCACCCTGTACCACCCCAGATATTTACATTAAATACTCCAGATATTTACATTTTTCTTGGGTCTGTTATTTTATACCCCTTTCTAATAAATGGAAGAAAAGACTAGCTTCTGAAATGAAAGCTGCAGTAGCATTTAGATCCAGCTGGGTGACCTGCTAGAACAAATTTTGCTGATGCACGCATGCTGATGACAGAGTTTTGCAAGCCAGCTGTGCTTTGGGAAAAGTGAAAATCTATATTATACCTATACAGAACTATGCTTATCTCTCTGTGTATCTTATCTATATGACCAGAAAAAAAGAAATCATAATCAGTAGATAACTGCTAAGGACAAATAATATTGTTAGTTCGTAAATACAAATAAGAGGAAAACCATATCATTTATAAACCTTCTAATAATCAATGCAATGAATCCAAAGCTGCGTCTGGGGGGAAAAGAAACTTTACATTAATTGCGTTTTTTTTCCACATTCCCTTTTCTAACACTGGGAGAAAACCGATGAGCAGATAATCACAAATATTGATGGGCAAGAAGGTGAGCATCTATCTAACAGCACCTGAGGAGAATAAAATGTTCCCAAAATCATTGTACACTGCCTGAAGGCAATATATGATAACAAAATGTGCAATCAAATGGACCTATTTTTATCCCAAAGCAATTTTTATTTCCTATTATTACACTCAAAGCAGACTATTTTCTTTTATTGTCTAAAACATGGTTAAAACCCAGAGGATCCAGAGAGACTGATGCTCCTTTCTATCAGGAAATTTTGTACAAATACAACAAATGTATAACATCTCAGTGGTTCATTGTCCTTTTTCCCCCTATATAAGTAACCTGCTATTTCAAAATACCAAAAAAGGCCTCAGAATGGTTTCCCACCTTGATTTTCAGAAGATGGGAAAGCAAAGATTCTATTCAAGTGAAAGAAAAACATATTTCATGCTAACTTCTGTGTCTAGTCAACATGAAGATCTTAGATTTAGTTCAGTTGTAACATTTTTGTGTTTCCCCAAATTTGGCTGCACTCCAACATCTTCACATGTATATAATCTGCTTTAAATTATTATGAGATTCTCATTTTATTTATTATTTATTTATTAAATTTCTGTACCGCCCCTCTCCCGTAGGACTCGGGGCGGTTCACAACCCAATAAAAAATAAAAACAATAAATATTTAAAATTAAATTAAATTAAATTAATATTAATACAAGGCTGTTGCTAAAAACCTGTTAAAAACCCAATTCTAAAACCCAAACAGCCTTGTTTAAAAATTTTAAAACCCGAGGAGATCTAGGCCAGGCCGGCTTAATTGAAGAGATGGGTCTTCAATTCTCTTCTGAAGGTGCGGAGATCATGACACATCCGGAGTTCTGGGGAGAGTTCATTCCACATCGTCGGTGCCCCCACAGAAAAGGCTCTCCCCCTGGGCGCCACCAGCCGACACTGCTTAGCAGATGGCACCCTGAGGAGGCCCTCTCTGTGGGAGCGAACTGGTCGATGGGAGGTATTTACTGGCAGAAGGCGGTCTTGTAAATAACTGGGTCCTATGCCATGGAGCGCTTTAAAAGTGGTAACCAGTACCTTGAAGCGCACCCGGAAAGCCACCGGCAACCAATGCAGCTCGCGCAGGATGGGGGGCATTCGTGCCCGCCAGGGTGCCCCCACTACCACCCGCGCGGCCGCATTCTGCGCCAGTTGAAGCCTCCGCGTGCACTTCAAGGGAAGCCCCATGATCACTCTTGATCATGATCAAGTCTTTTCAAGCCTAATCTGTTGCCTGTTTCTTCGGGGAACCCTGAGTTCAACTAATATAGTTTATGTTTTTGAAGCTGACCAGTCAAATGTGGAAAACCACACTGTTTAGGCACAGTGGGAAAGGGTGCAAAGGATTTTTAGACTGGTTATGAGCTTATTCTACTTGATACCAGATAATTTCATTTGAAACCTTTAGAATCTTGCTATGATGAATTTGCAAGGAATTTCAAATATGGAATCACTTCATGCTGATTCATACATGGAGATGTCCAGGGTACAGTCTGGCCATGTTATTTGAGATCTCTTCCAATTTTTGAGACATGACCAAGATACTAGTAGCTATCCAATGCAGAACATGCTCTCTTCATCTTTGCCTGTCTTATTTGAACTAATCGAGAATGAAGTACAGTGTGAAGTCTGAGACTGGGATATGCATAATGAAGAAATGCTGCTGATCTTAAAAGAGGCAATAGTTCATGTGACTTTGAAAAATATCATCCTGGACAATGACAGTGGCCATCCAGGCCTGAATAATTCTGTTTTGGGGACAAGGTCCTGGTAATGGCATTAAATACCACCTGGTGATGGCATATAGTGTAGATGTCTTGGTAGAAACTTGATCTATTGAATTTAGATTCAGGCACAGTTTAGGGATTTATTTTAAGGTGGCAGAGAGAGTGGAGATTGTGTGGTGGGAGCTCCTGTGGGTGGTTTTTTGTAGGTTGAAGATGGTGAGTGGAAAGTTGGCTCGTTGGGGGTTCCCAAGCCTACCTTGGGAGCTGTTAACTGTTCTTTGGTGCTAAGTGGGACTTCTGAGAGTTAGATCCTGGGCTAGATTAACTGGGTACTGAAATTGGGTGATGACCAAATCAAATCAGATTAAATCATTGGATACAGGACTATTTAGGCCTCAATCTGTTGCAGTCTCTTTCAGCTATTAGACTGACTTGCACACCAGTATCAATCCTATAAGCAATGGGAATTCCATTCATGAACCTCCTTCTTTCTCATGTCTCATCTATCTGAATTAACTCAATCTATGAACAAATAATATTCTTTAGGTTCATATTGTTTTGGTATTTGGATCATTTCTGTAATTTTAGCCATGTGATTATACTTTCCATGGTTGTCATATTTCTGTCTTTATGCTGGACATTTTAAAGGCATGCTTCATATTGCAATAACTATGGCGTATGCTCTGTTTCCGAGCTTTTTTACCTGCTGATGGCTGCTTTGGTTCTGACTGAAGTCTGTTAGTCTCCTTTTTCCCCCCTAAATCTTATTATGAATTATGGACAGTATCAGAGTATTATCATTGCTGAATCCCGTAACTTTCAGTGGTGAGTGAACAATGTCTGCTGCTTGGCATATTTGTTTTCTAGGCACGAGTTCATTTTTTTTAAAAAAAAATAAGGGTTCTTGCCCTCTTTTTTTCACATGTCTCAAACAATTTGATTCAGTCAGCCTACCAAAGTCAAATGTTACTCTTTAGTTTTCAGATATGTTACAAGTTTGTCAACTGTCTCAACCTTGTTTTGTAGGCATGATCAGAAGCTGGCCTCCAATTTCTGCTGAAGTTGTTTCTTTTCTATCTCTGTAAATGTACATGTTTTGAATACATCAAGGGCATCTGTTCCAGCCATTGTCAGGAAGAGTGCTATTTTTTTGTTTATCCTCATCTTCATAACAGCCAGTTGCTTTCAGAGACAACCAAAATCTTTACTGAAGGTATTGCCAGTGTTTTCCATATAGTCAATGAATTTCATTTCTGGTGGTGGTCTCAGAGCATCAGTTGTTTTCCCACGTTATCACTACTCGGCTATCTCCAAAGAGGGCACTGTTCCCTAATTGTTGCTCAGTAATGGTGCAATTTGGCTGTTTAGCCCTTGTGCTGACTCTGTGGTTAGACTTGGAATAATAATCATATTTTCTTCTTTGAATAAGCTAGTAGAAATTCTTCTCTCTTTTTTTGCCCACTTTGGGTCTGTAGTACACCAGCATTGCTGCATGGCAATTCAGCTTCAGTCATAACACCATATGTTTGTTTATTGATGAGATGGCATTGACACAAAAGGTGAACCGACTGGCTTCATTAAGATCAGGTTCAATTCAACTGAGACTTGGAACAAAAACAACAACCAAAACCAATTTTGTATATATGTTTTATACTACTTGTTCATCATTATTGTTTTATCATTGGTTCTGGTTGAATTGTTTGAGAACTGCTAGAGACACATTTTAGTAAATAGGTAATTTACATTCTTACATATGAAACAAGTGACTTAAATCTGCAGTGTCTGTGGAAGTTAAGGTAGGAAGAACCAGAAACATCTAAGGTGATATTTGGTACAGGGATTCAGCTAAATATCAAGCATTCCTTTAAATTGCTAGTTGGACTTCAAGAAAACAATGTACATAACAATAGCGCTTAAACTTATATACTGCTTCATAATGCTTTACAGCACTCTCTAAGCAGTTTACAGAGTCAGCATATTGCCCCCACAATCTGGGTCCTCATTTTACACACCTTGGAAGGATGGAAGACTGAGGAAACTTTGAGCCGGTCAGGATCAAACTTCTAACATTGCCAGAGTCAGCCTGCAATACTGCATTCTAACCACTGGATCACCATGGCTCAGTATAAGAACTTCAAACAAGAACTACACACAAAAAACCAAGTTGAACAGAATACCTCAGATAACAGAATTATGTGCTCTGAATCACAACTCACAATAGCTATGAAACTATAGTGGGGAATCAAAACAGCAGTACAAACCTTTGCCACATGGTGTGACCATTTCAGGTCTAATGTTAAATATTCATGTATTTGCAATTAGATTTTTTTGACAGAAGGGAAGAGAAAGGAAGCTTCAGTTTAATTAACAGGTATTAACACCATCATTCTTATACTGATATTGATCACAATGGACAATGGTGGCCATTCAGATGTTGGGCTGCAGTTATCATAATTTCTTATCTTTAATAACAGGAGTTAGAAATAATGGCAATAATAAGTCAACAACATCTAAAAGAAGCCATGTTGCTTAGTTTTTATTTAGAAACACACAGCTTTGGTGCAAGGCTGCTTCTTTAGTGATCCTTTTGGTCACTGGACTGGAGGAATCAGGAGTTGATTTGCATAACAGATGATTTCTCCAAAATCAGCCCTCGGCCTAGAAAAAAATTCATGCTAGGATTCAATTCAATTTAATTCAAAATATATTTATGGTTACAATATATTGGACTACTTCTATAGATTTGTTGTATTCTTTGCATTCAGTTGTTTCTGCAGATACCATTTTGCCAAGATTGACAGTTATTAATAGTTGTGGGATCAAATACGTGAACACCACTTCTGGAAGTTCGTTCTGGGCCTGGGCCTCCAAGGTCCAGAATGGACATCCGGAAGCGACATCCACGCACTTCTGGCAAGCTGTTCTGGACCTGGGAGGCCTCCTCCGGGTCTCTGAGGCCCAGAACAGACTTCTGGAAGTGGTATCCATGCATTTCTGGAGGGCCGTTCTGGGCCTTGTGAAAAAGGGCTAGGGCTTCAGCCAGTTCACCGAACACAACGAAAAATTAACTACTGGTTTCTTCTGAACCAGTACAAACCGGCTAAATCCCACCACTGGTTATTAACAGACTCTCTCTGAGTTCTATTACTTATTTCACTGGTGATTTTATCATACTATCTTGTCTTCTTTGGTCTTTTATGAAAAAAGTAGTATTTTATTCTTTCCAAGCATCAGGGTCTTCTCTAGTGGCTGCAGTCCATCAGCAGTCAGGTTTTATTTCTTTTTTTTTTTAAAACAAATATAATTTTTTAAAAAATAAGTTTTAAAAACACGAATAAAAATTAATACAAGTTAAAGTAAATATCTATGTTGATTCTCAGTCATCCAAGTCATGGTTGTCCCAAAGGTGCTTTTTTCAAGAGGCAACTGGACTTTCCTTGTTTTTCTTCGAAGACGTTTCGCTTCTTCAGCTCTGAAGAAGCTTCTTGGATGAGAAGTGAAACGTCTTCAAAGAAAAACAAGAAAGCCCACTTGTCTCTTGCAAAAGCACCTTTGGGACAAGTTCAAGTAAAGTAAGAAGGAAAAAAAGAAAAGGGAAAGTTAAAATGCAAAAGGAAAAGAAAACGGGTGGAAGAAAAATAGAAAAGAAAGCAGATATAAAGTGGCTTCTGATCTTTGCAGCATTTATAAGTCCAATTGTAGATTTTCCCTCTTTCTCTAAAATTATATCATGACTTTCTTCTTCCTATTATTGATCCTGTCTGATCATCAAAACAATAGATCACAAGTTCACTTTTTTCTGTTTTATGCAAAAGGTCTGTAAGGAGTTTCCAGTCAGCAAATCTAGATATTGTCTTTTCTCCAAACAAACTGGTCAATTTGGCCATCTCAGGAAATTTGATCATCAATTTTTGTTTCTAATTTGATATTTTCATGTATTGTTTCACATTTGATGTACAAGTAAAATGCTTTGATTTTTCCCCCTTTTTTCCTGTTTTTTTTTTGTTATTTTGTATTACTCATTTCATTTTTCTGTTTCTTAAACTTTTGTTTGCAGTCTGCTTTTACTCTTTTGTGGTTAGCTGGATTTCTTATTACTTTTGTATTTTGGTGTATTTTGGTTAAAATTTATAATAAAATAAATTATTATTTACATTTTATTTAAATGTTTAATTTTAACAAGTTTTACAGACAGAAATAGTAAAATTGCAAAGTTCATAAAAGGTCAAAGAAATGTATTGAAAACTAGGGGAAAAAAACAGAAAAAGGTAACATATTTACATGTTATATAGAAATCAATTCAAAATGTTTTTTTAAAATTTACTTTCATGAGAAAAACTAACTAATGGTCATATTACATTGCAAAATATAAAATTTATATTCTAGAAAAACATATTAAGTCTTCTTTTTTAATCTTTAAACTTGGGATGAAAAGGTCACAAAATTGTATGCTTGTATTATAATATCAACATCCTAAATTGTAATTAATATTGATAAAATATTTCTTTCTGTTTTCTTTATTTCTTACATTCTACAATATATAAATAATACAATGTCAATAATTTAATTATCATTGTATCAAAACAATATAATATTATGTTTTGATTTACAACAATATAATAAATCATACAATCATTTTTGGATTAAAAGACAAAATTGCCATTTCAAAATCAGATAAATCACACCTCTTTTGAAGTAGTATACAATCAGTTATGCTTCTTGCATCCAAGGTATTCTCAATATTTTTTCTCTAGCACCATAATTCAAAGGAATTCATTTTTCTTTATTCAGTCTTTCTGATGGTCTAGCTTTTACAGAAGTATATTACAACTATGAAAACCATGGTCTCAACAGTATATCATTTTGTTGCTAGTGCAATGTTTCTGCACTTTACTATTTTGTCCAGATCTCTCACATTCATTTTCCCAAGTACCTCATGTATCTCTTTATTTCATGGCTATAGTCACTGTCCATGTAAAATTCTGAATCTAAAAAGATAAAATCTGTTCTTTTTCAGTTTCTTCACCTATTTGTATTGCATTGCACTGCTTGCTGATGTAATATAATATAAAGGACTCGGAGCTTCTGAGGTGGAAGGGTTTATACCAGTGATGGTGAACCTTTTAGAGACCGAGTGCCCAAACTGCAACCCAAAACCCACTTACGTATCATTGGGTGCTGGGTGGGCGTGACCCATTGGGTGAGTGTGGCCAATTTGGTGGGTGTGGCCCATTGAGTGGGCATGGCTGTGGTGATAATGGCAGACTGGGTAGGACTAAAAAGTTCAATCAATCAATTCCAACGTTGTGAGATCTTTTTTTCCCTGTGAGAAGTTCAAATTGATTAATTGATTGAACCTTTTTTTTTTACACATGGCAGCGGAGGCCTAAAGCAAAAAGGTTTTATAAAACCTAGGTGAAGGCTAGGACCGGGGCAATGACGCACGTGCCCACAGAGGGCTCTGCATGCCACCTGTGGCACGCGTGCCATAGGTTTGCCACCACGGGTATATACTCTCTGTCTGCCTGCTCTCTCTCTCTCTCTCTCTCTCTCTCTCTCTCTCTCTCTCTCTCTCTCTCTCTCTCTCTCTCTCTCTCTCTCTCTCTCTCTCTCTCTCTTCCCCGTGTGTGTATAAACAGAGAAATGGAAATTGGGGAGAATATTGTATAAGCTGCTGAGATGGAGTATGTTTGTGGCTCAGGATACAGTTCTCAGATGCTACATCCTGCTGTCCAGTTTGGTTTTCTGCTGTTTGGGCCTCATTGAAAAAAACCATCACGGGAATAAAAGACCAAACATGAAGATTTCAATTAGCAGCAGCAAGTCCATGTGGTCTCACAAATGGACATATGCACCCCAGCCCCCAAGTCCAGGATTCTTTGCAGCAACTAAATCCTGCTCTGAGTATCCGGTGTTTAATTGAAATAGAAAAATGTCCATTACAAAAAATTAATTTGACATGTCAGAAAAATTCAGAATTATACCGTTGAAAGAAAAATCATCAGGTCCAATTCCAACCTGGGAGTAAACAAAATGGAGGCTAAGACGCTGGAAATAAAATGGAGGCTGCTTAGGAAAGAAGGTTCTTGTTTATTTAGTTGCCAGAAACTTCAATGATACAGCATGTTTCTGGGGTGGCTGACAAAATGGAGCTGGGAGTGGGTGGATTTTTATACTTTCTTGGGCTTTGTATTTGAAATGCCTGTTTCTGTCTGAGTACTTTGGCCTGAGCTTGAGTGTGCCCTATTGGTATTCTAATGGTGGTGGGTTAATCCTATTGTGTCTTAAAGGTCATGTTCCTGTCCTTGGAGCCTTTGTTTTCCTAATCCCTTCAGCTCCAGCCTTCCTGCCCCCAACTTCCTGAATGGATTACCAAATGTACATTTCTAAAGAGCTGGTCTGCTCAGTTTCTGCTTGGAGGAAAGGGAGATGGGGGGCTTTTCTGCCTAAGATTTTTCTCCATTTTTCCTTTGGGGAAATATAATATTCTGCCTTTTTAATATCCCCCAAAATATTTATTTCTCTAAGAGGGTGGGTGGGTGCTGACTTTCAACAATGCAAGCTGCTAGGGAATTGTAAAAAAAAATAATGGAAAATATTCTAAAACTCTTTACTAAATACATTTCTAAGACTTGAACAATCCTATTTATTTTACCTTCTTTCTCACAATGAAAAATATCCAGAGGTTCATGAAACTCTTCTATGAACTTGAGAGTAATATGTGGTATATTTGCTTGCCTTGTTTTGTTCCCAGTTTTCATTAAAATGTCCTTGTAGGAACATTTTGAACTAGATATTATGTAAGGGACACAAAGACATGGACATACTTGTGAATTCTGGATGCAGATTAAACTATGCAAAATACCCAGGAGGAAGAATGCATTGAAGCCAGTAATTTTTTTGGAATTAGTGTACATATTAACTCTGTACTGTGGTAAAAGACAAAATTGGTTAATTCAAAAACCTATTAAATGCAAATCTTCCAGACAAATTCTCATCTGAAATAAGGAAGCATTTCATAGTCTGATCATGTCCAAGTGAAACCTGGTTCAAATTATAACTGGTTCAAAATAGGTTCTTGCCTTCCCATTTTTTTACTACTTGCAAAACAAAACAAAACAAAAAAACCTGTAGTAACCATAGGGTTTTTTTCCCCCGTTAAATATTTTACTGCAGGAAAATTTTGTACTTTCCACATTAATGGGTAGACCAAGACTTCCAAATTAGGTTAGTAGCCCATTGCAAATAGATATTTAGCTGTTGGAGGCAGCACAAATCCAAGATTTAACTAAAGCAAGCAAAAGCTTAGGTTTTGAGTGACTGCAACAATACTGTGCTTTTAGGTATTAACCTAAAAGTCAGTGCTCAAGAACAGATACAATTACTTAGTTTGTAAAATAAAATAGTATCAGACTAGCATCGTTTGCATTTGGTTTTGAGTGAAAACCAAATTCCAGAGTTCATAATCAACATTGTGGATGGACCGTGTTTTGAAATTCTTAATTTATACCTTACCTTCTACAGCCCTTCTTCCCTCCTGCTGTTTTCTTGCTTATTTTCATGACATAACAGACTTTGATGTATGTGGTTAGTAGTTTTGCATGAATCAACCCAATGGATTAATTCTATCACTGCAATCACATCTTATTTAGTAAACTGTCACTTATTTTGTTGTTGTTAGTTGTGTGTCCGACCCATCGCGACCCCATGGACAATGTTCCTCCAGGCCTTCCTGTCCTCTACCACCTTCTGGAGTCCATTTAAGCTCACTCCTACTGCTTCAGTGACTCCATCCAGCCACCTCATTCTCTGTTGTGCCCTTCTTCTATTTCCCTCAATCTTTCCCAGCATTAGGCTCTTCTCCAGTGAATCCTTCCTTCTCATCAGGTGGTCAAAGTATTTGAGTTTCAACTTCAGGATCTGGCCTTCTAAAGAGCAATCGGTGTTGATCTCTTCTAAAACTGACCGGTTTGATCGCCTTGCAGTCCAGGGGACTCGCAGGAGTCTTCTCCAGCACCATAGTTCAAAGGCCTCAATTCTTTGGCGCTCAGCCTTTCTTAGTGTCCAACTTTCACAGCCATACATTGCAACTGGGAAAACCATGGCCTTGACTATATGCACTTTTGCTGGCAGGGTGATGTCTCTGCTTATTAATTCAACTTATTCATACAGTCCTTGACCTATGACCACAATTGAGCCCAAAATTTCTGTTGCTAAGTGAGACAGCTGCTAAGTGAGTTTTGCCCTATTTTACAACCTTTCTTGCCACCGTTGTTAAGTGAATTACTGCAAGTTTTAAGTTAATAATAGTTGTAAAGTGAATCTGGCTTCCCCATTGACTTTGCTTGTCAGAAGGTCGCAGTAAGTGATCATCTGACCCTGGGACAGTACAACCGTCACAAGTATGAGTCAGTTGCCAAGCGTCTGAATTTTTATCACGTGACCATGGAGATGCTGCAGTGGTCATAAGTGAAAAACTGCCATAAGTCACTCATTTCAGTGCTGTTGCAACTGAGCAGTCACTAAATAATTGCTTGTAGGTCAAGGCTTATCTATACAGTAGTCGCCAAAATTGTGGAAACCTTTTGGGAAAAGTGTACAGTAGAAATGCCACCTTTGGTTAAGTTTGCACCAATATTTCTTCTAATTTCTTTATAACTGTAGCCTTGTTCACTTAATAATACTATTTTACATCGTGTTCTGGGAAACCAGTCAACTCTTTGCACCATTAGTTTAATTTTATTAACGTTTTACAAGCTTGCTAAATGAAAGAACACAAAAAACCCCAACCAACTTGATAGTGATCACATAACACACTGACAAACGTCCTCCTCTCAGCTTCCATACATGATATCAATAACTGAATCCTACTGTGATCTGATTGGCTCATTGCCAAAACAAGATGACACCTGATTTGCTCTCTAAACACTCATGCTCATTGGCTACAATCAGATGAAGAAAAGCTACCTGATATCAACCCTTTTCTGGTTATTTGGCTATGACTTTCATAGAATACAGTACAGATAATTGAACAAACTTTGTTGCATTACATTCTTGATTAAATTATCTTTCCATTGATATATAATTTTACAGTACTACTCCCCCCTAAAACTGGTGTTATTAGCCACCAAACCTCAAAAATACACTTTTCCCAAAAGGTTTCCACAATTTTGGCCTCTACTGTATGTGCATATTATAATTTCCTACATGAGCATCAAATGCAAAGATGATCCTACCATGAAATACTTCCCCCTTCTCTTTTTTTCCCTATCACTGCCCTTTATCTCTCACTTCATGAAGCTTCTTTCACAATGCCTGTGATTCTGAAATACAACAGTGACTTTCATTACACACATATTTCATTGGTTGATTTTGATTTGTAGCAATCTTTCTGCAGTTTTCTTCCCACCAACAATTCAGCTTCAGATGCAATGGCATGTGTCAGGATGACTTGCAGATTCCCTGAATTAATCCATAAAAGACTGTATCCACCACCCAGTATCAAATGGTACCTATTCCACCTTTTATGTAACATCACCTGCCAATCTTGCAGTCAACACCAAATTGTAGACATGCTACCGCTATAGTTGAATAAATTGGGATTGCACAAGAGTGCTGTCTAAAACATTTGATTAATTGACCCAAAATGGAGAAGCCTGCATTGGCAAAATTCTTATTTAGTTTCCTGAAAAGATTTTCCCATGCAATTCTTTGTATATAATGGCCCAAATGGTGAAAACTAATCAGCACTTTTATATTCAAAGAAGGGTCTTTAGGAAGATGGATGCAGGCCCGAGATAATTGTCTAATTAACTGGCTAGACCCATTGTGTTAGAAATGGCACTTTTTGCAAAGCAATAGTCCATCTTCCTAAAGAGTCTTATTTTCAATTATCCCCCATATGTGAATAAAACTAAGATTAGTGCTCAAATCGAAGATGATACTAGGGGGAACAAAAAGGCCTTTCTAACATAGTCAAACAGGAGACTCTGAATATATATTTCAACCAATCAATTTGGTAGAGAAATCTGAACCTCAATATCTTATTTACTCCTGCTGTTTCTATTGATTTCATTTGGAATTCTATGTTGCCTCTCCTTGATTCAGCTACTTCCCCATTTTCACAATAAAGTCTTTTTTAAAACTAGAAATTTGGCTTCATTGTTTAAAAAAGTTTCCCCCCCTTAAAACTTGTGTAAGAGTATTATATACAGGTAATCCTCTACATAACGATAGTAATGGAGGCTGCCCATTTTAGTCATATGTCATATTTTACAACCTTTTTGCAGTGATTGTAAAGCAGTAATTGTTAGGTGAATGCCATGGTTGTTAATCAAACCAATGATTTGCTACCACGGTTTTCCTGAAAACCAGAAGTGCTGATTTTTTTGCAAAACCATCATAAAACAGAGTCACATAACTACAATACTTGCCAACAGCTGTAAATATGGTCATGTTGCTGAGTGCCCAAGTCATGTGATTTGGGTGGGGCATCAGAACTTCAAATCCTGGTTGTAGTTCCCCTTTTTGGAGTCGGTCATAACTTTGAATGGTCACTAAGCAACTGCTTGTAAATCAAGGACAAGTTGTAGTCGTGTGTGCTGTCGCACTCACACATACCCGCACACCTGCACACCGTGGGTGTAAGGAATATTTATTAAGGCTTCTGAGCCTGAATTGGTATTCCCCAGCAATTCCCTATACTGGCACCAGCTCAAGCCCAATGAGTTCCACAGGCTATTCAAATGAAGCCAACACTAGTCCTCAAGGCAAAAGCAAGTCCAGTCCACTAGGCAAAAGCAAGTTACCGAAGCATAGGTAAGATCCAAGACAAAGGCAAATCCACAGGCAAAAGCAAAGCAAGGCAAGCAAAGGCAACAGCTGAAGAGTCACAATCCAAAGTTCAAGGCAAGAACACACAGCGAGAAAACATATTGTTCTCAGCATCGCCTCTATGCAGTGGTGGGATTCAAATATGTGAACAACCAGTTCTCTGTGTGGATGCTGCTTCCAGAAATCCATTCTGGGCCTGGGCAACAAAAAACTAGCTACCGGTTCTGCCAAAGTGGTGCAAAGTGGCTGAATCCCACCACTGCCTCTATGTGTCTGCTGTGCTAAATAGCCAGCTTCTGATGCAGCCTATCCAGAAGGGCGAGGCTCTCTCCTCTAAAATAATCTGGCTGACCTTCTCTGCTCCTGCCTTTTCTCTGCCCTATGTGTACTTGGATCAGGTGCAGAAGGCAATTCCTCTTCCTCATCCCTGACCAGCTGCAGCTGCATGCTTTCCCCACCTGAAACCTCAGAACTATTCTGCTGCAGCTGTGCTTCAGCCAAATCGCTCTCAGATGGCTGCTTGGAGTCATTGACCAATTCCCCCACAGACGTGACTGGAATTGGTTTGTTTTCTTCCTAGCTGACATCTGGAGAGGTATCTGGGGAAGTGTCCAGGGGAGTCATCACATCATGCATAATATTGTTCAGTTGCATTGCTACATTTTATGTTTCAGGCTTAGACAAGGCTTATTAAGTTCTGTATTTCTGATGTTGGACAGAATGCTTCAATGCTGTTCCCTTTCATAGCCTTCCATAGATGTCTTTTATGGCGAAACCATTGGAGAAAGCAATCTGGGAGTGAGAATTTAAATCTGACACACACACACACACACACACTCCTTTCCAGCTTGTAATAGTGTAGACAAATTTAATACAAAATACAGATATAAATTATATATACAACCTTAAGAATGAACACACAATTAAGGAATGGGATGGTATCATTCATTTCAACTGCAGCTGAATTATGTTGTGATAGAAGCAGCTTCGTACAAGGGCAGATTGTCATCACTTCTTTCCCCCCCCCACCCCACTATTGGATTTATTTTTTGTTGCTTAAAGAAAGACAGCCTAAAAGACAGCCTTGTCATGGAGCAATAGTTATGCTACAAAAGACTGCACTGATAGACATGATTTCAATTGTTGTTTAAAAGAAGATGAAATTGGGGTGGGTGGGATGAATCCAGCTTCTGGGTAAACATTTTATTTATTAATTTATTCATCAAATTAACATGGCTACCCGTCTTACAAACAAGTGACTCAGGGTATCATACAACTGAGGGAAAAAATAATAATATATTATTTTGATGGGGTTAAAAGTATTGTAGGATGTAAGCTGTTACAAACAGAGCTGCCTTTTGCAATTGATTAATGGTGATTTTGTCATTGATAATGGCCTTGTTTTGGGATTGCACCCAAGGCACCTATTACTGTTGGTACAATTTTTGCTTTCTTCTGCCACAATCAGTTCTAAGATGGCGGCGCCTGGATCAGCTGCGGCTGCATTGGCTCTCGAAGGTGAAAAGTTATGGGAGGGATATTGAGGGATGTAGGCCACATGATCGGGAGGGTTTTAATGTGTTTGAGCAATGTGGTTGAACTAAGGTAACATACAACATATGAGACAATCTTTGGTGGCATGGAGAATTTCCGACTGTTTCGAAACTCTTGGTGAAACTGTTAAAAGTTGTTGGTGCTGTTTGAAATTGTTCTGCCAGCAGCAAGATCTGACTGCTGACCCAGCGACGGATTCTATTGCAAATAAGGACTGTTTCCAAAGGAGGCAGAGGAGGAGAGGTCGCGGGGCTTATGGAGCGAAGGAACTGGATGAGGCTGTCGGCAGGCCCAGAGGATGGGAGAGGGGTTTTTGGAGGAGTTGGTGGCGGCAGCAGCATTCTCCAGGGGCGAAAAGGAGTGAGGCCTTTTTAAGGAAAAGATGGAAGAGACAAGATAACAAAAAGAAAAGGAGGCGAGGTTGTCGTGCAGGAATACAAGCTAATTTGAGGGATAATCCCCACGGAGCTCGATTTCCATCTGTCCTGTTTGCCATCGTTCGCTCCCTAGAGACTAAAATGGAAGATCTGTAACTTGAGCTGGCCACGAAAAAGGAGTGTATATCGGAGGTGGTGACCCTTTGAGAGCTGCATGCAACGAAATTTCATTTTGCTATATGCCGATTGGTGTACTTTCAAAGTGACTATTATTATTATTATTATTATTATTATTATTATTATTATTAATCATTTTATTTCTATTTGCAGGTCTTTGTATTTTGTGATTTTCTCCACTTCTTTCTCTTCTGTTCTGCTGTCTCCAGATACTACAATGTCCACCATCCAGATTTTTTTTTTTGTCTCTCTTATCACAATGACTAAGTCTGGGGTATCATGTGGTATGTGCTTGTCGGTTTGAATTCTAAAGTCCCAGAACACTTTAGCTTCTTCATTTGCTATTACTTTCTCTGTTTTGTGGTCTCATCAGTTCTTCCTTGCAAGCAAAGTATTTCTAATACCATTGATCAGTAACAGTGTCTTCCATTGTGCCATTGATCTTTACAGAAAGCTTCTGATGTTTTTACTGACTCTTGTAATTTCTAGGCACTCCAATCATGTGGCATTATTATTAGCTTGAAAGCTACAAAAAGGACATGCTAAAAAAGGAGAACTATCGGGCATATGTCAATGACAATGGAGCCACCTCAATATTTTATCAGTCCCCTGGAGTTCCCCAGGTCTGATGGCAGAACCAGATTTTGAGGGAATTCCAGAAACTCAAAAATGATGAGGCCAACCTCTGGGGGGGGGGAGATTCCATAAAGTGGGCATCACAGCAGAAAAGGCCAGCCGCCTGGGACCTGCCAAACACAGCTCTCTAGCCAATAGGGCCCACAGCATGCCCTCTCTGCTGGATCTGAGGTGGCCAGCTATGTACTTGTATCTTCAAAAGCAGTGCTTTTTCTTTCACTTAAGATATGAACCCAGCCTTGCCTCAAAGCTAAATTTTAACAACTGTACTGTGCTGAGGTTCAATTTTACATCAGAACAAAGCATCCCAAATGATAGATCTCCGTTTCCAGCCCCATCAGTGTCAACCTGATGACCAAGGAATCGTGATATCATTGTGCAATTCTCACAATTATGAAATCTGCATTATTTGCATTATGATATTGGATGCATGTGTGTAAGTCGCATCGTTTGTGCGACACATAGTGATGCGTTTCTCATCATTTGCCCCTCTCCACCCAAAGCATAGGTCAAGATAACAAATACACAAGCCTATTGTATTCCTTGCCAATGAGATAAACTCTGGGACAATTTTCTTTTTCAATGCAGTGTTGAAAAGTGCACAGTTACAGTAAGATGATAATCAGCAATGAAGTCTTCACTGCATACATGTCAAAAGGTCTCTTATTTGCAGTGCTTTTTTCTAAAAAAAAAAAAAAAAAAAAGGTGCCAGAACTCACACACGTCGTACAACCTGCCTTGCCTACCCTACAAGGTTCCATCCAAAAAAGGTGCTGGAACTCTTTCTGGGCGTTCTATGAGAAAAAAAGCCCTGCTTATTTGTATGCCCTGTGACAGATCACCCAAATGGAGCATTCCAGCCTTCAAGATGGCAGAAAGATCCACAAAAATGTCTTTTCTCCTCCCTTTCTCCCCATGAAGTATCCTGGGTGAAGAAAGTAGATTTGTTCCAAGTTCATCAGCACTACCCTAAGACATTCCTTAAAATGCAGGAAGATCCATTATCTTTCTTTGAATCAATCCCCCATGCTGTGACAGGTTCCGGTTTAATATGGAAATTAAAATAGCCTCCTGAAGCTCCCACAAAAGAATCTGCTTGAATTACACTTGCAGATGGGCAGATAAACAAATGACGATGCCCAGTTCACAGAGAGAAATCAAACTACAGGAAATGGGCCGATGTACATTGCCGATACAGTGCCAATTCAGACAGAACCCTTTTAAACATTAGAAGGGGTGTGGGGGGGGAAGGACAGAGTTCTTCAGCAGACAGATAATGGAAGCATTGTGTGGACTGATAAAGAGAAACTGCATTTATAAGGACAAAATGGGTAACCAGCAATTTCTCTAGGCTGAGTTTCTAACTCCTGGAGGACAAGACGGTTAAAGGAACCTTTTAAATTACTAATGGTTTCTAAAGTGGGCAACTTGTCTGCAAAGAGATTGCCATTCATTTTCCTTTCAGTTCTGACCCTATGCTGGATATTTTCATTCAAGGGAGAGCAATGGGCATGATGCAATTGCTACTTTTTCAGAAGTAAAGTTGTTATACTTAGAATAAAAGAAAGCCAGTTCGGCTGAATTCAGGATAAGCTTAGAAATCACTACTCCTGCCCTGTCCATAAAAAGGTTCACTCAGGAATAGCCCATTAGTCTCATATCTAAGCTAAGGGGGCTGCAATAATTTGGAGATAACAGAGGACCTTGATTATACTGTATGAGAGAATGGCTGTCCAACTAACTAAATGTTAGGCTTTTCTTCCTGCAGTCTAAATCGGAGGTACCTAATGGTAGAGTTCAAACAAACCACTGGAAACTAAAATGGCAGAGACCAGGACTGGCTGTCAACCCCCCCCACCCCAACCCTGAATACATATGAATGAATGAACAACCTCATTTCAGAAGGAAGGATTTACACAATGCAGGACCGCAGCAAGAAGTCCAAGAAAGTCACAGATCTTGAACATGTCTTCTCCTTCTCCTTCTCCTTCTCCTTCTCCTTCTCTTTCTCTTTCTCTTTCTCTTTCTCTTTCTCTTTCTCTTTCTCTTTCTCTTTCTCCTTCTCCTTCTCCTTCTCCTCCTTCTCCTTCTCCTTCTCCTTCTCCTCCTCCTCCTCCTCCTCCTCCTCCTCCTCCTCCTCCTCCTTCTTCTTCTTCTTCTTTTTCTTCTTTTTCTCCTTCTCCTTCTCCTTCTCCTCCTCCTCCTCCTCCTCCTCCTCCTCCTTCTCCTTCTTCTCCTCCTCCTCCTCCTCCTCCTCCTTCCACTCCATGAAGAAAATAGATTTAAGAGAGACAGAAAATTCAGGTTTTCATTATGTTAAAACAAAAGCATAATAACTGTCCCATAACTGGTTACTAGCTACTGCACAATTAGTAATGATAAATACCTATAGAGGATTGCATTTAGTCTATCCCTAGATCATTTCATAATATACAAACATTCACCTTTAGAAGAATCCGACCATTTATCTCCTATCTTCAAGCTAAGGAAGAAGCATGTCATATTTCTTTTACCTTCAGATCTTCTTATGACAATTCCCCTTCCTCCCCCACCATCACCCAAAATATCTTACAGGCACTACAAATTACTATATATAATGCTCCTAACAGTGGGAGAAAAATCAATTTAATACAGTTGGGCAATCCAGAAGTTACTAATACATTTTTGTAGCGCCTAGAATTCTATGGAGAAGCCAGGGAAATATTTTTCATGTTTTATGCAGAGAGTAATTTCTCCAATTTCACCCTTTAAATTCACCTTGAACTTAACAAACAGCGTTGATTTTTTTTACAAGTATCAGATCTGATTTATGAAAAATTATGTAACTACTATATAGTAGCAAAAAAGGGGGGGGTTCTGGAACTCTCCTGTGCCCTCTAGTGACTGTCCAGATTTTTTGCAGAATAATCTGGTATCTCTAATTTTTCCTGTGTGGGGATTAGAATTGAATCCATTTCTCTCCTTAAAAACCTACAGATTTGATTGGAGCACTTTTGGAGGCCAAACAAAACAGCACTTTTTTTTTTTTGCAATATTTTCCCCTATTTTCTCCAGTGAGCTCAGGCAGAAGTGAACATAATCTGTGATGTGCTTTTTTAAAAAATCTTTTTGCCACAGAACTGTTTCTATTCTGCAATTAAAGAACAGTGCAGCTGCATAAGCTTTATTCTTTAATATATGTTCCTGCACACAGTTGCAGAAACGAGCAGTTATTGGACATTAAATTAAGAAGGAAGAAAAGAAGGAAAAGCAACTCGAAGAGACAGCCCTCTGTTTCAGAGAGAACAATACATTTTAACTTATTGGGCTCCACCTAAACACATTCAATTTGCCTTCTCAAAAGAAACTGCATTCGTCTGCACAACAGTACATTTCCCTGAACTGAAAACAAAAATCAGGAGTGACTTCCATTTGTTGCTCAGTGGCAGTATTACAGGTGGCTTATGACAGGGGTCCCCAAAACCTAGTCTGTGGACCGGCACTGGACCTTGGCATGCCAGAAACTGGCCCTGGAAGCAAAGCCCCATCCGCAGGATACAGGCAGCACACGAAACATGCCCCCTCCAGTTCATGGAAAAACCTCTCTCCAGGGAACTGGTCCCTCATGGCCAAAAGGTTGGGGGCTGCTGACTTACGACATGTGATAAAACAAGTATGAACACTGGAGTTCCTTCTGTCGTCTTTAATCATGTTTAAATTAATAACTCAATTGACCACTGTTTCAGCAACCACCATGCTTATAGTCGCAGTCTATTGCCATCTTCTAGATCACCTTCTGCCAAATTCTGTTTCTAATGCAAAGCTCTTGTACTACATCTAGCAGACATTAGTCTGTCAGGAGCATTTTCCAAAGCCCTCATCTGTGCGAGTATAGTAACCGAGATCGTGTTTGATCTAATTTACTCAAATGCAGATGAGTGGAGGTCTACCAGGATGCTTTTTGATAGACATGCTGCTAAGTATCTCAAAATAAAATTGTACAGGCTGAACAGTTTCCAGGTGACCCAGAAGCAAAAGCAATTCGGAACATATTGCCTCTGATATGGAAACCATCAAGAACAGCTGCAGCCAGCAAGAATGAATACAATAAGATCCTGGGGACCTCAGCTGGGTTAATAACATTCTAGCTGGAAAAAAAAATGCTGGAGATTTGCCTACTACATTTTGACATCTTGTTTTAATTGGGAAACATATGGTGTAAATGAATGCAACACTAAGGTTTTGTCTACGTGGCTATTTCCTGTATCCTTATAGAATCCTTATAGGAATCCTTATAGGAATCCTTCCAAAAAAAATGGTAATAAGGGAGTTTGAAATATTTGACAATACATTTCAGGTGGGCCACTAAAGTGCAGTATTAATAGGTATTGCTTAAAACTTGGCCCAGTTTAGTCATCTTAGGTCAGCTCAGTACATAAGCCTTGAAGCTCAGTTCAAATCATAGATCAGCTAATATTGTAATTAACAATGTTTTTAATTAGTTTATTTATCTGATATGTATGTCAGTTATATCTGTTAACATTACAAAAAACAATGGGATAAGACCTTAATTCAGCATCTACATGATTTAAATTCATCTTGGGGCAGCTAGTGCAAATACAGTTACACTCTAACAAACCATCATTAAAGGATTTCAGTGGGGTTACCCCAGAATTTATCTACATGGACTTCCCAGCCTTTTTCCTGCTTTTAACATCCATCCTTGTTTATTACATGACTTGGTGTGTTCAAGAATGTTCTCAACTTCATTTTTATCATTTCTTAGGGTCTAGTAACTAGTTCATATGTTGTGCTATGTCATAGTTTGTGAATAAACCACTATTCACTGGGATCATATAATTCACTAAATTATAGAATGTGGTTTATAAAATTACATTTACAAATGTGATTGACTGGGTTTACACAACACAATGAGACAAACCCCCTAAACCCTCAATTTTGGTAGTGAGATTTATGTGTCAAATCTATGAATTAGTCTGATTGCATTTATTTTGCCAAAATTACTGTTGTTTTCTAGACTCAGGTGTCCAAGATTCCCATTTTCTGAAGCAAGGCTTCTCTCTATCTCTCCAGCTTCCTAATAACTTGATTCATTTGTTTGATTGACCATGTCTAGTGAATGGATTCTAGTTGAGCTTTTGTTAATACAATTTTGAATAATTCACAAACATTTGGGAGAAGTTTGGCATTTTCTTTCTTTCTTTTTTGTAGATGAAAAAGAGTTCCCTTAATTTCTTAAAAATTCCTTCTTCTGAGATCAAATGTGATCATGTTATTTATTTATTTATTTATTTATTTGGATTTGTATGCCGCTCCTCTCCGAAGACTCGGAGCGGCTCACAACATATATATAAAAACAATTGCAACAAATCTGAACAAGAAACATTAAAAAATAAAAACCCCATACATACTCATCAATCACACCACAATCAACAATCATCCCCAGGCCTGCCGGCAGAGGTAGGTTTTTAAATTCTTTCGGAAGGCCGGGAGGGTCGGAGAAACGCGGACTTCAGGAGGTAGTTGGTTCCAGAGGGCAGGCACCGCAACAGAGAAAGCCCTCCCCCTAGGGCCTGCCAGATGACATTGTTTCGCTGACGGGACCCAGAGGAGGCCGACCCTGTGCGCTCTCACCGGTCGTTATGTCTGCTTAGTAACTGTCCATTTGCAGAATAGCAATGATGTCATTTCTATAATTCTTGATTGGGATCCACTTTATAGGGTAAAACTGAATCCTGGATTGCCATCTTCAAATTTCCTCTTCAGTTGCCTTTTTATCACTCTTGTTACTTTTACAAGATGAGAACTTGTCCTATTAGAGCTCTATCCATGGACTTCATATAACAGAGATTGAAATTGTTTGTTGTCAAAAATCTAGACATAACTATGGTTAATGGCTATTTGTTACAAACTATCTACAAATTTCGCAGTGATTCCTTCTCTTCCTCCTATGCAACAAGTCAAAGTTATTTTTTTTTGTAACTGTTTAGCTTAGATTAATTCTTCCAGGCAATACACATTACAAATACAGTTAGAGAAGTACAATAATATACACAGTGAATAACAATTTAATGACAATTTCTTCTGCAAGATCGATCTTTTGTTAAGATCTTGTTTTTGTTGCTTGCTGTCAAAGGTTCATAAAAACAACAAAAGAGGCACAGTGCTGATAGAAAAGAGAGAATTGCAGATTAAAAGTCATAGGAAAACAGAAAATGTCCTCTTTTCTCATTCAGCAAAAACCAGTATTCCTTTCCATGAATGACTGACAAACACATATACACTGATTTTATTATTTATTTTATACAGCTGGCCAATTCACACACAGGTGATTCTGGGCAGCTTAATTTAAAAAACAAAACAAAACCCAATAATAAAACCCATGAAAAGAACTCCCCACCCCCACCCCAAAGACAGCAACAACACAATCAAATCAGCCACTTGATTGGCTACATCCCCATTCATGGTTCCCCAGCCAGCTGATAAAATGATCCATTTTTAGGCCATTAAGAGGGAGAGGGGGAGGGAGGGAGAGAGGGAGGGAGGGGGAGAGAGGGAGAGGGAGGGAGGGAGGGAGGGAGGGAGAGAGAGAGAGAGAGAGAGAGAGAGAGAGAGAGAGAGAGAGAGAGAGAGAGAGAGAGAGAGAGAGAGAGAGAGAGAGAGAGAGAGACTCACCTCAAAGTTCTGAATGACCTACCACTAAAATGTCTTACAGGAACAGTAAGACAGTTTGGGAAAATATTTGCTTTAAATGCATGTACACTGAATGCTCAAATAAATAAGGGCTGGGTAAAAAGATTAAATTCTGTAATCCTCTGCAGTTTGAATATCAGGCTAAAATTAATAGATACAATTAATCAGACTAAATTAATCATACAATATTATTCTCCAAAAGCAATCTGCCTGTAATGAGCAAAGTTGCTCTAGGTCTAGGAAGTTATAGAGATCAATGATATTGAAAGTTACCAAATTATCCAGGAGAAAGTACAGGGCTGGATTCCTCTTGGATCCTCACTTCGATCATTCAATAGAACAACCAACCAAGTTACTTTTGTTTGCTGAAGGCAGATGAGTCCAGAAAACCTGTATCATCCAAATATTTGCTCCATTAATCCCCAATTAATCCATCAACTTGTCCCAACACAGCAGCATAATAGTTCACGTTTTGATATGCAAAATCTCAGTGGAATATTGATATGCAGCAATAACTATGGTGTATCCATTTTTTCTTTGACTACCAAACCAAATTAACCAACCTACTCCAAGACTCCACATACAAACCCCTAAACACAGATCCCACCACCTACCTGGAAAAAACCACTAGATCCAAAATAAAAGCCTCCCCCATTAGCGAAGAGATCCAGCAAAGAATCATTCCCAGAGAGAAATCATCCAAAGATGCCCTAAGCTGTATGGTCTCCCCAAGATACACAAAGAAGGAACCCCACTTAGACCCATAGTCAGCTCCATAGGCTCACCTCTACAAAACCTAGCCAAATTTCTCGCCAAACAACTGGTAGTGAGATTTATGTGTCAAATCTATGAATTAGTCTGATTGCATTTATTTTGCCAAAATTACTGTTGTTTTCTAGACTCAGGTGTCCAAGATTCCCATTTTCTGAAGCAAGGCTTCTCTCTATCTCTCCAGCTTCCTAATAACTTGATTCATTTGTTTGATTGACCATGTCTAGTGAATGGATTCTAGTTGAGCTTTTGTTAATACAATTTTGAATAATTCACAAACATTTGGGAGAAGTTTGGCATTTTCTTTCTTTCTTTTTTGTAGATGAAAAAGAGTTCCCTTAATTTCTTAAAAATTCCTTCTTCTGAGATCAAATGTGATCATGTTATTTATTTATTTATTTATTTATTTATTTGGATTTGTATGCCGCTCCTCTCCGAAGACTCGGAGCGGCTCACAACATATATATAAAAACAATTGCAACAAATCTGAACAAGAAACATTAAAAAATAAAAACCCCATACATACTCATCAATCACACCACAATCAACAATCATCCCCAGGCCTGCCGGCAGAGGTAGGTTTTTAAATTCTTTCGGAAGGCCGGGAGGGTCGGAGAAACGCGGACTTCAGGAGGTAGTTGGTTCCAGAGGGCAGGCACCGCAACAGAGAAAGCCAAACAACTACAGCCAAACAACTACAGCCCTATGCAGAATCCATCACCTCACACGTAAAAAACTCATTCCAGTTCATAGAGATCATAAAGAAACAAAACTTACAGCCCAGCGACCTACTCGTTAGCTTCGATGTCATATCCCTCTTCACCCAAGTGCCAATCAAAGAAGCCTTAACAGCTATCCAAAACAAATATAACCTCCCCAAACACATCCTAGATCTGACCAACCACTGTCTATCCAACACATACTTCATCTATAACGGACAAAAATACAAACAAATAGAAGGAGCACCCATGGGATCACCCCTCTCACCTGTCATTGCAAACCTCTGCATGGAACACTTTGAAACCCAAGCTCTAGAAAAAGCTGACCACAAACCCAAACTCTGGCTCAGATACGTAGATGACACATTCATAATCTGGCCACATGGGAAAGAAAAACTGGACAACTTCCTCACACACCTCAACAGCCTACACCCCAAAATACAGTTCACCATGGAAACAGAAGCAAATAACCAACTTCCCTTCCTGGATGTCTTAGTCTACAAGAAATCCAATGGCTCCCTAGGACACACCATCTACCAGAAGAAAACACACACAAACCACTATCTGCATGCACTCTCACACCACCACCCAGCACAGATCAACTCCGTAGCCAAGACACTCATCTCCAGAACCAAATGCCTAGCTGACGAACAACACCTAAAAACTGAACTACACACTCTCACTAATGTACTAACATCCAACGGATTCCAAAGAAATAAGATTTCCAACTTAATCCAAAAAGAAACTCCCACTAAAATCCAAGACAGAGAACAAGAAAACGGCAAAGCCCTCCTCCCATACATAAAAGGCACCACAGACAGGATCAGCAAGATCCTCCACAAACATAACATCAAAACAGCATTCTGCACAAACAGAAAAATATCCACCATCCTAAGAAACCCTAAAGACAAAATTGAGTTAGAAAATCAAGGAGTATATGAAATCCCATGTACTGCCTGCTCCACCACATACATCGGACAAACCAACAGAAGAATAAGTGTAAGCATTGAAGAACACAAAAACTCAGTCAAAAAAGAGGAACCAACTTCTTCCCTGGTCCAACACCTTAAAGCCACAGGACATGAAATTGATTTCAAAAAGACCAGAACTATCACCAAAACTGAACACTTTAATAACAGAATAATCAGAGAAGCCATCGAGATAGAAAAACGCCCACACAGCATGAACAAATGCCTACCAGCGATTTGGAAACCCGCCCTTATTGACAAACAAGTCCATAACACCAGACCTACACTCACGAAAACCACACAGGATGTCACCACCACACATCCACGCAAAAAGCAAACCCAAAACCACAACGATGATGAGGCACGACCACAAACCAGAAGCCAGACCACAGCTGCATCATTAACCACCTTAAACCCCTCCAATCCATACATGAAGCAAACTGACGCCCACCATGAAGATGAGGCACGACCACGAACGCAAAGCCAAACAGCTATGCAGCTCACCATCTCTAATCCCCCTGCAACTCAGGCTAACCTGAGCACAACAAAGCCCCCACCCAAACAGAACACTCCCCCATCCAATCAGAGCACAGTCAACCCCCCATCCAATCAGAGCACAGCCAAGCCCCTAACCAATCAGAACACACCTCCACCCAATCAGAACACAGCCAAGCTCCCAGCCAATCAGTTCAAACCCCCACTGGCAGTTAAAAGTAAGAAACAGCTACAATCACACATTGTTCCTACGAAGCACGAAGCCGAAAGCACTATATATATATATATATATATATATATATATATATATATATATATATATATATATATATATATATATATATATATATATATATATATATATATATATATATATATATATATATATATATATATATATATATATATATATATATATATATATATATATATATATATATTTAAATTGCTAACAAAGAATAAGGGAGAACTGGTAAACAGGTAAAAGAAACAGGAACAGGTAAAAGAAACAGGTAAAAGAAAGAAAGATTTCTTTCTCCCATATTTGGGTTTACAGGGTGCAATTTAAAAAGAAACACTCGATATACATACATATATATACCTATACCTATACCTATACCTATACCTATACCTATACCTATACCTATACCTATACCTATACCTATACCTATACCTATACCTATACCTATACCTATACCTATACCTATACATACATACATACATACATACATACATACATACATACATACATACATACATATATATATATATATATATATATATATATATATATACTTGTTTTTGTTGGGACTTGTTGGGTCATAAATAAGGCTATAATACCATTTCTAATAAAAAGATACAGTACAACATATCAACAGTCTGCAAGTAGTTTGGGGAAATGAGAATTTTATGTCTTCATTGGATTGTAGGTTATGCAATACATGAGTAGTATTATTAGAAATAAATCTGAACAAAAACAATGTGTGAGGGTACAACTCTGAATATATCACATTGCAAAACACATCATGCTTGTATTCCTGAATATGTTGACATCTCATCAAAAACTGTAAAATAACAGTGATCTCTTAAAAATGGCAGCGAAGCTGAAAAACATCCAGACTAAAATGTCAGCTACAGAATGTTCTTTCTGCTTCACTTTGAATGTGGGTTCCCTGAGAGATAGGCAAGGCCATCGAAGGTTCATAATATTCTTATAGCACAAGCTGTTTAAGATAAGTCTAGTTTTTAAATATGTCAACAGTCCAAACCTGTCACCTCCGCATCACTAACAGTACTGCTGCGTAATAGTTTCATAAAGAAGTGCATGTTTCATCTTTTTTTTTTTTTGCAGAGTGGTGGGCTTTGAAGATATCAGTCAAGGAATAGCTTGAGTAAATGCAGCAGAATGGAAATCAGAGTTCAAAAGTTCATCTGTGGTAACAGTGAATTCTCCATTTGCTCACTCTATGTCTTATTGCCAGGTTTTTTTAAAAAAAAATATAGCCAAATTATTTTTCAAGTTGGCCAAGCTGTCTAAAGCACTTTCTCCAAATTAGTCTTCAGATATGATGGGCTACAACTTTCATCATTCCTCAGTCAGCATGACCTATTGAAAAAAGGATCAGTAGGAAGTGGTACCTAGCTGACTTTGGTCGATCCAAAGCCGTAAGCTAAAGTAAGTCTACCTTAACACTTGGACAGAGGCTGTTGGCTAGACTAAGAAGCTGAGGACACATCACCTCTGTATCTTTGGGAAGAAGATTGCATAGGTGCAGTCAGCACAAGTTGATCTTGACTTGAGGGCATCTTAAACTTTTACTGGTTTTTAGTAATATATTAATATAAATTACATGATACAAATCCATTTGTTCCTAAGGATATCGAATAATATTCTATTCATTAAACTGCATGTTTATCTTCCTGGAAAGTTTATTTGGTCATTTTATATAAATATATATATAAAGAATGATAAATACCCATGCTTGCATAAAAAGGAGAAACTTCCTGTGAAAGCATGTTATATAGACTATTCCTTGCTCTTTATGAACTAAAGAAATCCCTTTAAATAATAGGTATATTACAATTAAAATATAAACCTACAGTGAAATTAAAGCCATGTGAATATATTGTACTTTTTTCCAGAATTAACTTTTACATGCTTCTTGATTACATCTTTTTCACAAAAAATAAGAAAAGCCATGAATTAAGTCTAGAGAAGTCAAATTTATCTTTATTTAAAAAATAATAATTAATTCCAATTCACTTCCAGATATGTTAGGTTCCTGTACTAAGAGCTAAGGTTCTCTCATAATATTGCTAATTCTACATTTCCAGGGCATCAGAGTATCTTGCTGCATTTGCATCCTTCCTCACATGCTTTCTCCTTTCAGATATGGGAAACAAAATGCAAGTGCCTAATCCTCAATAGACATTGCATGGATGAAAAGTGTGTTTTTGTCGTAGAATAAAATGCAACATGATACTAGGGTAGACTTGACTAGCTCATGTGATTAAAGGAGCTATGAACGGAGGATTTCTAAAGGGCAACATCTCTCTGGGAAACTGACTAAAATTCAGGCCTACTCCACCGGCGGTGTCTGAAAACAATCAAGGGCTTTTTGAATTTCAGTTTTCAAAATGTGGTGACCAACCTGGCTATTGGTCCCTCCCCAGTGCTGCATTGGAATGGGGGAAGAAAAGACCTATATGGGATGGTTTTTCTTCCACAAACACTCCCGTAGACACTGAGAAGATGCTAGTAGCTGAGGCTCCACTCTTCCTGCCTGAGATGATAGAACACAAGCAGGAGATGAATTAGGATGGGTGAGTAGATTTCAAAACTACCCAAATAGATTATTGTAATGCTTTATGGCATGATCGCTATGTGATTGATTATGTTTGCTTTTCTGTACGTTCTCTTGGGTTTTAGAAAACTGATATAAAATATTATAACTAAATAAAGACAAAATGATAAAATAACGATGATAAATTCAATAATAAATGGGGGGGGAGGAATTGATCATGGTGAAGGTAATTTGTGTATTTTGCCATTGATACCAAATTTTTAGATCAATCTCTGCCCATCATTGTTGTTGAAGGGTAGGAATAGTATTCTTAAAATTAGGAACTTAATTTATATGAGCTGGCTCATTTATAAAACTGAGTACGCACTTGAGCTATTCTAGGATTTGTTCACTTAGTCATTCTTGCATACTTTATACGCAATTTTCAGTCTCAGTTGAAAAAAAGCCCTGTATCCTGGATCAGTTCCTGCCTTTCCCCTATCAGGATCCTAAAGGGAAAAACAACTCTAGAATCTGAGCTTTTACAAACTTTCACTTGTTTTTTTTTTTTTGGCCATCACAAACATTCAGACTACATCAAAGCAATGTGTTTCAAAGAACAGAAAACGTTATAGCGCTGTCGCAATTACCCAGTTTGGTTTTCTGATGAAGCAGATTGTGTTTTTAATAGAGCTATGAACATCTATGAAACCTGTTCAGCCAGAAACCAGGAAGGGGGAAGAAAATAAGGGAAAGGAAAAGCAATGCATAATCTAGGCAATAATGGCAATACCATATTGCTTCCAATTCTCTGAAAAAATCTATTAGCCCAATGCAACCATTGTATATTTTATCAGCAACATATAAACATAAACATTCCAGCTGTCTCCATAAAATCAGAGAAAGTTTCTTTATGCCTCAGTGAAAGATGAAGCGCAGCCTTCAGCTGTGGGCTGAAAGGGAATACTTCAGCATCAGGGTCCATTCAGGTCCTTATACAGTTTGAGGCCAAAGGAAGAGAATGCGATTTGACAAATCCTTACTCAGTTTTGGATCAAGCAATTAATATGGCTACATTTTATGTGATTGTTTTGAAATCTCTGCATGATAATGTGGTGCTTCTGGCCAGAATGTTATTAATGTAGTGTTTTATATAGCTGTACATTGTTACCAATTATCTAAAAGAGATTATTGATGGTGAGTGGCAGGTGGTTTGACTTAGCTTTACAAAGCAAGATTTCCAAAAAGAGAAATGCCTTAGCCAACGAAAGGACATTAAATTATTTATCTACAAGTTACAGTGAAAATATTTTTCCACATCACTTACTACAGTGGCATATTCAGAGACTTTTATAGAGATCTACAATACCTTACTAATATACTTGCAAACAAACCCCTGGTGATGATGAATGGAAAGGTGTGGTAAACACAACTAAGCGCCAAGAGGAAGAGCAATGGATGGCACTGTGATTGCAAATGGAAGTACCAGTGTCATATACAGAGGCACGACCAGGATTTGATAGGAGGGGTCCCCCCTTTAATAATTTTGCTACATTTACTTTAGGACCACCATTCCAATTTTTATGGGTTCCTGCTTCCAAAGGGCCAGAAAGTGTGCTGTTATTTTTCAAAAATCTGATCTAAGAGAACTTTAGATAATACAAACAATGGTTGTAGGAACTATTGGGTACAGTTTGCCCAGCTTAGTTTCATATGGAAGGAAATATATATAATCTATAATCTTTTTGAGAAGGTAAATGATAATTGAATTAGTCCCAGACAAAAAATGTTGAAGAAATGGATCAGTTTACAGTTTCCCAGACTAACACACTAACATTCTGCCACTCTAGAATCTAAAAGATTGGTAGGCTGCAATTATGTTAGATATCAGCCTTCCCCATCCTGTTACCTTTCAGATATGATGACTACAATTTCATAATTACCAAGGTCCAATAATCCTCCAGCTGATAAATATGAGAGTTGCACTGGAGAAGGTTTCTATATCTGTGAAGCTATATCTTCAAGACAAGACTATCAGTGACCTTCCATGCCTCTTGACCCAGAAGCAGCAGGCCCTCATTAACAAAGTTATTCTTTGGGGACTGAAATGAAAGTACTAGAAGTATATTTATCTATCTTTGTACATTCATATAAGTAATGCTGTTCATATTTTTGTTTGGGAGACAGTTATGATACAATGGTAATGTAGGTGAAAGAAATTTCAATTTACCCATTAACCTTTTAGGAGCAGTAACAATAGAAACAAAAATTGAAAGGGAGTGAGCTAACCTGATGGAACAGTGAAAGACTAGAGGTTTTCTATAGGTTCCAAAGATTCATTGACGGAAGGGTAAAGGCTGGGCTTTTTTAACCCAAACCCAAACCCAAACCCAAACCCAAACCCAAACCCAAACCCAAACCCAAACCCAAACCCAATCCCAATCCCAATCCCAATCCCAATCCCAAACCCAAACCAAAGCTTCCTTCCTTCCTTCCTTCCTTCCTTCCTTCCTTCCTTCCTTCCTTCCTTCCTTCCTTCCTTCCTTCCTTCCTTCCTTCCTTCCTTCCTTCCTTCCTTCCTAGCACCAGAAGGAGCCGTATACTGAAGACTATCAATGAATGCACATCTCCTCCAAGACCCACCCATGAAAGAATTTGGTGCATGCTTTCCCAGCATTTGCAGGAAAGATTTTTTTTAAAAACGGGAATTCTACCAATTGGGACCTGTAATAACCATGGTCCAGGCAGAATACCAAGTCATTATCATAGCCAAAATGGAGAAAGAGAGTGAAATCTGAAAAGGAATTTCTTAAACCAACTTCATTTGCAATCTCTTTATGCATGGGAGTCCATAGCTTAAGACTACAGTGCAAAAAAAAGTCCTCATATTATAATCTTTAAATGATGCTAAGTAATCCTGTGTCACTTAGGTCTGTCATTAGCTGCATCATCCTCTTAGTTGACAGTGGAATGTCCCAATGAAATGATCTGTGTCTCTGACCTTGTTTATACTGTATCTTCCTTGTCAGTGCACTGATCCTCAAGGCAACAAACTGACAAAGCAATAGAGGAAACTCACGAAGCTATTCTATTTGTGATTCTTTCTCTGACTTTCTACTCTAGGAAAGTCAAGGAGTCATGATCAAGGAAAGCTGTGACCAAAATAATTGTTTATAAAAATGCTAACATAGTTTTCTAGAACAACTGACCAAGGTTGGTTTCTGCAACTC
This sequence comes from Bothrops alternatus, assembly GCA_034064705.1. Classification (NCBI taxonomy): domain Eukaryota; kingdom Metazoa; phylum Chordata; class Lepidosauria; order Squamata; family Viperidae; genus Bothrops; species Bothrops alternatus. The sequence continues at coordinate 8,565,803 of JARGCV010000033.1, forward strand.
TGGTTCACATTTCCAGCACTGTTTTACACCTGCCCGAGTGTGTAATGAATCCACAGAGGTGAAAGATAATAGCAGCTATGAAACAAAGGGAAGAATGAGCCAAATTTGTTTATTGTACAACCGATTCTGGACTAGTTAAAAAGCCGCAGCTTAATATGTTATGTGAATAAAGATCATCTTTGTTACGATCCCTTTCATGCAGCTATTATAAACAGTCTGGTCTGATTCTTGAAATATCGAGGGACATCACTTTGAAAATCTTGAAGATGCTGAAGGCTGATTGCTTTCAACTTCGCTTTTAATCTGTTCCAAAATATACCAGTATCTGAGGTTACTAAGGAAATGTGGTAAAGAAATAGAGAGAAAAACCATTTTTTTCCTGTACAAATTTCCAAATCATTTTTAACAGTAGAGAAAATATTATTAATTCTCCAGGCTGCTATGTTTTTGTTTAAAGCATTTCATCCAATTTATTTTCTGCTTTTCTGCTACAGGTTTGTTTCCATGCTCAGCATATCTTATGCAACATCATCTTGCCATCTTATCATAAAAACAGGGGAGGGGAAACTCTGTAAAAGTTGCGGGGGAAAAAGTGATAGAAGTCCTGATGTTATAATCCGAAGTGAAATGTCTCTAAATGTGGTACTTGCCATTTATAATATCATAGAGAAAATAACTGTAAATGCATTTTAAGCAAACAGAGCAAGATTTATTTATATTCCATCTAATTTTTTAAAAAATTATCTTTTTCGAGCTGTGGACTTTGGATAGTTTTGGATTTCAGCAGGCCTTATACAAAGCCATTGGTCTTGCTACCTGCAAATGAAGAGACTAGTTCACAGGTCAGCAACCTGTGGCTCCGGAGCTGCATGCGGCTCTTTGAGCCTTCCCCTGTGGCTCCCAGCCTCCTCTGCCATTTGCAGAGAGAGACAGAAACAGAAAGAGGCACTTGCGCTTCCCTGCTTCTCTCTCTGTCTCTGTCTCTGTCTCTCTCTCTCCCCCCCCCCCTCTCTCTGTGTGTGTAAAAAAGAGAGTAGACTCACGGTGTTCTCCGACAAGTTGAAAAGCATCTCTGCAGGAAGCAGGAAGCAGGAATGGCAGGAGAGAGCTAGCTAGCCCAGCTATGCTGACTCAGGAATTCTGGGAGTTGAAGTCCATGAGTCATAAAAGAGCCGAGGTTGCCTACCCCTGAGCTTGTTGGAGAACACCTTGAAGCCAGCTTGCCAGGTAAGCAGAAGATTGGAGAGAGGGAGAGGGGGGAGAGAAAGAGAGAGAGAGAAAGAGAGAGGGAGGGAGCGAGAGAGAGAGGAAAGAGGGAGAGAAAGAAAGAGCATGGGGGAAGAGGACTGGCAGACCAAGGGCAGAAAGAGAGAGAGGGAGAGAGAGAGAGAGAGGGAGGAGGGAGAGAGAGGGAGGAGGGAGGGAGGGAGAGACAGAGAGAGAGAGAGAGACCCTTTTGACATCTAAAATATATATGGGTAAAAAAGGATATATGCAGTGTTATCTTCATTTTAGATATCAAAAGGGTTTTGCGGCTCCCAGTGTTTTGTTTTCGGTGGAAAACGGGTCCAAGTGGCTCTTTGAGTGTTTTGGGTTGCCTACCCCTGGACTAGTTGTAACTTAACTTCTGTGGACCTCATCCCATATCTAAGAGTTTCCTAAGGAGGCATGTATAAGTGCACTAACGTGCCTATCGTCCCTATTTTACTTTTTTTCATTTTGCTTGTTCAAATTTGTAGTTTTTGTTTGATGAATAAACAATATAAATGAAAATGATAGACAAACAATAGCAGAGTGCCTAGGTTGGAAAAACTAAGTTACATCCATAATATAACTGTACAGGTAGTCCTCAACGTATGACCACAGTTGAGCCCAAAAGTGAGACATTTGTTAAATGAGTTTTGCCCCATTTTATGACCTTTCTTGCCAGAGTTGTTAAGTAGATCACTGCAGTTGATAAGTTAATAACCCGATTGTTAAGTAAATCTGGCTTACCCATTGACTTTGCTTGTCAGAAGGTTGCAAAAGGGGATCACATTACACCGAGGTGCTGCAGCGGTCATAAGTATGGACCAGCTGCCAAGTGTCTGAATTTTGATCACATGATCATGGGGATGCTGCAAAGTCGTAACTGTGAAAAACAGTCATAAGTCACATTTTTCAGTGCTGTTGTAACTTTCACTAAACGAACTGTTATAAGTCGAGTATTCTTTTTTGTTACATCTAGCCTCTCAAGATGAAATTCAAATAAGATCATTTTCAATATTTTCAATGTTGTACTTTTCTTGAATACTTCTTTCTTTCTATCTATCTTTCTATCTTTCTATCTTTCTATCTTTCTTTCTTTCTTTCTTTCTTTCTTTCTTTCTTTCTTTCTTTCTTTCTTTCTTTCTTTCTTTCTTTCTTTCTTTTAAAAAAACAGAAACAAAATATGAGAACAAGACAATAGCCTTTAAACTGAAGAAGTTGTTGATCTAGAACAGGCATGTCAAACTGCTGGCCAGCGGGCCGGATGCATCACGCCGAAACCACACCCACCCCATTGCTGGCAATGGGGAAAAGTCACGATACATCGCGTGACCTCACGAGTTTGACATGCCTGATCTAGAAGATTGAAGAAGTAGGGATCAAGAAATATGCCACCCAGAGCCACTTGCTTGTAAGATGGGAAGCTATATAAATTAGATAAATAATTAAATAAATAATCTCCGACTTGTGTGAATCCAGCTTCCATAGAATTACCAGCTACTTACTATTAGTTGGAGAGCTGAAAGATGACTGTCACTAAGTGTAATGATTTGAGAAGTACCTGACCACCATGCATCCTCTCTACGAAATGGTTCCACTGTAAAAAACAGAAATGGATAAAAATGGTTGAACTTTCTGCTTGATGTTCAGCCAATCACTACACCACTACACCAGTCTGGGGTACTATATCTATATTGGATTGTCTCATAGAATCATAGACTTGGAAGGTCCTAAGAAGTCATTAGCTCCAGCCCTCTGCCCACTGTAGGATTCACTGCACCATTCACAGCAATCTCTCTATGGTGCTAGGAGTGATGGGAAAATATTGTGGGGCTACCACTAAGCATGCAGAGTTTCTTGAAGGAACGGCAGCATTAAAGGAGGTAATAAAAGGATAACTCAATACATAAGCACACATACAGCCAAGGAGAGAAAAAAATATAAGATTGTTTAATGATAGAATAGGATCAAAAGCAGAATCTCAAGCTACTAATAAATGCATATACCTAAAGCCAAGAAATTAAAAGATGCTTGCTCCTGGGGAGGAAAGCTATGGCAAATCTAGACAGCATAGTAAAAAGCAGAGACATCACCCTGCCAACAAAAGTATGTATAGTCAAGGCCATGGTTCTCCCAGTTGCAATGTATGGGTGTGCAAATTGGACCATAAGAAAGGCTGAGCGCCAAAGAATTGAGGCCTTTGAAGTATAGTGCTGGAGAAGACTCCTGCGAGTCCCCTGGACTGCAAGGTGATCAAACCGGTCAGTCCTAGAGGAGATCAACCCCGACTGCTCTTTAGAAAGACAGATCCTGAAGTTGGAACTCAAGTACTTTGGCCACCTAATGAGAAGGAAGGACTCACTGGAGAAGAGCCTAATGCTGGGAAAGATTGAGGGCAATAGAAGAAGGGAACGACAGAGAATGAGGTGGCTGGATGGAGTCACTGAAGCAGTAGGCATGAGCTTAAATGGACTCCAGAAGATGGTAGAGGACAGGAAGGCCTGGAGGAACATTGTCCATGGGGTCGCGATGGGTCAGACATGACTTCAACAACAACAACAAAGATAATGTCCAATGTGCATCTATGCAAGAATGGGAACTCCTGATGGATTGAGTCAAATCTGATAAAATAAGGTATACATAATAAAAGTATGGCAGGTGTTTATAGTCTCCCTAAGTAATTGAAGTTTTTAAACTTGACTGTAGTTCTGATGTATGTTCTGTTGTATTATAATCTTGAAGCAGCTCATTTCAACCAAAGTGCAGCAAGGTTCATTTATGCTTTGTAAAGTATGTGCACAGAGACAGACTTTGATTTGTATGCCTGACAGTGGATCAAAGCAGCACATAATTTCTATTAAGTCCCCATTGTTAAGCACTACCGGTAAATTCCTGTACCAGTCATAACATGGCTATTTTGCTGGAAAAACTGCAGCACTATTTTTCCTCTATCGCACACAGGGAGAGTGGCTGGAAATAATGCTGAAAGAAAATTGTATTAAAGAAGGTTATTAAATCAAAGAAAACATTAAAAGGCAGCTGGTTAGTGCAACCATCACCATTTTAGCCCCATACACTTTGCGTTCTTTTCAGTGATAAAATGGAGACACTTCACAAATTCCATATGCTCTTTCTGCACATATTTTTTTTTAATTTTGTGCATAGACGGAACGACATCGTACAAACAACAGCTACATAAATACAAAATGCTTGCAAAAATAATCTAGGTTTCTTCCTACTTAGTGAGAGAGAAGCTTGGATGTAACAAAGATGCAGCTTCCTCATGTCACCCCGAATGCATGAGAACATCTTTCTAACCATTTTCTCCTATAAAATGAGTCAATGAAGGAACAAAGAAAATAGCATGAGCTTCACATATTATTGTGGTTTCAGCACGGAGCAAAGGAGCTGTAGTGGTTTCCACAGGACAAGCATAATGTCAATGGATGAATTTAGTCTGATATGAAACATTCTTCACTGTACATTAATTTAACAGTTGTGATGAAGAATGTAAGGCACTAGGTTTTCCTTGATAGCTACTGTTATGTTCTGTTTCCACACACAATATATCATTGACACAATCCAAACTCATTATGGCCTTTATTATCAGAGTATTATTGTGTTCTAGAATGATATGAAGATATATGAAATAATTCAGATCAGTGTCTTAGGAGAAGGGCGGCATATAAATTTGATTATATATATAAAAAAATCTCCTTCTTGTGATAAATTTTATCCTTGGCATTTTGATTATGATAAATCAGACCTTATTCATCCCCTGCCCTAAATTATTTTATTTTAAATTTAATTTTATTTATTTAAATTTATGTCTTCCATCTCACTTAGGAGGTGACTCCAGGGGGCTATATTTAAAACTGCTCTTAAACTGCCACATGAACTAATTTTCTAATCAAGGTCTCCCACACTCAGTTCTGAGCAAGAAAAACGAGCTGATGTAGCTACCACATAAGGTGCACACTAAAGACAACATATAGCTTCCCTCATCACTTACTCTATGTAACTGAAAACAAATATTTCAAAGAAGTCCAATTCAGCTGCATAATATGCCTTGATTTCCAAAAGTAAGAACATCAGAAGTATGCTTTGGCCAAGCATGTTTAAGGATAGGAGAGTCACATCCCAATTTTATTGATTGTGGGAAAAGATCTTGCATATGAAGGAAGAAATAAGTGCCAGAATAGTTTTATGTCATGCGGTGAGCCATTTCTTGGCTATATGATATTTTAAAGATGATGAGTTGCTTGGAACAATATGTTACAGTCCTGGCAATAAGCCCTGAAAGTTGCTAATCATGCATTCTCTTGGTTCACATTTTTCCCCCCCAAAGACACAAGTTATGAGAGAAGGGAGGCTCCTATTGTGCAGTTCAACATTTTGAATGTCTGTGACAAATATGAGAAATTGGATGTAGGTGGCATCAGTTTGAAAGAAGCCCATGCCTTCCTTTGTCAACTAAAAGAATCACACGTTTCAATCAAACAGTCACTATTCACCATGTCTAGGAGTGCCAGGTGGCTTTTTTTTCGCCAACCCCTTTGGCCTTGCCATCTTGTTTTCTGACAGATTTCCCTGCATCCATAGCAGCAGGGCTATGAAATGGCATGTTAATAGCTTTTCCCTTCGTGATATCTACATGCTGGGAAAAATTCCACATCACCTGAAAAGCTGCTTGCCAATCATCTGTTTAATAGCTCACCAGAAAAATGGGGGCTTGTGCGGATCCTTTGACAAGTGAAGTGCCCCTCTGAATCTGCTTGTTTAAGGCCCGAAAGTGCCCTAGTTGCACAAAGGCGGGGCACCGACAGCTGTTTCTGTGGCCCTCCTGGCATCTTCTAGTCATGCATGCATGGAAGATGCTTCTGCTGGGACAGCTGGTGAGGAAAAGCTCCTGCCTAGGTTTCCCAATGGGATTGCCGCAGATAATGAATTTGCAGTTCTGCATTGATTCAGAACGCCGGTATTACTTGGTCTGTTCATAGCAGAGCTTGTATATAATTCATCACAGAAACTGGAAACTTAAGGTGTCTTACACATGTGAACTCTATTCCTTATACTACCAGATGTGGTGTGTTTGTCCTTTCCTTAGGAATCTGTGATATACTACATCTTTTTAAAACAGTCTTCTACCCAAAAGTAAGAAGCTCACATTTCTGTGACCTTTTTTTTAAATGAACTTATTATTCTGTTAATAACTCCCTGTTCTTGATGTGTCACTCCCAAATAGATAGTAGAATTTGTTGGTGTTCTTTTTCTCTTGGGTTGACTTTTGCCTTGTTTGCAGCTTGTTACTTGAACTCCAGCAGAATGTAGAAACGAGAGGTTTCCCATAATCAGCTCAATAATCCCACTTCAAACCAAGACACGTTATTGCAGACGACAACTCATTATCCAGAAGCCAGGATAGGTTTGCCTTCTCTCTATTAGCTGTTCTCCACCTACTGTTCATTTTTTCTTTCCTTGTCTCCTATCCCTTCCTTTTTATTCCAGATCAAAGTCCTGGTGCCGGATTTCTCTTTTGTTTGTGAAATCAAGTAAGTTGCACAGCTCTAATTGAGAGCAGACTCCCTGTCATTTATGTCAACAGTTCAGAAATCTCTATAAAATAGCAGCAGAAATGTCTAAAGCTCTCCAAGTGACATCTCTCAAGATGGCAGCAAGCAAAGAGAGTATGTTTTGGCTGATTCTGTCTGTCTCATGCACAAATAATTAAATCCGGCACCCCAAATGACATTCAGCCCCTTTGAAAATGGATGGAACTTTGCCTACCTCTGCCCACTGCACAAAAAAAAAAAAAAAGGAAATATAGCTGAAGAGAGGGAAATTTTCATAGAAAAATAAATCAACCTGTCAGAGGCTACAGGCTAATTACCAGGCTGCTTTAAAAGTTGAACACAAGGCTCTATATCCCTTTATTGGTTGGGAGACATTTTCGTACATGTTTTTCCAGAATAAATTGACTGCACAATCGCTAGTTTTAGAAACAGAAAAGGTATGTAGTAATCATTCTTGATAGGCATTTATATTAACACTTTGTATTTAATAAGGTGAGTTTTATAAGATTGTGAAGTGCTGCAAGAAACTGAAATCAAAGATCATTGGAGGAGCAAAAACAATGAGTATCAGTGTTTCTCCAGATAACAGAGAAAATATTATACTGCATTGGTCTTGAAAAACTATTGTCTTAGATTATTCTTTCAGCATCTGACATCTGCACAGAATTCTTAGCACAGTAAGTATGTTTTCTTATTTTAAAAAACTGATAAGCTTAGAATCAATATTTTATACAGGTTCTCTGAGAAATTCTCTTATCAATTTCGTTAATATTTTTAAATGCAGAGATATTTTTTCACTCTGACTCAATACAGTTCTTGAAGAATACCAACCATTCTCAATTAATCACTTCTGTTCCCTTTTCTTTTTCTGTATTTTAATTAAACTTGCAGCTATCCTGTGCTAGCATTTTAACTAAGATTATTTTCATACTAATTGGTAAATCTATTAGAGGAAGACGATAGTGGAAAGCTACCAAACCTATTGGCTATATCTTTATGCACACAAATTTTCTTTATCTCAATTGCATATGCATGTTTATTTTTATACACTTGCTCTCATTGGATCTAGTTTATCCCAACACACCTCCAACAGATGTGTCAGTGGTCATAAAACAGACCAAAATTATGATTGTTTGTTTGCCATGGAGAAGATAGAACATTTTTGCTAACTCACAAATTTAAAGAATAGATATTCTCAAGCTAATACTGTTATTGAGTTTATCAATAAAAATATTTATATGCTCTTTCTTGAACATACATGTTCAAACAGACTCACAGTGGAAATCAAAATATAAAAACTAAATCCATTAAAAAAAATTCACAAAAATTACTAGAATAAAAAAACCACAAATATAAATCTCAAGTGCAATGCAATTGATTAGAACCAAGCAAGTATAATGTTTCTGCATAACATGTGAAAGTTTACATGGCAAATCTACAATTGGCTTTTTGGGCAAAGTAGTGTCCATCTGGACAATAACAATAAATGATTCTTCTGTCATCTTACTGCTGACTTCTTGTGGATAAAATAAGGCCCCCAGTTGGTTTGTGTGGGAGGAGGTAGTTGTTTGATACTTAAATACCAGTACCTTAAACTGTACTCAGAATAGACTAGAATTAAATGAGGAAATGTCCACCTCCTGATTAGCGATTGAGTTCCATTCCAATGACCAAGTCATTAAGCAAAATGATTGCTTAGTGAAAGAGAGGGGGGGAGGGAGGGAGAGGGAGAGGGAGAGGGAGAGAAGGAGGGAGGGAGAGAGAGAGGAAGAGGGAGGGAGGGAGATAGAGAGAGGAAGAGGGAGAGGGAGTGGGAGGAAGGGAGGGAGAGGAAGGGAAGAGGGAGGGATGGAGAGAGAGGAAGAGGGAGGGGGAGGGTGGGAGGGAGTGGGAGAGGGTGGGAGAGAAAGAAGGAGAGGCAGACGGAGGGGAGAGAGAGAGAGAGAGAGAGAGTGAGTGAGAGAGAGAGAGAGAGAGAGAGAGAGAGAGAGAGAGAGAGAGAGAGAGAGAGAGAGAGAGAGAGAGAGAGAGAGAGAGAGAGAGAGAGAGAGAGAGAGGATGTTGCAAGGACCACTGGTTGTTACTGTCTCATTCAGATAATGTTTTCTTCTACAGCTATACCAATGTTACTCTCACTCCACTATGCGTTGTTGTCAGGCGCACATTTGGTCATAAATGCATGCATTGCTCAGAAAATGAATTTTTAATTACTCTTGTGTTTGCAAATGGACGCTAATTGAGGTACTTGATAAACGAGGAACGGTTCTAGTAATCCGTTATATCTGCTTTTTGCAATCCTGCCACACAGCACTGTGAACCAGCTTAACCTTCAAGTAATTGGTTTTTCTCAGCACTCCCTATTGTGACTGTTACTGGATTTAGGGGTTATATAAAACAGAAGCTGAGGTTGAGATTCTTAGGCACCGAAGAACTAATATTAAACAATATTTTATGAAAACAATCCCCTGAGATTCCCACCCCATTGGAGAACTGAAAACCATTTAACATGAGATGGGATTAAAGTCCTCAACTTGTGTTAATTTCTAGCATATTGCATATGTTTGTTTTCTTTCTACAAAGATGGCCCCTTGAGAAAATCGGAAGGAAGTTTCAATAAAACTTCCAGAAAGGAAAATTAAAAGGAATGATTTTTAACTTCCTCGTAATCTGAATTCAGAAAGTGGCAAGCCGATTTTAGGAAAATGTTGCTGGACTGAGGTGCCCCAGAAGAAAGTCTCTGGTGATTGCTTATGGAAAGTATGCAATGAAATGTCATGGCTGAAGAGGCAAATGCAGCCGGGGAATGAGCAGAGAGAAAGGGGAATGTTTCAATAGACTGAATTCACCACAGCCTTAGATTTATTAAAAGGAAATAAAGTGCCCATCAGAGGCAGCCAAACCCTGGGATTTATTTCCTAACTTTCTCCTTGCAGAACAGGAACCACTTTTAGTAATGAACTGCAAAACTGATGCATTTACCCAAGCTGTGCTAGAGGAAATTTTCTGAGTAGGAAAGGTATTGACTTGGATGAGGATACCAATGTGACATTCTAATTTCTTCCTTCCTTCCTTCCTTCCTTCCTTCCTTCCTTCCTTCCTTCCTTCCTTCCTTCCTTCCTTCCTTCCTTCCTTCCTTCCTTCCTTCCTTCCTTCCTCCCTCCCTCCCTCCCTTTGCACCAGAAGGAAGCTCATACCAAACACTATCAATGAAAACACATCCCTTTCTTTCTTTCTTTCTTTCTTTCTTTCTTTCTTTCTTTCTTTCTTTCTTTCTTTCTTTCTTTCTTTCTCTTTCTTTCTCTCTCTCTCTCTCTCTCTCTCTCTCTCTCTCTCTCTCTCTCTCTCTCTCTCTCTCTCTCTCTCTCTCTTCTCTTTCTCTCTCTTTCTCTTTCTCTGTCTAAACCCAAGCAACCTACAGAGCTTATATCTAAAACACAAAACCAGTGTGATATTATAAAGAATTAAAATTCTATTCCAATTTAATATTTATACATTTCAGATGTGGCAAGACCATCAGGATATTCTGAAGATATAGCTGTTATCACTTGAGAGGCATCACTCACAAGGAATTAAGAATAATTTTCCCATGGAGGAGGGGAAAAAACCCTCTGTCCAGTTCAGAGTTTAAGTAGCCTCAAGGTCAATAAGGCTGGCTTGGTTATGGGCAGGGCTTTTTTTTTCTCATAGAACGCCCAGAACGGAGTTCCAGCACGTTTTTTGGATGGAACCTTGTAGGGTAGGCAAGGCGGGTTGTATGACATGTGTGAGTTCCGGCACCTTTTTTTTTTTTTTTTTTTTTTACAAAAAAAGCACTGGTTATGGGAGTGGAAAGGACAATGCAAATGATGTGGAATCTCAGAGAAAGGAAGATTATTCCTATTGTACTTTTTCATCTGATCAGGATATTTGTTCCCTGGAAGTGCATGAATCTGCTCCAGGTGGTTCAGCCATCACAGATCACGGTTTCTTTTCTTTGTCAGACAATTTCTTGGGAAGTGATAAGCCAATCACGCTTTTGATATAATCTCTGAAATCGAATGTGAGGGCTTGCCCTTGAAAATCCATAATAGCTCTATTGAATCTGATTGCAAAGATGTTACAACATGAGGTTTTAAATGTAAAATATTAAGCTTCAATTTTACAGCAGCCTAGCAGAAAAAGAGAGAGACAAAAAGACAGGAGGGGATAGATGATTTAGAGGAATTAGTTACTACAGCAAATATTTTGACGAGAAGTTAGATTTTTAAATTCCCAATAATCAATGTGCTAAAACCAGACTGAAGTTCCCTCTACATTTGTAATCATTACAAACTTAAGACAGTTTGATACAGATTGAAAAGAAGTGAGGGAAACATCTTCCTGCTCAAATCCATATACACGCATATGGATCCAAAAATATTGCCTAACCACTTCCTAAGGCAGTTATGGCAAACCTTTTAGAGACCGAGTGCCCAAAAACTGCCCCACCCCTGCTCCACCCCCTGCCCTACCCTGCCTGCCCACAGGGCCACTCACCGCCTCCAGGGCCCGCCACAGATCGCCAAGGCAGCCCAGCAGTGCCATGGCGGCCACACCCTCTGCCCATGCCCCGCAGCATCAACTGTACACATTGGGGCATGAGGGCAGTCTTGTCTATGCTGCCTGGCTGCCATGTCCTTGGCTGTGCTGCTCCGCGTGGACCATGCTCGGGGGCAAATCTCCTCCAGGGAGGCTGCTGGTGAAGAGGGGGTCGCGGGCGGAGGCAAGGCTGGGGCAACAGCATGTGTGCCCACAGAGAGGGCTCCAAGTGCCGCCTCTGGCACCCGTGCCATAGGTTCACCACCACTGTCCTAAGGAGTCTCAAATTTGATTGATTTAGATGTTGCATCTTGTCTTTTGGTTGCACTTTTGACTGAACCGTGTTGAACAGAACAAAAGTTAGGTACTCAGATTATTTGACATGGATTGATGTCACTTTATTATCTTTGTTTGCCCATTTAATTCTGTTTTGAAATGAATAAGCTATTTATTTCAAAAGTGCAGAATAACAGAATAAAAGAGTTGGAAGGGGCCTCAGAAGTCTTCTAGTCCAACTCCCTGCTCAAGAAGGAGACCCTGTACCATTTCAGACAAGTGATTGTACAATCTCTTCTTAAAAACCTCCGTTGGTGGAGCACCCACAACTTCTGAAGGCAAGCAGTTCCACTGATTAATTGTTCTGTCAGGAAATTTCTCCTTAGTTCTAGATTGCTTCTCTCCTTGATTAGTTTCTAACCATTGCTTCTTGTTCTGCCTTCAGGTGCTTTGGAAAATAGGTTGACCCCCCCTCTTCTTTGTGTCAGCCCCTTAGATATTAGAACACTAATATCATGTAACTCCCACTTCTTCTTTTCATTAAACTAGACATATCAAATTCCTGCAAGCTGTCTTCATATGTTTTAGCCTCCCCTAATCATCTTTGTTACTCTTCTCTGCACACTTTCTAGAGCTTCAACATCTCCTTTGTATCATGGTGACCAAAACTGGATGCAATAGTCTTACCAAGGCATTATAAAGTGGTACTAATACTTAATAATAATAATAATAATAGTAAAGTTGGAAGGGACCTTGGAGGTCATCTAGTCCAACCCCCTGCTCAGGCAGGAAACCCTATACCATTTCGGACAAATGGCTGTCCAGTCTCTTCTTAAAAACCTCCAGTGTTGGAGCATTCACCGCTTCTGGAAGCAGGTTGTTCCACTGGTTAATTGTTCTAACTGTCAGGAAGTTTCTCCTTAGTTCTAGGTTGCTTCTCTCTTTGGTTAGTTTCCATCCGTTGCTTCTTGTCCTGCCTTCAGGTGCTTTGGAAAATAGCTTGATTCCCTCTTCTCTGTGACAGCCCCTGAGATATTGGAATACTGCTATCATGTCCCCCCTCGTCCTTCCCTTCATTAAACTAGACATACCCAATTCCAGCAGCCGTTCCTTATATGCTTTAGCCTCCAGTCCCCTAATCATCTTTGTTGCTCTTCTCTGTACTCTTTCTAAAGTCTCAACATCTTTTTTACATCGTGGTGACCAAAACTGGATGCAGTATTCCAAGTGTGGCCTTACCAAGGCATTGTAAATCGGTATTAACACTTCACATGATCTTGATTCTATCCCTCTGTTAATGCAGCCTAGCACTGTGTTGGCCTTTTTGGCAGCTGCAGCACACTGCTGGCTCATATTTAGGTGATTGTCCACTAGGACTCTGAGGTCTCTCTCACAGTTACTACTATTGAGCAAGGTACCCCCTATACTATAGCTGTGCATTTGGTTTTTCTTGCCTAAATGTAGAACCTTGCTTTTTTCACCATTAAATTTCATTTTGTTAGATAGTGCCCAGTGTTCAAGTCTGTCCAGATCCTTCTGTATCTTAAGCCTGTCTTCTGGAGTGTTGCCTATTCCTGCCAGCTTGGTGTTGTCTGCAAATTTGATCAGTTCCCCATCTATCCCCTTGTCCAAATCGTTGATAAAGATGTTGAAGAGCACTGGGCCCAGAACAGAGCCCTGGGGCACGCCACTACACACTTCCCTCCATGTAGATGTGGTTTCATTGAGGACCATAAGCTGAGTATGGCTAGTCAGCCAGCTATGGATCCATCTGGTGGTGGTGCTGTCTACCCCACATTTTTCTATCTTGTCAAGTAGTAGGTTGTGATCTACTTTATAAAATGCCTTACTGAAGTCCAAGTAAATTATGTCCACAGCATTCCTCTGATCCACTAATTTTGTCACTTGGTCTAAGAATGCAATAAAATTTGTCTGGCATGATCTGTTTTTGACAAACCCATGTTGGCTTTTAGTTATGACTTTGTTTGCCTCTAGGTGTTCGCTGATTCATTGTTTGATTATCTTTTCCAAGATCTTCCCAGGTATTGAGGTCAGGCTGATAGGTCTGTAATTTCCTGGGTCCATTTTTTCCCTTTTTTGTAGATGGGAACTACATCAGCTCTTTTCCAGTCCTCTGGTAGTTCCCCAGTGCTCCAGGATCTTTGAAAAATATAGTTCAGTGGTTCTGAGATCACATCTGCCAGTTCCTTGAGAACCTTGGGGTGTAATCCATCTGGTCCTGGCGATTTGAACTCGTCTAGGCTGGACAGGTACTCTCTTACCATTTTCTTGCCTATCTTAACTTGTATTTCTATTCTGTTTTTTATGGCACTATTTTTGATAGGTTGGTCACGTGATCTTGATTCTAACACTCTGCTAATGCAGCCTAGGACAGCACTGGGTTTTTTGGCAGCTGCTTCACACTGCTGGCTCATTTTTCAGTGATTGTCCACTAGAACTTCAAGATCCTTCTCACAGTTACTACTATTAACCCACGTCCCATCTATACTATATCTGTGCAGCCCCCCCAAACCTAAATTGGTCTCTGTGTATGTGTGCATTTGCATGTGTATTTGTTTGAGCTTAACAAGATGGAATCCTTTGAAATGCCAAAGGATTAAAAATACTAGTGATTGAAATTCTATAAATATCTGCTATCAGAGTTTGCTCTCCATTGCACTCGATGGCTTGTACAAAGAGGCTATAGTAATTACCCAAGGCAATAATTTGTCTCAAAATATAAGATATTACATTAGTTACCTTCAGCATTTTCCCACTGGCTGTTTTGGTAGGAAGAAGTAATGGGTTTTTGTAACAAACTGTGCAAGGTTCACATACGCAAACTGTGCAATACTGGTTTCTTGCAACACACTTGCTTTGATTAACCAGTTTTTTGATCAACATAATACATGAAACCATAAGCTAAACAAACAGGCCTGGCTCAACATAACACACTAAGCCACCCAAAAACTAATCAAAGTCAACACTAACCCAACTTAGCATATTGTATGAATACAGCCATTAGCTGTTAAACCTTGTGTGAATCTAGCAGTATGTTTCATAGGGTTTATTTTCAATTAAAATGTGCTCAAACAAAGTCTCTTCCTGTTCCAGTAGAATGCAATCTTCCTTCCTTTTCCTTCCATCCGGGTGTGTAATTGTGTGCATCCACAGATAGATGCAAACCAAGATACAAATATATCCAATTAACATACATTTCTTTGAATATAGGCTTCTCCTGGAGAACCATGCACTGGAATCATTCCGTGTGGAAATGTAGCTGCAGTGGAACATGTTAATCTATTATTTTTCTTTTTGTCCTTAAGATGCCAGCTGCTCTAAGCACAGTAAGGAGGACAAGTTAAGCATTAATTTTGCTTAACTTTCAAAATTTTTGCACGAACGCCCCTGTAGTAGTAATTTAAAAAAACTAATTTTGCCTCACTGAATAACCAATCACCACACAACACGCATACGGCAATGCCTTATCACTCTCCTCTTCCTTGGATTCTTTGAAGTGTCTGAGAGACAAAAATTCAATGTGAGCTTCTTACTTCAGGAACAATTTCCACATTGTTGGGTGCTGGCCTAGCTTTTGATGTCATGAAACCTGATTGCTGAATACTGCTGCAGTAAAACTGGGCCCAGGGTCCATTTTGATGGTTCAGTAAATCACTTTGTCCACAGTGGCTACAATGCTATGAAATTCTGCCTGCTAATGGGCGGCAGATGACAGTGACAGGAAAAATACTTAATAGATGAAGTCAGCATGTGAGACTGACATCTTTTTTCCTTTCAACACTGAGTCCTGTGCATCCAATTCCCCCAAGCCTCATCCAGGTGCTTTGGGAATAGATGAAGCAAAAGTCCTTGTCCATCAAAGAAGTCTGATTAATTATTAACCAGGCACCTTAGGAGTAACCGACAGACTGCAGACATTTGCAGAATAGCAGACATGCAACACAAAGGGCAAACCTACAGTAAGTTTAAGGCAGGTCATTATAACAGTTACAAAAATGTGCCACTCATGAAGAAAACAAGGATTTATTATTTTGGGTTATTAAGTGCACATGTCCTCTTTCTCATCATATATTACCAACAGCAAAGCTTTGATGGAATTCCATAATTAATTCAGCATTTCTCTTTGCAGCAGAGAAATTATGTTGTGTTTGGGTATATAGGGGGGGGGGGAAATGAAGAAATGCACTTTTCTCCCAGGGGATAAGGCTACTAAATTTCTGCACCATATATCCAGAGTGTGCCAGGCAGAAAAGTGATACACTACTTTCCCCAAAGTCTCATTAGCTAAATGAAGAGGGAAACTAGTAGAAGGACAAGGGAAGGGGGAAAAAACTATTAGTAAAAGAACATTTAGGGAATTCTAGCTGTGAAAGGTGAAATAATGGGAATGCAAAATGCAAAAACTGTAAGCAGAATTAGTCTGTTAATTGTGCTTGATAAGATGCCTGGCAGAATTCTTACTGGGACAGTTTAAGAGGTGATAATAAGAACATGACAATGAGTCAACGGTGCACAGCAGCAGCCAAAAAAGCCAATGCAATCCTAGGCTGCATTAATAGAAGGATAGAATCAAGACCAGGTGAAGTTCCAGTACCTCTTACCAAAGCCCTAGTAAGACTACACTTGGAATACTGCATCCAGTGGAATATAAAAAAGACATTGATTCTCTGGAAAGAGTGCAGAGAAGAGCAACAAAAATGATTAGGGGGCTTGAGGCTAAAACATATGAAGAATGGTTACAGGAATTAGATACATCCAGTCTAAGGAAAAGAAGGACTAGGAGTGACATGATAGCACTGCTCCAATATTTGAGAAGCTGCTACGAAGATGAGGGGGTCAGACTACTTTCCAAAGCATCAAAGGCAAGATAAGAAACAATGGTTGGAAACTAAACAAGGAGAGAAGCAACCTAGAACTAAAAAGAATTTTTGTAATGGTGAGAGCAATTAACCAGTGGAACAACTTGCTTTCAGAAACTGTGGGTGCTCCATCACTGGAGGCTTTCAAAAAAAGAGACTGAACAACCATTTGTTTGAAAAGGTATAGAGCAGCAGTTCTCAACCTGTGGGTTGCGACCCCTTTGGGGGTCGAACGACCATTTCACAGGGGTCGCCTAGGACCAGGGCTTTTTTTCTCATAAAACGCTCAAAACCGCGTTCTGGCACCTTTTTTTGATGGATTTTTTCAACTTTTCCATGCGCTGTGCTACACCCTCTATTCTATTGGCTTTCAAAAGTGCTCACTCGTGCTCTCCCATGTCAGCCAGGCTCTCCAGGGTCGCGCTGCAGCTGGTGCTGTGGGAGCGGTGGGGCCCGCTCTACACGGAGGGGCTACGCGGGGTGAGCGGCGGGGTAGCTACAGGTGGGGGTATGTGGGAGGGGGCAGCCGGTCCGAGCCGAGCTGGGTCTGGCGCTGTCGCTGGGCTGCTCTGCCGCTGCTGCCGCTGGTGGCTGAACTGAGCTGCAGCACTGAGCCGGTCCCCACGCCTCCTGGTTGCCCAGCTGCACTCCGCCCCTGGCTGCCCTCCACACCGGAGCTTCCCCCCGCGCCACCCGGCCCACATCTTTCACTGTCGGAGGCTGGCCCAGCTGGCCTCCACAATGGAGCTTCCCCCCGCGCCACCCGGCACACATCCTTCAGCGTCAGAGGCTGCCCCGGCCGGCCTCCACAATGGAGCTTCCCCCCGCATCACCCAGCCCACATCCTTCACTGTTGGAGGCCGCCCCAGCCGGCCTCCACAACGGAGCTTCCCCCCGTGCCACCCAGCCCATCTCCCTCATCATCGGAGGCCGCCCCGGCCAGCCTCCACAACGGAGCTTCCCCCGCACCACCCGGACCACCTCCCTCATTGTTGGTGGCCGCCCCGGCCAGCCTCCACAACAGAGCTTCTCCCCGCGCCACCCGGCCCAGCTCCTTCACCGTCGGAGGCCGCCCTGGCCCTCCAGCACCCGGCATGGCCCTGGGGCTGGTGGGCAGGAGCGGCTCCTTCCTGACTTGCCAGGCTCCAGGCGGCGGGGAAGAGAGTGATGCTCGCATGTGCATCGGAGGCCAGCCAGATAGGCCGGGAGGGGAGAAGCGGCGCCTTCCGAGTGAGAGCTGGCGCTCCGGCCGCACCCCTCTCACGTGTGATGAGTCAGGGAAGGATTTGGCGGTGAAGCGCTGTGCAGCGTGGAAAGGGGCTCCCACGATCCCACCGCTGCGATGGCGCTCAGGAGGCTGGAGGGGCAGGCAGGTCCCGAGGGGGTGGCTGGGAGAGCGCAAGAGGTGCCAGGATGAGGATGGGGGGCTCCAGACTACCATCCCCAGCAGCCCTAAAAAGCACTGGAAGAGTGGGGAATGCTGGGAGTTGCAGTTCATCACCATTTGGGAAAACATGACTCTCCAAAGATCCTTCCTTCCTTCCATCCATCCATCTCATTCCCTTCCCCTTCAATCTCTTTCTCTCCTTCCTTCCTTCCTTCCTTCCTTCCTTCCTTCCTTCCTTCCTTCCTTCCTTCCTTCCTTCCTTCCTTCCCCCTTCAATCTCCTTCCTTCTCCATCTCCTTCCTTTCCCCTTCAATCTTCCTTCTTTCCTTCCATCTCCATCCCTCCCACTTCAATCTCTTTCTCCTTCCTTCCTTTCTTTCCCTTTCAATCTCCTTCCTTCTCCATCTCCTTCCTTTCCCCTTCAATCTTCCTTCCTCTTCCCTCCCTCTCAACATTTTTGAGCAAGGAAGAGTAAGCTTCTCCAGCGAGCACTGCTATATTGTTTTTGTAATTCATCACTATGCTTTCATTATGTTCAATTCGTAACAATGAAAATACACCCTGCATATCAGATATTTACATTACGATTCATAACAGTAGCAAGATTACAGTTATGCAGTAGCAACGAAAATAATTTTATGGTTGGGGGTCACCACAACACGAGGAACTGTATTAAGGGGCCACGGCATTAGAAAGGTTGAGAACCACTGGTATAGAGGATCTCCTGTTTGAGGACGGGGTTGGACTAGAAGACTTACAAGGTCCCTTCCAACTCTATTATTCTATTCTATTAAAAAAAAATTGGAAAGTATAGTACAGGTCTACATCAGTCTCCTTCAGCAAGTTACTGGAAAATTGAGAAAGAAAGTTTATTGTTACATTTGTTGATTCAGAGAAAAATGGTAAAGTGAATAGGTTTGAAGTATGGAAGGTCTTGCCCAGAAATGTAATTTTGTATGCTGATAGCTCTAATATATGGAAACAAAACACATATAAATGAAATGCTTAGTAAATAGTTCAACTGTGTAGCAACTAATGCAAGGATGGATAATGTTCCCATGGTTGTTTCATGATTTATGGATAAATACACAAGGAATATTTGTAATGATTTTGAAAGTGTGTCGATTGGGGACATGAAAATGTCTACATTTTTGTTGCAGACAATGTCTTATTGTTCGATAGAAACAGAATGTTTTCCAGCAAATATTAGATATATATCATGCACTGGAAAGTGTGGATTTGAAAATCAAAGTATCAGAGACCAAAATGGTTGTATTTAATAGGGAAATAAATGATTACATGTTTTAAAAAATGATGAAAAATCACAGCCAATGGCCAGGTTTCTAAACTAAGTAGAATAGTGCAGAAGGCAACTTTGATTGGTATATGAAAAGTAATAGAAGCAAATAATGTAAATTAAAGTCATATATAATCAACTATCAACCATTAACAAGTGACTATGGGCTACAGAAAGGATGAACATTCAATAAATATGCTATTCTCTGGATAGTAGAAGCAAACTACATTTTATCCCTGTAATCATTTGGGTAAGTTTAAAATGTGTATCTGCATGATGTTGATAGATTTCTCTGTTTGCTTTTTAAATTATAAGGATTGGCAGGCAGTTTTATTTAGTTCATTTGCTGTAACTCAGCAGGACACAGAACCAGCCATAGAAAAACAACCGTGGGATGGGAGAGAAGAAAATGTTAGTTGAGAGCTTCTCAACTGAACCAATATACATAGCTGTCTAGGGGATGTTACATAAGACCATTAAGTCCAGAGTCTACCCTTTTAAGGAAAAGCCATGTTTCAGGTCTACTCTGGATTAAAGACTTGCCAACTCTGAAGCCAAGATCCATCACAGTGATATGGAATTAGTTATAACTCCTAGTGTTTCTCACTTCTGGCTATATTGGTTGAGGCTATTTAGAATTACAACCTTGAGAGATTTTGGTCCAACCAGCAACCCATCATATAGTTATCTGAATATATTTGTCTGAAGTGCAGATCTTAGAGTTTCCCACAACTCCTATTTTTGCTACAGTGAATTTAATAGCCTGAGTCTTCTCAGTATTTAGGTGGTAATGGGTATGGCTTTGTAATATGATGGTCCTACTCTACAACATTTGAAGCTTTCTGATAAATCGGTTGAATTGTTCTGCTAGTATGACTTTTCCAGATTCACCTCATTTGCCCCCTTTCTAAAAAAAGGAGGAAAGTATTAAAAAAAAAAAACCAAGGCATGGAAATCGTGCAGAACAAGCTTTCCACACTTCTTTCCAACTCTTTTCTAGTAGTTCTGATTTGGATCAACAAGAAGGAAGAGGAAGAAAGACTTAGAATGGAGGAATTGGCAGTTTTTCAAGCATCCATCTAGCTATCTGTCTCTCCCATAAGGCTGTATTACATTTTTTTCCTGGATTCATTTTTCTCTGCTGCTCCTGGCTAGATACCATTCATTTTCACCCTTGATCTTTCTTTTGTCAGCTTCTTCCCCCATATCGAATTTTATCCCATTATGATCTGTTTTCAGAGAATTATCCTGCTGACAGACAGATGGACAGAGTTCTGGACTTTTACATATTTCTTTCCAATACTGAAAATATGTAAAAAAAAGATGGGAAACTCTAGAGTTTGGAATGTTTAGTGAATTACTGTAATAGACTGGGTAAGACAAGTAACAATGAGCAAAAAAGCCAAGGATGCAAATTGGATATGTAATTTTAGAGACAGATTAAATATAAAACAATATAAAACCATACTGCTTTTTGCCTTGATGCCTTCCATTGCATTGAGTTTCCATTATTCTGTTGCTGGTAGAAGGGACTAAGCTGTGGAGGTCTGACTTACAATACATAAAACGAAGTGTTATGTATATCACACATCTGTAAATTAAAAGCAAACTACATTTTAAGGCAAAAGTGGTTTTATTTACTAATATCTCTGGCTGAGAAAAGTTGAAAGCAGTCATCTTCTGCCTTCTATATACAATTTTGCATTAAGCAGTTTAGGCTGTGGCGATAAATGCTTAAAAGAATCATTGCTTGAATAACTGAAAGATGTAGCTGGTTTTAAACAGTAATTGAACAAATGCTATAATAGCATATTATCAAAGGGAGAAGCTTTGCTAGTATTAGTATTTCACAAAGACCTTTTTTAAAAAAGTCAGGTGACCCAGGTACTTTGTTTGAACAAATAATGGCAGTCTATTTTACATGCAAAAGAGAAAAATCCTCAAGGGTGTTAAAGTCCGCTTAACAAAAAAAAACTTTCTCTGCAGCCAGTTACAAATGGGACTGTCATCAAGCTGTCCTGTACTTGAAAGAATTAAATACAAACATTTTAAGAACAAATCCAAAAACCTCAAACACCATTTATTTTCTGTATCTCCTGCCAGAAACAAAAATGAATCTGGTTTGCATTCACCGTGCAAACGATCTGAGTCATACAGAAGCCTGCAAGAGGACTCAACGCATGAGCAACAGCCTGTGTGCCAGAACCTTCAGTTATTAATCATGCATATTCTCTGGGTTTAGGTTATTCTGGTTCTGCCATTCTCCTATGGGGGGAGGGGGGTAGCTGGGGGCTTGTAGTGCTCATAGACCATTTCCTCTATCTGCTTTGATGTATCCTTTATGGGGTGTGAAAGGAATGCCTCAGGGCCATCTGCCTTATCTCAGCGTGCAGGGAGGAACTGGAGAAGGCCTAACAACCTTGAGAGAGGCGCCTTATTGGTTGCTTTCCCACAGCTCGATATCACCTGTCGATTGGCCTGCTTGAACCGACTGGATGGACAGTTGGGGTGGGGTTATTGTTTTGCAGGTTTAACCTATTGATTTGGGCAGGAAGTCCTCAGATCCTACCTAGCTTTCCTGCTTTCTGTATCTGCCAATAAAAGTTCCTTTTGAATTAATGCCAGTTTCAAGAGTTCTGCTTTCTTGGTAGAGAAACGGAGGTAGGTCCTTATCCTGTGTGTATCTTGGGGTCTATTGGTTCCAATTGCTGCTATTGATGCTCAGAGGTGAGAAATCTTTTCCAGCCTATTGTAATGGTTTAGTTCAGGCTGGAGTATGGTTGGCAGAACTTCCCTTTTTCTAGAATAGCCAAGACAAGACAAGAAGCGACACCACTGGATTTAGTTTGATCAAAAGGTAGGGTAGATATAATATATTTGGCAACAATAGCAGTATGTTGAGAAACTGAGAAGTAAAAAGGAATAGGCTTTCCTGGCCATTAACTGTCTGCTAAACAACTAATTCCCACAACACTGTGTTATGCCCTGGGATTTCAAACCACCTAGTAGGGCTGGCTGTATTATCCTTCTCATCTTTCCTATCACCTATTCCTTAGCATCTTACTATAACTGTGTTGTTGTATCTTATGATTTATGTTTTTTTAAAAAATATTTTTATTAAGTTTTACAAAATTTTTACATACAAAAAAGAGATAATAACTCAACTGATAACAATCATATAACACATTTACCAAACAATCCAATTAACTGCTCGGTACCCCCCCCCACATCCTCCTACATCTAAACTTCCCCCTCGTCTTTCCATCTAACTACTTACTTTCTCCTTTCTTTACATCTCTCCTCCTCCCACCTCTATCCCCCATCTTCACCCTCTTACCCTCTTCCTACGTACCTCAACCTTCACTCCTCCTTCCTCTCCTCCAATGTGGTGCCCAGAGGCCACCCGAGCAATACTTTAATACCTACAAACATAATCCCATATCACCCCCAAATGCAGTTGAGAAAACATAATATAACATTTATTAAATCCCTCCCTCCTCCCCCCCCCGGCTTCCCAGAGTGAATACAGAGTAAAAACGCAAGAAACCCCACTAAGCTACTATTATATAACTATTTAACTATATACCAGATATAATTCCTTCAATTGATATTTCTTTTGTGTATAGTCTATCCATTTTTTCCAATCCATCATAAATTCTTCATTTGAGTGGTTCTTCAAGTATGCAGATATCTTAGCCATTTCCACCAAATTTGCAACTTTTAACGTCCATTCTTCAATAGATGGTATTTCAGATGTCTTCCAATATTGTCCCACCAGCAATCTTGCTGCCGTAATCAAATTCAAAATCAGCTTAGTCTCTATGGTTGTACAATCTTTTGTAATGCCCAACAAAAATAACTGTGGTGAAAATTCAATACGTTTTTTCAATATATTTTGAAGGATCCACCATATTTTTATCCAAAAAGCCTTAATTTTTTTACAAGTCCACCAAATGTGAAAATAAGTAGCATCCATGGAATCACATCTCCAACACTTGGGTTGCATATTTGGGTACATAATTGATAGTTTTTTTGGGTCTAAATGCCATCTATAAAACATTTTATAAAAATTTTCTCTTAAATGCTGTGCTTGTGTAAATTTTACATTTTTCACCCATATCCTTTTCCAAGTTTCCATCGTAACTGAATATCCAAAATTACCTTCCCACTTAATCATACAATCTTTAACTAATTCGTTTCCAGAATCAATTTCAATTAATACATCATATAATCTTTTAATGTGCATAGTTCTTTGATCTCTAACTTGTTTAATTAATTTTTCATCCTCTGAGGAAAAACCCATCTTGACATCTTTATACCATCTATCCTGAAGTTGTACATGTGAGTACCAATTGTGAGCTAATCCTTCTTCCTTTACCCTATTTAGTGATTTCAGTTCTAGGTTATTTCCTTCTTTAATTAAAAGCTTCTCATAGGGCACCACATCTTGATTTTGTTGTCTATTTATTCCTTAGCATCTTACTATAACTGTGTTGTTGTATCTTATGATTTATGTTGATTGCTTATTTAGTATACTATGACTATCACTAGTGTTGTATCTTATGATTTATGATTATTGTATTTTATAATTATCATCATGATATATTATGTGTTGCTATATGTACTGGAGGCAAATTCCTTGTATGTCCAATCATGCTTGGCCAATAAAGAATTCTATTCTATCTCATCCCATCCCATCCCATCCCACCCCACCCTACCCTACCCTACCCTACCCTACCCTACCCTATCCTATATTGCTAATTGGTCAAGTATCTTGCTCCTATGTATGTGTTAGTGTTTTATTGATTTTACTGTTTTGATTGTTTTAAGATATTTTTAATATTTTTAATTTATAATTTTTTAATTGTAAGCCAGCCAGAGTCATTGACTGAAATGGGTAGTGGAAGGAAGGAAGGAAGGAAGGAAGGAAGGAAGGAAGGAAGGAAGGAAGGAAGGAAGGAAGGAAGGAAGGAAGGAAGATGCACAGGGGGAGGAGATTGGGGTCATATTTTCTTCCATTAATTGCCTCCATAATTTCACACCTCCAGTCCTACGCCAGTTGGCAGAGTCAGATCAGGAAGTCAAACGCATGGGTGCATATCTCACTTTGGGAGTGGGTGGGGCATGATGTTCTAGAGGGTGGGACCAAAGCGGAAAAGGATCTTCTCCTGGAACTCATCAGGCAAAATTCCTTGGCCAACAGAATCTGCAGCATTGCCCCTTCTGCTGGTGCACTTGGGGTGGAAATGTATTTGGGATAAGCGGAAAGTGGGCAACTGCAGTCTTCCTTCAACAAGGAAAACCACTGAGGTTAAATTTTAAATCATAACTTCCCAAGGTTGCATACTTCATTTGTTGTTTACAGGAGGAGGGCACCATGTTTTCTGAGCTGAAATTGGCTTTCAATAGATACCCAATTTCTGGAAAGGCCAGCAACTATAAGATAAAAGACTTTTCCAGTCATTCATCAAGTCGCCTAACATGTACATTGCTTTCACAGAGCCAGAGGGGAATAATATTTTATTCTCCAAATGCACTTTAAAAAAATATATGTTTACCTGTTTTTGGTTTGCTTATGGTTTTCTTTTGATGTTTTATATAGTCTATCATCTATATTCTTGCTGTGGTGTCTTGTATATATATACAATGATAGAAAATCCTCAAACTCTGGGAAGGATATAAACCAGCTGTTTATTGTTAAAAAACTAAAACAATAAAAACAACTATTTACAATACTAAAAGCAACCTAAGCTTTCGCTGGTCCGCTGGTCCACTGGGCAAGAAACTGAGTTAGCAAGGTTTACAAGAAAACTCCCCCTGACACTCAATCTGATGACGCTGGCAGTGGACCAGTGAAAGCTTAGGTTGCTTTTAGTATTGTAAATAGTTGTTTTTATTGTTTTAGTTTTTTTAAACAATAAACAGCTGGTTTATATCCTCCCCAGAGTTCGAGGATTTTCTGTCATTGTACAGATATGCCTGGGATTCGTATTTTTATAGTTATTAGGAATGTGTATATATATACACATTTCTCCCATATTTGGGCCCACAGGGTGCATCAAAAAAACACTCAAGGTAAATCTCCTCCCCCTGTCTCTTCCCTCCCTGATACAGCTAACAAACTGAGAAAGAGCCTGTGGCCTAGAGGTTAATACAGCTGCCTAACATACACACAGCCCAGGTTCGAATCTCAGAAGGGTATGTCTGGCTGAAGAGAGTTAAGAAGCTCGAAATAGCTATTCCAGTTCTCCCTTTATTCTTTGTTAGCAATCTAATATATATAGTACATTGTTCACTATCTGGAGAAAATTATCTCAAAATTTAATCAGTCGGGGGGGTATCTTGTGCAGCAATACAATCTGTAAAAAGCTAAATATGAGTCAGTCCTTTTTGAATAGAAGCTGGAGTTAAATTCTGCCCCTTTCACTTTCTACTACGCCATTTTTCAATTTTAGTTTTAACTGCATTTCAATTACTACCCAATAAGGGATCTTGCTTGTTTATCTGCCATAACAGTGGTCAAAGAGTTGGCTAAAACTGAATGTAGTGGAGTCAAAAATTTTAAAAGCACAGGAAAAACATAAAAAGCTTTAAAAGAACTGGAAAAATATCTACCCTAAGTTATTGTTTACAAAAACGTTCATTTCTTGCAGACATCAGGTATGAAAATGAAACAGCTTCCCCCTCCCCTCAAAATCACCAGTTGGTTATTTCCTGTAAATCCATAATGAAATTTATTCTTAAGTTAGTTTTATGCAGTGCTTTTTTTGTAAAAAAATAAAAGGGGGGGGGTGCTGGAACTCACACATGTCATACAACCCGCCTTGCCTACCCTACAAGGTTCCATCCAAAAAAGGTGCCGGAACTCCGTTCTGGGCATTCTATGACAAAACAAAGCCCTGGTTTTATGTAGCTTCATACAGTAAGAGAATATTTAGTTTGCCTGGACACTGGACTCATCCTCACATGCAGTAACCACAGCATGAACTCCTCATTAATCATTCTCATGACCTCTCATTTCCAGACCCTTATGGAGGCAGCTTAAATTTATCTTCACTTAGTCTGAACTTAAAGTGGGTGTTTTCCCTTTTAGTTTAAGAGGGGTAGACTCCTTAAGTAACATAGTTTTGTTTTTATAATATGGGAAATATAAAATGTTGGGATGATTTATATGAGGGAAATGTTTTAGATAGTCAAATTTAATGGATTTTGAGAAAATTTCAATTAATAAGAATGTTTTGAATAGTTCTAAAAGACTAGCTATGGATCTATTAGACGGAATACTTAAAGATTAAATATTTGTTTGAATATGGTTAAAAAGAATAGAATTTTTTGGGACATAAATGTATTTTAGCTTAAGAGGGACATTATTTCCTTCTTTTTTTCTTCTTTTTGATTTTGTTTTAAGATATGAAAAATGTAAAATTGTTGGGATGGCTTGTATGAGGAAAAAGACTTAAATACTTAAGTGTAATTAACTCTAAGAAAATCTTAACAGGTAAAAATGTTTTCGAACATTGTAGGGAAAATAAATTTAAATAAGAACTTTAAAAACAGGATCCATGACAAGGTGATTAAGATGATTAATTAGAAAAGAAGCTTCACATTAATGTGGTTGTTACTTGTAGAAATACTAGCAAAATGTTTATATTCAATTGTTATCTATTAAAATACTAAGAAATGTACTAATTTTAAGGTTGATAAATGAGAATATTATTGGAAGAAGAGAAAATCAAGGAAAGCTACTACGTGGGTTACGGAATTAGAGAAACTAATTGTTATTGGTTGTTTGTAAATATAAACCCAGACAACACGCTGTTTACCAAATATTAAGGTGATTATGTTAAAAAATTAATAAAATATATTAAAAAAATAAAGTGAGTGTTTCCCCTTTCCTCTAAACACAAACTGTGCTTTATAAATGATCTGACTGATTATGCGATCAAAATGGAGGTCAGGGGCTGAGTTCTGTCCAGTTCCCATGGGTTCATTTTACGCTCTTGTGGGTCTGCCCCCTTCTCTCTAGTCTTGGGCAGCTTTTTTCCAGGGTCATTCACTGTTTTGGGCTGTGAGTGAATCTGGTTCTTTCAAATTAGGCTCTTAGCCTACACCAAGCTGGCATTCAATGGCTTTGGGCTGTTCTGTGAGATCAAAGACAACATAAGAAAAAAGCCATCATGCCCCTCTTTTTATGCAATTCATCCAGAGCCAGAAAGGGATCTCCAGTCTACCAGCTCTGGAAGTAAAAGCAAGAGAATGAGATTGGGAGCGATGACTCTTTCCCCACCAAATGATACACTGGTTCCCTTTGACACACCTGTGCAGTATAGGTGCATAAAACCAGAGCGAGGTTTGACATTAAATGTTAGCCATTGGTCAAAACTTATTTCATCCTCAACTCCAGTCCTAGCCTAGTCTAAGGAGCAATTGGGGGATATTTTCCCCAATCAGGGGAATCCACCTATTGCCTTCTTACCACATTAAAGCTGGAAGCAGAGCACACAGTAAGTTTTCTTACTGAGGTAAATTAGAACTGAGCCATCCATTTCTGCTGCCTCAAGAAATGGAAGAAAACCAATGTATGTATCTGTGAAGAACAGTTGCAGGAATTAGGTTTGTCTAATCTAGTGAAAAGAAGGATTAGGAGTAACATGATAGCAGTGTTCCAATATTTGAGAGGCTGCCATAAAGAAGGGTCAATTTTCCAAAGCACCAGACGGCAAGACAAGAAATAATGGATGGAAACTAATTAAGGGGAGAAGCAACATAGAACTAAGGAGAAATTTCCTAACAGTGAGAACAATTAACTAGTGGAAAGACTTGCCCAAAAAAGATGTGGCTGCTCCAACACTGGAGGTTTTAAAGAAGAGACTGGACAGCCACTTGACTGGAATAGTACGTAAGATATGCTGCCTGAGCAGGGGGTTGGACTAGAAGACCTCCTAAATCACTTCCAACTCTGTTATTTTGTTATTATTCTGTTATTATTACCCATAAAAGGAAAGGCAATGGTGCCAAATGGACAGGGTGGCATCACACATACAGACAGAGCTGAAGTTTTCTGGATTAGCAGATGAGTTCCTTTAAACTTTTTTCTCAGCTTTCACCAAAATGAGACTGCCTTAAAAGGATATGAACCCACAACACTGAATTTTAGCAGTGTGGGTGTGGCTAAAATGGCAAAAAGAGTCCAGGGTGTCTGTGTGTGTATGTGTGTGTGTGCGCGCGCGTGCATGTTTGTGTCACATGTCAATCCCTGACTGTCTTTATCCTAAAGATAGTCCAGCCTTAGGGACAGCAGCAAAGATGTCTTTGAAAAGGCTATATATGACAATATGGATGTAGAATAATAAAAAAAAGAACTTTCTTGTGAATATTGTGACCTTTTTTGTTTTACTTATTTGTTGCTTAATGAGAATGATTTTCAGGCAAGAAAGAAAAGTAGATTATTCAAGTTTGCCTAGGAGGCAGATATTAATTAAGCTGAAGTAAGCTTTCAGTAAACAGGATCATTAAATGCTAATATTTCAGCTTTCCTCCCTCTACCTGTCATATATAACTCCAGCAACAAACATACAGATTGTGTACAATTTGAAGCCCTAATGAGAATCTGCCAGCAATTGGACGGCAACCAATAAACTTGTTAATGCATTATAGGTAGTCCTCGACTTACAACAGTTCATTTAATGACCGTTCAAAGTTGCAACGGCACTGAAAAAAGTGACCTATGACCATTTTTCACACTTACGACCATTCACAAAATTTGGATGCTTGGTAACTGGTTCATATTTACGACGGTCGCAATGTCCCAGGCTCTTGTGATCAGCTTTTTTGACCTTCTGACAAGCAAAGGGGAAGCCAGATGCACTTAACAACAATGTTAATAATAGCTGTAATTATTTAACAACTGTGGGAAGAAAGGTCATAAAATGGAGCAAAACCTAACAAACGTTTCACTTAGCAACATGAATTTTGGGCTCAGTTGTGGTCATAAGTCAATGAACTACTTATATTTGTTAGACTTATATCTTGCTTTCTCTCCGGGAGCCAAAGATAATGTACATAATATTCCCTGCTCCAATTTCCTTCAGCTATTCATCCTGTGAAACAGAGAGGGATTGGCCCAAAGTCACCCACTGAGTTTCATGGCAGAGGATGGAAGTCGCTCTGGGCCAAGGCCAGCACTTCAATCGCTACATCATCCAGTGTACATTTCATTAATTATAATTCTTCATTGAGGTCTACACAGGTTGCAATCTCTTCCCACCACAATTTATCAAGTCTCATGCAGTGAAGAGTTTGAAGGTAAAATTTCAAGGGGTCATTTTTTAAAAAATAAAAATAAAAATGAGTAGCTGCAAATCATACTGCGATAATTATCTGAACACTGTCCTTTCTTGAATATCCTTTTCTGAGCTCCTTTTTCTAAACAACAGAGCAAAGCAGAACATCTTTCTAAAATATTCCTATTTGCTGGCAATAACAGATCATTTATGTTTTTGAAAGTAGTCAGGCTGATAGGCAGGAATAAAATGATGGTGACTAATAACTTCTGGAGTGAACTCGGCTGATTGTTACTATGAAACTTGGAAATGAAAGCACGAACATTTCTTTAAACTCTGGGTGCAGTCATGGGATAAATTGTCTTCGTGAACCTTGTTTGATGTATCTGGGCTATGTTCCAATTTAGAAGCAAAAGCAAATGCCAAGGATTTAAAAGGCCTGGGTTGCTGTCCTTAATTTTTTAACTTTTCAGAATCATTATGAATGGTTCACAAGTCAAATGGATGGTAAATGTTTGCTGAAATCCCATCAGCCCAGAATACAGCAAACATTTTTCACCTAGCAGAAACATGTTAGTAAGTAATTTTTGCTGACTGTTTATTTTGGTCCCTTTCCCCTGGGCGCATGGGAGAGGAGTGATTTCCTTTTTTTAAAAAAAAAAGTACTGCATCTCAATCCACAGGTATGTCTAGTTTGTAGGGCTGTTGCCAAGAGGCATTATAGTATTGCCAGTTGAAATCCAGCTTACCTTCTTAATACATTTCCTCTGGATTGAAAATGTCACCAGTGATAAGAAAAGTGTAGAGGGGAATAAAAAATAGCAGACCATGTCATCGGGGCCATTTGTGAAATTCCATCAAGATGGAATATGTTTCAAATGACCTTCCACCTCATGGATCTGTTGCTTCAGTGCCTCAGACCTGAGGGTTAATGAATATATGCCCTGGCCATGGCCTAGTAGCCCCTCCCTTCAGCCTCAGTGTTATGGTGCTGAGAATGCAGGGGGAGATTATCTGCTGAGAGAGGTGGATTTGTTGCCTAAACTCTGGGAGTCCTCTTCTTCTCCTTCCCATCTCCTTGTCATCATGGGAGGAGAAAAGGAGGCCAATCCTTTCTCCCCCATTCCCCTCATACTTCTCTTGCCATGAAAAAAGAGGGGAGGGAAGCACAAGTGTTGCCATATCTTTGATTCTCTCTCCGGATTCAGAGAATTAATAGCAGAAGGCCAGCAGTTCTTATGCTACCAGTAAATCTATCACTTCTCTCCAATCAAAGGCTCTCCATGTGGATAGACCCCCCTCCTCTACTTTACTGCTGAGTCAAAATAGGGATCCACTTCTTTGAGCCACCATTCATTTGGGTTGGCTTCAGTACTGGCTACAGCACTTCACCGCTGCCATATGTAAAACCTTACAAATCAGGCTTTAGTGGGAAGTTCTTTCTTTAAACTGAATGGTTTTCCTTTACAAGTCAGTCTCTTTTATTGCTTTCCTCCTCCATGCCGTTTAATGGGTTATTGTGTTTGAATTGCCCCATACTTAGTCTGTTTTTGTACAGTGTGTGGGTTTACAATAACACCTTCATTTGGCCCCAACTGCATCTCTCAATTGGTCTCTTGCTCTGCTGCTGAGCACTGTAGGAAAAAGGAATGAAGTCAGACCTGCGTAAAAAATCTTATTCACCTTGCAGGAAGCCACCATTCTGTTTTCTAAAATACCAAAAACTGAGCCAAAATTTTCAAGTGGACACAAGGGGAGAGCCTTGAAAGAAAATGTGATATTAAAAAGGTCAGAGCTGGGAAAAGTAATAAGAACTCAAGATCCCTCTTGTACCATTAGCACAGGCTAGGCTTTTGAATTACTCCTTATTGGCAATTATATAACACTGCCTTACAGAACCCTGGTAAAATAACTTGCCATATTTTTCCTATGAAAGTGGAGAAGTGAGATATTTCCCTCAATGTTGCTTTATTTGTCTTAAGTTGGCACAAAATACAAATTCAAATGAAACTCAGAAAACAGCACAAGAAGTAACCTTTGTCAGTAGTCCTTACGTACGGAAATACGTCTGTAATTTTCCTAACCCTCAGTCCATTGATCTTACAGTTGGACATTTGTTGCTATGTACACATGGATCTTTTGAGGTGAAAATCAGAGAGTTAACTATGGCAGTTTTACATAACCTAGAGATAAGGTGACCAATTTTTTTACAATGAGAAGGAGGACACAAATAAATTGAAGGAAAAAAAGTGAGTCTAATGCATGCATGTGTGCCACGTCGTGTTTCGGTAAGAAGTAAACAAAGCCACTTCTGTGCGGAGCACTCTTGCGTGCAACGCACTCTCTCAAAACAATTCTCCTGTGCGGAGCACATGCATCTCATAATTGCGTCTCACCGCACTGTACTGAGCTTTGACAAATTGTCATGTCAAATACAAATACGTCACATCACACACAATGGATAGGATCAGCATCGATCGAATACGGAGATTTACAGATTAGTCTTCAAATATCGAAAAGGAGGACATGTAGGAGGACACTTTTTGAGAGAGGACAGAACTTACAAAAGAAGGAATGTCCTCCCTAAAGGAGGACGATTGGTCACCTTACTAGAGATGATACTGCCTTCCTATATTTAACCTCCTACGGTATGTTTTATCTCCTTTCCATTCATCTTTTATGGAATGGGTTCAGTCTGTTATGTAGATAAAGGTAAAGGTGTCCCTATGGATTTTATTCTGCTAGACTTTAAGGGGCGTTTCAAGGCCACTGAGCCAGCGCTGTCCGAAGACATTTGTGTGGTCATGTGGCCAGCATGATGTCACAGAGTGCTGTTACCTTTCCACAGAAGTGGTACCTCTTTATCTACTTGCATTTGCATGCTTTCAAACTGCTAGGTTGGCAGAAGCTGGGGCGAGGATGGGAGCTCACCCCATCATGTGATGCTCAGTTCTTGAACCCAGGCTGCTGGCTTTTTTTCCTGTTATGTAGAAAGACTGTAAAATTATCAACCATTCAGGTTGATTGATCAGCTGGGCATAGATGCACCAATTAGGTAAAGGAAATGGGAAATGGCAAGAAAAGAAAGTGGACAAGCATAGTCATTCTGTAATGATCAATGGAGCACATTGAGTACTTACTGAGTAACCATTCCTGCAATTTAACATTATTACTCAATTCCCATGGTCCTCGTACATGGGATGCAATTCTTTTACACACAATAAAGTTGGTTCCTATGAAGTTTATATAATTTAAGCAACACCAAAACCTGTTCCTGAATTGAGTGTCTTTTGTTTGATTAATACTAAAGATGCAACAGTGACAGCAAAGAAGATGGGATTGTAAAAAAAGAGAAAAGGAAAGAGAGAGAATGAGACTGTGACTAGTTTTATTGGATAGATGAATGCAATCAATAAGGTCACAGAGGACTGGACTTTACACAATGAGAGACATAAACATTTTTTGCTGAAAAATTGCTGAAATTGTTGAAAAAAATATTGCCTGTTTTATGGGAGGAAAAGCAGGCAGCTTATTAAGAAGTATGAATGCCCAACAAATACAGGTAGTCCTCAACTTACAATAGTTCATTTAGTGACCATTTGAAGTTACAACGGCACTGAAAAAAGTGACTTATGACCATTTTTCACAGTTACAACCATTGCAGCATTTCCATGGTCATGTGATCAAAGTTCAGATGTTTGGTAACTGACTCATACTTATGACGGTTGCCGTGTCCCGGAGTCATGTGATCCCTTTTTGCAACCTTATGACAAGCAAAGTCATTGGGGAAGCCAGATTCACTTAACAGCCGTGCTACTAACTTAACAACTTCAGTGATTCACTTAACAAGTGTGCCAAGAAAGGTTCATAAAATGGGACAAAACTCACTTAACAAATATCTCACTTTGCAACAGAAATGTTGGGCTCAGTCGTGGTCATTAAATTGAGGATTACCTGTACTCTTGCAATTCAGCTTTGCAGAACTAGTAACAACAACAATGCAAGAGCGTTTGGTGTCATAACCTTTATCAGTTGCAGAGAGTTTCAATTTTATAAGCAGAAATAGAAAGAAGAAGCTGTTGCAAGCTGAACTTAAAAAGCTGTACAAACACTACAAATTTAATGAAGGATTTGCATTAAGAAAATACTAGTCTGTGGAATCCTGAAAGAAAACATTCAAAATTCTTAACACGTAGAGATTTAATACTTAAAAAAACATTTGAAATAGCTATCTGCAGTTAGGACCAAAAGCAAAGATAAATAAGTTTGCAATATGTAGCATATACTGTAGTCAGACACTAAGGGGTCAAAATGAACTGTGCTATCAATGTGGCAGAGATTCATGCTGTAGATTCACCTGAACGAAAATTTAAAGGAGTGCTGTTCAAATTAAATGTAATGTAAAGAGACCCAAAGAGGCTATTAATCAGGGAAGAGGCACTTCATTTGCAAAAAGTAAACAACTAAACTTGTTCATTATACAATGAAGAATTTGGTAATGAAAAAATCAAACAGGGATAGCTCACTTGAAAATCTACAGCATCAAAAGTGAAATTAGACCACAGATATGGCTCACATCAAAAGTGAAGGGAAAGACCATGTCAGTGCTTTTGTACACCGATTCTGCTGCATGCACAAACTGATATGGAAATACTGAGTGTGCTTTGTGGAGTCAAATGCTTCAACAAGTATTTGTAGAGAATAGAGTTTGTCCTCATCGCTCATCACTTATCACTGCGAGTCTTCCTTCTACAAATAGGAATTTTTGCTTACTGCAGCTGCTTAAATACAATACTAGATTTTGTTCCTTAGAGTACAGTATTACAAAGTACAATTCAAAAGACCAAACAATTATGCAAATACTTTACAGATTGCTTTGTTTACTGCTTCAGGGTAACAGTCTGAGCTGCCCACACGAGATAGGATTCTTTTTTCAGGCTTTCTCTCACAGAGAATGACAGTTTTCCTATCCCAACTGGAATGGTTTTAAAAGCTAGGAAAGATCCTATCTTACCTTGTTAGTTTAGATTCTCATAGGAAAACTTTCCTCCTAGTAGAGGAAAGAGGTATAGGAATGGGACCAGAGGTATAGGACTTGCATCAGTGAGATTTGCATCTTTTTGCATTTTAAATGTCCAGAAGATTTGGAGAAACAGAAATGAAGAGTGAGGGAGGGAAATAGGAAATGGAACTGAAATGTAAAGGCTGAAAAATTGAGTGGGATTTAGAAAATGCCACGTTGTTAGTTTTAGTAAAGAGAAATGGTGGCAAGTAAACATAGAAAAGATTGCGCAAGAGTTGCACTGTTGAAGTTTTGTTTTGTTCTAGGTATGATGGATGTTCTCTGATGAGGAAGATAGCAGAATTCGGAGAAATGTTTTCAAGATATAATGGAGAATAGCTATATGATATTTCTACAATGTGGATCATCCCTCAGAAAGTGATGCTGAAGGGAGATACTGAAAAACTTTCCACTAGCTAAAATAGAGAGAAAGGAGGCCGGTCTGTACATTTTTATTCATTGATTCAGCAAACATCTACCTTATCATAATCAAAGTGTCGACACAGAAATCAGAAAAAATAAAAATAAGAAAAAAAACACCACCCTTTTCCTTAAACTTTTCCTTATCATACAGAGAAAATACGGAGTAGAACAGTTCAAACTAGCCAGCCGTGCTTATATGATAAAGAACATTATAGTTTGCAAACATATATAAAATTAGGCCATCATATTCAGGAATGCAAGAAAATAAAACAGTTCACTTGCAAAGTTTTTTATTTTTAATCTCAACTGCTGAGCAGGCAGGAAAAGAGAGGGAAGCAGAGATGACCTCACTTTGTCCAGAATGAAATGATCCTTGCTAAAGCAGTGAATTGAAAACATACTTGGATATGTTTTCTTAACAAATGGGGGAAAAGTCTTTGCTCCCCCCCCCACAAGGAATTGCTATTGCTCTGTGTCATTCATCCAATCCTATGATCTCACAGGAAGACTCCCTGACAGGATTTTTTTTAAAGATGGGAACATCCTATATGTATACCCTTTTTAGATGCAATATTAAAATTTCTTTCATTTTTTAATGGGGAGGTGTGAGTGTGCACACCCAGGTTCATGCATGCCAATCTCTCAGCCAAGACAAGTACCATTGAAGTACAGGGTAGTCCTCGACTTACCACAGTTCATTTAATGACTGTTACATCATCACTGAAAAAAATGACTTATGAACATTTTTCACACTTATGACCGTTGCAGCATCCCCATGTGGATCAAAATCCAGATGCTTGGCAACTGATTCATATTTATGACCTTTGCAATGTCCTGAGATCATGCGATCTCCTTTTACGATCTTCTGACAAGCAAAGTCAATGGGGAAGCCAGATCCACTTTACAATCGTACTACTAAACAATTGCAGTGATTCCCTTAACAACCGTGGCAAAAAAGGTCATAAAATGAGGCAAAATCCACTTAACAAATGTCTCAATTAGCCACATAAATTTTGGGCTCCATTGTGGTTATAAGCCAAGAACTACCTGTATCACCATTTCTGCCACTACTGTATTGTTCGTAGCTCTTAGTGCTCTGTTTCCTGACTTTGCCAGGGATTTTCCCTGGCTTTGACTTATTTTTGACTTCATTTGCTTACATATCACTTCATTCTCTTGCTCTCTACACATTTGGTTGCACTCTAAGATCCTATTATTATGATCATGTTAAAATGTTGTTGAAAGAAAAATCTTCATCAGGGTCCAGTCCAAGCTGGGAATTAACAACATAGAGACTGCTTTAGAAAGAAGGTTGTGGTTTATTGAAGAAGACAGCCAGACAGAAACATGGTTCTGAGAAAGCTGACCACATGCAGCAGAGAGTGGTGAGCTTTTATACCTCCTTTGGGCTTTGTATTTGGAGTTCTTCCTGTTTGAGACTTTCTATTTCCTGTACTTTGACCTGAGTCTGAGTGTGCCCTTTTGGTATTGGCGGGTTAATCCTATTATATTTCCTGTCCTTAGAATTTGGATGGGTAGATTTAGGGGTCTTCATCTTTGTCTTCCTAATTTCATTAGCTTCTAGCTTCCTGGCTCCAACCTTACTGAATGGATTATTACATCTGCTTTTCTAAAAGCTGGTTTCTGCTGAGTTTTCTGGCTGGGGGGAGGGAGAAGTTTCTGCCTTTTTAAAAGATCTTCTCCATTATTCCTTTGGAGAAATATATTCTGCCTTTTTAATATTCCCCAAAATATTTATTTCTCTGGATTCTTCCCACAATGTCCTCACCTATGATAGAAATGTATTGCTTTCCTTATGGAAAACGATGTCTGTGTACCTTCAATTCCCCACTATACTTGTACAGACTAACTGGAGAAGATGCATGAGAATTGTTCATCTCATCAGACTTAGTTTTAGCCAGTCCATTAGCACCATCACTTATAATGCTGTCTGTCTATATCTAAAAACCCATTTATACCCATGTACCTCATAAAGCCTTGTCTCTGTTCTGCCATTTGTGATTATCTACAAACTTTATCACCTCTCAAGTCTTATAACAACAGTCCAATGCAACAAGAATAGACAACTCTTACCAGTCTTTATAAAAGACCTGTTGTGTTATATAAAGCATTAACCTCATTAGTAAGCCAATTTTTTTTCCTCTGCTGACTTCTTGCAAGGATAAAGGAGATCTTATTTGCCAGGATAGGAAGCAAGGAAGGGCAAATGCTCTTGGGCATGCTTCAGCCAGTTTGCAGCATTAAAAAAAGAGGAATGTATCAACAGATTGCAAGAGGATGGGAACGTAAATAGATGGTGACTAAAGAAAGAGCAATCACTGGAAGATCTTATGGTTATTGAGAAGATAAGCCCTGTGGCTTACCAGGATCCTAGATTTTCTTTTTCACATTAACTTGTATGAGGTTTTTCTATTTTCATCAAAAATGTTCCCTCTGCAATATTAGGTTTGTGCAAAAACTGACGAAAAAAAGCCCTGGATATAGTGTTTCCTTCTTCAACACAGAACCACTGAATTCCCAGGAGCTGTATAACATAAAGTCATACTAGCATGCTTCACACATGCCTAAGATGTCATAATAGACAGCTGAAGGGGCCCCAGGAAGAACTGGTAAAAACCTTTTCAGCAACCGGTTTTGACAATATGAACCAGCTTATCCACCACAGGAGGATAAAAAATGCATTCCAGAAGACATGGATAAGCATCGGTTTTCTTGACAGGGCTGGGTATAAAACCTTAAGGCATTTGTATACTGTTCCTTTTCCAAGTCTAGGCCAAGTTACATGTCATACATAGAAGCATATCTTTCTCCCTCTGTTCTCTACTGTAATCAGAAGCAATCTTCAAGGCCTCGTGTTTTCTCAAATGGAATCTCAAATGGATTTCTAGTTTGCTGTGAAAAGGAAAATGCTAAAAGGGAGGTAGGTTGATCAATAAGAAAATATTACAATACTACAGGTAGTCCTCGACTTACGATCGCAACTGAGCCTAAAATTTCTGTTGCTAAGTGAGATAGTTGTTAAGTGAGTTTTGCCCCTTTTTCGATCTTTCTGGCCACGGTTGTCAAGTGCATCACTGCAGTTGTTAATAACATGATTAAGTGAATCTGGCTTCCCCATTGACTTTGCTTGTCAAAAGGTCGCAAAAGAGGATCACATGACCCCAGGATCCCAAAACGATCATAAGTCACTTTATTCAGTGCCGTGTCAGTGTAACTTCGAACGGTTATTAAACAAATGGTTGTAAGTCAAGGACTACCTGTGTTGGATATGGTACATAATTTGACTTCCAGGAGGTTAACCCAGCCTGCATCTTCACATATGCATTATAAGAATTTTATAGGAAAGACTTACAAGTAGCTCCATCTGCAGCCTCCCAGATCCCAATCCACACAGATTGCATCATTCAGTGAATCTTAAAGCAGGAAATGCAAAATCTACCATTAAGTAGACATCACTGCTAATAGTGGGATGATGAATCTAGTGCTATATGTGCATGTCATTATTACCCACATTATTAAAGTTGTATTATATAAATTCTGTATGGTGGTTATTGCGGTCACCTTCAACTAGACCAGACATATCAAACCCAAGGCCTGGGGGCCAAATGCGGCCCGCAAAGTGGTTTCATGTGGCCCGCGAAACCATCCTGGAAACAGTGAGGGAACAGCCCCCACTGCCTTGGCCCTGGCCCAGTCCGGCCGGGAGGGAGCCAATGTACAAGTTTGTGATGGTCATCTATGCTGAAACGCATTTAGTCTTAGCTCCACAAGGCCATCTGGAAACAGCAAGGGACCGGCCCCTGCTGCATTGCCCCGCCCCCTGGGCGTGCACTGGGGAGGTGTCACCCTTTGTGAGGAATGAAGAAATGCACCATTGCCTGGAAGTGGTCCTGGTCCCGCCCCTTTCTGCCAGAGACCCCAGATCTCTCCCACTCCTGCCCAGGCCCCCACAGACACCACTGACGCAAACGATGTAGAGCTGGCCACGCCCACCCAGTAGGCCACACCCACCTCCATCCATGTCCACTCAGTAGGCTGCACCCACCCTGGCCACACCCACCCAGTCCCCCTGAGGGCAACCGCAATGCTGATGCGGCCCTCAATGAAATTGAGTTTGACATCCCTGAACTAGACCCTACCTGGGATTTTCACCACTCAGAGTATCTGAGCATCTCAGGGCATTGCATGCCAGGAGAACTAGACACAAGGACAGTTTTTTCCCCCGTGCCATACCCTGCTAAACAACTAATTCCCACAACACTGTCAAACTACCTAGTAGGGCTGTATTACCATTAATCTTCTCATCTTCCCTATTACCTATCTCCTTATCTTCTTATGACTATAACTTTGTTGCTTGTATCTTACAATCTATATTAATTGTTTTATTTAGTACCCTAGTATGATTTAGATTAGTATCCTATGACTATCACTAAGTGTTGTATCTTATGATTTATGATGAATGTATATTTATTATGATCATGATTTATCACTTGTTGCTTGTATGTACACTGAGAGCTTATGCACCAGAGACAAATTCCTTGTGTGTCCAATCACACTTGACCAATAAAGAATTCTATTCTAATCGTGGGATGATAAATCTAGTGTTATATGTGGATGTCATTATTACCCACATTATTAACATTGTATTACAGGAATTCTCTATAGTGGTTATTGCAGTCATCTTCAACTAGACCCTACTTGGGATTTTCACCACTCAGAGTATCTGAGCATCTCCAAAATGCCGATGTTTAGCTACTGCCAGCGGAGACTGGTGTGTCCCACTTCTGTGCTAAAATAGAATACATAGAAAGAAGAATTGGAAAAGGGAATATTTACCGCCTTCTAGAAGGACAGAGGAAGAAAACAACAAAAAGAGGTTGCACTTAAAGGGATGTAAAAGAAAAGGGCTCAGGATTCAATCGACGGAAGTATGCTAGAAGTATTTTTGCTAAACTTCTTCCTTCAGCAAATCAGGAACCATTTTGCTCAAAGCAACCAATATCTGATACTTAGTAAGCATCCCAAGGAATCTAAGCAAAGTTTCCTCACCCGATATTTTGTTTGTTGGGCTCCCCAGGACACGTAATGAATTATTCTTCAGTTGTTTGTGATTACTCCTCTTCTTTTCCTAAACCTAGCAGAGTGCTATTCTCCCAATCACTCTCATGGGAGACTTCCCAGAACGCTCAACCAGAAACTGTTAAGACAACTTATCCATAGAGCAGTTCTGTCTACAGCTTGAGAGTGCTCTGTTGTGTCTTCTCTTACCATCCAACATTGAACACAACCAATTTTGAGACTGAATAGTATAATTTCTGTACCATCTGCCCAACCACAATTGATGGCAGCATGCCTTAGATATATGTTTACTTCTTGCAAACATTACATTTTTATTGTTGCATTAATACATTGGCCTTTAATTACCATTACCTTAAACGGATAAGCTCATTAATATAGAATGCAATGGCATTTTCTAACTCAGCAAAATGTTTTATCCTGTACTGGCAAACCATAAAACACACGTTGTCTCTAGCATTTTATATCAGAACCATAAACGTTTTTCTGATAGTTGGATATGCTGTGTACGTGAAAGAAACATATAAAAACATGAAACTGTTGCTGAAGCACATCCAGTACACCAAGTACAACTGGAATATCTATGGAGATTTAAATATAATGGCTCTTCTTCTTGGAATGCAGCTCAGATATACCAAGTACTGTTGTTTTATAGGTGAATAAGAGAGCCATACATGAGAATAACGTTACATTAAAAAAAGAAATGGCCACTCTGAAAAAATTTGGTTCCAAGACAGAAAAATATGCTTGTTGACCCAATAAAATACATTTTCAGGCTTTAATAAAACCTGGGCTAATAAAAAAAATTGTGACAGTGATGAACAAGAATGGTGAAGGCTTTCATTATTTGAGACAGATGTTTCCAAGAATAACTGATACCAAGTTTAAGGAAGGCATGTTTGTTGGTCCACAGATCAGATACATTATCAATGACAAGCAATTCAAAGTTGTGTTAGTGAGGCCAGAAAAAATTGCTTGGTAAGTATTCAAGGATGTTGAGAATTTTCTTGGCAACTACACAGCACCAAGTGACATTCGGTTGGTTGACAAATTTCTTACAGCATACAAGATCATGAAGTGTAACATATCACTGAAGATTCTTTTTCTGCATTCAGATTTGGATGTTTTTCTCAAATACCTAGGAATCAGGGGTAGGCAACCTTGGCTCTATGACTCGTGGACTTCAACTCCCAGAATTCCTGAGCCAGCCACGCTGAGGGGAAAGGGAGAGGTTTCCAAGCTGAGCCATGCTAGCTCAGGAATTCTGGGAGTTGAATTCCACGAGTCATAAAAGAGCCAAGGTTCCCTACCCCTGACCTAGGTGCAGTCGGTGGAAAACATGGTGAAAGATTTCACCAGGACATCGACACAATGGGAAATAGTATCTGGGCAACTGGAATCCATCAGTGCTGGCTGTCTATTTATGGAGATGCATCGTATAGTGAAAACAAATGAAAATCAGCAGCAAGACATTTTTGGCCCTATTGAACTCCTGCAGCGTGTCAGAAACATTATGTGTTTATGTACATTGTAGTCATTAAAAGTTAATTTCATATTTCTCATGTGATACAGTCATTCTGAAGTTATATTTGTGTTCAGTTTGAAGGGGTTTATCATAATCAGCAAACATTTTTCAGGAAACAAAACTTTTGAAAAAAAAAATGGTTGCCCGGTGAAATTTCTCCTTTGTTTGAAGTTCTCCAACAAATGAAAATCTATCACCTTCCAGGTAGTCTGCCCCATTGTTGAACAACCTGTACTGTCAGGATGTATAAGTTACTATTTTAAATGTTACCATTTAATTCAGATGCTGTTAGATAATTGGAAAGCAATTCTATAATATTCTTTTCACAAATTTCAGTTGCACCTGCTTGTCATTTAAGAATGGCTTTTATTACTGGAGTCAGGCTTGTTTAGAGCAGTTCCCACCAAAGTCAGCAGAGCTCATTCAGACATAACACTGCTTAGTGTGTTTTGATATTGATAGAGACCTGGAAATAATTAAGATGAATCTGAGGGATTGGAAAGTCTGCTGGTGTAGAAGTCTCCCAAGTTCTACTTTTCGCACAGAGGATTAAAACTGTGTTACCAATGTACAGATTTAAAGCTTACAA
The DNA here is from genome assembly GCA_034064705.1 of Bothrops alternatus. NCBI lineage: Eukaryota > Metazoa > Chordata > Lepidosauria > Squamata > Viperidae > Bothrops > Bothrops alternatus. Next base: position 8,608,000 of record JARGCV010000033.1, read on the forward strand.
TTTAGATTTCGGTGGCTACAATCCGGTGTATAAATACAGGATTACAGTGCTGAACAGTTTTGCAGTTTCATTAAACTGTAAAGCCAACAATCTACCATTATTCCTCATTCTTCCTGAACGTAATCCTGAAATTGCAAACTCATAATGCTCCCATCAATATTTTTAACAACACAGTGGGATCTAATTACCGCTTCCAAAATCCTGGAAAACTTCCAAGCCTCCATATCACCTTTTTACTCTCCCTATATATATATATATAGGTAGCCCTTGACTTACAACAGTTCATTTAATGACCATTCATGGTTACAACAAAGTTACAAAGTTTTTCACACTTACGATCCTTGCAGCATCCCCACAGTCAGGTGATCAAAATTCAGATGCTTGGCAAACTGGCTTGTATTTATGATGGTTGCAGTGTCCCCCGAGTCATGTGATCACCTTTTGTGACCTTCTGGCAAGCAAAGTCATTGGGGAAGCCAGATTCACTTAACAACCATGTTACTAACTTAACAACTGCAGTGATTCACTTAATAACTGTGGCAAAAAGGTCATTAAAAGGGGGGAAACTCACTTAACAACTGTCTCCCTTAGCAACAGAAATGGGCTCAATTGTGATAATAAGTTGAGAACTACCAGTAATGGACACAGAGTTTAGGGTAGAGCCTTTTACTTCCTAGGATCCTGAATATCACAACAGCCACATTATAGATGCCAGAATATAGGGCAGGGGTTCTCAACCTTGGCAACTTTAAGACTTGTGAACTTCAACTCTGGGAGTTGAAGTCCACAAGTCTTAAAGTTGCCAAGGTTGAGAACCCCTGATATAGGGGGAAGTACAATTTTCCAAGAAGACCTTTGTCTATAGTTGTGCTGTCCTGCTCTCTCTCTTTCTCTCTCTCTCTCTCTCTCTCTCTCTCTCTCTCTCTCTCTCTCTCTCTCTCTCTCTCTCTCTCTCTCTCTCTCTCTCTCTCTCTCTCTCTCTCTCTCTCACACACACACACACACACACACACACACATAATTGTGGTTTAGTGGGTTTATTAATATTCCCCTGCAACTCCCTTCACCAAAAATCCAGAACTGTCCCAATTAAGTCCAGCCACAAGCAAGCCAATGCTAGTCTACAGAGCGGTGGCCAATGAGTCCTGAGGGCACTTGAAAGTTTCTCAATCAACATAAACCCACCAGGCAAAATCAAATCCACAATACAAGAGAGTTCACCAGGCAAGAAAAGTCCAGAGTTCACAAGGCACAATCCAAATCAAGGCACCGTGTCAAAGCAAAGCAAGAATCACAACGACCACAAAATACATAGCTAGGAAATGAACACATTGTTCCTAGCATCGCTTCCATCTGTCTGCTCTGCTAAATAGCCAGCTTTTGGTGTAGTCCAGTGTTTCTCAACCTTGACAATTTTAAGGCATGTGGACTTCAACTCCCAGAATTCCACAGCCAGCAATGCTGGCTGTGGAATTCTGGGAGTTGAAGTCCACATGCCTTAAAATTGTCAAGGTTGAGAAACACTGGTGTAGTCCATCAAGAAGGGCGGAGCTTTCTCCTTGCGAGTAATCTGGCTGGCCTTCTCTCCTCCTGCTTTTTCTCTGCCCTACCTGAATCAGGTGCAGAAGGCAGTTCCTCTTCCTGACCAGCTGCAGCTTCACGCTTTCCCCATCTGAAGCCTTGGGGCTGTCCTGCTGTAGCAGTGCTTCAGCCAAATCCCTCTCAAATGGCTGCTTGGAGCCATTGATCAATTCCCCTGCAGACATGCCAGGAACTGGTTCATCTTCCTCCTAGCTGACATAGAATAGAATAAGAGTTGGAAGGGACATTGTAGGTCATCTAGTCCAACCCCCCACCCAAGCAGGAGACCCTGCACCATTTCTGATAGATGGCAGTCCAGTCTCTTCTTGAAAGCCTCCAGTGGTGAAGCTCCCACAACTTCTAAAGGCAAGCTTCATCTAGAGAGGTATCTGGGGAAGTGTTGGGGGTATCTTCACAATAGTATGCATTCCAAGTACAGATAGTCCTCGGCTTTCAGCCACAAATGAGCCCAATATTTATGTCATTAAGTGAGACATTTATTAAGTGAGTTTTCCCCCATTTTACAACCTTCCTTGCCTCAGTTGTTAAGTGAATCACTGCAGTTGATAAGTTAGTAATCCAGCTGTTAAGTGAATCTGACTTTGTTTATCAAGAGGTCGCAAACGGTGATCACCTGACCTTGGGATACAGCAACGGTCATAAATATGACTCAGTTGCAAAACATCTGAATTTTGATCACGTGATCACGGGTATGCTGCAAAGGTTATAACTGTGAAAATTGGTCATACTGTAAATCATTTTTTTCAGCACTGTTGTAACTTTGAATGGTGACTAAATGAACTGTGGTAAGTGGAGGATTACTGCATCTTCCAGCATTTTCTAGGTTTCTTTCCCTCTCATCTGAATTGTGACTGTTTAGATAATTTTTGACACTGTACTGGGTCAGAAAGAAGGAGAGGGAGAAATAAACGACACTGCAAACATTATGAAATTGAACAGGTCATATTACAAATGTAATGTTATTGCTTGGATGTAAGTTCCTTTAAATTCAGACTGCAAAGAAAATGTAATTTAAAAAATAAAAATAAATTGCTTCTTGTATATATCAGTTCATATGATTTCTAAATCCATTGACCATCTGTTGCATGCCCCAAGTAATCTTACTGCCTTTCTCTAAAACAGAATGTGCTTTTGAAGAATCTTTGGCTGTTCTTCGAATAATTGACTTGCATACCTAAGTGTGCAATCTGCGAATCAACATACTTTAACATAAAAATAACAGACTGACATACAATGTTTAACACCTTTGCCTTGTCAGTGAAAAGAGGGATTCTTCTGGAAGGGAAAAACAAAGGTCTGAGCAAGGAATCGGTTAAGGTCGTGCAAATCTTTTGTTTCAAATGGTGGCATAAATTGCTAAAATCTCAATGTCTACTCGTAGACTAAGCATCATTTGACTTAATGGGTCTTATTTCTGAGAAAATATACATTGGAATTGCATTGAACCAGAGACTCATTTTGGGAAATGTTAGGGACCATAAGCTTAGATTGCTATTTCAATTATGTCCTCAATAACTATCACAAATAGCTTTCTGATTTGGCTAGAGTTGCCTTTTTCACAACAAACTTTCTACAGCACAGATGTACAGCATAAAATCTTGCTGCATTTAATAAGCATCCCTGCTGCTTAACTTTAGATTTATCCACAGTTTACATATTTTAACCCTTCCCACCCCCCATACAGTTCTATATCTGAAATTATGCACTATTAATGACACTGAACCATTAAATCAATGAGTTTAACTTTTTGATCTATAGTCACTGGGCACAGTAGTTGGGATAGATAAGGCCTGGATTAAATAGCAACTTGACCATGCCATTCCTTCTAGATAGGAAATATTTAGTTAGTTAGTTTTTACCTAGGTAGCCAGTAAAAAAAAAATAGAATTCTGGGTGGCTCCCAACAATAATAAAAAGCAAAAGATAATAAAACCAAAACTAGACAGTTTAGCTCATGTTCTCTGGTCTATCTTATGCAGCGGTTGTCAACCTTTTTCAGGCCGAGACCCTGACCTGCGCCGCACATGCGCGGCGTGACCCCGACCTGCACCACGCATGCGTGGCGCGACGGCCCGCATTGCGCATGTGCGGTGCGACGGTTCGAACCATGCGTGCGCGGTGTGCGCGCGATGTCCCGAATTGCGCATACGCGGCGCACGTGCGACGGCCTGAATTGCACATGCGCGGCACGATGACCTGAATTGTGCATGCGCGGCGCGCGTGCGACAGCCTGAATCACGCATGCGTGGCACAACGGCCCAAATCACGCATGCGCGGTGCGCGCGCGACGGCCCAAATCGCGCGTGCGTGGCGCGACGGCCTGAATCACGCATGCGTGACGCGGCATGACGGGCCTGCATCACGCATGCGCGGTGCTGCCCCCTGCGCCGGCCAAGGGGAAAAGGGGAAAAAATGGCAGACTACAGTGTTTGGCGACCCCTGTGAAATGGTCGTTCGACCCCAAATGAGGTCGCGACCCACAGGTTGAGAACCGCTGATCTAATGGTACAATCCCCCAAATCCACTTTCAATTAAGACAGACATAAACAGAATTTAAATGGAATGAAAAACGTGGAGAAACACAGGCTGAACAACAAAAAAGAGGAGTAATGAACAGAAGTAACAAAAAAGAGGAGTAATGACCACTTTATCCTTCAATGTTCTTGATGACTTTTCTAAAGCAAAATTTTGGGGTGAACCATCATAACTTGTTTTCTTTGCCACAGAATGAAAAGGCTATAAAGAAAATATCTCATCATGACAATAGGATTGTCAGGAATCATCTTAATCTTGACTTCCACTTATTTTTTTATTCTAAATTACGGTCAAAAGAATGCACTGAAAAATATCCTGAAATTATGGTAAGATAAGTAGATGATAGATAGATAGATAGATAGATAGATAGATAGATAGATAGATAGATAGATAGATAGATAGATAGATAGATAGAAGAGCAAAAGAGATGGATGGATGGATGGATGGATGGATGGATGGATGGATGGATGATACTGTATATAGATAGATAATGATATAGTAAACTCTGCGTAGTAGTTACTTAAAAATGGAAAGCAACTCTAAACAAATGTTGAAGTCCTCCAAAAACATGGTCTAGATATTCTCCAACATCACACTGAGACTTTTTATGTGGAGAGAGTCATGAGCAGTGGAATGTATCATACACTAACAGAATGTCTAATCTGTCTCTTCAGTTTGATTTTAGGGACAAAAAATCTGAACTTCAATGAAACTTGACTTAAATAGAAGGATTCTTCATGGAGGGCAACAACCTTCACAGAAGCTCCCAACTGTTGTGGATTTTGCACTAGTGATTCTATATCCATTTGGGTGTAGGTCAAGAGCAGATAGGTCAAGAATAGGATAATGTACATAGATGTTTTTCTCTACTGCCCTTACAAGGGAAACTTCCACCCTGCCCCACCCCATAATTTCCTCAGCCAACTAGTATAGTAGCAGGGAAGCTTCATATATTCTCCCAGGGCTTTGTTTTTTTTTGTCATAGAACGCATGGAAAGGCGTTCTGGCACCTTTTTTTGATGGATTTTCAACTTCTGCTGCCCCCAACAGGGAAACGGCACATGGTTAGTTCCAGGGCACGCCTCGCGTGCTTGCTCCGAGTCTTCGGAGAGGAGTGGCATACAAATCCGAATAAATAAATCAGACTCGGCTGCTGTCTCCTGCACGGGCTGTGCTACTCCCTCTGTTGGCTTTCGAAAGCCAATAGGAATTGCTCGGATCTGGTCATTGTCAGCTGTCTCTGCACTGCTGAGCGCGCCAAAAGACCCAGCTGTCAAATGCTGTGTATCCAAGTTGTCTGCAGCAGAGGTGAGTTGGCAAGAACTTTGCACCCCTCCCTGCTGCCCAACCACACCGTCTCCTTGTGAGTAAGAGAGGACTGGGGGTGCGAGGTGAGGAGCAGCACTCAATTCTGCATAGAGGCTCAGATAAGGTCCCTGGAAATATTACAGGGCAGGGTGGCACTTTGTGCATGGTCAGAAGTCTCTTCTCTTTTTTTTTCTCCGATATAGCCCTAACATTTCCTGTAGATTCTGGGTCTAGAAAGAGCTGCAAAGGGAGCCCTCAGGTGGAATCTGCTGCGTTTGTGGGCGAAACGTGGATTAAGTGTTATTGGTTTCAGACAAACCCAGTTCCAAGACAACGGGCTTAAGGGTTGTGTAGCTTTTTAATTTTTAAACAAGTTTATAATCTCCTCATGAACAAAAATGTTTATATTATCAAGGCAAAGTTGAATATATATTACACAGTTTCTTTGCAATTCATTATCTTGTCAGTAACATGATTCCATCAATTAAACACATATATGTTGAAGGCAGCATATACACTTGTATTACAGACATCGAGAAGATTTAACGGATGAGAATTGGACAAAACTTTGGAATTTACTATGAACATTTGCCTTAAATCAGAGGTGTCAAATTGCTGGCCCATGGGCCGGATGCATCATAGTGAAACCATGCCCACCCCATTGCCAGCAATGGAAAAAAAAAGTCACGATACATCACGACACTTCACGTGACGTTGCGAGTTTGACACCCCTGCCTTAAAAACAATAAATTAAATTTATGTTAAGAACTGAACATATAATTTTTTTATTATATAAATAAATATATAAATAAAATTATATAAATAAAAGATTAACAAGATGTGAGTTCCGGCACTTTTTTTTATTTACAAAAAAAAAAGCACTGTGTTCTCCTATTATTCTCAGTCATTGTTCAGACACTTTATAATTAAAATCAACAAAGTAGAAGTAAATAAAAAGCAAACCACAATCTACAGCAAGCTTTAATAAGTCTATTAAAATGCTAAGTATATTAATATACAGTACCCTTAATATGCAATACAAGCAGCTAAAAATACAAGTTGCACTAAAAATTCCTATAAGGGGGCAATTAAAATGAAGTGTACTTTATGGGAGACAAATAAATCAAGACCCTATTGCTTAGCAAATATATCCTGAAATACCACAGCATTACAGTGATGCTCCAATAGGTTTTAAAAATATAGTAAGCTGTATTTTATTTTTTTTTAAAAAATGTCATAATGGAATAAGTTTTCCACACTCGTTCAGGAACAGCACCCATAGGGAAGCTCTGGGAAGCATTAGCCTTTTAAGTCAAGTATCACTAAAAAAAAAAAAAAAGTGGAACCTCAAACGAAGGACAAGTTCCAGTCCTCAAAAAGGTGTGAAGAATGTTTACCAAACCAGACGTTTACAAAGACTAATACCTCATGCTGTATTTTCATGTTTTATGAGGACTGCTTCTTAATATGATCCTATGTTTAATGTTGATTGCTTTAATATTGGAAATGCGTACTGAATTTCTACCTGAGGTTATTGAATTTCTACCTCAGGATCTTTTGCTAGGGATCATAAAAGATTGCACTACTACTGAGACGAATTTACCTCTGAAGCTCGAATGAACAATATGTGATAGACTAGAAACAGTAGTTAGAACATATATAAGAGGAATGTTTACTAAACCAGACGTTTACAAAGACTAATCCATAGTGTTGTATTGCAGGTTATATGATGATTGCTTTTTAATACGATCTTATGTTTGATGTTGATTGTTTCAATAAAAGAATTTTTTTTACAAAAAAAAAAAGATTACACTTCCAATAAAACCTTTTGTTTTTGGCAACAAAATGACCCTTTTTAAGAAACAAATGTTCAATTCTGTCTTTTCGAAGATTCAGATCATAATGGAAGTAAAAGGGCTCTGAGAAGCAAAACCAGACTGCTGAAATATACTTGTTTTGATGCAAAGAATAAATAATATACTTTTTAATAAAAAAAAAGGTGTGAAGAAAGATGAGTCTGTTTTCCTTTATCAGAAGCAGATCCTCATTGGACACAGGCTAGCCTCCTGCAGTGTCACCTTGTATGGCCCTGCTATCTTCATTTCATCTAGAAAGTAGATTATGAGTTGAGAACAATGATATAAAAATGGTGAGTGAGAAAGCCAAATTTAATAGACAGCTTAATGTCTGTGAACTCACAGTAACCTTTAGAAGACAGCAAGCAAGCAAAGAGGCATGATTGACTGTGACAATTATATCTGGGAAATCTCTCTTATGTAAGGAAGCTCGCTATTAATTATTTTTTATTAGAGTTCACTTTTACATCATTTGAATGCTTCCAGTGAGCCTTGGTACGTTTGGTCTTCTATATCCTGATAATATTAGATTATAATCTTGGGACAATACATAACTCCTTGTTTATATTCCTATTGCCGATGCAGTTAGGCAATGTATCATTTAAGAAAATGGTTTTTTTTCCCCCTTTAATGAATGACCATCTTTATGCCATATCATCTAAGCATCCCAGAGACATTCATTAACCCACATTTTCAAAAGTTTGTTTGTGGGTGCAATAAAAAGCTGTGCTAATAAAGATAAATATTGTATGGAAATAAAATAGTTATGTGCTGAAGTAGTATTGAGTTGGGTTTTGTTTGTTTTGTTTTATAACATATGTACCACAGTATACCATATATCAGACTCTCTCTCTCTCTCTCTCTCTCTCTCTCTCTCTCTCTCTCTCTCTCTCTCTCTCTCTCTCTCTCTCTCTCTCTCTCTCTCTCTCTCTCTCTCTCTCTCTCTCTCTCTCTCTCTCTCTCTCTCTCTCTCTCTCTCTCTCTGTGTATAAGCATGCACACACATCCTGGTTCCAAATAAGCATCCTCAGAGAAACAGAAAGCTGGAAGAAAATGGAACGCTGCAGAAAATAATTGATAGAAATGGAAGAATTCCACCTACATGAGCAGGTTTTTGCATTCTTTATTACAAACATACACACATAAATCTACCCTGAATACTTTGCATAATATATCAGGTGCCATGATGATTGCTGCACAATATGTTTTTATGTTCAATGTTGATTGTTTTAATAAAAGAATTTTATATATTTTTTAAAAAAAAAAAAGAGCATTCCAACTAAAGTTCTTCAATTAAATCACTTCAGCTCAAATTTTCTGGGGATAATAAAATCTGAATCAACCTCGATTTAATTTTTAGGGAACGAAAATGGAAGGATGTGTAAACCCAGCGCCCCCCCCCGCTCCCTACTTCTAGGATCTCACAGAGCATTTCCTTACCACTCGCACTTTCTTCCTTCCGAAAACTCCAACTTGGTGTGACCAGATAAGAGGGGGAAACACCAATCAAAATAAAATGTAACAGGAGTATAGTTGAGGCTAGACACGGGGAGTGGGGGGGAAAAAGGCTTACTAACTCAGACGTTTTCAATGACTAATACTTAGTATTGTATATCAGGAGCCATGATGATTGCTGCATAATATGTTTTTATGTTCAATGTTGATTGTTTTAATAAAAGAATTTAAAAAAAAAAAAAAAAAAAAGAGGGAGGAACTGGAAGACCAGGCAGCCTGGGATAAGTGAAAGCAGGAGCATTTTACTCCTATAGAGGGAGGGGAGAAAGACCTCTAGCAACTGGGTCAGTCTGAAAGATAGCAAGATCAGGTGCTTTGAGCCATCATATAGGTTTCACGAACTTGTGGTGCAGGATGTTGAAATGCAAACATAAGCTTCAGAGTTCCAAAAGCAACATGACTTAGGCTCCCTTAGCATTGTTCTAATGGAGCTTAGCTGCAAATGAGTAGGATTGCACCCACTAGCTCCTTCTGTAAGTAGGTAACGTTAATGAAGAACAGATAGCCTTCTTCATAGTTTAATATATCATGTAAATAGAGATTTTAACTTGCTCTCCCACAAGCAAGTCAGGGGAAAACCACAAGATCCTTTGTTCAAAGGTTTGTTCAGGAAGAATGAAACAAAGTTTCTAGTTTACACAATGTCTATGGCGTTTGCACAATGTGTTAAATCAGCGGTTCTCAACCTGTAGGTCGCGACCCCATTTGGGGTCGAACGATCGTTTCACGGGGGTCGCCAAACACTGCAGTCCGCCATTTTTTCCCCATTTCCCCTCGGCCGTCGCGCGCGCGCCGCGCATGCACGATTCGGGCCATCGTGCCGTGCATGCGCGGTTCGGGCCGTCGTGCGCGCCACACATGCACAGTTCGGGCCGTCGCGCACGCCACGCATGCACAATTCGGGCCGTCGCGCTGCGCATTGGCGGTGCAGGTTGGGGTCTCGGCCTGAAAAAGGTTGAGAACCGCTGTGTTAAATAAAGTTCATTGCCATCAGCCACATCCACACGTGGAGGAATTAGCAGGTGTGGTCTTGTTTATTTGTGGCTAAGCCACATTACAGACTGTCCTTATTTACCATTTTGTGAGATTGCTCTTGGACAGCATACTTAGGACACTTCTAAGTCACTACTAGTTTCATCCTCAAAACCCTGACTTTTTAAGGCCCACTGAGAAGTGATCTTATTGTAGTGTAGCCAATCTTGAAATGGTTTGTCTGGCAACTGGAGGAAATGATACTCCTCTTTTTAACTATGCTTTATTTAATTGATTATTGTGAGCCAGCTACAATCATCATATGAGATAGGCAGACATATAAGTCCTGCAAATAAATAAATAAATAAACGTGAAGGAGCTCACAGTGCTGTTTCCAGCTGCAAAAACAAAATCAACCATTACCCCACCTTTGTTTGGGAGGTGGATAGCAGATGTAGATTGACATAGTATCATCTTCCTATTCAGTTTAACACTGGCACTCATAAATAGTGAAATGATGGTGAAGGCAAAAGTCCAGAAATAGGAGTTTCTTTCATATAGAAAATGGCCACACAAGCTTTGCATGTGTCAAGTATAGGCAGTTTCAAGTGGATTGTTTGTGACTTCAGCCTGAACTGAATGTATATCAAGTTAGCTGTCTGATTACCTGGCATCACAGTTTACAATCTAGGAGTGGCAACAAAGCTTTTCATGGAAATGCCATTAATTCATTCGACTATGACAACTTGGCTAGAAAGAGATTTTCCAGTGAATCCCCTTTTTCCCAAGTATTTCCTAGACCTAGGACTTCAGATGGCAATCTCAGGGGAACTCAGGGATTAGATATGGGACTTTCTTGTCTTTTAGTAGCAGCCCGTTGCTCAGAAATTTATCAGGCTTCTTAGCTCAGAGATAGATGGCACAAAAAACTTCATATGTTAAATTGTTCAAGCTCAACCTGCATGATAAAGGGATAAAGGACAGCCAAGAAAAGAGACAGCAATTCAAACTGTTCTGTTCACGAGTCAAAGGCATTGAGACAAAGTGAGTAACACAAAAACAAGTCTTCTTTATTGTAAGTCAGCAACAGAACAGAACTAAAATGGTGCGCAAAGTCCTTTTATAGTGTCCTTGCAAGGACAGCATCAATCAATCATTGCAGAGGCTGGTTTCCCACCTTGCGCATGCGCGCAAGGCTGGAGACAGCCAGTCTGGTCCCAGGCAACCACATGGTCTGCCTGGGACTCTCTGCAGCATTCCTGAGCCTGCTGAGTGATTCAGCAGGCCCAGGACATCACACAAACCATCCTGGATATGCTGCTACAACCAAGCCTGTTGTAGAGAGGGCTGGAAAAGGGAAAATCCATTAGGTGACCTACAAAGCCTATAGATTCTGTGAGAAATGTCCTACGTTTTGACTGCCAATATATCAATGATGCCAGATACTCCTACAATGTTATATACTAGGTCTGGGCTCCAAGTGAAGACAACTGGGGACAGCATCTTGGAATAATTCAGAGATAGCTTGTAATTCTAAAACATATCGCTAACTCACCTTGTCCCTGATGCACAGGCTTCCTGGACTTCCCATCAAAGAAGGTGGAGGAGGAGGTAGTGAAATTAAAAACCTTTTGCATTTGGCCCTGCAGAACATCTTTATCAAATAAGGAGTGGGAGGAAGTTTGGGGATCCAATTAAGTCTGTATTTCAAATTAAAGTGACACTTGCAATCAGTACCCCATCGGTGAACCTAATCACAGCCTTTTCTCAAAGTGTCAGATCCCTGGAGAGGATATGGCAGTGCAGTCAGAGATTCACTTCCACTTAAAATCAGGGTAGAGAACTGAAGGACTTTAGAGGACAGGAAAGGATTTTTACTTACGTTGCCTCCAGAAGAATGAGTGAGAATTCGGGCAACATTGTACAAATGAGCTGAGCTAGCAATTACTGTTGTGGTGTTTATTTATTTTTTTAATGAAATGCAAATGACAGATTGAGAAACACAGTTCACCTTGCAAGACAACAAAGTCGCTTTCACTAAGAAGCAGGCAAGGTACTGTCTAGATGGAGATTTTGATTCATAAATCTCAAGGAATTCCTCCTCAGTCTTGCAAATCGTCATGCCTTGCTATCTTTTCTTACGGATATGGTGTGAAAAGGCATCTTCAGTTCTATAGACAAAGGCAATTTAACAACAACAACAGATCTAGTATAGCGACATCTCTGGAATAATAATAATAATAATAATAATAATAATAATAATAATAATAATAATAATAATAATAATAATAATAATAATAATAATAATAATAATAATAGTAAACTTGGAAGGGACCTTGGAGGTCATCGAGTCCAACCCCCTACTCAGGCAGGAAACCCTACACCATTTTGGACAAATGGCTGTCCAGTCTCTTTTTAAAAACTTCCAGTGTTGGAGCATTCACCGCTTCTGCAGGCAGGTTGTTCCATTGGTTAATTGTTCTAACTGTCAGGAAGTTTCTCCTTAGTTCTAGGTTGCTTCTCTCCTTGATTAGTTTCCACCGGTTGGTTCTTGTCCTGCCTTCAGGCACTTTGGAGAATAGCTTGACTCCCTCTTCTTTGTGGCAGCCCCTGAGATATTGGAACACTGCTATCATGTCCCCCCTCGTCCTTCTCTTCGTTAAACTAGACATACCCAATTCCAGCAACCATTCCCTATATGTTTTAGCCTCCAGTCCCCTAATCACCTTTGTTGCTCTTCTCTGTACTCTTTCTAGAGTCTCAACATCTTTTTTACATCATGGTGACCAAAACTGGATGCAGTATTCCAAGTGTGGCCTTACCAAGGCATTGTAAAGTGGTATTAACACTTCACGTGATCTTGATTTTATCTCTCTGTTAATGCACCACTAAATAGGACTGGAGGCTGGAAGATTATAAAAAGATATGTCTGTTTCATTACCCAACTTGGTAACATTATCAGTGCTAGTGGATATGTGTTTTCATTGTGTGTGTTTTATTTTAAAAAAACCACATTGTATAGGATTACATACACACACACACACACACACACACACACAATATAAGAGAAGTTTAAAAATTCAGCTATCATTTATTTCCCAAATTTACAGCAGAAAAATAGAATGCTTCTCTTATATCTTACAGTCATTCCAGCTATTAAACAGAAGATAAAATTCAGTGGCTGTGAAGCTGGTTTCCTTTCTCACTTTCTTCCCCCCCCCCCACTCTCCTAACCACAAGGCAGCTGAGAGTTTTGCCCTCCTTAGAACTTGGGCTGTGCTGCACTCAAGACACAGAGGATGGCCCTACCTCTAGGCTTAGCCTCTGGCAGCCCAGTGACAAGCTCGCCATGGACTTACCAAGGATTGTGGGCTTCCATTCCCATAGAACAGGGGTTCTCAACCTTGGCAACTTTAAGACTTGTGGACTTCAACTCCCAGAATTCCTCAGCCAGCAAAGCTGGCTGAGGAATTCTGGGAGTTGAAGTCCACAAGTCTTAAAGTTGCCCAGGTTGAGAACCCCCGCCATAGAAAAATAGATGCAAGAGAAAGCTGTTCTTTAGCAACTCCCCGGTGGGGTAGAGGGAGTGGTTCCTTTTGCTACAAGGAGAAGCGGCCCTAAAAAAAAAACTCCCTTCACTCCTTCTCTTCCTGCTTCTCCTGCCATCAATTGTTTAGCCAACAAGGTGAGAGAAATGTTTTTTAGTACAGTGGGAGAACTGACTGTCCCATTGCCAAAGGCAAATGAAAATCAGTGGCCAGGCACCCAAGGGGAAGTTTAAGGGCATCCTTAAACTTAATTTGGACCAATATTTGCTGCCAGTGGAAATTTTAAATGTCACTTTTGCAGAGACCAACAGGAGCTGCCTTTGTGATTGGCTGGTGGCCAACTGAGGATGACTATGCAGGTTTATATCTTCCGCAAATGATTAGTTGAAGGAAAGTGTTGGTTATGACCTGTAAAGCCCTACATGGCATCGGACCAGGTTACTTGCGGGACCGTCTGCTGTCCCATGAAACCCAGCGACCGGTTAGGGCCCACAGAGTCGACCTTCTCCAGGTCCCGTCAGCCAGACAGTGTCGCTGGGGCCTAGGGGAAGAGCCTTCTCTGTTGCGGCCCCGGCCCTCTGGAATCAACTCCCCCTGGAGATCTGTATTGCCCCCACCCTCTCCGCCTTTCGCAAATCACTAAAGACACATCTTTGCCGACAGGCCTGGGGCAGTTAACATCTTGCCCCAGCCAGTGTATGTTTGTTTGCATGTTTGTCTCGGATGATTGTTTTTTTAATTAAGGGGTTTTTACACTGTTTTTTAATGTCAGATTTCTATCCATGTTGTGAGACGCCCTGAGTTTCTGGAATAGGGCGGCATAGAAATCCAATAAATAAATAAATAAATAATAAATAAATAAACTGGGTCTCTTTCTTCTCTCTGATGAAAGCAGCTGGCATTGGTTTGGCATTTATTTTCCTTCCTTGTTTGCTGAGCTAAAGGTTGTACAGACTTGCTGCTGTGAGTCTCTTGATCTAATTTTTACCAGGAATCTACTCAGCCAGCAAACTGAACAGTAGCAGTGACATGGAATGTGATCACTAAGCCCCGTCAAATGTTCACTCTAAGCCCATGTTGTAAAAATATCGCCCCAAAAGGAAGAACAATTAAACTATGATATTGCATGCTCACTCAGGGAAAAAAGGTTGACATCATCATCCAAAGAGGAAGGTTGTTCAGCTAGGCTCAACCACATTGCCAAGGTCAACAGCAAACCATGACTGATATTCTATAACCTCTTTATGGAAATGATGGAGACATTGGAAGGAGTCAGTAGAAGGATGGAGGTACTGATCGCCGTTTGAATGATACCATCTTAGTGGAAAGTTTGACAAAGACACACAACTGAGAGAATGCAGGCATAGAATACTTAAGAAAATAGCAGCTCTGGATCTGGAGAATGGCAGGGACATTCCTGTACAAAAAAGTCAAAGTGGAAAAAAAAAAGCATTCAAGATACAATAGATTAAAAAGAAAGAAAATACAAGGGTAATATTAGTATATCTGATTTTAATTTTACCCAATGAAAATATAAATACTGGGATACTTACACACATATGCCAGGGCTGCCAAGTCTTCCTTAAGAACATGAATAGGGCCTGGATTTGCAGATCTAGCTAAGCAAACTTTGGGATATAAGCCAGAAGCAATCAACACAGAAAACATTAATTCAATAGACCTGAGTGATAATAATCAGACATTCATGCCCTGCAAAATGTGATAATGTATCCTGGATGGCCATTGTATTTACATTTCCCCCTTCTTTATCATGGAGCAAAGAATGGGAATGTGGAGTTGGAAAAAGGGGTCAGGAGGGGAGAGAAAATCCAAATCAGCAAACTCTTCCAGCAACTGACTTATGTAAGCAAGGTCCTGTCCACATATTCCAAAGGTGTTGGCAGTTGCTGAATGACCTAAGCAATGGTTTCTGGCCAGGTAAGTAAAATCAAGGCTGCAGCCATCAGACCTGATGAAGCTCTTCTCCTAGAGAGAATGAGAATGAGAATAACACATTGGGACCAACAATAGAGAAAATTGGGAATATTGAATATATGCACACAAATAAAAGGGATAGGATAAAGCCCCCAGTTAGCCACATTACCAGGAAACCATTCCATCATGGGAATTTTGGGGACTACAATCAGTGAAAATATCCTAGGGCGATGGTTAATTTTGATCATGATTATGACAACTACTCAAGGACCCACAATTACTCAAGGATCCATTTCATGTCCAGGAAGATAGGCAGGGTAAAATTCCTTTTGCTCAGGGACTCCTCAGCTGTTAAAAAAAAAAAAAAAGAACATAGCCAACCTAAACATACAGGCAGGTTAAACAGATGAAAACAAGAAATAGTTCTGTTGGCACCAGCACTTATGCTGTGGGCCTTGCATGCACGCAACTGTCCCACAATGCTCTTAGATCACCAATTGGAAGGCAGCATGCTACGTCCGGGGGCCTTTATGAGCAGGCTTCCAGATTTGTGTTGCTTAAAATCATTTGTAACTGTTGTAGACAACAACAGGATCAACACATTATCTCAGGAGGAATGGCTTCAGTTCACCCCTATCTAACTTATGGATGATCTATCCAGACTTGGAGGATCTCTGGGAATGTGGCATACCAGACAATAGGAAAGTGATGACAATTTCCACCCAAGTTGCCTATATTGTTGTTACAACCTTGTTAGCTTTTCCAGGTCCAAAGAAGTCCCAAGCAATTGACCCACTACACGTATAGAATGTATGGTCTTGCATTAACTGGCATTTCAAAAAGAGAACGTGCTAACTCATAAAACCTATTGCCACTCACCTTGCAGTCATATCCTTCATCAGAGCCTATGGAGCCAGGAGACTTCTCAAATTTCTCCAGGGAATCTCTGAAGAAGCAGAATCGGGGAGTCAGACATGTGGAAGCTTATTAGCTTTAAAATACCCAGAAGATTATTAGAAGATTACTAATTTGATTTGCATGTCACAATTTGATTATAGACAACAATTGTGCTTGACTTCCATAGGGCATACTGGACTAGTATCCTCTGCATATAGCATTTCCAGGCAAACTTTTGGCTTCTTATCCTGTTTAATGTCCCAAAACACCTCTTCACATCTACACCCACAAGTAAGCACCATCTCAGCAAATCCCATTTCAAACATTTTAAGATCTTATTGATTCCAGCAGAAATGAATGAATTGCGTATTTAGGTTTTTCATTGAAATCTTAACCTTCAGGTTTTTAGGATTCTTAAAATTTAGAAACAGAAATGTATCTAAATATAGTTAGGCTGAACCAGTGGTGATTTGGAGGCATGGGCCTGCTCATGTACAATTATTTTGTGAGAAAGTTAAAAAATATAATTGAAAATGGACCTTGGGTTTTTAATCTTCTTGCTCCTCCTGTTTGGATCCTGTTAAGTAAAAATGTGGTGCATTCAATACCATAGAATAACAGTAGAAGATGAATGAGTGAAAGAGGAAATGGATCACAGCCAACTGACAGTTCATTAAATGCAACAGATCATAGCAAAGCAACACAAAGTTGGCTGGCTGGCATGACTCTCAGCAGTAACCTAATTCATGGAGGCTGAAATCTTCCCTTTCTTGATTCACAGCAGTTCAGCTGCTCATCTTGCCTCTCTTGAGTCTGAAAGCATCATCACTAAACTATGTATGGATAACAGCCATCCTTGCTTTTCACATGTGAGAAAGCAAGATGTTTTCCCCTGACATGTAGCTCATGTATATTACAATTTCCAAATTATGATTAACATGCTCTTGAGATGAACTCAACTCCTGTCCATTACAATGTGGACAGATGTCCATGTTATTTTCTTGGCAGCAAGACTAAATTGCTTTACCATTGCCTTCTTGCTTGATGTTTTTCTGCTTTCTAATCTGGCCTATAGATTGGGCAATTTCCTAGTGATTTCCCTTTCAACTCTTAACCTGCTAACTGAGCTTGCTAACTTCCATGTCCAAACAATGTTAGGCAGGTGCTGCAATTTGCGGAAACTCAAGTTTGTGTCTGAAAGAAAGAACCATTAAGCCTTAAGAGCAAAATCATAGAAAGCCCAAATTGAGAAGACAGCAACAGACAGCAAATGTCGTCTCTGCAAAGTAGATGAAGAAACAGTGGGCAACCTAGTCAGCTGCTGCAAGAAGACCATGCAGATGGACTACAAGCAACTGCAAAGCAAAGTAATAACAATGGTAAGTTGGAATATAAGCAAAAAGATGCCATTTTCCTGCAAGCAAGAACTGGTGGGACTGCAAAATAGACAAAGTAATAGAAAATGAAGAAGCCAAAGTGCTCTGGGATTTTGGAATTCAAACAGACAAGCAACTGTCACGTAACATCCCAGACTTAACAATTGTCAATAAGACAGATTTTTAAAAAGTCTGGATAGTGGACATTGTAGTACCTGGAAAAAGCAAAATAGAAGAGAAAGAACACAAAATACAAAGACCTGTAAATAGAAGCAGTATGACTGTGACAAAATAAAGGAAAGGTACTACCAATAGTGACAGGCACATTGGATATAATCCCAAAACATCTAGAGCAGGGGTATCAAACTTGACACGTCACGTGACGTGTCGCAATCTATTGTGATTTTTTTTCCCCTTGCCAGAGCTGGGGTGAGCATGGCTTCTGCATGACGCATTCGGTCCGTGGGCCAGCAGTTTGATAGCTGTGATCTAGAGCATCACTTAAACACTATCAGCATTGACAAAACTCATCAACAGTCAATTGCAAAAGACAACTATACTTGAAACAGCTTACATCCTGCAACAGTATCTTTAACACCATCAAAGAACAACATCTCCCTATCCCAGGTCCTTGGGAAGGACTTGATGGGTAGATAAAAATGATAGGTCGAGTTTAAACATCTGGCTAACTAACCATAATAAAAAATAATAATACTTCTCCAGAAGGAATATATCCTCTTCTAGTTACAGGACTAGATGAAAACTGGAAATTAACAAGAATGGAAATCTTGCCTAACGGCTGCAAGAGGCTTATATCATAGGCTTGTATGAGGCAGCTGCAATTTGCCTTGACAAGGGGCTCGGCACCATGGGCTCTTCCAGCCCATCCAGTAGCCACTTTTAGTCACACACACACACACACACACACACACACACACACACACACACACACACCCCTTACATATATAATTCATCATACTCTAAGGAGACCAAGGGCTCTTTTGTTTTCCTACCCTATACTGACAGAAAAGCCATGCTCCTATTCCTTAGCCCCTTTTCTGGTCTGATTTCCTAGACCCCACTGGACTCTGTTGTGTTTATAGGAAATGGATTGAGGGAAGTTGTGAAAAGGAAGAACAAGATTAACTTTATTTGCTTTCTGATCCAAAGATGGAGGACCTAAAGGAAGGAACTAACTGACAGATTCAGACAACTGAAGAACTAGAAGACGGAGCGATAATATCGGAAATGGAAAAGACATCTTACCAATCAAGAATTCAGAACACATTTGAGGAAAAGGAAGAAGAACTGATTGAATGGAAGACAGAGCTTTTAGGAGAACTGTGGGGAAATGGAGAAGGAAATAGGCTGTTTAATGAATATCAATGGGTTCGTTCTTCCAAAAATACTTTAACCAAATGGTCTTTCTTATTCCAAACAATACACACAAAAACAGAGGAAAAATTACTTGATGATCCAAATGCATTGACTTGGAAAGTTAGTTGGCAAAGGAAGAAAGCTAGAGTAAGACTGAAGAAAATCCATTAGATGGGATATTATATTATTAACTACCGGTAGATGTTTGAATATGGTGGAGAATAGATAATTGCTAGAAATAGAAGTATTATCATAACTAGAAAGATAAGATTTGTAATTAGAATATTAGATTTTGGTATGAGGAGGGAAAGGAAAATGCTAAGAAGTTTGAATAAGGGAAGCTTTTGGTTACCCAAATATAATTTACTTTGAAATTATAAACAATAGAGACATTTTGAACACTGAGGGGAAATTAAAATTTACAA
The DNA here is from genome assembly GCA_034064705.1 of Bothrops alternatus. Classification (NCBI taxonomy): domain Eukaryota; kingdom Metazoa; phylum Chordata; class Lepidosauria; order Squamata; family Viperidae; genus Bothrops; species Bothrops alternatus. Next base: position 8,627,346 of record JARGCV010000033.1, read on the forward strand.
AAAGAGAAAACAGGATACTGATTGGACATATGGATATTAAGTGCAAATGCAATTAAGATATTTTTTGGTTAGAAAGGTTATTTAAAACTGACATTATTGATATTATGAGAAAAATGTAACAAAGATGTTGATATTCAATTGTATATTTATTAATAACAATAATAATTGTATTTGCCTAGTGTGGGAAAACAGGTACTACCGGAAGAAGAGAGGAAACATTTGATGGTGTAATATTGGATCTAGATTGAAGAAGTTAATATATACCACTGAACTTACTAATGGACCCAGACAACACGTTGTCTATTAAATATTTGACTGCAAAACTAGAAAATTAATAAAATATTTATAAAAAAGATTAACTTTTATTTGCTTTCTGTTGAGAGAAAGTGAGTGGTCATATAGCCAAACCCTATTTTCTGACACACTTCTCCAAAAATAATCTATAGAAACCAGTAGGCAGTTCTGACATTTGTCAATTTTGGATCAATTGTCTTTAATTTTAATTGGGTTCCGCTAACTCAGTGGTGTCAAACTGTGAGCCCGTGGGCCGAGCGCATCATACGGAGACCGCGCCCATTCCAGCTCTGGCAATGCAAAAAACATTGTGATATGTCACAACACGTCACATGACATGGCGAATTTGACACCTATGTGCTAACTGGTCCAGATAAAACAAAGTGAGACATAGCTTTGAATGTTGAAGATCATACAGCTTTATAATCCCTTAAATGTTCTTTTTTGGAAGCATGTATAAGAAAAAAAGGTTTTAACTATAACTTCTAACTTGCATTTTCCTCAGGCCAAGTCAGGCCAAGAAAGTATAATGTCTCTTTAGCTTCCAGAACAAGGGAGCTTACAGCACATGGTTTCTTATAGAGATAGGGTTTTTTAGAATATTTGATTCATTCCAGAACAACATGAATCTTTTAATACACTTTATTTGAAAGACGCATGTATATAATTTGTTCAGCGGTCATACCACATTTTCCTAAAACATTATAATTGAATTGATAGTGTCAGGGCATTTGATGCAGGAAGAAACAGGGACACGAATCAATATATTAATCTTGCCTAAAAATCTTGGATGCTGTTGCCAAGCCTATCTATATCTCACAATGACAGCAGTGAATATTTATTTATTACCACAGAATTGAAGGCAAGCTTAATATTTTGGTTCATAAAACCAAAATGCCCAATTTTTTTGATAACACCACAGTGTTATTAACCTCACTCAGTTCTGGGGTCATATTTTGCTGGCAGATTTTGGTCATGAGCCCATATCTCTTAAAGCCTTGTCTGTTCATCAAACTTATTTACAACTGTAGGAAGTCAAAAGCCAGCCAAAACCAATCAAGGCATCATCTAAAATATTCACACCTTTTTTAATGGAATAAATGATGTTCCTGCCAAGAAGAAAAATAATAGGTAATGCCCCTTCATTTTAATGTACCAATGGTTGACTGTCATAGCAAATCCACAGATCCTTTAGTGTTTGAGAGGAAATTGTTGGCTACATCCAAAGGAGAAAAAAAATACTGTAAGGAAAGGGTTGTGATCGCAACAATCGTGTTGCATCACAGACGAAAGTGAATTGAATTTATCTCAATATTTCTTAACAAAATTTTGCAGTAGGAGCACAGAAGATAAATAAATCAGCAATGAGCTGTAAAACAAGTACAGGTAGCCTTTGATTTATAATAGTTCATTTAATGACTGTTACAGCAGCACTGAAAAAGTGACTTATGACTTTTTCTCACACTGAAGATTGTTGCAGCATCCCCATGGTCACATGATCAAAATTCAGAGGCTTGGCATCTGACTCATGTTCATGATGGTTGCAGTGTCCAGGATCATGTGATTAGCTTTTGCGACCTTCTGACAAGCAAAGTCAACGGGGAAATCCAGGTTCACTTAACAACCAGGTTACTCACTTTAACAAATGCAGTGATTCACTTCACAATTATGGGCAGAAAAGTTATAACATGGGGGCAAACTCACTTAAAAAAATGTTTCACTTAGCAACATAAATAATGGGCTCAATTGTTGTTGTAACTCAAGGACTACTGAAACAATAAATACCATCACCCAAACAGATCCCCTAATAAAAATAGAAAAATGAAGGTGGCATAATAAAAAAGGAGGAAGCTCTCAACAACTTCATCTTTAAAAGCCTCCAAAATGTCACTTAAGAGGGGACCGGCTTGATGACAAGAAGGAGGCTGATTGCACAGCATCTGTGTTGCCACTCGAAAGCAGAAGCTCCTCCTTTCAGCTGCCCAGATCTCCTGCAAATGTGTGGTCAGTTTTATTTCTTTCACTGGTTACTATCGGCTTAGGCCAGGGGTGGGCAACCTTGGCTCTTTTATGACTCGTGGACTTCAACTCCCAGAATTCCTGAGCCAGCATGGCTTAGCATGTAAACCTCTCAATTTCCCCTCAGCATGGCTGGCTCAGTAATTCTGTTAGTTGAAGTCCACGAGTCATAAAAGAGCCAAGGTTGCCTACCCCTGGCCTAGGTTGTCAAGATACTAGGTCTCACTCTAATTTATCTTGATTTTTTTTAACTGTAAAAATAAAAAGGGGGGAAGGATAAAACCAATTAATTCCCAATAGTCTTTATTAGAGTTGTACCCTTTCCCTTAAGGTGGGGGTTAACAAAGAGTTGGATAGCAGAAGAATTGCAGGGAGAAATAATGACTGCTGCTGGCAATCACCCTGTGACACAGGTCACTCCAGAAATCTGGAGTGAATTCACTATTTGTGAATTCTGCAGAACAAAGACAAGTTTTTCATAGAAATAAGACGGATACATGTTCTAGTGATTGAAGGAGAGTAGAGTATACTGCAAAATGGAGAAGGAAAAACTGCAAAATGGAGAAGGAAAAAATTGTAAATTACTTTTTGAATAGTTATGATTCAACTGCAAAGAAAGCATTAGTCCTAGCTCTTTTTTTTCTATCCCATCAACTTGTTCTGTTTTAGATGGTTATTTGGTTGTGTATAGGAGGGGGGGTGAGGTTTCTGCAAATCAGATTTCTCGATTTAACCTTCCTTTAATAATATTATCTGAATATTCATCTACTATCAATTTCCAAAAACAACAAAAAGATAGGCAATCTCCCCCCCCACCCAAAAAAACCAACTATGCTAATTTTCTGGACACAATGAGTACTTCTGAAGCAGCACTTAGGTTCTTGGCATTCAAAACATGAAGAAGATTAGCTTGTAGACTGCTAACAAAAACAAGAGGGGGGGAGAAAGAAGGCTTAAAAATTCTAAAGACACAACTAATAGTATTTCTAATATTTTAATATATTCAGCAAGTATATCCATGTATATAAAGCAGTAAAATTGCCAAGGGACATTACCTTCACAAGCATTTTTGTCAAGCTCGAATCCAATTTTATGCTTCCATCCAAAGAAAGAGTTTTGCTGCTTTTAGAATGCTTTTTTAATCAAGGGATTGTTTATAAAAATATTAATGATCAAGGGCCACCTTATCCAGTTGAAGAAGAAACCACTAAGGACTACTTTGTGAGTAGGAATCTCAAATCATCCATAGGCTGTCTTAATTGTCATGTATTTAAACAAGCTTATATCTAACATGTTTCTGAATCAGAGTACCATGGGATAATATGTCAAGTGCTTTGCTGAAATCAAGATAAGTTGACTGCCCTTCCACAATCTACTAGTAATATTACATTTTTTTAAAAAAAATAATGAGATAGGGCTAGATCTTCTATTTCCTCTTTTTAAAGACCACATTTACTGTCCTCCAGCTATCTCACACATCAGCAGTGTTTTAAGAACACTTAAAAGCAAATATTCTAAAAGGAAACTCAGTCATAGGGGAAGGGGGGAAGGAAGACAGAGATAATGACAGGAGCAGAAAAAAGCAAAAGGAGGATGTCATTCAAAATCTTGGAAATAAGGGAAATGTACATTACTTAATTTACAGCCAAGTTCCAGGCAACACTGAAATGGAGCAAATGGGATGAGAGAAGTTAAGACTCTGAAAAGAGTACAGAGAAGAGCAACAAAGATGATTAGGGGACTGGAGGCTAAAGCATATAAGGAACGGCTGCTGGAATTGGGTATGTCTAGTTTAATGAAGAAAAGGACGAGGGGGGACATGATAGCAGTTTTCCAATATCTCAGGGGCTGCCCCAAAGAAGAGGGAGTCAAGCTATTCTCCAAAGCGCCTGAAGGCAGGACAAGAAGCAATGGGTGGAAACTAATCAAGGAGAGAAGCAACCTAGAACTAAGGAGAAACTTCCTGACAGTGAGAACAATTAACCAGTGGATTGGCTTGCTTTCAGGTGCTCCATTACTGGAGGCTTTAAGAAGAGCCTGGGCAGCCACTTGTCTGGAATGCTATAAGATCTCCTGCTTATGCAGGGGGTTGGACTAGAAGACCTCCAAGACCCCTTCCAACCCTGGTATTCTGTTAATTAAGACAGAGGCAAGCAGTTAGAGGAGCCAATATTTTAGCCAAAGGACTGGGAAATAAACGGAAAGATGCTTATGGTGCATGCAACATGGCTTAAGAATAGAAATATAGGAAATGTATGCCAGTGCATTCAGAGAAAATGTTTTTTTAACACTCAGGTGGCTGCTTTTATGAATTGCAGAGCTCATGCAATCCCAAAATACTTATTCTAGCACCAAATGGTGATTAAACTTGGGATCTTTTGTATGCAAATGTGTGTTCTTCCTCTAAGCAACGTATGAAATAAATCTATCCTAGTTTACAAGCTCCGCTTCTTGCCCAAGTTTTGAAGACACTCTTCCAGAATATTATTTTTCTGTACCTAATAAATTATTTTCCAGTTTGTTTTGTTTGTCCTTGTAGCGTGTGTGTTTTTCTCTAAAAACCAACACACTCTGTTCTTCTCTATTAACCTCGTGATGCATTTGAAGAATGTTTTAGTGAGAAAAGTTAAGGATTTGTCCCCGAGCTTCCAGCTGAGATTAATATGATAAAACCAGAGAAAGAGCATTAAAATGTTTTCCAAGAGAACGCATACATATTCAAAGCAAGAAACCAAGCTCTATGTCCATCAATCCCAGTTGTGAACAAAAATATGGAAAATGCCCTATTTGTAAAGAAGCTGATATGAATCTCAGTTGAAATCTTTCCTCCAGATCATGAAGACCAAATTCTAGATAAGAAGTTCCAAATTCCAATAGCCTGAGCCTATTGTAAAGTAGGAAACCCTGGAAAATTGTAACATAAACTCAAACAAGCTGTAACACTAAACTTATTTGGGGATACTTCCCAAAGAACTATTAAATGGCCATGAAAACTTTATCCATTTCTGAGATGACTTTTTCTTTATCAATAATAAATTGAACTTGCTCCTGGGCAAACACTTCTCATCTAAAAATTTCTCAGAGTCAAAGCATCACCTTCCAAATGGCTGGTTCATTGTCATCCAAAATTTGGGAAGACTTTTTGCATCCTTGTGGCACTTCTTCAACATCTTTCACTTCCCTTTCTTTAAGCTACTTTACATGATCTCCGTCAGCCAATGGAGGATGTTCCCTCCATTTTCTTTGCTTTTTCTCTCAGTGCATTTTTCCCCCTTTAAAGCACAGGTGTCAAACTCACTGCGTCACATGACATGTTGCAATGTAGCATGACTTTTTTTGCATTGCTGGGTGGGGCGTGGCCTCCATGTGATGCAACGGGCCAGTTTGATACTGCTGCTTTAAAGAGAGAAAAAATCACTGTGGAGAAGGAGCGATAGAACAGCAAAGTCATCCCTTAGAGCAGAGACTGTGGAATTCTGGGAGTTGAAGTCCACACATCTTAAAGTTGCCAAGTTTGAAGAAAAAAAAACTGCCTTAGAGTAAAGCAAAAACAATGGGGGAAGAGCAGCAAGGCACCAAAATGCCCTCATTCAGAAGGACAGGGAAAACTTCATGAGGTGGAAGGACTCATAAATTAGGAATAACAGAATAGCAAGAGTTGGAAGAGTTCTTGGATGTCCAACCCCCTGCTCAAGCAGGAGACTCTATACCATTCCGGACAAATGGCTATCCAATTTCTTTTTGAAAACATCCAGTGATGGAGAACCCACAACTTCTGGAGGCAAGCCATTCCACTAATTAATTGTTCTCACTCTCAGGAAAGTCCTCCTTAGTTCTAGATTGAATTTCTTCTTGATAGGTTTCCACCCATTATTTCCTGTCCCACCTTCAGGTACTTTGAAGAATAGGTTGACCCCCTTTTCTCTGTGACAATCCCTCAAATATTGAAAGACCACTATTGTGTTATCCCTAGCCCTTCTCCTCCTTGGACTAAACACATCCAGTTCCTACAACCATTTTCATATATTTTAGCCTCCATCCTCTTAACCATCTTTGCTGTTCTTCTCTATACTCTTTCTAGAGTCTCAACATCTTTTTTGCATCGTGGTGATCAAAACTGGACACTGTATTCCAAGTATGGTCTTATCAAAGGAGTATAAAGCAGTACTAACACTTCATGTGATCTTGATACTATCCTTCTTTTGATACAGCCTAGGACTGCATTGGCTTTTTTGACAGCTGCAGCACACCGTTGGCTCATGTTTGTTGTCCACTAAGACTCCTAGATGCCTGCCACAGTTATTGCTATTGAGCCAGGTACCACCTATTCTACATCTGTGCAATTGTTGGGTTTTTTTTGCCTAAATGTAGAACCTTACTTTTCTCATCACTAATTGCATTTTGTTAGACAAGGCCTAGTGTTCAAGTCTGTCAAGATCCTTCTAGATCTTGAGCCTTTCTTTTAAAGTGTTGGTTATTCTCCTCAGCCTGGTGTCATCTCCAAGTGTGACGAGTTTCCCTTCTATCTCCTCATCTAAATTGTTTTTGAAGATGTTGAAGAGTACTGGGCCTAAGACAGAACCTTGAGGAATTCCACTGTACGCTTCTCTCTATGTAACTTCCACTGAGGACTACATATTGAGCGTGGTTGGTCCATCTGCTGAGGACCTTTGCACCAGTCAACTGCAGAGAAAAAGAGCGAACTTCTTCCAGGTCTTTTCTCCGGAGCAGCAGAAACAGAGCCACCCAGTTTCTGAAGTGCCCTAGAAGCATGCCAGTATTGTGGGAAGCATAGGCATGGCACTGACCTCCAGCTGGCCTCTCCCTTGAGCACAGAATTTTCTCAAGAGGAAGAATTTCCAGGAGTTGTCAGGTATATTGGTAACAAAGCTTAGAACCAGTGCATATATTACAAAGCTGCAGGATTGGGTTTATTGACAAAAATACTAAAGGGGGTGGGGAGCAGATCACCTCCCAGTATGCAGTTAACATATTTGCCCAATAGGCGTCTATTAATGGAAAACGGAATTATAAATGGAAGGGGATGCATTTCCATTTATATTTTGAGCTGTCCATTAAAACACTTCTTAGCTATATGCTGGCGCAAATGTCTATAATCTGCAAAGAAGCCATGAAATCCCAAATGATAGTTATTTGCAGTAGCAGGATATCTCTACTGCTGTCATTTTTCGCTTGCCGCAGTGTAGCATTCTCTCTGCTCTAACTTTTACCTGTGGTGTGATGGTGTTTTTCTCTTTTTTACTCTGGGATTCCTAAAGCTCTCACTGTAAAGACAACCCCACAAGAAAAAAAGGGGAGGGGGGCAGATTAGTTGTTTTGTATTCAGTGTGTCATTCCACTGCTTTTATTGGCTTCAAGGCTACATTTGCTTTCAGACAGAGAAGGCATAGGGTTTTATGTTGAGATTTCAAGGAAGGCTGCGCTGATAAATTAGTAAAATGGGTGAGTCATATCAGTGTTCTGTCTAATGTTGTTACCAGCCAAGCATAGCAGTCAAACATCTGTGCAGGGTACAATGCCCCCTTGTAGTCAGAATGCCCAGAAACTCAAAGGTGGCAGAGAAATATTGTAGATATAACCCAGTGAATCAGACTGCAGAACTGACAGGTTGCAGAGAGGTAGGAAAAATGTGTGTGTGTGTGTGTGTGTGTGTGTGTGCGTGCATGAGAGAGAGAGAGAGAGAGAGAGAGAGAGAGAGAGAGAGAGAGAGAGAGAGAGAGAGAGAGAGAGAGAGAGAGAGAGAGAGAGAGAAGGAAAAAGCATTTAGTTCAAAAATATCATAAAATCCAATTTGTGTATTTAATTATGATTGTGTATATATTTATTTATGAAGGCACAGATGGTTTTATAGATACCAGCATAGACTATGGCTTTCATTATATTATATTGCTTAAATTACATTTTCTCACAAAATAGACTCTGGCACCTCTGCTTCAGAGTTGGAGATTTTGTAGCAAAGCACCATTTCAATAAGAGCATTTCTAGTCTGGACCTATCACATTCATATCACGTACACTGGACACCCCCACCCTCCCCATCTGTCTGTACCTCTGGAATTAATACAAACTCAGGAGTTACTCTGCCCAAAGAACTTATTTTTAAAGGGATATTTGTAAAAGTTTCCAGAATCCTTTAGGAACCATCTGCTAATATATAAAGCAAGAACCTTTAAACCACAGACCTCCGAAAAAAGGTTTTCTTATACAGTGAGGATATATATGACAGTTTCCATTTTTGCTTTTGCATCAAATAATCAGCATCAGAAACGTGCCTCTAGCTATATTCTGTACCTCAAATTAGCAGCATATTGTATCTCAAATGATGTCCTCCAAGAATACTGGTGAAATGAATGGAGATTATGGAAATTGATTACTCAACATGTTTGTACTGGCCCACGCTGGGAAAGACTGCTCTGGATGGATTATTTATTCTTAGACTGACAAAAGAAACTTAGATGCTAACATAAGTCTGGTCCAAAGCTTTTTCTAGTCTGCCCATTGTAAGAAATGAAGCTGGTAAGGCAGCAACCTCATTATTATGTGGACATTGAGAACCATTATGTTTCAATGGATCAGGGCTTTTCAACGGTGATACGCGTACCACTAGTGGTACGTTGACACCTGGCAGGTGGTACACCTACAACGGGTTGAACAGCACTGTAAAATTTTTTTTAAAAAGTGTAAAAGTGGATGAGGTGAAGCGGCAGCAGTGCCGCACAGGCTTGTGGGAAAGTCAGCTGGAACTGCACATTGCCTGGGTCCTACTGAGAGCACAGGATCAAAGCATGTAGTTCCAGCTGATTGGGGGCAGCCTTGGGGGTGGCAGGCAGCCTCACACATTCTTCAGGTGGAGATTCAGCTGGAAACTGCACGACACATTGCCTGGGTCCTGCTGAGAGCCCAGGATCAGCGCATTCAGCTCCAGCTGATTGGGGATGGCAGGCAACCTCACCCAGTGTTCCAGCAGAGATTCAGCTGGAGCTGTGCAAGGCATTGCCTGCCAGGTCCTGCGGAGAGCCCAGGATCAGCACGTGCAGCTCCAGCTGATTGGGGGTGGCAGGCAGCCTTGAGCAGTCTTCAGGCAGATATTCAGCTGGAGCTGCGCGAGGCATTGCCTGCCTGGGTCCTGCACAGAGCCCAGGATCAGCCTATGCAGCTCCAGCTGATTGGGGGTGGCAGGTAGCCTTGCACAGTCTTCAGGCAGAGATTCAGCTGAAGCTGCAAGAGGCATTGCCTGGGTCCTGCTGAAGGGGAGAGAAGAGATGATATTAAAGGGGAGGGGGAAGAGATGATATTAAAGAGGGTGAGAGAAGAGATGGTATTAAAGGGGGTGAGAGAAGAGATGATGTTAAAGGGGGTGGGAGAGGACCACTAGTACTTTATCACTTTTTTCTGTGGTGGTTTTTTTTTTTGGTCATCATGTTTTTGACACCTTGCTAGGTGACTGGTGGTACTTGAATATTGCCTATTCTAAAAGTGGTACAATTGGTGAAAAGGTTGAAAAGCCCTGCAATCAATCACATGCCCCTCAATGTCAGGGCCTTTAAGGAAACAGCCAAATATCCATTAACTCAAAAAGGCAGAAAGGAAAAGCCTGGAATGTAAACCCCAGAGAATAGATTTATGGTTAGTCTTTAACCGCCATGTTCCATAGTAGGCAAATATTCTAACAGGCTTCGTTCTTCAACATAATAAAGAAATTGGCATGTGTGTGTGTGTGTGAAAGAGAGAGAGAGAGAGAGAGAGAGAGAGAGAGAGAGAGAGAGAGAGAGAGAGAGAGAGAGAGAGAGAGAGAGAGAGACTTCTGGATGAAAGTGAACATAGACAAGTTTGGAAAATATGAGAGAGGTAAAGCTGTAATAGCACAGGGCAGTCCCCCCCCTTCAGTGATTTGGGGGGAAATGCTATGTTTCTGGAAGATTCATGTTCTTTCTTGCATAGTACATTCAGAATCGTTCTAGGAGAAACAGGACTCTCTGTAGTTTCTTCACCTCCTTGCCATCTGCTAACTGATAAACAGAACTCAGAAGGAGATGGATGCCTGGAAGGTCAAACTGCTGAGTGGTTGGATGGTGCTGGAATCTGAAGGAGCTGGCATACCTGAGCCGAGAGAGCATACAAGTTCTCTTTAAAAGAAGAGAAATGAAGAAAACAATGTGGAACAGCTAGGGGAGGAACTGAATTCTTGTTAGACTGACAAAAAGAGAGTCAGTAAGACCTATGACAAACAAAGGAGAAACAGTCTACACTTTATTTTTGGATTACCTAAAAGAAAAACAGATCTATAGTATAAACCAGCAGGCTGAGAAAACACTGTGTAAAGAGACTGTGGAAGTAAAAAAAGCATGTGGAGAGGGGAGGAACTGAGTGGAATCTCAAGAGCCTGAGCAGGGGTGGTGGAACTGAAGACTTCCAAGGTCTCTTCCAACATTATTATTATTATTATTATTATTATTATTATTATTATTATTATTATTATTATTATTATTATTATTATTATTGTTGTTGTTGTTGTTGTTGTTGTTGTTGTTGTTGTTGTTGTTGTTATTTTATGTTATATAAAGAAGAGTCAGAAATAAAAATGGAAACTGAACTCGGGCCACTGTGCTAAGAGAAAACACAGAAAACTCTGTAAATAAGTTAATAGGCTTAAAGGAATAATGTAATAATAATAATCCTGAAAGGTTAAGTGAGATGTAAGAGTACAATTAAGATAATGTTGAAAGAAAAATCTTCATCAGGGTCCAGTCCAAGTTGGGAATAAACAAAATGGAGACTACTTAGAAAGAAGGTTGTAGTTTATTGAAGAGCAGAGCCAGACAGAAAGGTGGCTCTGGGAAAGCTGTAGTAGGGAGTGATGGGTTTTTATACTTTCTTGAGCTTTTGTTTGGAGTTGTTCCAGTGGCATGAACTTTGAACGGAGTTCTGCCTTTCTGGTATTCTGATGGTGGTGGGTTAATCCTATTATGTCCCAAAGGTCATATCCTGCTTCCCTGTGGCTGTGGCTGATGACTATGTTCTGTGGTTGGATTTTTTTGGTGTGAGGGATTGTTGATTCTAGGGATCTTTGTCTTTCTAATCCCAGCTTCCTGGCTCCAATCTTTCTGACAAGATTATGATATCTGCATTTCTACAGAGCTGGTTTCTGCTTGGGAGGAGGGAGACTTGGGGCTATTAAGAAAAACTGGGCATGCTTTTCTGCCTTTTTAAGATCCTTTGAGGAAATATAATATTCTGCCTTTTTAATATTTCCTTCTCTGGGGGGGGGCTGACTTCCCACAATAAGATTACTAAAAGATAAGTACAACCTGCCTATCTCTGAATGAATAAATAAGGGTGTCGAAGAAGCCCGGTAGTTTTGGTGGAACAAATTATTGCTTTGGCTTTCAGGTGAAAGCCAAATCTAAATCAACAATTGACAATTGGTTGTCTGCTTGATTAGGACTATACTTATCAGCAATCAGCAAAAAAAATGCAAAGCAGCATCAATAAAAGACACTTGGCAACCTTTAGCCAATCAGTAAAGAATATTATACTTTTAAGACATACCAAACTCTCAATTTGCCTCTCTTATATAAGGGGTTATTTTTATGCTTTGGTCCTTGAAAGATCTCCCACTTCCTCAACACCGAGGAGGTAGCAAGTTGTGGTGCCTAATTCAGCCACTTTATTTAACTTAAAGAACCGACCATCTTGCTTGGCAATCATGGCCCACTCAGAGACACCGACGGCCTGATGGCCTGAAATACTTTACAAGGGTGAAGTTTATGCCTTCCATCTTATCTATGCCTGAACCATCCCAAATGAATCCATGACAACTGCCAGATCACCAGTTCCTTAATCTGCGTTTAGCACTGAGAACACTAACATCTGCAGCCATGTCTCTTTGAGGCCCAGCAGCTTGTTCTGCCTTCTGCAGAAGTCAAATCAACACAGGGAATTCAAGAGTTTGGGTTCTTTGCCCAACTTGACATAAGCTGCACAGATACTCAGTATGGGGGATATTGAAATAAAATCTGCACAGTATTTCCTAGTAGAATGAGGCCACTTTAACTGATGGGTTGTTCCCTGTCAACACGAGGGTGTAGCCCAAACACTGCATTTTTTTCTCCCATGTTGCTCATGTCTTAATATATATATAGGTAGAGCTCATTTAGTGACCACAATTAGGACCAGCAACTTAGTCACTGAGTGTCATTGTTGCTAAGCAGAAAATCATGTGACCATGACAGGCACACAACCTCCCTTCCCCTCCAGTAATTAAATGAAATACTGCGGCATCTAAGCAAAATATTACATGACCACAACTTACAAATTCACTCCTGCTAATGGTTACCTCCAGTGCTTTTTTTGTAAAAAAAAAAAAAAAAGCTGCCGGAACTCACACATGTCATATAACCTGCCTTGCCTACCCTACAAGGTTCCATCCAAAAAAGATGCTGGAACTCCGTTCTGGGCGTTCTATGACAAAAAAAAGCCCTAGTTACCTCTATTAACTCTGCTTGTTGCAAGTTGCTTGCAAAGCACCAAACTGGCAATCACATGACCCTGAGACATGACAACAGACATAAATGTGCACTGGTTGCAAAGTGTCCAAATGACTGAGTCACTGCAACAGTAAAAAATGCCAGGATTGGTCATATAGCTGTTTTTTTTTCTTTATACCGCTGTAACTTCAAATGTTCACTAGATGAAATAGTTGGTAAGTGAAGACCACTTATATCTTGTTTTGCATTTCTCAGAATTAATGCTAGGGCACAGGTGGTTGTTCACATAATCAGAAATCCTGGCCAGAAAACTCTGATTCCTATTTTTCCCCCCGAAGTCAGTGAAAATCATATACTGGGTTTCATTACATTCTTGATCCACATTTAAGGTTTTGGCATTAGGTAATAGAGCTTTAAAGAACTTAGGAACAAGATTACCTAAAATAACTTCTCAGTTATAATTTGTGTTTATTTGAAAAGAAAACAACTGTAAATTTAAAACAATTTCCCACAAAGAAAGATTAGACAAAAAAATATTTTGAAATATTGCTCAGTTTCCCTGCCTTTCCAACCTAAAATCCAGCTTCCAGAGATTTTTTCCTGCCAAGTGCATGTATGACCCAATTATATATATGAATGCACACATATATGTGTTTAAACTGCCAGAAGCCACACTGCAAAAAGAGTCAAGCATAGGACAAGTAATAAATACATTTCAATTAGATTATTTACAGTTACATGCCTGTAAAATGAAGCAACCCAATGTACAATGCATTGATCCACATATATATATACACACCAACCATGATGACTCTCACATTTGTTGTTGTTAGTTGCGAAGTCGTGTCCAACCCATCACGACCCCATGGACAACGTTCCTCCAGGCCTTCCTGTCCTCTACCAATCTCACGCCTACTGCCTCAGTGACTCCATCCAGCCACCTCATTCTTCTATTGCCCTCAATCTTTCCCAGCATTAGGCTCTTCTCCAGTAAGTCTCACATAGAAACATACAAATATTATATACATGACAACAGCAGGAAAAAGAAGCTTTCCTTTTATACTTGCCACTTTCTGGAATGCTCCTTCCCCCCCCCCCAAAAAAATAAGCCTAGTATTGTCTCAGTACCCATCACAAACTTTGACCTGTATCTGTTTGATAATGTACAGAATATTCTGCCTGACCTAGTAATTATGTGAAATAGATACATTAACATTTTTTCTATACTGCACTGCACATTTACCTTGGCATTTTTAGTGTTGTGCAGTGCGTGAATCTACTTAAATAATAGTCAGTATAGAAATGCTTTGAATATTTAAAAGCATGTATCTGTTCTATTTACAATATTTCCTGTACAAGAAGATCAAGTGGACATTTACTCTATCTTTCACAATTTTATGAGAAGTTTGATTGAAAGATAATGACAGCCTAGGTTCTTTTAATTAATTTTTGAACTAAAGGAAGAGCTAAATCCATGACTCTTTGTATTAATCCAACCTTTGACTCACTCTGTTAAATTAAGAAGTACCATACAGTTCAAGGAAATTTGCAGATCACCATCTCTTCATGATCCAAAACAAGAGAGAACTACATACAGTGCTTTTTTTGTAAAAAAAAACAAAAGGTGCCGGAACTCACACACGTCCTACAACCCGCCTTGCCTACCCTACAAGGTTCCATCCAAAAAAGGTGCCAGAACTCCATTCTGGGCATTCTATGACAAAAAAAGCCCTGACTACATATGATGATGGCACCACACAGGAAAAAGAACAAAATTAACACTTCAAATCATTGCACTAGAATTATAAGTAGAGCGCTATTTTACATCACCAACTTTGAAACTCCAGTGATAAATTGGCAGCATGATTTTTAGTGACAGCTGTTCACCAACATTTAGAAATGGTTAAAAATGGAAATCTATCCTAGAGAGGAAACATGCCCTTCTCATTATAACACAAGCTGAGACATGGAGTGAATGAAATAATACACTTATTACATTCTGGGTGTTAAACTAAAATGATTCAGTAACTTAAGGACAATTTAAGCCTCTGCTAATTGAGATTGCTTGGAAATTTTGGTAGATCATTTTTTTTTAATCTAAAATCTTTGCACAGTTTTATAACATCTTTCTCTTAAAGGGGAAAATGGGGCTAAACTAGAGAGAAGGCAATGTCTTTAAATCTGGATCTCACGTAACCCAGTCAAAAAGGCATATTCCTTTGTTAGTGACAATGTTGTAGAAGAATGTACCTGCTCAAGTATAGCCTTGCCCTTCCGCCAAACACTTTCCTTCAAGTTATACTTGAAGGATCTGGGTAAGCCAAGACAAATTCTTGGAGGGGCAAAGAGGACGTCAGTGGAAGATGAGAGAATATTCTGTACTTGTCCCCATTTGACCTTTGCTGGCAGAATCTCTCTTTGTCCTTCTTCCTATCCTCCTTCTTCTCCTTTTCTACCACCACCACCCCATCACTTAAAATCCCATGTTTCTGTCTACACCCCCACTTTCTTTTCAACTAATTCAATATCTAGTTATCCTCTCAAGCATCTTTAAAATAAAAAGGCAAGACAAAGGGGGAGGGGGTCTCAGTAAACAGGCCACCAATGTTCATAAAGTGAACCCAAGTTGCCAAACAATTTTATTTATCAAAAACTTACACTCTACTCAACTATTAATCCAGTTGGAAGCATTTTGACTTTTCAGCTTAGCACCCAAGAAGTCATGGGGTTTTAAGTCATTCCAAGCTTAGTCCAGTTTCTGAAGAACACAGGATCTGTTTTCTCATTTAGGAAGAGTTTCCATTTTAACACTTTCCCAATGCTGTTTAACTGCTATCACACAAAAAAAGTTGAAAATGTTATCACTGAGATTTGTGTAAAATGCAAATGCAAAGTAGAGCTCTACTTAAAATCCCAAAGCATAAGAGTATATCCCTCCTCCCCATAATCTTTGGAGGCCTGGTTTTGCAGAGACAAAAATTGGCATAAAAATTTGCAACTGAAAGTAAAAGGAGAATGGGAACAGTATGCTGGTATGCAGTTGGTAACCTAATGCATCCTTCTGATTTATAATGGATATCTCAGATATTTATTTTTTATTTTTGATTAAGAAAAAAATGAAAAAAAAAATCCCTACCCACTTTTAAAACAGAACTGGCTATAATTTATATCAATAATAAAGATGGATTACTCCATTCTGTTTTTTTTTCTACTTGTGATTTCTCAAGTATATCAAATATACAGAGTATGGCAATAAGTATATTCAAGTATATCAAATTACCTGAGAAACCATCTCATCCCAATGAGATTGCCCACCCCAAGTGCGCCGGCAAAATGCTGCAGACCCTATTGGCAAGGTCCAGGGGAAGATCCTTTTCTGCCTTGGTCCCTCCCTCTGGAACATCATGTA
Organism: Bothrops alternatus; assembly: GCA_034064705.1. NCBI lineage: Eukaryota > Metazoa > Chordata > Lepidosauria > Squamata > Viperidae > Bothrops > Bothrops alternatus. Next base: position 8,643,575 of record JARGCV010000033.1, read on the forward strand.
GCTCTTGATTTGGACCTGAGATCAGTTCACCAAAAGAAAATCACAGCAGACCATACAAAACTGCCCCAAATAATCAGTTTCACACAACTTACACAGCCAACTTCCTTGCAACAAGGATTGAGAAGTAGGAGGTTGAAAGAGGTAAGATACAAAGGCTGGGATAAACAAAACTGCAGTATGAGAAAGGGTGATAAGCAGATATCTGCAGCCAAAAGAACAGGCGGCAGGTGCAGGGAGAGCAGGCTGGAAAAGATAAACGAATTGGGCTGGAAATCTATACACTAATGATAACGACTACAGAAGAGATTACGGGAGGCTGCAATTAGATATCTTCACTCTGCTGCAGTTCTCTTGGGCCTGTGCTTTTTGTTGGATATTGATCAGCTGAGGAGGAAGGAGAGTCACTAGAGCAGGAAAGAGTTGGGTGTACACAGATATGCCTCAGCATGGAAACATGAAAGCGTGCCAGGATCTCTCTTGTGCCCGAGGCCCAGCGGCAGCACTAGTTTCCCCAGCTTGTCTCCTCACAGCAGACAGTCCTTCTCCTGCCCCATGATGGGCATCTTTCCCTCTAATGTTAAAACAGATTGAAACATGAAGCTTAAAACCGGCTTTTGCTATTTGTTTTATAATTCTGTTTCATCTCCCTTCTCAACCACTCCAAAAAGCTAATACAATCCTGGGTTGTATAAATAGAGGCATAGAATCAAGATCACTCGAAGCATTAGTACCACTTCATAAAACCCTAGTAAGACCACACCTGGAATACTGCAAACAATTTTGGACACCATACTACAAAAAGGATGTTGAGATCTTGGAAAAAGTTCAGAGAAGAGCAACTAAAATGATCAAAGGCCTGGAGACTAAAACATATGAAGAATGGCTGCAGGATTTGGGTTTGGCTAGTCTAAAGAAAAGAAGAAACAGGGGTGACATAGCAGTATTCCAATATCTCAGGGGCTGCCACAAAGAAGAGGGCATCAAGCTATTCTCCAAAGCATCAGAAGGCAGAACAAGAAACAATGGTTGGAAACTGACTAAAGAGAGAAGCAACCTGGAATTAAGGAGGAACTTCCTAACAGTGAGGACAATTAACCAGTGGAACAGCTTGCCTTCAGAAATTGTGGGTGCTCCATCAGTGGAGATTTTTTTATTATTATATTTTATTGATTTTTTTACAATAACAATCCCTAGTGCTTAGCAAAAAGTATATTATCTGGGTTCATATATTTAAAAACAATCAATAATAATTAATTTCTATAATTAATCAATATGTTAGTCAATGATATATTTCCTTGATCTTCTCTTCTACCAGTAGTATTCTCCTTTTGTCTGCATTAAACAAATATAACTCTTAATATTTTTGATATATACAAGGTTGAGTATAAACATTTTTCTAGTATTTGTACAACTAACAATAACATCAACATATAATATCTTTTTTAACCAGTTTATATTTCAATTGTATTTATAAAAATCATCTTATTAAGTCATTATGTGTCCTGTTTTCAAGATTATTATGTAAGCTTAATTTCCCCACTGTATTCAAGCCACTCTTATCAATCATAATTTTCTCAAAATTAATTACCTTTAAATATCCAAACTTTTCATTCAAATACTCCATCCCAATATTTTTACATTTCATGTATTGTGAAAAGTATTATACTACTTATATATCTTATCCCTCTTACTATAGGGCCCCTTTATATCTAAACTTTATCTATTCTTTTAACCATACTCAAACAAGTGTTTAATCATATAGTACTCCATTTGGTAAGTCAAATCAAGTTTCTTAAATCTGACTCTAGCCTTCTTCTTTTTCCAGGTCTCTTTCGAATTCAGTATGTTCAGCTTGCCAGGGAATTTTTCCTGTATTTTTGTAGATATTATTGGGGATAAAAAGGACAAATTAAGAAGGATGTTTGTTTTCTGTCTCCCAAACTTTAATGATTTTCCTGACAGTTCCTGAATCATTTTGTTAGATCTTCTTTCTTCTCCTCAAGTTTGTTTTGAAGTCCTGGAAGATAAAACATCTTTTTTATTTCCTTTGTTGTAGTAAAATCTTCAGATTTTCTTTTGTTTGTATTAAGTTGTATTTCTCTTCCATATGTTAATCACTTTCCTCTGGTTTGTGTTCTATTATCTGATTTGTTTGTTCATTCTTATCATTTTTGAGAGTTTTTTTTAATTATAAGCTTAAGTTGGAGATATGCTCATTTATGTCATCAAAGTTGTTTTTGATCTCTTCCTGATTTGAAACAATTGTAATTTGAATCTGTCACAGCATTGCATACATTTTCTCCTGAAATGTGTTTGCTTTGTCTTGAGTCATTGCTCCTGCAGATCTCTGATGTTCCAGGCTGAGGTCTTCAGGAGGGAGTATTAGGTGTGGTTTCCTGTCACTTTTAGATAGATGTACAACATCCATTTTATCTCCCCCCTCCAGATAGTTTTTCACCAGTACCATAGTCTCTTTGATTAGCCTTGTCAAACCAACCACTTAAAATCCAAACAACCACATCTTATGTAGTTCTTATCTTTATATATGGTTTTTATAGTCCAATATGTTTCCAATTCTCAAAGCACCACTGAAAGCAATATTTTGTAACAGTTCTTCTATTCAGGGGTCTTACAATTATCTGCCAGGCAAGATTTCAGTCTGGAATGTTTAACCACCTGAAAGTTTTCCAGTAACTTCCCCTTTAAAAGATTAGCCAAAAGTCAAGTTTTTTTTTCTGCAAATAGTTCTTGAGCTTGAAAATGCAGTGGAATGTATTTATAATCCCAGAAGATCAACAGTTTCTAAACAAATATAGTTCTCACTCTGTAGTAGATAGTCCAGTATATTTTCTTTCCTTTGTTCCCAGCTGTTTTCTGTTTATTTAGAAGTCACTGAAGTTCAAAGGAACAAGTTGTTCTCTATTTCTGGGCATCTTGCCAATTTCAAGTCAATGCAGCTATAGTTTTATGCTTTAACTCTCCACTAGATGTCAGTAGCTATTCATTTTCCAACATTTAAAACAGAGAATTATTTTCTTATAATTTCATCAATACTCTTTCAGATGTGAAATTTTAACAGTTTTCATGGTTTTCAGATTTATCCAGACTGTAGTATTATTAACCTCATTTCATTATATTTCTGTTCCCCATAAAAATTTAATTTGCTGCTTCCATGTATGGGTGGGTAGGGGTGTATTCCCCTCCCTTGTCACTTTTGAAGGATTTTTTTTGCTTCTTGGGTATCTTTTCCAGGGAATCAAATACAAAATAGGAGAAAGAAGATCGAATTTCTCACCCAGTTCAAAGCACGCTGTTCACCATTGTTCTGGTTAGTACCTTTGGACTTTGGCTGCCAGTAGCTTGGGTTGGTCAGTGAGATGTGGCCAGCCTTTCTCCTGTCAGGTTTTGAAGGGCTTCCCCTGGATCGAGCAGGTCAACTGCCATTATTCCACGATCATCAGAGTGCCCGTCCTTCTTCGTCGCCTCTCTGGGTGACTTTACACCCATTTTAGGGTCCCCAGGCAGGGCGAAACCAGCCAAGGGGTGTGGAGCTCCGTGATCCCACAGCCATATCGCTATGATGCAAAACTAGAAGTCCTATCACTGGAGATTTTTAAGAAGAGACCTAGACAGTCACTTGTCTGAAATGGTATAGGTTCTCCTGCTTGAGCAGGGGGCTGGACTAGAAGACCTCCAAGGTCTCTTCCAGCTTCTATTCTATTCTATTCTATTCTATTCTATTCTATTCTATTCTATTCTTCTGGAACTTTACTTATCTTGGTCCTGGGAAAACAGACCTGGGCCAAACCTTCATAAATTCTTGAAAATGTCAGCACTTAACCTGGATTAGATTTGCTAATTAGTTTTTAGAACAGTTAAGAGTATAGTCTTACAGGATCGTAAACATAAAATTGTAATTTCCATCAAGGGTATCCAACTATTCCTGTCTCTGGTTTGGTCCTTTCTTAAAGTATACTCCTTAGATCTAGAATGAGCAACCTTAAACCAGCATTTTTCCTTACTGCCAGATGGCCCCCACCCCAAATCAAACTTAATTCAGCAGCAAATTGACAATATTTGTGGTACAATTTTGATTCTTCTTTGTTTTTGGGTGAAAATAAACTTAAGGCAATTACTTTGAGGGGGAAAAAAGACATTTTTAAAATAAATTTTCCTTCCAAATCTCCTGATTTGGATTGAAATTTCTGACACATAGACACACACACACACAAAAGGGGGGGGCTTATTAGGCTGAAGTTGTCTCCTGCAGCCCTAGATGAAGAAAGACAGAAGTAAGGTGTAACCCGGAGCCTTAAGAACACTGTAGCCTAAAATAAAAAACAACCAAGTGACTATAGCAACGTATTATTAAGCTTTCCCCAAATACTCCAGGGCAGTGCTTCAGGGCAGATTTTATCCAGAGATAAAACAGTAGAGTTGAACAGAAGGCTCACAGTAATAGTAGTGTTCAGCAATTAAAACCACAAGTAATTTAAAGTTATAGTCAGCAATTACTCAATAAAGCAAAGGGCAAGGCAGATAGTTTTCATTGACAAAACATTAAAGTTTCCAAAGTGTCAGAGAAGATACAATAGGCACCACAGCCGAGATGTCTTTACCTTCCTTTCCACTCATAGCTTGACCTGAAAACAAGGACATTCTAGGTAAGCCAAGTTTATTTCAACCATGACTTGTTGGGTATTATGCTCACTAGGTACATAAATATGCTAAGCCATAAATCATGATAGGTCCATGGTTTAAAAAAACCATGGCCGTGCTCATACAACATAAGCCAGTATCAAACAAGCTTCATTGTGTGCTACTGAAACGTGTGAGAGCTCAGGCTGTGTTTATTGATCACTACGCAGGCAATTATAGGTAGTCCTCAACTTACGACACCAACTGAGCCCAAAATTTCTGTTGCCGAGACATTTGTTAAGTGAATTTTGCCCCATTATACCACCTTTCTTGCCACATTTGTTAAGTGAATCGTGGCAGCTGTTAGTTAGGAACATGGTTGTTAAATGGATCTGGCTTCCCCCCATTGACTTTGCTCATCAGGAGATCTCAGAAGGTGATCACATGGTCATGGGACACGGCAATTGTCACAAAATATGAACCAGTTGTCAAGCATCTGAATTTTGTTCACGTGACCCTGAGGATGCTGCAAATGGTGTTAACTGTGAAAAACAGTCATAAGTCACTTTTTTCAGTGCCATTGTAACTTTGGACAGTCACTAAATGAACTGTTGCAAGCTGAGGACTATCTGTAACATGTAAATCAATCTTCCTCAGCTTTAGCATCTCTCTCTCCCCACCTTCCCCCAAATGCTCTTATCTGTCATTCTCCCTAGTAAGCCTGGATGTCTGCATGCTCCACTAAGGTAGAGACAAATAACAGCTATTTCAAACTTTTTCCTCTGATTATCCCACTTCTCTTGCCATCCCCCCCCAATTAAGTAGCTTGGTCCATGCTAAAGAAGTCATTAGTGAAGGTGGCTCTGTAGTCCTGCTTTAATTTATGTAATCAATCATGAGTCTTGCTAGTTCAACCTTTTCCCCAATTACTGTATCTCATTCTTTCTTCCATTCACCAAAGAGATATACATACACACACACACACACACACACACACACACACACACACACACACACACACACAGAGCTATATTACTGTATTCTGATATCCAGGTGGAAATTAAAATGAGAAGGACAAAATTAGTTCTTCTCTACTAGGCAATCTTCAACCCCTAAGATCTCTAATTAATAGACCTTAGGGAACAGAGCATCCTTCTGCTGACTTTGGAGAAGGGGCAAGATGACAAACAGAATAAAGTAGTTTGTTATGAATGATGGCTTAGCTCTTCCTTTTGTAAAGCAACTTAATGGCAACTTAATAGATCATGATGTTTCTTTAATGAATAGACTTCCTCTGGAATGCTCTGAGGAAAGTTATCTATTTGAAAAGAAAACCTATAACTTTCATGATATTGTTCTAGGTTAACTTCAGTGGTGGGATTCAAATATGTGAACAACCGGTTCTCTGTGTGGATGCCACTTCCAGAAGTCCATTCTGGGCCTGGGCAACAAAAAATTAGCTACTGGTTCTGCTGAAGTGGTGAGAACTGGCTGACTCTCACCACTGGCTAAATTATATTGTTCCTACGTATGGCCTGAGACAATTAGACTAGATTAAGCATGTAACTCTGAACTGGAGAAAAACAATACTCTCTCCAGCTAAAGTGGGAAGAGAAGAACTGTGTGTGAGAGAGCAGAGAAACACTCAAAATAGTTTTGAAAAAGAGGAAAGGGGAAGGCAGAAAGTTAACAGAAGGGAAAAAGATCTATTGGGAGGACTGGATAACAGTGGATTTGTGCTTGTAAGATTCCTGTATTATCTGTTAATATTGTTGCTCTACTTCTAGATACTAAAAGAGTAATGCAATGGAGCAAATGTGGGCCTTTTGTTCTCACCAGATTTTGTAATCATATTACAAAAATGTATTTTCAATTATTGTTTTTATGCCTCATACTCATAATTATCTTTTTAAAACTTGCAACAGGGAAATGTATATGTCAAGGAACTCAAGTAGAAACATTTACATTTTAAAAATTCTAATTAATTTGTATTTTCTGTCTACATAAATTGGAGGATTTGTAATTAGCCATGGTTATTAATTTTCTGCAGATCTTAAGAGAACAAGTTTTCTTTTAAAAACCCATGGGCTACAATCTTACTAATCTTACCAGAACATTTCCTGATCTGAACCGTGCTATTTGTTTGAGCAATTTGAATATTACAAAAATATATGTCACTAATAATCTCTCCCTAAACCAAAACAAAAACAAAACATCTAACACAGTGGTTCTCAACCTTTCTCAGGTTGAGACCCCACTTGGCCCGCCCATGCGCGCCGCGACTTTGACCCGGGCGTGCGCGCGCGCGGCGAAAAAAAAACTAAAAAAAAAACAAAATGGCAGCCATGACAGGCGGATCCACGCATGCACGGCTCAGCCCATCGTGCGTGCCGCGCATGCGTGCATTCGACCATCGCGGGCCGCCATTTTGTTTTTTTTATTTTATTTTTTAAAAAAATTAAAAAAAAATTAAAAAAAACAAAATGGTGGCCGCGACGGGCGGATCCACGCATGCACGGATCGGCCTGTCGCACGTGCCACGCATGCGTGGATCCACCCGTCGCAGTCCGCCATTTTGTTTTTTGTTTTTTTTATTTTTTTTATTTTTTTAAATTTTTTTTTAAATTTTTTTTTCCGGCGCGACGGGCGGATCTGCGCGTGCGCGTGCATGCGCGCCAAAAAAAATAAAAAAATAAAAATAAAAAAATATATAAAAAAAAATAAAAATTAAAAAAAACAAAATGGTGGCCGGCGGTGTCCGGCGACCCCCACGAAATGGCCGTGTGACCCCAAATGGGGTCGCGACCCCAAGGTTGAGAACCGCTGATCTAACAGCATCATTGTGCCACATATTTTCAGATGAAGTAACCGAAAGATAATGGCTCATATAAGGTAACAGTGAGATACACCCCTTGGCAGGGCCTCTCTCCCAGATATTACAGGACAAAGTAGATTTACTTTCAAGTGGGTAGTCTTGAAGATAGCCTCATCCTAAGCCAGATACAGTTTTAAAGGTGATAACAAACTCCTTGAAATGAACCTGGCAGCTGATTGGCAGTCATCACATTTCATGGAGTAGAAGGGTTATATGGGCAACTCGTTGCACCCATACATTTTTTTTCAAGAGTTGCTCCATATATGGTGACTTGCAATAGTCATGAGGTATGAAATACTCTTGGTGCAGGAAAAGACACAGCTGGTGCACAAGATGTCGTGTGTGAAGTCTCTCCTAAGCATAATCTCTACTCTCTACTGAAACAGGAGCCCAGAGTCCAGGAGAATTTCCCCAAATTGCAAACCAAGGGAACATAATTCTATTTACATCTAAAATTAAACATCTCCATATCCACAACGATTTCATTTTGCTAGGATTCAGTCTAAGCCTGTTCTTCCTCATTGGGATCTTCAGTCAATGTATCACCTGTCCAGCCAGGGATAGACAACTGGGTCTTCCAGATCTGCCTGATGAATCAGACTCTGAATTGGAGGCGCATGGATTGTCAGGTTCCAACCTTGCAACTCAGGAGCCATCAGATATCTGCAGATTTGGCTCAGAGAGAGAGAGAGAGAATGAGAAAGAGAAGACGTGTGGAGGGTGAGCATCTCTGGAGCAGGGAGATAATCAGCCACCTGTTACTGAAGAACAGCCGCTGGATTAGTCACCCAACCTAGATGCTGAGCAGGAAAAGATCCTCAGCACTGCACACACACACACACACACACACACACACACACACACACACACACACAGCAGAATGAAAATGTTTAAGAGGCATGATTCGGGAAAATAGGCATTCCTGAGTCAGTGCGGTAAAAAAAAGCTCAGTTATTGGAAGTTCATTTTCCAATAGTGGACTTGTTTGCCTGACTGTATGCCTGCTTCCAATTCCCTTGTTTGCCTCTGGATCATACGAGATTACACTCAACTTTGATTCTACAATTTGGATTTCTCTGCATTGAACTTTGGTTTCTGAGATAAGGTTTTTTTTTAAGCTCTTGCATTCCTGTAGGTGGTGAGATTTATAGCCTCCATAAAGACCTGAATCTAAGTTTGACCATTTGTAATTGTTAGCACAGCACCCTGGTTGTCATCTGCATATTGATGATGCTTCATATCATGTTGTCAGATAACCTCATCCAGCTGCTTCATGTTGAAATTAAATGGTAGCAGGGGAAAGGACCAAGCCCCTCCAGATCCATCAGATAATTAGGGTAGACCAATCTAATAAGTTGCTCTTCCCTGCGGTTGTCAAGGTGAGCAAGATCCCAGACAACCTGATTGATTTGCTCATAACTAGGGAATAATGAAATTGTCCTTCATTTTCAGATCACATTCCAACTACTCCAAGATAAATTCAGGTCTAATGGATGGCCTCTTATATGTGCCAGAGTTAAGATAACTTGGGAAGGACTGGGTCTTCACATAGATGAAACGATATTGAAATCTCCAGCACCCAAAGCTTAAGGGCCACCAGCACCAATCATCTAATGAGTTGCAGCAATTCAGAGATGGTAGTGTATCTCTGCAGCAAGTAGGCCAGCAAGTAGGCCCAACTTTACATAGGGAGCCTCATCTGCCTCCTTGGGTTCTGACTGATGGAACACCAGTCAGACATCCAGATGGGCAGATCCCATGCAGATTTCAGTAATTCATTCCTTATCTACTGAGGATCTGGGTCTACATACACAATTCTATCCCAATGAAGATAAGAAAGGGGAGATAGGAAAGGTTCACTGAAGGGCTCACAATCAGCAATGCTGGGGGGGGGAGGCCTTGATTGCATTTTTTCAGGGAGTGTTTATTTATTTATTCCATTTACATAGCCACCCACCTCAGCAAGTGACTCTGGGTGGCAATCATAAAATAAATGGAAATACAAAAATTAAAAGGCATAGCAGCCAAGGAAGATACTATTATTGCTTGCTTTTAGTACCATCATGAGATAGGATCCTTCACACTTCAGACCCAGGCACAGATTCAGGTCATTAGAGCCTTACAAAAGGCCCTCAGGCTTGGGGCCATCCTATTCTCTGGAGGGAGAAAGTTCATAGGATTGGCACTACCACAGAGAAGGCACCCCTTCTGGACCCCGCCAACTGGCATTCCGTGGTCCATGACAGCTAGACCACGCCCATCCTGTCAGACCAGAAAGGATGGGTAGGAACAATTGGGAAAAGATAGTCGCTTAGGTAACCCAGTCCCACACCATGAAGGGTTTGAAAAGTGGCAACCAGCACCTTGAATTGCACACTGGCAACCAATGCAGCTCATATTTATTGCCTGCCAAGTAACTGGCACTATTTAGTATTTAGTTGCTGCATCCTGCACATGGCCCCGTGTATAGTGTGTCTCTTTCCCATTAACAGCAGACATATGACACTGGATGGGATAGTCAGTAGTTAGGAGTAACCTGGTTGTTGAGTAAGTTCCTGTAAGAGGGGCAGCAAGATATGCAGGTCTCTTGGGAAAGGCTTTCTTGGGTCTTGATCCCTCTCCCATTCCTTAGCCCATTTCCCCACCATCTACAGTTGATCCACTGTCCTTACTGTTGCTAATCATTGTCAGTGCTAGAAAACTGCTTAGGCAATTTCCAGTCTGATTTAATTCCAGCATATTCAGATCAGAACCATTTAGTTCAGCTAGCAAAAAAAGATAGCTTTATGTTTGTTTTATTAAATATCAACAAATATCAAAAGCAGTTAAGTAGCAAAATGGGATAAAAAGGCAGCCAGAAGGAGGGAAGGGGGAGAGAAAGAGAGAGATGAGCAACACCAGGAATTTAGATTATCCATATGTCTCTATAAAAAGGACACAGAATTTGCAGAGCTATTGGAAACAGTCCATGCCAGTGGGTAACTGGAATGGACAGTCCTGCGATAGCCTTTAGTTATTTCAGCTTTAATCTTGTTAAATATGTAAAAGCAGCAGAACAGGGATGGAAAGTAGGTGATTTCTCTTTTGTCCTGTGCCATGAAGAAAACAATTTGAAACAAACAAACAAACAACAAAAAAACCCAGAGGCATAGAATCAAAATCACATGAAGTATTAGAACTGCTTTATCAAGCCTTAGTAAGACCACACCTGGAATACTGCATCCAGTTTTGATCACTACATTACAAAAAGGATGTTGAGACTTTGGAAAAAGTGCAAAGAAGAGCAACTAAGATAATTAAAGGTCTGGAGACAAAAACATATGAAGAATGGTTGCAGGAATAGGGTATGGCTAGTCTAGAGCAAGGAAGGAGATGGTAGCAGTATTCCAGTATTTGAAGGCTGCCACAAAGAAGCGTGGGTCAACTTATTTTCCAAAACACCAGAAGGCAAGACAAGAAACCATGGATGAAAACTAATCAAGGAGAGAAGCAATCTGGAATTAAGGAGGAACTTCCTAACAGTAAGAACAATTAACCAATGGAACAACCTGCCTCCAGAAGCGGTAAATGCTCCAACAGTGGAAGTTTTTAAGAAGAGACTGGACAGCCATTTGTCTGAAATGGTGTAGGGTTCCTGCCTGAGCAGGGGTTGGACTAGAAGATCTCCATGGTCCCTTCCAGCTCTATTCTGATGGATGGATGGATGGATGGATGGATGGATGGATGGATGGATGGATGGATGAGGCTGATGTATCCAATAATTGCCACACACACATACACACACCCCTCTCCACTGAAAATTCTGCATTGGCTAGCCAGTTGGTATCAGAGATGCATCCAATATTTGTATATTGGCTCTATCCATCATTGTAGGCATCTGGAAAACTAGAATCTAGATTGTGTGTATGAATTAAATGAGAGCTTGTCTTTCTAAAGACTGGGTTTTAGTTCTGGAACCAGAATGATAGACTGCTGAAGCACCAACTTATTTCTGATTTACATTCGTGGCAAGGTGGAACTTGAGGCTTAGTATACTTAAAGTCCCTGACCTTTTATGCAGGAAATCCAACATGGCTTCTCCAGCACATTGTACATTGGCTTTGTTTCTAGTTGCCTAGCAACTGTTAATATTTGTCTCATGCTTAGGTCAGTGGCATAGATTCTCTTTTATGTGATAGAAAATGCACATAAGTGTTAGTAGGAGCATCTGTGAGCTTTTCAATGCTCCCCATTTTATTGTAGTGTTAAAAGACCAAAGAGGATATGAGCCTTCAGTGAACTGAATTTTGCAAGGCTAACGAAGGCTAACCTTCAAATGAAAATAAAAAGCCAAATATTCCTCTGAGGATTACTTCATGTACTACCTTTTTGGATGTAGAGTGATGATGTGTTGAATGTAAAAAAAAACAAAAACCCAGAATATGATGAAAATGTTCTTACAGTTATGCAGGGCTTTTTTTTTTGTCATAGAACGCCCAGGATGGAGTTCCAGCACCTTTTCTGGATGGAATCTTGTAGGGCAGTGTTTCTCAACCTTGACAATTTTAAGGCATGTGGACTTCAACTCCCAGAATTCCACAGCCAGCATTGCTGGCTGTGGAATTCTGGGAGTTGAAGTCCACATGCCTTAAAATTGTCAAGGTTGAGAAACACTGTTGTAGGGTAAGGCAGGTTGTATGACGTGTGTGAGTTCACACACCTTTTTTTTTTTTTTTTTTACAAAAAAAGCACTGCAGTTATGTGTGTTGAATGAGTGGACACTGAAGCAGCCCTGACTGCCACTGGAATGCAGCCTTGAGACCACACCAAAATAATATATGCATAGTGTGATCATAGTATGATGTAGAGGTAACCTCACTGTAATACACTGGGCTTCCTCCCATGGAAATGCAGATGGAAATTCAACCAGTTTTGCTCTATTACTTATGCTGTAGAATTAAACTATTGGGAGGAAATGAGAAAAATAAATAGGGCCTACTATTATGACCATTGACACTTTGCAGATAGTCCTTGACTTACAACCACAATTAAGCCCAACATTTTTGTTGCTAAGCGAGGCAGATGTTCAGTGAGTCTGCTCCATCTTGCGACCTTTTTGCTACAGTTGTTAAGCAAATCACTCCAACTGTTAAGTGAAACATGTGGTCATTAAGCAAATCTGGCCTCCCCCTTTGACTTTGCTTGTTAGAAGGTTACAAATGGGGATCACCCGGACCTCAGGACAGTGCAACAGTTACAAATACATGCCAGTTGCCATGTGGCCATGGGATGCTGCAACAGTCATAAGGGTGAAAACCGATCATAAGTCACGTCTTTTCAGTGCCGTTGTAGCTTTGAATGGTCACTAAACAAATGGTTGTAAATCAAGGACTACCTGTGCTATTTTTATTTCTAAAATCCCTTAAATATTGGTTAGATGCTGAAAGTGTTTACACAAGGAGTAAACTGTGTTCTAAAATCTATATTTTTCCATGGAGAAGTTTAGATAAAGCAGAGTAATTAACAATCACCCTCAAGGACCATCGAGCTAAGAGACATCTTCTGATCCTGATCTCCATGTGATTTTTTTTTTAGAAAGAGAGAGAGGAGGGGGAAGGAAGGAGAGAGAGGGAGGGAGGGGGAAGGAGGGAGGGAGGCAAGAGGGAGGGAAGGAGAGACGGAGGGTGGGAGAGAGGAGAAAGGGAGGGAGGGAGGCAGGGGAGAGAGAGAGTGAGGGAGAGAGAGAGAGAGAGAGAGAGACAGAGAGACAGAGAGACAGAGAGAGACAGAGAGAGAGACAGAGAGAGAGAGAGAGAGAGAGACAGACAGACAGACAGACAGAGAGAGAGAGAGAGAGAGAGTTGTATAATTACTGCAAACACTTGCTTTGAGCAGGAGAGCTAAATCCAACCTGCTGTTCTCAGTGCTGAATAGCAGATCAGCTCTCTCGCACCACATCCCATCCTTTACACTCCCCAATCCTGCAGAAGCAGTCACAACTGTTTTCTTTCAGAGTGTTTTCTTCAAAATGCAGGGCATGTACTGACAGACCAGGAGCCCATTTATGCACATTCCAGCTAACTAGTAAGAGAGCAAGAAAAATGTCTTCCAGGCAGCACCTTGCTGATAGAGGTCTTGAAGTAACACAATCCTCTTGTGCTCACTCAAAACAGAAAAGAGAAATATTAAACTGCAGGGATCTATACAAAACTCCGCCATCAGTAGAGTTTGAGTACATTTCTCTGGTGTTTTCCTGAAATATCAAAGTTGTTGACTCCAGGAGAAAGCTTCCCGCCTGCAAAATGGTTGTTCTTCTCTGAAACTTTTTTGTTTCACTTAAAAGCCCTCTACAAGCTGTAAAGTTAAAATGATATTCTGGTGGAAGATTTGCAATTTTTAGAGGCAAGGTATTTCATTCATTCTGGGAGCCTGAAGTGTGTGTTTATCTTTCCTTCCCCAGGGCTGCTAGTGAGGTAACGCTACTTATGTGACCTCCACAAGCTAAGTCGGATCAAGCTGGATTAGTTACACCACTCTTCCCTGAGCTGCAGCGGTAGCTAGCTTGCTTCCATGTCCAATTCGAGGCATTGGTTAACATCTTTAAAGCCCTTCATGGGGAGGAACCAAAGGAGCACAGTGACTCACCTGTTTGTAGTCAGCAAGCCCATATTCAAGGCCCGTGTTGCTGTGCAATGGGGTAAATTCCCATCATTCACTCCAGTTCCTGCCCAGAGTGGATAAATAGGTACCACTGGGCACATTAAAGGGAACATGAAAGGAGCGCCCGACCAGGCATCCCCTGGGCAATATGGAAGTGAATCCTTTCAACCTGGAAGCGCCTCAGTCCTTCCGGTACAAAAGCAGGAACCATCTCACTCCTATGAGATTAGCCTGACCCACCCATGTTGGCAGAAAAGGCTGCAGACCCCATCACTCAAGGAATTCCAGCTGGCAGGGTCCAGGAGAAGTGCCTTTGTTGCCATGGCTCTGGCTCTCTGGAACAATGCCCCCCACCCAAGGTGAGATCTACACCCCGCCCTCTTGGCCTTCCAAAAAGGGCCTGAAGACCTGGCTCTACCAGCTGGCCAGAGACCCCAGTGGGGGTATCTGGACTTCCAACAATGCTCCTAGCTAGCATAACCAGGAAACATTGCTGCAAATTAAATTGAACGAGGGACCCCAGTAAAAGGCAATTTGTAAGGCCTCTCAGAAACGCCGTAGTTAAACATTTACCATCACTGTGTTTGTAACCATAGAGATAGTGGTCACTCACCGCTAACATCATGTCATCGAGTTTGCCGTTGCCATTCCTGCACTTCCATATGAAGCAGTGCTATAGAAAGAACTTGCAATCTCGTTCTTATTTTGAAGCTCATCATTTTCAAAGCAAAGTATGATTGTTAGAAAACAGATTTCAGTATCTTTTACTTTTTCTTACATTTATATTGTTCACATCGGCATTAGTAACAAATGACCATGATGCTGTTACACAAATCCTGTGATTGCATACATGAGTAATGAGGTCACGCATGTGTTATCATTTCCACACTCTGATTCCTCTCCCAAGTACACATTATTGTGCATTTCTTTCATTAATTTAATATAGATATACTGTATTACATATGTAAATATTCTACTTTTAGGATACGTAGAACAAACTATTCAAAATTTAAGTATGCTACTTGGCTTTCAAAATAACATAGAAAGTATTGAGGGAAATATTCTACAACTTGGAGAAATTAACATTGTAAGGTCCAATTCCCACAAAGCACTTGGTGTTACTACTCAATTTGTGTAACACATGAGATAAAATCACTCCATAGCTTCAGTGAGCAATGTTAGTAAGATTTTACTGTTTTGCTTTCTGTTTCGCTCCTGAAAAGCCTAATAGCCTTTGGATTTCAAAGCTGGGATGGCTAAGGGTTACCTCTTACTCTCCATCTCCATCTTAAGTCTGACTTTGATCTGTAGAGTACACAACTCAGACACCTACATCAATATGTGGATCAGGAGCTCAACTCCACCTGAAAAGAGGCTTTCTTTTTCTCTTTGTCTTACTAAACCAGTCCCTACTTTTAGTAATACTGCACCAGAAGAATTCTGGAGATTTTATGTTCCCTTAATAATAAGGTGACCAACCGTCCTCCTTTAGGGAGGACAGTCCTCCTTTTGTAAGTTCTGTCCTCCCTCAAAAAGTGTCCTCCTTCATGTCCTCCTTTTCGATATTTGAAGACTAATCTGCAGGGCTTTTTTTCCCCCTCATAGAATGCTCAGAACGGCGTTCCGGCACATTTTTTTGATGTTTTTTTTTCAACTTTTGCATGAGCTGTGCTACTCCCACTATTGGCTTTCGAAAGCCAATAGGAATTGCTGCTGAGCACTCCAAAACACCCAGCTGGCAAACTTTGCACATGCAAGTTGTCTGTATTATTGTTGCAATGAATAAAATGTTTCTTTTATTTACAATATTTTTTCTTCAATTTATTTGTGTCCTCCTTTTCATTGTAAAAAAGTTGGTCACCTTATTAATAAAGGTATGCTCCTTTGCTAAGATTTTGGATCTTTTCCTCCTGAAATATAATTATTTTTATTCCCATGGAAGGAAATATTCATTATTGTTAGTTTGCATGACCTGACTAAATAGTCTGTTACTTCAGAGAACATCTCTGATCATGGTGTAATTGTTTTATGTTTTAACTAAGGTTTGGTTATTCCAGCTGGATTCATATATTTGCAAGCAAAAGGGAATGGATGAATAGATAATAGGAAGGTAGATACACAGACAGATATTCAGCTCTAATTTGGAAGCAAGAAATACATTTGCAATAAATAATGGTTTCAATTGTTTCAGTTTAGTAAACCCTAATGACCACCAGTGGTTGGTTGATTTTTTTCAATTTGCAGCACCATTTGGTTAACTTAGCATGAATCTGACATTTATTCACAGTTCAGAAGATGCTATCTCTCATTTGTATGTGAAAGTTGATTGGAAACTGCAGTTTCATTATAGCAAGACGGGTGGGTGGATGTGGTGCTTTTTGTCTGCAATATGTATAACAACTGTGTGATTTGTGAGGGATTGGCATCACAACCCTTTTATCAGGCAATAAAGTCACAGCGGACAGACATTACTTCACCTCTCTTTCATGTTCTAAGAAGGCTCTTTTTAAAAAGCGGATTCCCCCCCACACACACACACATACAGTACACACTTCAGGGTCAAATGTTCTGAATTCCCTTGAGTTATCACATCTAGATTGCAAAAATCCCAGTGGCCACCAGATGGCAGCAAAAAGATAGAGAAAACATTCATTCTTTGTTACCTTCTACTAATTGTCCAGATTTTTGCAGCCCAAATTGGGGACCCCTAGCATCCCCCCCCCTCTTATCACAACATATGCTGCACAAAGAGAACATGTAGCCGCTACTGACACATTCACTTTCAAATGGGAATGTTTGCACTGGAAGAGACAATTTTCTGATGAAAGACAGTTGGCAGGATATCACCCTTTGAATGATGACTCATACTGTTGAATCACTGCCGTTTGCAGTGCCTAAAATCCACTGTTCTCATTGACTGATAATATGGCACCCTATCAGACATTATATTTATTTAGATTAGTCTTGCCCAAGCTGGAGTTCTCTAAATACAATGAATTTCAACTTTCAGAATCTTCTGAGGCTTCAAAGAGTTAAAACATCTGGAAGGTTCCATACAATTCTGGAGATCCATTTAGGAGGTGGGAGCCCTGGATTGCTATTAGAGGTACATGCACTCTATATTCCCAGAGATATTTTTATACACAGAGTCCCTTTATCCCTTTCTTGTGCCTCCAGATGAGACTTGTGTCATGCAGTCCACTTTGTCTCATTCACAGTGGTCCAGATGGTATTGTTACCCACATGTTACTATCGTGCATTTTCCCATAGCTGCATTTTTGTTTCCTTTTTATACTCAAAGGGTGTAAAAGGAATAAAGAAAATAAATAAACAAAATGGTACCTCCAGAAGCAGCCCGTCTGGAAACCCTCTTTCAAACCCAAGGATTGTGTTGCCTTCAGTTCTAAGTATTCTCTGAAAGATATTGCAAGACTGTGAGCAACTTTTCCGAGTTTGGTATTCTTCCAACAAGATGGGAATTCAGCTCCCAGCAATACAGCCCCCACCCTCCAAGACGTATGGCTAAGTTTCATGCTGTTATCTGCAGTTCATACATTTGTGTAAGGTAGCAGATTTCAGTTGGGCTTCGATGGCAACCAGTCCACTGGTTACGAGACATTATTCTTTTGTTCCTTGTAAAGTCCTATCAACAGGCCATTTGCTTTTTTTGAAGGACTTGAACTGCAAGCTTTGTAACACATTTCTTTAACCTCAGTTAATTTGATATGCAGAAGTAATTACTCATGGATAATATAAACCAACCAAAGTTCATCATCATTTGATATCAAATCAGTTAAAATGCCCACAGTTGTCTGATTCCCCCCCGATACGTTTGCTTTAAAAACCACCATCTTATACTTTTCTGTTAAGCTCTTCACTCACTTAAATCTCTTTACAAAGTATTTCTTCTTTGCTTTCAATCCTGCAGTCATAAAGTCATCATTGTGATTTATATGCTTTACAGGTGAAAGCATATCTCTACTGAAAGAAGAATCGAACAGTTCAGATTATTTTCCCCAATCACTAATCTTAATAAACCTCAATTTACTAATATTGCATTCTCTGGACACAGAGGCTGGCAAGGAAGTGAGCAGTCTCGAGGAAAAGCATATTTGAAGGATATGAGATTGGAGTCTTTCCTGATTTCATAAAACAAAGTTATTCTTTCCCCCTATTTTAGATCCTTTGGGTTTCTTCACAATTCTGTCTAGATTTCAAAGATCTGAGACGGCATATTGGTTGCTGTGATAAAATATTCAGAGGGATTTATCCTCAGGGGAAGAAATATACTGTATGTTTTGTAGTAGATAGCTCATCATAGAAGTGCTTCCTTGTTCAGATTCTTCTCTACATTTTGCCAAATTCAATAGTAAGACTTAGTCCTTCAGCAATGGCTTTAGCTTCTGTGGGAAAACTCGGTCATTCAACTCTGCATTTTCTTCCAAGAGGCTTTTCATAAGTTGCACTCTTTCTTCCAGAATTAGTGGGATGTTTGGACAAATTTGCTTTAGATAACAATAGAGGACAATATATTGTGCTGCACTGTGGTGAGAAAAATGAACTCAAATGCTGCAGCCCCTCAGTGAGATCTGAAACCTCAGCCTGAGTTTCTGCTGTCAATGTTTGTTCAGTTTTTGAAAGGAGGATTATTCACGAGGAGGCAGATAGCATCAGTTCTAAAGCTCCATCTAAGTCAGAGGTGGGGAACGATGGCCCCTTTATGACTTGTGGACTTCAACTCCCAGAATCCCTGAGCTGTATATATGAAAATACAGTGTATAACTTTTGCATATTTTAAAAATATGTGTTGACTTTGGATTCTTCCCCACGGCATGGGTGACTCTTAGATTTGGAGGGTGTATTCTACAAGAATTGATTTTTTTTGGTCACATCTCACAAAAGATGGCCTGAAAGCAAAATTGCTCAGATGTCTTATGGCTCCAAATGGCTCCATTGTCGCAGAAAAGAAAAAAGACATAGGAATCAACATTTGAAAAAATCAGGAGGATAACTTGCAGAGTTGAATGGTACCATTAGTTGCCAGGGAAGCTGATAACTATGCTCCCAGGTGACTGGTTCATCATTATCTATTAACCGATGATGCAGTGGAGAAGCAGGATTGAAAAACAATCCTGCTTTCTCTTCCCTCAGCTTGCACCATGAAACATGACTCATGTTCACAATTTTCTAGTACATTCCCACTGCAGGCTTTCTCCTGCTACTTCTGATTGATTACATGCCATTAAATCAGAGGCTACTCCTGGAAGCCACACAGATGTATTATTCTGTCTCAGTAGCCTTCCTCTTTGGCTTGACCCAGACCCAATGTTCCTCAGGAGGTAAGTCTAGAGTTGAAGCAAGAGTCAAGGAGGTGGGTGCTGTCCTCTTTGGTCGGAGCCTAAGGGCAGATGCCCTTGTGGACTCTCCCTCTGAGCAATCCTGACTCTTGGAATTCCTAGCCAACATGGCTTTTGCACACCCACATTTTTAAGTACCACACAAAGAAGGAGTTTCCCCAGATTTGTATATGGGGGAAAAGAATGCATTGAGTAAGCTACAGAATGACGTAAGTATTTGGGGAAATGTTTAAAAACTTTTTTTATTATCCTTTTATGTTATATGTGGCATACTAAGAAACCAATCTGGTTTGTTATTATGCCATATATAGCACCACTGTACATATAGCTGTAAATCACATGCAAGCCCCCAGCTAAAAAAAAAACCTAAAAACAAAGTTGTTCACCTCTGCTCAAGACCTCAAGAGAAATCATGGTTTTAAAACCAATTTTCCTTCTGTTTCACTTTGCAGTGTAGATATTTTACCAACTGGATAATGTGTAGATTGAGCAGGCAGAACTTCTCATTTTCATCTAATTTTCTGAAATGAGCTGACTGGCAAGCTGATGTAAAATAAGAAAATATTTTACATCAGAAAATACCAGAATCAAATGGGTGTTATGGAGACCTAAAGGCCATTTCATTGGTTTTGATGTGATCAATTCAGGTTCCATTCTTGGCATTTGCATTCAGGATCTCTGAGCTGGCACACCTGGTCTTTGAACTCCAGATATGTAATGAATTGAAATGAAAAGTATTTTGTTTGGGATTTTTCCCTGAGCAGGAGACACAAGGCAATATAGCCCCAAAGCTTATCCCCGTGATTAGAATGAATGCAAAGCTGGAATCAACGAATCAGGAATCCATTCTGCTCTCCTGCAAAGTATAAACTATGGCCCTGAGGGAACCTAGTTGATATATCTCTAGATTTGGGGGTCCTAGGATGGGGCCACAAATGAAATACGTAACCCAGAAACAAGTTGTCTCTTTAAAAGAGTGAAGCAAAAAAGAGAAAGAAAAAAATGAAAATGAAGTTTCAAGAAGAAACAAAGTTAGGTTTGTATTTTTTTTTCCTGAGAACAAAATTGTAAAACAGTGACTTTAGAATCCTATATTATAGGTTTATATTTCAAAAGTAACTAGACTAACGAATAGGGGGACAGATCGATTAGTAAAAATTAGATGCATGCAATTGCAACAAAAACTTAGAGGAGTATTTTTATTCGGTGTTCTATGGGAATGAATTGGTTTATAATGTTCTTGAGGGAGTTGTGCTGCCAAAAACAGATAATCCAGCCAAACCTCCTTCCAGAAAAGGACCTCACCTGAATTGACTAAAGAGGTTTAGTACTTTTACCCAAATAGTAGTCTGGACCATCTTGAGTACAGGACTTTACGATTTGCAAGCAGTAGGCCATCTTCATCCCTTGGACTAGCTTCCAAAACACACATACACACATGCATACACAAACTCCTGATTAGAAAATCTATGTAAGACTTTTTTGGGAAATGGACTTTGAACAGTAACTTTTTTCTTGGTGCTAGTTTTTAATATATTCTTTGGTGGTATTGATTTGTTTTTGTTCTTTGCCTCTGTCTTGGCATAATTCCTGATTTTCTCACCCTGTTCTTCTGTCTTCTAGTTGGCTCAGCTATGATTCTAAATAAACAATAGCTTCCTGTCTTTTAATGTTATCCCCAAATCTACTGCATGACATATTCCAAAACCCGCTTCCCTCTCATTTTATCTACAGTAGAATGTAATCCTTATGCACCTTATCTTTCAGGCCTGCTCTATTTTCACCAACCCACTGCCTTTTTTTTATTAACTCAGATTCCTGATATGGCTCTCCTAAACAAACAAAATAAAAATAACAAGTTAATTATATATATTTTTTAAAAAAAATAAAAGTTGCTGGTTATTGTTACCATAAATAATGCAATCTGAGGTATATAATATAATAGTAATAATAATAATAATAATAATAATAATAATATAAAAAAATTGGAAGGGATCTTGGAGGTCATCAAGTCCAACCCCCTGCTCAGGCACGTAACCGTATACCATTTTGGACAAGTGGCTGTCCAGTTTCTTCTTTAAAACTTCCAGTGGTGGAGCATTCACCGCTTCTGGAAGCAGGTTGTTCCACTGGTTAATTGTTCTAACTAGCAGGAAGTTTCTCCTTAGTTCTAGGTTGCTTCTCTCCTTGATTAGTTTCCATCCGTTGCTTCTTGTCCTGCCTTCAGGCGCTTTGGAAAATAGCTTGACTCCCTCTTCTTTGTGGCAGCCCTTGAGATATTGGAACACTGCTATCATGTCCCCCCTCGTTCTTCTCTTCATTAAACTAGACATACCCAATTCCAGCAACCATTCCTCATATGTTTTAGCCTCCAGTCCCCTAATCATCTTTGTTGCTCTTCTCTATACTCCTTTTAGAGTCTCAACATCTTTTTTACATCGTGGTGATCAAAACTGGATGCAGTACTCCAAGTATGGCCTTACCAAGGCATTGTAAAGTGGTATTAACACTTCACATGATCTTGATTCTATCCCTCTGTTAATGCAGCCCAGCACTGTGTTGGCTTTTTTGGCAGCTGCAGCACACTGCTGGCTCATATTTAAATGATTGTCCACTAGGACTTCGAGGTCCCTCTCACAGTTACTACTATTGAGCAAAGTACCCCCTATACTATACCTGTACATTTGGTTTTTCTTGCCTAAATGTAGAACCTTACTTTTTTCACCATTGAATTTCATTTTGTTAGATAGTGCCCAGTGTTCAAGTCTGTCCAGATCCTCCTGTATCTTAAGCCTGTCTTCTGGAGTGTTGGCTATTCCTGCCAGCTTGGTGTCGTCTGCAAATCTGATGAGTTCCCCATCTATCCCTTCATCCAAATCATTGATGAAGATGTTGAAGAGCACTGGGCCCAGAACAGAGCCGTGGGGCACCCCACTACACACTTCCCTCCATGTAGATATGGTTCCATTGAGGACCACACGCTGAATACTGCTGGTCAGCCAGCTATGGATCCATCTGGTGGTGATGCTGTCTAACCCGCATTTTTCTATCTTATCAAGTAGTAGGTTGTGATCTACTTTGTCAAATGCCTCCAAATAAATTATATCCACAGCATTCCTCTGGTCCACTAATTTTGTCACTTGGTCAAAGAATGCAATAAGATTTGTCTGGCATGATCTGTTTTTGACAAACCCGTGTTGGCTTTTAGTTATGACTTTGTTTGCCTCTAGGTGTTCGCTGATTTGTTTTTTGATTATCTTTTCCAGAATCTTCCCAGGTATTGAGGTCAGGCTGATAGGTCTGTAATTTCCTGGATCCATTTTTTTTCCTTTTTTGAAGATGGGAACTACATCAGCTCTTTTCCCGTCCTCTGGTAGTTTCCCAGTGCTCCAGGATCTTTGAAAAATATAGTTCAGTGGTTCTGAGATCACATCTGCCAGTTCCTTGAGAACCTTGGGGTGTAATCCATCTGGTCCTGGCGATTTGAACTCATCTAGGCTGGACAGGTGCTCACTTACCATTTTCTTGCTTATCTTATCTTGTGAACACAAGAGAAACAGAACTAATAGTAGCATTTCCTTTAGACTGGCCCTATTTGGCTTCTGGGATCAACCAAGTCTGATTAGGCAATGGAAAAACCTTTTTAAAAAGCTATCAGGAACCACCTTATGACACAAACTACTTTATTGATGTTCCTTTAAGATGTAATCTAAATTGACAGAAAAATGCACAGATCTCAGATGTTCATTTTTTAAATGCTGAACAGAGCATCATTAAGTTGCTTGATGTTCAATAGTTACAAGAGAAGGATTGCAAGAGAAAAGAAAACTTCCAAGGTCTCTTCTAACACTGTTATTATGTATTTATTAAGTTAGTTAAAGTACTATTAATGAATGCATTAAAATCAGATTATTATGTGAGCTTGTGGGTACGAATGAGTTGCATATTCACATAGCATGATGTCCTTGAAAATTAGCATGCTTAACAAAAAGACTTCCACATGATTTTTAAATAACAGTTATTAAAACTATATGCACATCATCTTTCAACCTAGTTACCAAACTACAAGATGTTATCATAATTCAGTAGCATTTAGAGTGTAATTTATCATTCTCTTGATCTATACAAACAAAGGAAAATGCAACAAATAACAGGAAATAATGTTTTGGAACCTATAAGACAAATACCAGTGGAACATGCTATCAGCACCAAAATGGAAGTAGTGTTGCCAATTTTTTCTGTTCTGAAAGTTATAGATTACTCATAAAAAGTTAAAACGACTCTCCACCATTCCCACAAGTCTCAAATTCTGGTTATACATCAATCTGGAAGAGATGTCCTGAATATTTTGTGTGTAAGTATGTTGATTTTATATAGAAGTAGAAATGAGGGAGAGAAAGTTGGCTTAACCAGTAATGATGTGAATGGTTCTTCCCCCTGCCGTATGAAATATTAAGGGATGAATCACTAGGTTAATGTTACTAAGGTATGAGACTCTGTGTAGAAATGTCCAAGTGAAATTTTATGTGGCTTTGTCATATGGAGCTTTCTACTGAATATTAGCATCTCTCACTTCTCAGTTAGAGATGGGCTAATTGTTTTTGAAGTGACTAGAATGCAGTATTGCAGGCTAACTCTGCCTACAGCTGGGAGTTCAGTCTTGACACAATATTCAAGGTTGACTAAGCCTTCCATCCTTCCAAAGTTGGTAAAATGAGGGCTCAGATTGTTGGGCACAATATGCTGACATTGTAAACCACTCAGAGAGTGCTATAAAGCAGGGGTCACCAACCCATGGTCTGCAGCCCACTACCGGATTGTGGGCTGTTGGCCACTGGGCTGTGTGAGTGACTGGCCAGTGCACACATGTGTGTGTGCTCGCACCCACTTGTGCTACTGTCGCGGCATCGGGTGGGAACTAGCAATGCCATGAGCATCGGGCAGGCGCTAGCATTGCCACAAGTGCACCCCCCCCTCACGCTAGCATCATGGCATCGTGGTGTCAGGCAGGCACCAGCTTTGCCAGTGCATCATGCGGGCACTATTGTTGCTGTAAGCACAACATCCCCACTCACGCTAGCATTGCAGCATTGCGTGGGCACTAGCATCGCCCAAGCATCACAAGGGCCAAATTCACATTCATTGAGTCAATGAGACTATCTAATCATCTCATCCTCCGCCGTCCCTTTCTCTCTTGCCTTCAATCTTTCCCAACATCAGGGTCTTTTCCAATGAATTCTCTCTTCTCATTTGGTGGCCAAAATATTTGAGCTTCAGCTTCTGTATCTGTCTTCCAAAGAACAGCTAAGGTTGATTTCCTTTAGGATTGACATTTGATCTCCTTGCAGTCCAAGGCACTCTCAAGAGTCTTCTGCAGCACCACAATCTGAAGGCATCCATTTTTTGGCGCTCAGCCTTCCTTAAGGTTCAACAATCATGTCCATACATTACTACTGGGAGAACCATAGTTTTGATTATAGAAATCTTTGTCAGAAAGGTGATCTCTCTGCTTTCTAATATGTTATCTAAGTTTACCATTTATATATGGACATTGATAGACTCATTTGTCCTAGTTTGTACATTAAACTATGGTTGCATTAATCAGTATGAAAATGTATAGACATTAATCAGATCCACTTTATCCAACTATATATTTTTATGTTTTATGAAGGTGTGTTTTTGTAATCAAAGAATATATTCTAAAATTTTTCCAAATTTGGAGAATGTTCTGACCTGCAATTTGTCTCAGAAGCTACAAATCCAGGTGATTCACTTCCAATCACAAGCCAAACAAAAAGCTCAATTGTGTTTAGCACAGGCTGGTCATCTCATTTAAAGTTTTCCTCATTTGATGAAGTAAAATTGAAAAAGGACCAATTTGCAGCCGTAGCAGCAGCATAAAATGTAAGCATAACAATACACTGCACAAGCACAGCATGATCACAAGCTATTAGGACCACACATTCAATCATGTTGTATAAATACTAGATATTATAATAGAATTATGGAGCTGCTGTGAACTATGTAACTCCATTATTCATCAATGACTTGAATTTTCTTGAAGATGACAAACCAATGTCAAATATGATTTAATAACACTGGGCTGCAATACACACAAACACACGCACATCTAAAGGTTATGCAATCACTAGAAAAGGTGACATGTAGTGCAAATAATTAGAATGCTTATTGGAAAAAGCAACATGTACTGTAAGTAACTAGAATACTTATCATTCAAGATCTAACAAATTTAACAGAAACATTAAGCATCATGTTTTAGTTTTTCCTGCCTCTGAAGCAAAATTGTTCCAATTGTCAAATAGCACCACTGCTTTATGATGGCAGCCCAAACATATGTATTTTCCTTTTGCAACTTCACTGTGCCTCTGGCTGTCATTTTCATAACAGAATCAATCCAGCTAGATCCTTGAAAATTTCCTTGGCATTTTTCTGCAAGAATTGTCAATCTTTATAACAACAAGGCAAGGCAAGGTTACAGATTACAAGAGCTATGTCTATTCACTTAATACTTGCAACAATGGCATCACTCATCACCTGTCATGTGCAGAGCTACACTACCTGGGCTGTAAAAGTGTGGATAACCACTAGCAATTAAAAGATTTATACACATTTTGTCACGTCAACTGTTAATATCTCTCTGATAAATTTATTTTGCACACTCCAGACATGATATTTCCAAAGTTCCTCATAAATAAATAAATAAATATATTCCAGGTGTTTGAAATGTGCTGTAAATATTCATGTCCACCCTAGAACCTGTTTCTCCATATTTAAGACTATTCACACATGTCTTTCAAATGATATACATGGCTAAATCATGCATGTTTGTGTTCCTTTAGTCTGGTTGCATCTGTGGCAAAAGAAGATAGACAATCAATTCTATTTGAATATTCATTGAAGAATCCAATAATATTTTTTTTGCTAAATTTAACCTTATTTTAAGACTGTGAATACATATATTCAATTTCTGATAGGAGCAAGACTCCAACTTTAAAATCTGACATCCATGATCAAGTTTCTGCAGCATGAGGAGAGACTGCTCAATGTTTCTCAGGCAAGAAAGGATGATGTCTCCCTCTATTTTTCTGCCCCCCCCCATCCACCAGGAAGACAACCTCTGCCTGTTTTTCCTCTTATGCATTCAATGTCATTTGCCAGCACACCAGCAGTGCTGTCCAGTTCACCTGCCCTGCTTTGTTGCAAGTAAATGCCTGCACTCTATCCAATTCCTAAATGCTGTGGCAGGAGCAGCCTCTCCCGTCAGTTCATTACCCTGCACAGTCATTTTTGTTTGTTGGAATAGCTTATCCTAACTTCTTTAAAAAAAATATTTTCACAGAAGGGGCGTTGTCTTACCTGAACGCCTTTTCTCAGCATGGAGATGGAGAATCCACCAATGGGTTTTCTCTGTCTGCCTGCTCTTGAGACCAAGTTAGCCAAACTTGACATGCCCCCTGTTGCTAGGGGATCCCAGTCTTGATGAGGGCGAAAGTGTCAGAAGATGGTACTAGGTATCTGGCTCTCAAATCTCTAATTTTGGCCTAACTGACCTTTAAGGGTGGGTGTGGATTCTCCATCTCCGTGCTGAAAAAAGGCGTTCAGGTAAGACAATGCCCCTTCTCCAGCACAGGAGATGGAGAATCCACCAATGGGACATACCAAAGCCTCATTGTCCCAGTGGGTGGGAAACAGACGAGGCCGGCTCCAGGAGGCCGGCTCCACGTCCCTGGAGTAAGATGAAATTTAGGAAGCTTTTAAAAAGCAAAATAGGTGCCTTAATCCTTACAAGAGCTTAATGCATCCCTTTCACTCCTCAATAGTGCCAGCTTATCCAAAAATATTAAAATATAAAAACAATAAAAGCAGGTCAAAAAGTTATAAGAGGCAAGGGTATTAAAAACATTATTAAAAATTAATTGAAAGGCAAAAGGGAGCCCAAATTTATTTATTATATGTATTTCTTCCCTCTTTGGCAACCTGGGCCTCAATGTATCATGCAAAGCCTGATGCAGCCTTTGAGCCAATGGAAGTTGTGCGTTGTGGTTAGGATGCAGTACGTATTGCAGGCTAACTCTGCTCACTGCCAGAAGTTCGATCCTGACCAGCTCAAGGTTGACTCAGCCTTCCATCCTTCCGAGGTTGGTAAGGAATATAAATCCTTCCATTCCCCACCATCCAGTCAAAGCTGAAGAAGCTTCTTGGATGAGAATCAAAACATCTTCAAAGAGAAAAAAGAAAGTCCAATTGCCTCGTGAAAAAGCACCTTTGGGATTATTACCAGTAGCCATTAAAAAAACAACTGATAGAAGTAACTATGCTATTCTCACATAGGGGGGTCTCAGCATCATTCCCCACCCAAAATGTGGATCAGCTTCACACGCAAATACACATGGGGTAGAATTTACATCACAGTCACAATGCACATTTTACTTTTCCCCTTTGCCTTTAGAGAGGGCAGCCCTGCACAGATGAACACTGGGATGTAGAGGATTAATTAAAAATAACAGTCACAATGCACATTTTACTTTTCCCCTTTGCCTTTAGAGAGGGCAAAGATGCACAGATGAACACTGGGATGTAGAGGATTAATTAAAAATAAATTATTTTAGTTATTTTAGTTGTTTTATGTATTTAAAAGACTTATTTTAGTTGTTTTATGTATTTAAAAGACTTATAAGCCCCCCTCCCCTCCGATCCTAAGGAAAAGGGAAATCAAAGGAAAGGGATGGAGTCATGCAAAGAAATAGAGTTCTGGTCTTTCAGAATGAAGAATTATTTTAATTAATTTGCTTAATAGAAATTGCCTATAGCTTTCCTCTACTACTTCATTACATTTCCACTTACTGCTTTGGCCTTATGAAATGGCTCAAGGCAATGCTGAGCAAAAAGGGAGGTGATATGCATAATAGTGTGGAAAGTGAAATATATAAGTACATAACAAGCTCTCTGATCTATAACTGTACTGTTATTTCTAAAAGCAACATAATATTCATATTTCTTTGACAGACCTCTTCATTTTGATAATTGTGAAGAACTATTGATTTTGGGCAGCCTAAAATTCACTGGTATAAGGCGTTAGAAAGTTAGAAATTGGCATCTGGGTCATAATAACCTATCACCTTTGCTTAAATGAAGCAGGGAAGGGAAATGCACTTTCAGAGGCCATCTTAAAGATCTTAAAGAGGCCCACACAATGTAACAGTACAAATATGCTAGCACGCAACCAGGGCACATCTGTTCAGAAGAACGTATCACTTAATTTAGTAGGGATTCCTCTGAATGTGTGTGAAGATGCAAAATGCCCTTTGTGTAACTTATTGGATAGTTGCTTTTGATAAGACATGGTCATGGCCACTTGGATTTTTTTACCTTTATCAAGATTGCAATGAGGGCCGATTTATACGGCAGAGCCAGAGTTGGTGCAGCCGAACGCGGGAGAGCAGGGGGGCAGGCAAGCCGATTGCACACTGTGTGAGGACTTTGACAGCTGACGTGCCTAAGCGGCAAACCAACACCATGATCAAATGGGACAGCATGAGTGATGATCCAGCGACGATGCTAAATGGCCATGCGCAGCAGGATAGACCTGCCGAACAGCTGGGGGAAGGAAAAATGTCAAGATCTGGGCAGAAGCCAGCTCGTACGGTTGGGCCGGAACTAGTGCAGCTGAATGCGAGAGAGCGGGGGGCAGGAGGCTAGTTACATGTTCTATAACCTGACAGTTAAACTGTCACACAGGTATATATGTAGGTTATTCCCACCTTTAGACCTTACTTTGATGATGTCAACAGGAGGTTGACGAAAGCTCAGTAATTAAAAAGGCTCTTTTGTATCCCGGAGTTCAGTAGCTTTATTAGTTTTATACAGTTTTATAAGTAATTTATAATTTGAAGAAAAACAGAAATATCTTTTCTTTTAAAATGAAAATAAGAGTCTTCCATAATATGGTGCTTCTTTCTACATTAGTTTTTAAAGTTACTGTGTTGATATCAGGTTCACTACAATAAATTACATCTTTAATTCCTGTTTGAAATTGTAGGCCAGCCAGAGTTCCTTCTGTGAGAGTGGCAGCCCTATAAATGTGATAGATCTATAGATGGATGGATGGATGGATGGATGGATGGATGGATGGATGGATGGATGGACAGACAGAGATGATAGATAGATAGATAGATGACAGATAGATAGATAGATAGATAGATAGATAGATGACAGAGAGGAGAGAGAGAGAGAGAGAGAGAGAGAGAGAGAGAGAGAGAGAGAGAGTAGCTAGGAGAAAGTTGCAGTTGCCTGTGGAAAATGTAAAATTAAACACTGTAATCTTAGATAGAAAAATCGGGAGTCAGATTTTATTTTATTCATGTAAGAAACAAAAATCACCTAGATTATTTTCATACCAACAAAAAACCTTAATTTAATGTACAGTGTAGATCTTGGTGAATTAAAAACAATTTCATCTCATATAATGTAGTCTTACTCACAAAGATGTTTGCCATAATAAATGTAGTAATTTTATAAAATGCTTTGTTTTTACTGCAACACTAACTATTGTAATAAATATACTCTTCTGGACACTATAGTAAATGAAGGCATAAACAAGTACTGGTATTGTATTCCTAATTACAGTGGTTAAAATAAAACAATG
Source organism: Bothrops alternatus (assembly GCA_034064705.1). Taxonomy (NCBI): domain Eukaryota; kingdom Metazoa; phylum Chordata; class Lepidosauria; order Squamata; family Viperidae; genus Bothrops; species Bothrops alternatus. The sequence goes on from JARGCV010000033.1 coordinate 8,673,750, forward strand.
TTTTCAGTTGTGAGATGAATTCATATTTCCTCTTAAAACTAGAAAACTAAGATAAGCATCACATACAGTGTACTAGCCAAAGTAATAATCAAAGCAATTTACAGAGAAATGCTATTTTCTCTAGCAGAAGAAATAGTGTACAATAAAAATGACTCCCATGGAATACTATGTAAGACTACAACCTTTCTTAGAAGCATTTTCAAACCAATAATAAAGTTCTTATATAGCAAACTTGGTTGTAATATTACAAACATTTATGTAACATAAATGTAAATGTCATTGCATAAAAATGTGATGTACTTCCAAGGAAATGCAGACCATCATTAGGGGACTGGAGACTAAAACATATAAGGAACGGTTGCTGGAATTGGGTATGTCTAGTTTAATGAAGAGAAGGATGAGGGGTGACATGATAGCAGTGTTCCAATATCTCAGGGGGCTGCTACAAAAAAGAGGGAGCCAAGCTATTCTCCAAAGCGCCTGAAGGAAGGACAAGAAGCAATGGGTAGAAACTGACCAGAGAGAGAACCAACCTAGTACTAAGGAGAAACTTCCTGACAGTTAGAACAATTAACCAGTGGAACAACCTGCCTCCAGAAGTTGTGAATGCTCCAGCACTGGAAGTTTTAAAGAAGAGACTGGACAGCCATTTGCCTGAAATGGTATAGGGTTTCCTGACTGAGCAGGGGGTTGGAATAAATGACCTCCAAGGTCCCTTCCAACTCTATTATTATTATTATTATTATTATTATTATTATTATTATTATTAATAATAATAATATTATTATTATTAGTATTATCATCATCATCGTCGTCATTATTATTACTGCCATGTAGTCTTTTTCAGGTTGGTTATTTAACATGGAGTATTTAAAGTATGGTTTATTTTTCCCCCCAAAGTAGTTCAACAGGCAGTTTTAAATCAATGCAAAAATCACATCTTAAAAGTCAATACTTTTAAACGACTGCTGTTTCAAGACTTCAAGATTGATCCTGTCTTAGAATGTTCTTCCTAAGAACTAAATGTTTAAAATAACACATACACACAGCCACTGACACATTTTTGAAGTACTTTTGAAAGCTCACTGAAATATGATTTAGTATTAAACTGGAGCTCAAGGTGTTCAGAACTATGTGAGAAAAATCTGAATGTACACATTCTTCAGATTTGCAAGTAGACGTAGTAACCAAGGGTAAATTTTAATCCATGTTATTTAGGTTTATTAAAACATTACACTAGGCGGGACAAACAATATAATGTGATAGAAAGAAGAATATATGTTTAGTTTTAAATTCTCTCTCCCACTAAACAAATTGTTTGAGAATATATCAGTGCTTCAAAGCTTGCTTTCGTAGCTTGCTTTCAGTTCTTGGGCTGTTTAATAATGTCTCTTCTTTTGCCCACCCTGAGTGGTGAAGACTGTTGTAATGTTTCACACTGTAAGAGAAGCAAGGTATGGGTATGACTGAGGTAGGCTATGATGCTTCTTATTCCTATGGTTTCCAATCATACTTCCAATCAACCAAGCTGCTGAGATAGTGGTTGATGTTAGTGCAAGTAGAGAACATTCTTCAATTTTGGACAGACGTTTCAGTGGTCCAAATTCAAACTGAGTATAGACAATATTTACCAGATTGATTCCTGATCATGATTAAGTCAATATTTTTAAAGTGTTTTTTGAGTAATCTAAACTTCACAAAATTTTGCATGGTTCTGAAGCATTCAAGGGTTTCATACAACTTGAGATGTATACATTTCAGGAATTTTTGATCAGTTGACTTTTTGGAAAATAAATGCAATTTCTATTATGATTTCGATAGAGTTTCCTAGATATGTACAGTAGCTAAGCACATACTGTGCATCACACAGAGACAGTACTGTATGTATTGAGAAGAACAATTTCAGGCATTTAACCCATCTTGAAATGAGCTGTTATATAAATGAGGCAAAATTATTTTGAAGGGAAACAAATCAGACAGCCATTTTCTGTTCCCAACTTTTGAAGTCTTTTTTAGTTTTATAAAATTCCAAATGCTGCATTCTTATGTTTTAGAATAAGAATGTCTAAAACAAGAAACATTTTTTATAGAGTGGGACATCATGCCTTCAATAGTTGATTTTATTCAAGAGTCTCGGGAGACAGTCTTGTTCATAATATAGAATCGCATGATGCCATTCCATACAATCTGAATTTTGAAGCTGGGACTAACCCTACTGAATATAAATTACTGAGTAAATTAGCAGTACAAAAAATATAGAGCAATAATAAATGAGGGAGAATAGTTCCTATATTTGGACTATTTTAGTTTTGAAATATGATTGTAATATATAAATATAGGATGCTTTAAACAAAACCCAGTCCCAAAGATTTTGAAGACATCTTGCATTATTTCTGTTTTGTTCTTGAGGACAATAGATATATACTGTGGGAAGTCAGCCTTCCCCCCCCCAGAGAAAGAAATATTTTTGAAAATATTTCCAAGTCTGCAGAATTGCAGATACGATAATCTTGTCAGAAAGATGGGAGTCAGGAAACTGGGATTAGGAAGAAAGATCCTCACACCAAAAATCTAAGAGTCATCAGCCACAGCCCCAGGGAAGCAAGATTGACCTTTGGGACATAATAGGGTTAACCCCCCACCATCAGAATGCCAGAAACACACACTCAGACTCAGGTCAAAGTTCATGCCACAGGAACAACTCCAAACAAAAGGCTCAAGAAGGTATAAAAACCCACTCCCTACATGTGCTTGCTCTTGTTTCTTCCAGAGCCATCTTTCTGTCTGGCTCTCCTCTTCAATAAAATGCAATCTTCTTTCTAAAGCAGTCGCCATGTTGTTTATTCCCAGCTTGGACTGAACCATGAAGACTTTTCCTTCAACAATACCTTAGATGAACTAAGTAATTCTATGCGTGCAAATAAAATCAGAGACAAACCCCATTCACTTCAGAGTAATCATGCTGAAGAATCACTAAAGTTTGGAGAAACCACATTGAGGGAGGAACTATTTCACAAAATGGTTTCTCCTTAAATTAATGAGTCAGTTTCATGAATTTATGATCAAATTATAATTTCTTCTAGCTCAATTCCTGAATGCTTTTAAAGCAACTTCATTTGATTTGGACTAAACTAGCGACCATCTAACTCAGGCATGTCAAACTGCCGGCCTGCGGGCCAGACGTGTCATCCTAAAACTGTGCCCACCCCATTGCCAGCAATGGAGAAAAAGCTCCAATACGTTGCGCAACATCACATGACGTCGCAAGGTTGACATGCCTGATCTAACTGGTGGCCAAGTTAAATCAAAATTTAGGAGCCCAAGTGATGTTGCCTCCTATTCAGCCTTACCCCAGCTGTACCTTACTATGTAGAAGCATGTCCCTGGGGAAGGGTTCCATGATACTGCCTTTATCTCATACTCAGCCCATATTTTCAGACTTGGTTAGCTATACTGGTGCTAAAGTGATGTTTCCCTTAGCCAATAGCTGCCACATTTCCTGGTTTGGGTTGGTAGTGGCACAGTCAGGTGATTAGTACAGGGCTAGTACAGGGCTAGCTAAGTTCATTCATTCATTAATCATTATAAATTGATATTGTGCAGCCTTCTTCTCTGAGGTTCAGGACACTCTCCTCTGGCTGCAATATGGTTTTGTTTTGTTGTTTAGAAAGGAAAGAGCAGGAGACAACTGCCAATTACTGCCCAGTATGTCTATAAAGCCTCTACACGAACACATGGAAGTTTGAAACAATTGTCCATCAAAAATTGTTTTCAGCACCCAATGATGGATCAATACGTCTGGGGGACCTGCCCAGAAACCACATGAAACTTCTCCTGCTTTGCTAGGCAATATTCCACTCTGTTAATTGCTGCTGAACAGCCTGTTCAGCATCTGATTCTCAGAAACAACAACAACCCCCCCCCATACACACACACCCATGGATCAAAAAATTGGGGGCTGGTGTTTAGAGTTTGAATTTAGAATGTTAAACCACATTTTAAGCAGAGATGCTTTTTAATCAGAAATTCTGGTTGTGGGCAGGGGAAAAATACTGAGTTTCAGGGTGAATGGATAGAAAAGAATTTGTTAAATGAAATATAGTAGGAACATAAGCATAAAAACAAGCAACTGCTTTCAAACTTGACTAAGTATACGTGTATGTAAGTATTACAATAATACAACTATAGTGATAGAGATGGCTGGCTGGCTGGCTGGTTGGCTGGATGATAAGAGTTAGATAGATGGTAGTTAGGTAGCTAAATGATAGAGAGATATAGATGATACCGGTAGATAGATATAGATAAATGATAGGTAGGTAGGTAGGTAGGTAGGTAGGTAGATAGATAGATAGATAGATAGATAGATAGATAGATAGATAGATAGATAGATAGATAGATAGATAGATAGATAGATAGATAAAAACAAAGGATTTTGAGAGCTGCAGATGAGGAAGAGATGGAGATGAAAGAAGATTATTTTATAACAGTGGACAAAATCTGAAGACAGGAAAAAGATATATAACAGGGATTGAATCTAACCAGAATAAGTGCAAAAACAATTTTCAGATCATGGTCAGAATGCAGGTTTTATGCATCCCAAATCTCAGATCATAATTAAGGCACACTCTAGGAAATTATGTAATGTGTAACCATATATTCTAGGATTTTTTCCCCCTTCAGGGCTGAAGGCTTCCTCTCTACAGATGTCCCTTTCCAGGGCCTCATATTAAGCCCTCTCCTGTAAGGTCTATCACTGTCTAGAACAGGGGCCTTCAAACTTAGTCCTTTTATGACTTGTGGACTTCAACTTCCAGAATTCCTTAGCCAGCATGCCTGGCTGGGGAATTCTGGGAGTTGAAGTCCACAAGTCATAAAAGGGCCAGGTTTGAAGACGCTTGGTCTAGAAAGTATCATCCAGTCCCCAAGCCCCAACTTATCAAAAAGAACAATAGAAAGTTGTTGGAAGGAAAATGCCGCCCCCTTGTTCAACTCAAGAAATGTCTTTTGAATATGCTGTAGAATAAAAGGAGGCATTGATCAAAAGAAGCCTTACCTCACTTCTTCATTGCTACCCTTTCTCTCTCTGGTCTCACTGCTTACAAAGGAAAGGAAGGCTGAACAAGTAATTACAAAATCATTTTCCCTCCAGCTAAAGACCATTTAATCACCTTGCATTGGTTTACTGTGGAGACTCAGATCTTTCAGCAAGAACATCACGTCCCAAGCTTCATTTGCTTGTCTTTACAACAACGTGACACATAGCAGTTTCAAGTAAATTTTATTTAGCTGCATGCAGAAGATAAATCAGTCTGCACAAACTCATACATTAGCCTACAAAAGATTTTGAATTTAACCGTATGAAGCCTATATTACACTTCTACAGTATTTAGAGGAAGTCAATGAAGATGGACATAGTAGAATCCTTGGCTCATAAATCAGAAAAGCGAGGGGTGGGAAGCAATCAAATCCAGTTTGGGGCAGAAATAAAGATATCAAGCAAGCAATTAGTTCTGAAGTATTAGTGGGTCTCAAGAGAAACCAATGGGGACAGTTAAATGGAACACAGTCATTATCATTGTCTCTGTATCTCGCCCAGTGGCTTCTTTTACACCTTGAGAGCTGGTAGCACAAAATGCAGCAGAAACATCAGAAAGCCAGCTGTTGTTTTGCACCATTCAGGGGAATTCATGTAACAACCACTTGCTCTGATATCAAGCCACATTTCTGTACTTTCTCTTCATTCCTTATGCAGGACTTTGTTCTTTCCTCCTCCCTTTCCAAAACTGGGAAAGACATTTTGTTTTAATTAGGTTTTTCCTCAGTAGGCTGGGTCAGTTCGTATCATTTAAACCCATTCAATATTAACAATTTTTTTAAAAAAAAAATAATTTAAAAAACCCTATACTTTTTTTTTACAAATATAAAACAATAATGAGAAGGATGACATTGTTTTAATTTTTTTACAAATAGCTTCCAAAGCTGACAATTTTGATTTTGTGTACCCCTGAGAAGTTCATGGGGAATCCTCAGGCATCCTCCAGCTACATTTTAAGAAACACTGCTCTAAACAGTTAAGGTGTGTTTTACAGTGGATTTGGGAGTGGATTTAGGATTGTGAGGGATAGTGTAATCACAAAAATGAGATGGGACTATGCCTGACTTGCGTATCTAATTTTCTTGTAATCTTATTTTGTCCAAAGTTTTTCCTCTCTCACAGCATGGCCTAACTTCTTCCCTGTGTTCCACTCATTTGCGTAAAATGTCAATACATCTCAAGTTGTATTAATAGGAAGAAAAAATAATAATATCTGAATATCTGTTAGGATTGCTGATTCCAGCAGTGACTCATCTGTGGCTTTTTACCGAGTGCGTGTATTATGTACGTGCCAGCTTTAATTGCTTGCTGTAAAGCAGTATCTTTTTAATGAAGATTTTTTTATTCTGTGAGAGAATTTACCCGATTGGATGGGGGCAGATATAACAGAACTGGGAGCCATTTGACCCCTAGACCTGCAATCGGCATTTATGTTGGAAATTCATGAATTCATAGATGATGGTGAGGATGAATTGTTAAAGTGAAGGGTCACACTCCCTCCTCTCCTCACCTGCCCTTTAGTAAATAAACTACTTCCTTGGGGAATGACGTGAATGTGTGCCCATGGCTGCTCCCTTCCTGTCCACAGCTTCAAAGAGCAACCAAAAGGGGGGAGGGAGGGGAACACATTTCCTCATAAATGCATAATCTTTATTCCCTCTTCCTGTCTCAGAGTCTAAAATGTTTAATATTTTTTTCCCCTCCGGGCAGCTTTAAAAATCAACATTTCATGTTCCATCAGGGGTAGCAAGAAGAGATTATATTTTTAGAGCAAGGAATAGATAGTCAACATTATCAGGAGACATGTGTGTTGCAATAACCCCAAACAATATCAAGATGTTGGGCTTTCCAGCCGACACATTTTAAAAGAGCAGAGCATTTTCTTCTGTCCTTTTTTGTTTAGTTCTTTAAGGTTTTTTTTAACTACCTTTTGTAGTAAAGAGTTATAATAACTGTAATTCCAGAATAATTGGGAGAGAAAATGTGGGTGCCGCAAAAATGAGGTAAAACCGTATAAATATTTTTAAACTAGGTTAATTTAAATGTAAGACATTAAAGCGGTATACCAAAACCCAGTAATGCAGGAGGGGTTTTTTTATGTTGTTATATCTGCTTACCCTCAGACAATAAATGTGCAAATGCTGAACATTTTTTAGACTAATAAATGGGCAGGATGGGTCTATTATAAAAACAGCATGAGGCAATTATCATAGGCAGTTAATTTGTAGGGTCCTTAAAGAACCATATGTTGTTAGGTGTTTAATTTATTGCATTTATACTAAGGTGGAGGAGAAAAGGCATCTGAGGGCTTCCTTGCCTCATGCTGAAACCTGATTGTCCTTGAATGTGAGGCAGCTTGATTTTTAGAGGAGATGCCATCTGCTGCTGTTCCTCACACTGCAACATTTCAGAGGAAAGGAGTTGTCAGGCCCAAAGAACCAAGAACAACATGTGGAATTACTTCTGAATAGTTTTGTTATTGCTGTCTGCCTAGAGAGAGAAATCTTGCCAGACTAAACCAACTATCTTTAGAATTATTGGCTATGTACTGTGAATTGCTAAGGAGGGTCTCCCTTTGCCCTCTTCCTGCATGCCAAGGATTCCAAGCTCTGCTGTCTTTTTTACTCTCTGGGAAAAAGCTCTTCTTCCCTCCTGCAACTCTAGACTAACACTCCACCATAGGAGTGCCAGCATGACCTTGAGCTAAGAAATCCCTGACCTTGGGCTAAGTTTTGTGGCTCCCTCAAAGAACAGTCAAAGATCTCTGAAGATGAATGAGTCACGCATCCACAATAAAACACCTGCACAAATTCTTTGTTAGGCCACATGATAACAATAGAACTGCCATGTCTGGTCTGCAAATATAATGGACAGAGAGAGTCTGAGACCCTTCAGTACTTTTAAGAGTGGAAACACATTAGTAGTTTGCTAGGGAGAAGAAATGAATCTGGACTAAATATGTTGTCTTAGTTCCAATATCCCCATTATGATATCAGAAGAACACAAAGATAATGGCATATATTAAGAATTATTGCCTTCCTGGCTCTGACACAGAGGTCATCAAATCATCCAAGCCTAAGCATGATTTATACCCAGGACCTTTGACACCAATCATAGTTGAGCAGAATTTAGCAATTTTTCTAGACATTTTAATGGAGTAATTCAACAATAGAAAATACTCAGCCTGCATTTCAGGTCAACTCATACATTTAGTAAAGGAATATTATTATTATTATTATTATTATTATTATTATTATTATTATTATTATTATTATTATTAATTTAATTTCTATGCCGCCCTATTCCGGAGGACTCAGGGCGGCTCACAGCATAATAGAAATTACATACATATAAAAAACCCTTAAGTTAAAAAAACAAAAAACAAAAAACAAAAAACCAATCATTCCACGAACATACACTGGCTAGGGGCAAGATGTTAGCTGCCCCAGGCCTGCCGGCAAAAGTGTGTTTTAAGCAATTTACGAAAGGCGGAGAGGGTGGGGGCGACACGGATCTCCGGGGGAAGTTGGTTCCAGAGGGCCGGGGCCGCAACAGAGAAGGCTCTTCCCCTAGGCCCCGCCAGGCGACACTGTCTGGCTGACGGGACCTGGAGAAGGCCGACTCTGTGGGCCCTAACCGGCCGCTGGGATTCATGAGGCAGCAGACGGTCCCGTAAATAACCTGGTCCGATGCCATGTAGGGCTTTATAGGCATATTAATATGGAGCATCAAGTTGTTACAGGAATCAGCACAGCAAGATATGTGAAACTGTCTGAGCAGAAACATTTTCAATATGGATCATATAAAACCTCTAATGTTTTTGAACTTACGGCATTAAGCTCATTACTATTAATGCTCTTCTATATGAGGTGGAGAATATATTAGAAAAATAGATGAAAGTGGTGAAGGTGTAATGGGGAACCTTCATAACAATAGTAGATGTGCAGTGGTTGAGTGGCTTAATGACATTGGAGATGGTCTTCATTCCAGCAGTTAGAGTCCTAGCACTGTGTGGTGGGGTGAGCTCCTATCACTCACCTCAACTTCTGCCCACCTTACAGTCTGAAAGCTTGTTCTATATGAGTAGATAAATAGGTACGACTTCCATGGGAAGACAAGCTGGTGCTTTGTGTGGACGGTTAGAATCCTGCCAGTAGTGAACCTTTCCAGTTGTGACACCTATTTGTGAGGTCACTTTGGTGGAGGGAAGGGCCTTGGGTGACACTACAGAAACAGTCTCTCATCTTTCTTTCTAGTGTGGAACTGGGTCATTCTCCTGTGGCCCACCTTGGGAAGCGTGCAAGTGTGTACCAAGCAGAGCTAGTAAATTGGCAGCCAAGCTACTATTTTGCATTAGCATTGTGGTCTCCTGGCTAATGTAACAACAGCATACATTAAATAAAAATAAAATAATGACAACAGTCTGAAGCTTTGGATCTCTCATTGTGAAGGTCCAAATCTCTGTTTGACCTCTGCCATAGCTTTCAAGGACCAAGCATTTACAGTGACTGAGAGACTGCAATTGGAGAGATCATAAGCTACACCTTATTCTCTTTTTCTAAAATCTAACTTTATTAATTTTTTTAGCTACACCTTGTTTTCAAACAAGAAATAAACTTGTCAATGAGAACAGATTGGGCCAGGAAATTTCTTCCAGCCAATTTCCAAGCAACAAATTCTCATGTGGGCCTCAACAGAAGCACAACACAGTTCCACGTAAAGATGTACATTTGGTACAGCCCAAGAAATGTAAAGGATAATTATTACAAATTTTGATTGGATTTCTTCTAAGGCCATTATCTCTTTATAGGCACAAATATATGTGCTGTACAACAGATGGCTTAGCACCTTGAGCCTAAATAATTTAACTGCTGCAAGGACAAAATTATTATTGTTGCAAATAGTGAATCTAATTATAGCATAGAGGCCTTTGGGACATGTAATTTCTCAAATCTGTTATTTCCATGTGGTGGAAGATTGAAAGTCGATTCCTAAATATTTAAAACCTTGACCTGCTCAATTTGGTTGTCACTGATTTTCCAATTATGGTGGCAGTTCATGTGCCTCTTACTGAATAAGACCTTTGTTTTAGAGTAACTAATTTCTAATTTTTCATTCTCACAGACTGTTGCTAAAGGTTCTGCAACAGACCATTTTGAATCAGCAGACAAATGACTATATTATCAGCATGTGATGGAAAGAGGTCTATGATCTAGTGACAGGAACTGTATTCACATTTTGAGAGAGTTGTATTATGGACTTAACACTGACATTAAATAAATTAACACATCCCTATTTAACTCCCTTTAAAATGGAGATTGATGCAGAAAATCAGTCCATAAGCAAACCATTTCATCTATATGCAGGTATTCTCATATAATATAATAATTAACTATAATAAATGGCAATATATAGATGAGGCTGCTAGTTTCTTTCATCTAGCCTCTCTAGATAACAAACCAAAAGCTACTGCCAGATTAATGAAGGTAGCATAGAGAGTTCCATGCAGGTAGATGGAATATTTTTTGCAAGATGATGTAAGGTGATGCACTGGTCCAAAGTTTATTGTCCATTTCAGAATCTGATTAGTTAGCACCTTCCCTTGGATCATCCAATCAAGAAATGAACAAAACAAACAATAATGTCAGGTTTTGAATTGACAACCTTCCCTTTACTATGAAGCAGTGCTGGTAAGGGGAATAAAGGAACAATTCAGGTGGATGATAAACATTAGCTCAATTCCTCTGCAAAACAGCCAGCGAATTGCTGAATTTAACTCACCACAAACTGATATACCCTAGCCCAAATGACCAAAGAACTTGGAAAAATATAATGGAAGTGAAGCAGAGGAATGCACCTTGACATCACCCTGAAGATAAATGGAGGATTAACAAAGGGCTCTCCCAAAATAGTAAGTTTCTATAAGTTCTGGCATTTGGCAACTGGGCTTTAAGGCTAAGCTTCTAATTTGGGTATTCTATACTCAAGCTCTTGTGGTCCTGCCTATACACTAGGCGCAGGAGTAGGCAATCTTGGCTCTTTTATGATTTGTGGACTTCAACTCCCAGAATTCCTGAGCCAACATGGCTGGCTCAGGAATTCTGGGAGTTGAAATCCATGAGTCATAAAAGAGCCAAGGTTGCCTACCCCCGCACTAGGGCATTAGCAGCAAAATTTCCACTAAGTGGGAAATGATTGTTGTCAGCATAGAGAACTACCTTAAAATCAATACCCACAGGTGTATAGTTTCTGGAATATTATCATATAACCAATCACATTGATATCTCAGCCCCCCTCCCCCCCCAAAAGAGAATTTTTCCTCAGTATGAATAGGACACAGCAACTTTAAAAACAGATTACATTGGCTACATTCCATTATTATTAACGCCTTCATTAATAGAATGGTGAGGTCCAAACTGAGGGACCTAACAATATTAAAATTTACAAAATAACAACAATAAATAGGATTTGCCATCGGGATCCAGTCTGCTTGAGAAATCTTCTAAAATCAGCTCTAAATTTGGTCTTTGGCAAATTGATCCCATTATATAACCTTTAAGCAAATCCCCCAAATCATTTATTTGGGATAGCAATCTGTGAGGAGGGAAATAAAACTTTGTTCCCTCAATTTGCAGTTCCGTAGTGTTAGTCAGGAAATTAGAAATAGGCACAGAGGCAATTGGATATGATTTAGGGGAAAATAGAATACTAATGTCCCTTTGAAAATGGTCACCTTCTGAGCAGGAGTTGTTTGAAGTGAAAAAGATATTTAAGCCTCTGATGTCACAGGTTTGTTTTTCAAGATTACTTGCACAAGAAACATTTCAAATTGTCCTAATAGGCAACTGAAAATGGCGTCTCTGTTTGGAAAATCAATCTGCCACATTGTCTATGGAGATGCTTGGTCATCCAAGTCATGGTTATCTCAAAGGGGCTTTTCAAAATCTTTCCCTGGTTTACATATACAAATATTTATCTATTGATTATTGGAAGGTATATATCAAATAGACTAAGAATGTACTTGATAGAGGAAAGGGCGTATCGACATGAAAATTATTAATTTTAATAAGATGACTTGTTTGTTTGATATCCAATGGACTGATCTGAAAAGAAGTGAAAGTTACAATTTTTAAAATGTAGTTGGTTTATAGTTAAACTTGGACACACAGAGTGAAGAAGGTCTACAAATTTAAAATGATTGTATTAAGTTGAATGGCATTTAACTTGAATTTTTTCTTTGTTTACATGGACAAATGTTTATCTAATAATAAATATTTTTTAATAATAATAAAAAAAGGCAACTGGACTCTCTTTGTTTTTCCTTCTCATCCAAGAAGCTTCTTCAGACCTTAAATGAGAAGCAAAATATCTTCAAGGAAAAACAAAGGAAGTCCAATGGCCTTTTGAAAAAGCACCTTTGGGACAATCTGCCACATTCCAAGAAATCAAACATTGGTTGGGTAATGGTATCCAAATGTCATTCAACAAGAATTACCTCTAGGATTTTCTTGGGGTGATTTGCTTTTGTAGGAGTAGAAGAGATGAATGAACATCAGATGTTCTTGCTTTGACATCAGAATTAACATCATGTAATCCAGTAGCCAAAGCACATAAGTTATGATTGGGTCTGGGATGGATATATCTGTCCTCCAAGAATTGGGTTCAACAATGGGTCTGCAGTATGAGAAAATTCTAATATTTTCTTCTGATGTTTCTCTAAAAACAGCTTTTAGTTAGGTTTCTAACATGGTTCAGCTTGATGGTACTTAAGGTATGATGAATAGGAGGAGGTTTAATACAGAGTTGTCTTTGATAAGCTGCAAAGGTCTATAGGAGCTCTGAGGTTTATAGGATTGACTTGGCTCTGCAAAATGACAAGCTTTGGAAGTGGTGTTGAAATAAATTTAATACGAGATTATCTCAGTGTAAGTCCTGCCAAAACTTGTTTTAGTCCTCTTATCACTATAGGATGATAGCTTGATCCTTCTTTGACAGTTGAGTGAAATATAATTTTTTATTAAAATTTCTTGTGGGACAATATTGGGGAATAACAGAGTTAGAGGCTCACTAGATGAGTCTTTTCTTCTTAGTACTGATTTATCTGGCAATTAGAGATTTTCTGAAGTCGGTTTCACTTCTTGGCTAATTAGTTAAATACTACACCTGTTCTTTTTGTAAGGCAGTAATGGGGTGATATCAAGATCACAAAAATACTTTAGAAATTTCCTCATTTTAAACAACATGTGAGATCATTGGAGTTTTAAATTGAATTAAGATTGTATAGCCACCTAAAGATCTAGGGAATCTTTTTACCACCTCCATATTAATTTGGGGCACTGAAGCATGAAGCAACAATCTCAGAGAAAGAACAGTTCCTTTATGAGGAAACCATCTAGGCTTATTTTTGATGTTGGTTTTGATAGAAAACAATTATTGAGGTGTTTAAAAAATACAAGTAGGAAAAGTATCAAATAGGTCTCCTGACATTGGCTGAATATCTTCAAGAGTCCAAAAATTAGAACTCTTCCAGGCTAGGGGATGAGATCCTTCAGCAATCTGATGTCCAGGAAAGCAGTTCACAAACTGCTATAGAATATACCCTAATTAAAATAATTAGGGACAACACAACTGTTGTGAGAAAGCACTGATTTCTTTGAGCGTATTCTAATGCTGGATTCTAATCTCTTCTGAATTTATTTAACTTTATTTGGAACTGAGTGCAAATTCAGGGAAGAAGCAGAGCAGTTACAGGTAGTCCTCAACTTATAACAGCAATTAAAACCAGAATTTCTGTCACTAAGTGAAGTGGTCATAAAGCACGAGTGTGCAAGATAAGTCAAAATGGAGTTCCAAAGATCCATTGTAACCACCATTCAATGCCACCTTAACTTCAGATGATTGCTGAACAAATAGCTGTAATTCGAGGATTACTTATACAACTTCGTCTTCAACTTCTGTTGAGTTCAGGGGCTTAAACTGCTTGCATAAAGTAAATAACTTGTCTCCAGTTGCTGAGGTACAGTCCATTGAAAGCTGCTTCCCAATTTTCAGTTTTTTAGAACTTTTCCAAGGGCTACCCTGAGCAGTTGATCACTATCAAAATATGACTACTAAATAAAAGTCACAAAACAAGGGAAACTATGCCTAATATTATTATTATTATTATTAAATTTCTATACCGCCCCTCTCCCAAAGGACTCGGGGCGGTGCACAGCCTTAGAATTTAAAAAACATATAAATATACAGAATTAAAATAATTAAAAATAATTAAAGATGAATTAAACAAATTAGGCCATAAATTCCCATATAAAACCCAATATGTACAAATCATAAAATTACACAATCCCCCTAAAACATTTTAACCCGGTTGGAGCCGGAGCTTCTATGCCAGGCCGGCCTGTTGAAAAAGGAAAGTTTTCAGTTCCCGACGGAAGGTGCGTAAGTCCGTCATCGTACGGAGTTCGGGGGGGAGCTCGTTCCATAGCGTGGGAGCTCCCACAGAGAAGGCTCTCCCCCTGGGGGTCGCCAGTCAGCATTGTCTGGCTGACAGCACCCTGAGGAGGCCCCCTCTGTGGGAGCGTACCGGACGGCGGGAGGTATTTGGTAGCAGTAAGCGGTCCTGTAAGTATCCAGGTCCGATGCCATGGAGTGCTTTAAAGGTGGTCACTAACATGTTGTCATCTTGGAGGTAATATTATGGTGGCGGGGAGAAGTGGAAAGAATATTTTCTACATCTCAAAGGTTTTTCTGTCTTTTCGGTGATCCGAAGTCACCCAGAAAAATACTCAGAATTTTCAATGGTAAAACTCATGCCAAATGTCCCTTAGCAGTCAAACAAAAAAGTACACAAAAATTGTGGAATATGATAGAAATCACACACACACACACACACACACACACTGAGGTTTAAATATGTATGTGATTGTGTTAGGGCTGGGCCATCTCCTCAAAATATCAGGTTCCCATCCTTTCTTCTGTTCAGAAAAACAACATGAAAGGAAAGATGATTGGAGGAATGAAACAACTTAAGAGAAAGGAGAAACACCAAGCTGATTATAATAAAACCAAGATACTTTTTTTTTCCCGGGCAGGGGTAGGGAGAGAAGATGATTGAAATATGCCAGAATAATGGATGTCTAACAATGTCATGAAAAAATGAAACTTTAAAAAAAATCTGTGTTTTATCTATTATTTTGGGATCTAATTCATTTGCTCTATAATAAATCCAGTGCTAGCAACATCAGTACAGTTAACAGAGGAAGAACACTGCCGTGTTTAGACTTGGTTCCCATGAGACTGTTTGAGTGAATTAATTATTACATCAGTTTAGTTCACTGTTCAAAGTTATCACCCACTATGATAGTGTTGGACAACATTTTTGTTGCTGGAAAGATCATAACATTTGGGGATGGAGGCAGGGGCCACAGAGAATGGGGCAATGTTGGAGACTGTTGGGCTGACTTTTCCTCTTGATTTGGTGGGGGGGGAGAGATACTTTGAGGACTACTATTTTTAAAACACTATGCCCTTTATGTAGGATTTACACTACAGTTTTTAATGTGTTTCCTCTCTCCAAATGGAAAAAAAAATCATCATCAATGTTCAGCAATATTGGCCAGAGTAACTACAGGTTCTGCCACCAAAATTATCTTCTGATCATAGCTTTTAGAGATGCTGACAGATCCAGGGGAAAAAAATGACAGTCACAAAGTGAAGGTGTTTTTAATTACATTTGGGTATTGAGTGAATACCATTTTTGAAAATTAGATCGGTTTTGCATAATCTTCCATATGTTGGGTTTATTATGTTAATTCTCTCTGCTCTTTCGACGCTCACACTTTTAACTGTTTTTATTTACTTGGTTGGTTTTCCCACAGTACCTTAGGCATTTTGTAGATTGAGAAAAAGAACAAAAGTTATTTTAAATGACAAACTGATTACTTCTGTAAAATTGATTACTTTTATATCAAGGTTAAATGAACAAATCCTATTGTGCCTTTTTTGGTATGCAAAGGAATGGTTAGAATAGAATAGAATAGAATAGAATAGAATAGAATAGAATAGAATAGAATAGAATAGAATAGAATACAATACAATACAATACAATACAATACAATACAATACAATACAATACAATACAATACAATACAATACAATGGAGTGACAATAGAACCCTTTGAAGTTTGGATTCACAGAAAATTATGTAAAGTAACTTAGGTAGAACATGTACAAAATCAGACTGTCTTCCAAACAATTTGTAGAGAAGTGGAGAATGATAAGTGCCATTAAGGAAAGAAACTGGGATGTAAAATGCAGCATTGAGAAAACTCAACTATTTCTCTTAACAATACTAGAAAAGATGCAAGGAAAATTAAGTGCTGGGATAGGATGGACATGCTGGCATAAAATTCTATATACAACATCCTTATTTTGCACAGTGATATAAAATAATAGCACTGATGATTGCAAATCTCCAGCAGTAAATGCAACTAAAAAGCTATGTCTTTCTTAGCGCATTAAAGTCTACCGCAGCAACAAAGCTTAACAACTGAAGCAAAACACCCATTTTCATGGGCTGCAATTCTTTTTACAGAAGAAGAGTGTATCTACGCACTAGTATATAGTGTTACTTTTTTAAGGTATAAGCAGTTTCTGCAGAATACCAAAGCCACCTTTAAATCGACAAGTCACAATTAATTATTTGTCAGTGTGTTGTTTGCATCTGGAATGATACATGGTTATTTTACACCCATTGAAACTGTACATGTAGACACATTTTATTTTAGAGACGGAACTCTTGGTTTAAGCTCTGCACTGCAACTATTGGATATATTTAAGCAGAAAAGGTCCTCTCTGTACAGAGTACATTCTCTAAATGCCATCTTCATAAGCCGTCTCACAACATCCAATGTGCTCAACAGGCTACATTCTTGTTCTCTTCTTTATTATTTACTGTCATGGATTTCTTAATAGCAACCAAAAAGCAATCCATTGGCTACCACTAGATGGCTTAAAATCAGGTTGAGGTTTTCCATGAGATGGTAAGATAATTGGTTTAATCAATCATATGAATTTACTCTGAAAGATCTCCTGTAAGCCCGCTACAAAGCATATGGAACGTACATGATGTTTTTGTTAACAACCAGAACTTTGCCTTCTGCACCATAGCAACTAAGCCTACTTTAGATTGTTCTAATCCTATCTTGAATTAGAATCATGTCTAAGTTTTCTGGCAATTCCTAGAAGCAGTGCTTTGTCGAGCAAAGAGGCACATGTCTGAATGTGAAACTAACGTTCTTTTTTCCACAGTGTTGCTGAATGGTGGAATTCCTTTACAGCAGCGGTTTTCAATCTATGGGTCGCAACCCCATTTGGGGTCGAATGACCATTTCACGGGGGTCGCCAAACACCGCAGTCCACCATTTTTTCCCCTTTTCCCCTCTGCCGGCGCAGGGGGCAGCACCGCGCATGCGCGGGGTAGCACCACACATGCGCGATGTGGGCTGTCGCGCTGCACATGCGCGATGCGGGCCGTCGCGCCGCACATGCGCGATGCGGGCTGCCGCACCATGGCCATCGTGCCACGCATGCACGATGCAGGCCGTTGCATCGTGCACGCGCGGTGCGGGCTGTCGCGCCACGCATGTGCGATGCGGGCCGTCGCACTGCGCATGCACGATGCGGGCCGTCGCATCACACATACGCGATGCGGGCCGTCGTGCCGCGCATGCACGATGTGGGCCAGCCCGTGGCCATCGTGCCGCGCATGCGCAATGCGGGCCATCGCGCCGCACATGCACGATGTGGGCCATCGTGCCGCGCATGTGTGATGCAGGCCGCCGCGCGTGCCGCGCATGCGCGATGCGGGCCATCGTGCCGCGCATGTGTGATGCGGGCCGTCGCGCCACGCATGTGCGGTGTGGGCCATCGCGCCACGCATGTGTTATGCGGGCCATCGCGCCGCGCATGCACAATGCGGGCCATCGCGTTCGCGCCACGCATACGCGGTGCAGGTCGGGGTCGTGGCCTGCAAAAGGTTGAGAACCGCTGCTTTACAGGTTCGATTAAATACTGAAGCATTTCAGTGAAAGCAATTGGCCATTCCAGAGGAAACATTTGAGTGGCATATCACATTGATAGAATGAATTGCTCAAGGCAACCCTATATGATATATTCAGAAAATATTTGCATTCACTGCTTTATGAAAAAAACAAAAATCTCTCTCCCTTCTGAAATGCACTGAAAATCAACTTAAATAACTTTACATGTTACAAACAAAGCATCCAGAGCTGAAGAGTGTCACAACTGCTGAACCTAAATATATTTAATGTAGTTTAATTAATACTGCAGATTGTACAGCCTTCTTTAGCAGTGCTATAAAAATTCTAGGAGGGCAGCAAAGAGCTACTGGGAATTCTAGCTCCTTCCTGCCATCTAGTGGTCACCTGAATTGTGAAGCCCAGATAGAGTACTGCAGTGGTAAATTCCTTGTAAAATGCATTATCACTGAAAATTAGTTTTAGGTTTTGACTCTAACAACTATATAAACAGATCTTCTCCATGATGCTCTATCCTTAACCTGTCCTGTTGAGCTTCCAAAGAGTGCACTCATTGCCACTGTAACTGAGTCCAACTACTGTGCTGCTGGTATTCCTCTTCTGGTCTTTCCTTCCACCTTTCCCAGCATTATAACCTTTTCCAGAGGGCTGGTTCTTCACATAATGTATCCAAAGTAGGACAATTTGAGCCTGGTCACTTGATGATCCATCTGTTTGTTTTCTTGGCTATCCATTGTATTCTCAGGATTTTTCTCTAATAGCAAAGTTCAAAGGCATCACTATGCTTCCTTTCCTAAAAACAATATCCAGCATATAAATCATTCTAATAAGGAAGAAATAGTTATTTTTCTTTTCCAACTTCTTACAAGAACAATACCTCTTCAAATCAGAAGTTTAGATGCTTCTAGATTTGTCTAACATTGTACTCTGAATGAATCCTGAAAGAAGAAATATGGTTTGGGACTACTCAAAACAGCGAGCATAGCAAGTATGTAGTTGATCTATGTGTGTAATCAATACCTTTCCATCTCAGATAATCCACAATTTCAAAATAGCTAATAGCTGAAATTTAAATTCTGGATTCTTTGCCCTAGTGCTGTTTCTTGCCTTATCCTATATAATCACTGTCATTCTGGTAGTATGTGTTGAACAGTTTTTTTACAAGCTTCTGTAGCTATCATAATAATAACAGCTACATCTGCAGAAAGAAAGCAGCATTAGCCCCAAAGCAATAACATTTAGCTATCTATTCTGAATAGCTCCCCCCCTAGTGTTTCTCTGCCTTGCTGTGTGCATTCAGCTTTTTGGAATCCAATAGGCACTTCACAGTTTCAGTTCTCGCTTTTAAAGAAACTCTTTAAAAAGGCTAATATCTTGTTCAACTTTTTCAACAAAGGCTTCAAATAACTCATAGAAGAATTTGAATGAGAGACAGCATTATCGCCCTAAAGCAGAAGCTGGTGTATTATTGATTGATTGATAAAAATGCTTCTAGCCTGCCTTTTTGGTATTATTTATTTATATAATTCTAGAATGTGTAGAATTATCATTTACGTAATTCTCTATAGACTGCCCACTTCAACAAAGGAAGCAGAGTAATTTACAATCAAACAAAAATAATTAAAATAACAATGGAGAATCTAATTTGGCTATCCCAGGCAGTCCTAAGCTAGCTAACCCAGTGTTCACAGTTGGAATAATAGAATATATAAAGCCTTCATAAAGGCGAGAAGGTTGGGAACATTCCTTATTAGGGCTGGCAGGTGTTCCAAATGTTGGGGGCTGTTCCTGAGAAGGCCCAACTTCCACCATCTCTTGCAGGATGGGGACCTTCAGCCAACCCTACCCTGAACATATATGGCTGGTTGAATTTGGATGAGAAAAATAATTCTGTAGATACTTGCCTTAGCCATGCAGGTATTTAAAAGAGATAACCAGAACCCTGAACTGGATCTGGAAGCAAAACGGTAAGTAATGCAGTGATCACAAGATAGATGTAACAGTCCTGTATATACTGTCCCCACATTTTCTATCAGTTGAAGCTTCCACGTTTTCTTCAAGGAGAGGCACCCCATGTAGACAACATTACAGTAGCCTATAACTGAGGTAATAAGGGCAAGAGTCATTAGTGGCAGGCCACATTGATCCAAAAGCTTTTTGGGAACTGGGCGAAACATCTATGACCTCCACCTGCTGCTCTAGTTGGAGAAGTCCAGGTGAATCCCCCAAATTGTGGATCTGCTGCTGTAGGGGAGTCACTGTCCCTTTCACAAACAAGATTGGAACTTGAATCAAGCCAAATCAATCACCAGCAAACCAGAACTCCCTTTCAGAAATTTAATCTGAGCTTTTTTTGACCCATACAGGTAAAAACTCATCACAATCATGTCATGGCAGCCTTTAGGGCAATTTTCTTTCCTATCTTTCTTCAAGAGGGAGTTGGTAACCAGAACAAAGTAGCTGGACATGAATTTGAAGACATGATGGCAGCGGAGAAGAAAAATAGGGTTATATTTCTATTTTTAATCCAGACACATGCAAAAGCAAGTCAGATCCATGTGTTCATCCACCACCATACAGTACCCTGAATAATCAAAATAGTTTATAATATATTCAAATCCAGTGCAATCATAAATCCATTTTCAACAAAATAAAACAGGAATGAGAAAAGACGGTGGAGAAGTTAAGACATTAACAGATACAAGGTTGAAATTCATACTTTTTTTTTTAGAAAATTATTTTTATCTCCTACCATCAGGGATAATCTAAATTCAGGAACATCCCATGAAGATGCATGATGAATTGGACTTCTCCGAAAGAATGGGAACAATGTTGCGGTGGAGACTGCCAGCCAGAGGGATAATTCTGGCCAGCACATTTCTTCTAGATGAAGAGGAGATTGCAGTTGACTTGTGAGTTGAATTGGCTGGAAGTTGAGGGACTTCAGTCAAGACACTGATCTCATCCTGGAACTTCCCCAGCAGAATTGAAGGGCTCCCTTTGAAGAGGGGTCTTTGTGAAAAGATTGAGTCCCTGAGGACAGATATTTTGAAAAACTCTTGCCTGGAAGAAATAGTGCAGGTTTAATGAGAACAATCCTGACAAAATGTCTCAGATACATTCCAAAAATTCTCTTGTAGCTTTTAGAATATGGGTTTTAAATCAACATAGCCCTGTACATTCTGTCAAGAAATACCCACAGTAAAGGCACTCATGTAGTCTCCTCTGGAATTATAACAAAGAGCATGTTTTAAAATGTCACATCTCTGTGCTTGTGTACGAACATGCCTGTGTAAAATGAACTCATCCAAGAGATGTATTACACATTTATAATGCACAGCTCACTAGGTTTTGCTGTCTTATTCACTAAGACATTGGCAAAGACTGATTGCCATATGCAAAGAGAAGGAATGGAAATCAGCCAAATTATTCCATGAAGGAGAACTTCCCAGGCAATGTGAAACAACGCAATTGTTTTAAATCAATGCGCTGAGATGATTTATGTAACATAATTTAGTCTGATTATATTTTGTAACCCTTCATCACACAATGTTTATTCCATCAAAGGGAAAAAAAGGAAACATAAGCTGTAAATTGGAAGATTTGTCACTATTTTAACAAGGTCTGGCCTTGCAGTGTGCCTTCTATGGTTATTTGGGGACCAGAGGCCTCCTTGTTTTGTCAGTCTCATCTAAGAGGATTGTCCACTTTTCAGAATTCACAGCAAATGCATCTGAGAGAGACAGTAAGAAAACGAATGAATCTCTTTTCAGAGATTCTGTGATTATCCATCTTTACAAAGACACAAGATCTATAGTGCACAAACACAGAAGACGAGAGCAGATTCACTGGTTTATCTTATGCACAAAAACATCATCCATTTTCTTAGACATGATTTAGTGCATGTCACAAAAGAATGCAGATAAAATAAAAGAAGACTGTTTCATTTACATTATGTTGTACTCCTGGTCCAGGTTAATGCCAAATATAGATAGAAATCTCACAGAGTCAAAAAGGATCCCAACCTTTTTGGCACCAGGGACTGGTTTCGTGGAAGACAATTTTTCCATGGTCTGGGGAGGGGGGAATGGTTTCAGTTTCACTTGCTCACCCGCAGCTTACCTCCAGCTATGCAGCCCAGTTCCTAACAAGCCATGGAGTAGTACGGATCCATGGCCCAGGGGTTGGGGACCTCTTTTATAGAACATCAGTGTACTGCACTAAGTCATTCACACGTAAGGGGCTTAGAGACATATATTTATTCCAAGTTTTTTTTTTAAATTGTTGGTTTAGGACAAATTTACAGGGTGGGTGGGGAGGTTCTGATGGCTTAAACACCAGAAGCTAACAAAGCAAAGGTTAACATTTTAACAGATATATCCCAGGATCAGCAACAATGGTCCACAAAGTTGCTAAATGTCACACAATGTTTCATAATATACCACGGGGCCAGGACAATGTGGTGCATCAGGCCAAGCATTCCATTTTATCCCATTCCAGATTACAACTTGAACATATGTAATGTGAATGTGCAATGCTAGGGTGATTTAAAATGTTGTGCAACATGATTACTAATCAAGAGGTACACCATTGAACCGTGGACCTCAGCTGTGCTGAATTTGAATTGACATGGCCTTAAACTGTCAGTCACAAATACATTCAGGAGATGGGCATATAAATTAGCATGACAGATAAGAGACATTCCAAATACTCTCCATATAAGACAGGAGAAGTACATCACGAAAATCCTATACAGAATCTACTTTTGATCAGTCTGATTTAGGGCTTGTAAAAAATAACAGAGACAGGGAAGATACTATTCAAGCTCTAGGGGGAAAAAAAAGACTGAGTTAAGTTACAGAATTTGCTTTACAGTGTCAATATTCCTGAGAGAACTGAGTCTGTTTAGCTTTCAATGGTCTGTTTTTCAACAGCTGGGGTGCAGTGTTGTAATACCTTCACCAGTCTCATTCATAAAGAAAATGAATGCAACACCAGAATGTCAAAAATGGAGATTCTCCAGACAAATAAATGGAAGAAGAGCAGAACAAGAAAGATTCTCCCTTTCCTTGCAAAGTCTCTCTGACATCCAAGGTTTGTTTTGATAATCCTTAAAGTATCCTACTTGAATGTCTTGGGCGGTCAATCAGAACTTGTAGCAAGGAGGAAATTTTGAAAATTTGGTGAACCAGAAATTCTTCTTCTGAATTTCCTTAACTGAATTTCTTTCTGCCATGCCTCCACTGATACATCCAAGAATGAGAATGCTCTTTCTGGAATCATTGTACATTAGTGGCATAGAATTTCTTGTCAGGGTATTCTGACCAGAAGCAGAATCTGATCTTAAAATAAAATGCCTCTTGAAAGAAGATAAATTAGAACTGTATTTATAAATGACACATTTTGTGAAATGAACCAATAACAACCTGCTAAAAGCATAGAGTTTAGGAGCTGGAATTAAAAAAAAGGTTCTTGATAAATTCAAACATGTTTTCCCATTTTCTCCCAAAGCTATTTTGCCTAATTGCAAAATATAAAGTAGAAAGTACAAGAATACCGTCAGAAAGAAAAGCTAACGCAATTTCCCCAAAAGTCACTACCACAATATCTATGAGAATCTGCAGTTGATCAATCACTAGATCAATCAACCAAGGGATCTTTCTGGTTTTATTCAAATTTTCCTCACCCTGCTTGGTTTTCTATATGTCATGGATTCTGAGAATATATGGATGCCTATGAATTGTGGGGTCCTTGTTGATCTCTGAACTTGGTTGTTTTCTTGCAGACATTTCATTACTCAATTAGGTAACATCATCAGTACTAGAAGGGAGTGGGGTTTGCTCTCTTTTTATATACCCTGTCAGTGTTGGCTCTTTGACTGAGTTGCCAGTTCCTTGATCGGGGTTTGCTTGATTGTTAGATACTAGACTAACAATCTTGGTGTTAATCTCTGCTTAACTGGGTGTTGATTGCTGGTGAGGAGGTGTTTGGTGCATATGAAGAAAAGATTATCCAATAAGCAATTTCCATGATATGTGAAAATAAGCCTAGAAACTCTGTTCATTTCAGAATATGATCTAAACGTAGAGAGTCAGGATAAAGCTTTTCCCACTTTTGCTGGCATTCCTGCAGGTTATGGTATCCAGCCATTACTGGATGCAGCAGAGATTTTTCTGCATGGATGCTCATTTCACATCAATCTGCAGGAAAAATTCTAGTATTCACTGCTAGGAAGTGCTTGGCTTAATCCTGACCATTAGCAGGACTAATAGATACACCTAGGGGCATTGCAGAAGTGAATACCAGCCTCAGATGTGATACCTTGGTGATCTATTCTGGCACTCCGCCAGGCAAACTGAATTTAATAGCCCATGAAAGAGAAGGTACATAATACAGTTCGAGTGAATTAGCTGAGTAAATATATTGGCTGGCAGCCTACCGGAAAGCATATTGACATCAGTTATGCAATATTCCTGAAATTGCCAAAGAAACACTATTAGGCTACTGTAACCTAAAGACCAAAACATTTGGGATGCTTTGGAATTTTTTTTTAAAATTACTGACTAGAAATCACAATTAAAACAAAACCAAGAAAATTAAGAAATTGTTAGGAGTTTGGCTGGCTTTTTAAAAAAAACAAAAAATGCTTTAATTTTTTTTATCTAAACCTTTTAAATAAATTACGTTGCCCAGTTTGAAATAGCCAAGTTAAAACAAGCACTGGGAAATTTTGAAGCCTGGTAATATTTGTACACAAAGAAGCATATTTTAAAGGCAGACCTCTAAACAGATCAACAATTTTACAGCTTTAAAGGGAGTTACCAACCACTTGATTGCACCTTACACATTTTCAGTGTCTGGCAAAGCGTCACAAAAAGCATACTGATCTCTGCCTCCTGATCTTCATATTGCCTTGCTGTCCCTCCCTCAAGCTGGATGTCTCATTGTAACCATCAAAGACAGGTTTCTAGCCATGAAGGAATGCCAATTTTTTTATTAAACCTCCGTCAATTTTTTATACCAAGTTGCAACTGCAGAGCCATTCGTAGTAATCAAAAGAACCCAACTCATTGCAGAATTTTCTTTCACACACATAAGGATACTCTATATACAAACACATGGACAAGGTCATACAGGCAATCTTGAAGGCAGCCAAAAGTTTGTGAGACAACATTTTGCTTGATTCCTACCAATACAGCTTAATTCATGATCCATTGTGCTGTACCACCCAGCTCATTGAATTTATTTAGTAAACTACAACTCAGTTAAACATGGATTGGTGTGCTATGTGAAGCTTACTGCAATGCATATACACCTAAATGCACAACAGGAAAATAAAGATAAGCTGCTAATGAATGCAAAAAGTCTTCCTCATTAAGAGAAACACTACTGTAAATATCTTGACTTTCTATTACTCTAGAAAGAAGCAACAATGTATGAGTTGAATAGTGTTAATAACTTTAGTCTTGCACTTATAAGTCAGCTAAGCTTTCTAATTCAGGTCATTCTTAGCTTAATACACAGAGCCGATATTACTATGCATAACTGCATTTGGAGTGCAAATGCTTGTGTCTTGTTTTTAACTTCATCTCTCTAGAAATTACATCTAGCATTGTTGAATATTAATACTACAGATTTTCAGTTGAGCTGCCAACTCAGGACATATTTTGTCAGGGGAACTTACATCCTAATTATGTTATCAGTAGATCCCCCTTTTAGCAACATATGGCAGTTATGCTTTCTAGTCTAAATGTATAGCTTCCTTTTGGGGGAGATGATTGGAAACATATCCATGGGTCAGTACTGTTAAATATGTTGGATTTACTTTGCTTCAATTTGATTTACCTAAAATCCAGACTACCATAGTTACCTCATCCTAGTTCAATCAACTAGCTTATATGAAATTATTTAGTGAGATACTGGAAGATGCTCTGTAAGGGATACTTTCAAAGTCTGATAGTAGAGGGATAAGAACAAGTGAAGTCCCAAAGTAACAATAAAACACACTAACAAAATCATCATCTTCCAAACTTGCAGAATCAGATAAAGTGGCTATATTTCTGTTGGGTGGATGATAAAATAAGATCCAGGCACAGGTATTAAAGAGGTTATAAACCAGTGGTTCTCAACATTTTTAATGCCGCGACCCCCAACCGGTCGTAAGTCGAGGACTTCCCAACCGGCCGTAAGTCAAGGACTTCCCAACCGGTCGTAAGTTGAGGACTTCCCAACCGGTCGTAAGTCGAGGACTTTCCCTGCCCAGGAGCACCACGCATGCATGGTGCCGCCCCCTTTGCCAGCCAAGGCGTAGCTGGCAAAGGGCAGCGATGGCGCAGGGCGACCACTGGCTGGGCCACCAGCTGGCCCAGCCCAAGGGAGGTAAGGCACCCGCTGGGCCCCACGCGCGCCAGCAACCCTCCCTGCGCCTGCCGGCCTCCCACCCCCCACCCCTGGCCCTCTTTTACTTACATTTTTAGTAGTTGCTCAGCAGGGAGGGGTGGAAACTTCTAGATAGCTCGCCTTCGCTGCAGACAACTTGCAGCACCGTTTGCAGACTAGGACTTTTGGTGGGCTCAGCAGGGCAATTCCTATTGGCTTTTGAAAGCCAATAGAATTAGACTCTATTCAAGTGAGTCTATTCTATTGGCTTTCAAAAGCCAATAGAATAAGAGGGAGTAGCACAGCTAAGGAAAAGGGGGAAAAATGGCGGACTGCATTGTTTGGCGACCCCCATGAAATGGTCGTTCGACCCCTAATGGGGTCGCGACCCACAGATTGAGAACCGCTGTTATAAACAAATATAGGAAGTGCTTCTTTTCTGACTGTTAACAGATTAATAGGACAGAACAAAGAGCAACTTGAGGTATATGCTACCACAATTTATGTCTTGTGTCTCCCACTGTTATACAGAAGCTGATCTCAAGAAACTCCAGTAGCTAGAACAAAATTTCTTGTTATTTCCTATTGATGAGATTCATGAAGCAGATTTCATCCAGTGACACACAATTATAGAATCATTAAAAGTATGATTTAGAACCTTAAAGGACATATAGGAATCCATGTCCACAAGAACCATTTACAAGCATCTTTTGAATGTAATTGCTCAGCCGGTTGCTGAATCTCCATGACTGAAGTATCTTCTAACCCACATTTATTCAACTTGATGCCAAGATAAATAAACATCGGGAAAGATTTTATCAAATACTTTAGTGAGATCAAGATAAACTACACCCACAGCACAGCAATCACTTAGTTTACAAACTAGTCCTAAAAGATATTAAGCTATGGGCTGGAGCCAAAACATTCTCCTCCTTGAAGAAAATTTGAGTATCCTCAAAAAAGTGTCCTCAAAATATGACCTGGTTTGCCCAACTATAATCTATAAATCTTGGCTTGGGTCACAAAACATAGTAAATGAAAAACAAAGAACCCACATTATGGCTCAGCCCAGATCATGAATCTAACTACAAAGAAAACAGGGGATAGAGATGTTTCTTAAGTACCCAGTACTAGATACTGAGTATTGCATATGAATATTTTCTTAGCAACTGTATAAGAAGTTCTATTGAAGAGAGGAATGATTATTTACCCTAGTTCTACCAATCACAATGACGTTAAGAGATAAGACTAGATTTTAGGGCAGTAATGGCGAACCTTTTAGAGACCAAGTGCCCAAACTGCAACCCAAAACCCACTTATTTATCACCAGGTGCCAGGTGGGCGTGGCCCACTGGGTGGGTGTGGCCAAGGTGGGCATGGTCACCTCGATGTTGCTCATGGGGAGGGATGCTTTTGGGGGCCAGGCAGGGTTCGGGGAGATGCAGGGGGTCTCTGGCAGGTGGGGCAGTGGACAGGAGGCTCATCCTGCGGGGTGAGGCAAGGCAAGGCAAGGCAAGGCAAGGCAAGGCAAGGCAAGGCAAGGCAAGGCAAGGCAAGGCAAGGCAAGGCAAGGCAAGGCAAGGCAAGGCAAGGCAAGGCAGGGCTGGGGTGCCATTGTTGCAGGGCGAGGCAGGGGCCGGGATGGCTGCTGCCTGACACCATCAGCCTCCGCACACAGAGGCCAGTGAGCACATGGGGGCCAACAGTGTCTGTCAGTAGCCACAGCTTGCCGGCCCCTCAACCGGTGCACTCTGGGGCTCCGCCAGCAGTTCAGAGAAGCTGCTTCTGAGCTGGCCGGCCGGCCGGCCAACAGCTTTGAAGGTGATGCAGTGGGTTGTGCCCGGGAAAAGAAGAGCATGCAAGGCCAGGAGGGATGGGACAAAGGGGAGGGAAACCAGCCATGCAGGGATGCATTTGGCCACGTGGGACTTGGCGAGTTAGCGAGCGGCTGGTTGAAGAGGGACAGTTGTCATCTCTAGGGCATGGCACGCATGCCCACAGAGAGGGCTCTGAGTGCTGCCTCTGGCACGCATGCCATAGGTTCGCCACCACTGTTTTAGGGTCTTTTGTGCCACCCCTTCTTAGAACATACATTTGGGGACTTCCAGAATTTGAGAATTTGACTTGTCAATACCTCCTTCTTAAGAATGTGAAGGTATTACAAAATCAGCAAGCCAGGAGGGTCTTCAGAGGCAGCTTACTGCAATCCTCCATGCTGATATTTTATATGCACAGCAAAGAGAGGAGAGAGGGAGGGAGAGGGAGGATGCCCACGCATGCTTAATCAATGAAGACAGTTGCGGACAGCTATGAGAAGCAAGGTAATGAAACAGCGAACTGTGCCTCGGTTCTGCTTACTAATGCTACAAAGGTACTTCTTCTGCTGTTGTCTATTGCAGCATTGCCCAGAGGAAGTGTTATGTTTTATCTCCCCCACTACCTTTGGAGACTTCCAGAACAGAAGTGCATGGTAGGCACTTAGATCAAATCTAAAAAGTCAAACTTTCTCTGTCTATCCTTCACCCTTTTTGATATATGATGAACAGCAAGATCCATTTGAAGAACTTGTGTGGCACGTAACTCCATTTCAGCCATGCTTTTGCACTGCCCTTGAATAAACTTGCTTTTATCGAAACTGAGGCAATAGTAGGTTATGCTTTTTGGGTTATAAATTAAATATTGATAAAATGCAACAAAATAGATATGTATCACCTCCCCCCATCTCATATCCTCCAGGTATTTTGGTTACAGCTTGCATTGTCCCCAGCTGTTGTATATCTATGCAGGAAAATGGTCATTTTGTTGATTGTCAATCTGTCTACCATGTCTTCTAGGAACACTTCTAGGACAAATGGAACAATTATTATCTGA
Source organism: Bothrops alternatus (assembly GCA_034064705.1). Lineage (NCBI taxonomy): Eukaryota > Metazoa > Chordata > Lepidosauria > Squamata > Viperidae > Bothrops > Bothrops alternatus. The sequence continues at coordinate 8,703,153 of JARGCV010000033.1, forward strand.
AATTTAAGAAGGAGTGTCAAGTAATCAACCTCTGGCAAAATTGATAAGGTGGAATGGAATGTTTCCAATACCATTTTTTCCAGGAATGGTATCAGGAGGCATTATATATTGTACAATAAGGCAACATCATTTGGCTACAATATTTGAAGCCAGCATTTTCCATTTGCAAAAAGAAAGAAAGTCAGATCATTAAGTAAAAATGTTAATCCAGTTGTGATAAATGTTCATTTTCAAGTGTGTGGTGAGAGCGGAAGAAACATTCCTACAATGTTTTTCACATACGATACCAAAGGCAAGGTGACATAAGATTTTAAAAGTAATATCAGCCAGATCCAACATATTGTACCTTTCCTGCTAAATTACTAAGTCAAATCTAATTTTGTTTTCTGCATTTAGGAAGCCATTATTCTCCTTTTCAAGGGTATCTTTCTCTATCTATAATAGGGGAATTAAAAATGTTTACCTTGTGGAATTACTTTAGGAACTTAGCAAAATATTCAGTTAATTGCAGAAGCAATCAACAAAAATAACCCTTACCAAAAATACCTATTTAATACTGCATTGGCTTGAATGGAATAGAATCGGTTAATTAAAAAACAGTTCCTCCCTTTGTGGTTCTTACCCCAGACTAATAATTGTTATCCATGCAGGCAAACCAAGATAATAGTCCAGATAATAGTTTTATGCTAAGTACAGCGATTATTTCTGAAAAGCCATAGGAGAAAGTTCTCCATTAATGTTGCTATAATTCCACCCTTGATTTGCCACTAGCAGCTGATAAGAGAACAAATCTAATGGATGAGACACATTGCAGGGAGAACAGCCTGTGCCCTCCTGGCTCCTTAACAGCTAATTACAGCCAGAACTATCAACGGATTGTAGTGAAACTTACTTGAATGGAATATAAACAGTGTCTGGTCTAGTCTGTCTGATAAGATTTTTTGCACAGAAAATTAACATCTTTGCTCTCTTTCTATTTCACTCTCTCCGCATTTATTCACCCTAGTTTGGAGAAGGTGGTAGCAACAAGGATTAAACATAGATAAAGGTAAAGGTTTTCCTGTCCAGTCTGAAGGCTTTGAAGGTATTCAGGATCCCAGTGAAGGAATTTAGGGGTGGAATCAACCAGTATACATATGAGGCAAGTGATTTAAGCATGGGCTAGGGCAAGGGTAGGCAACCTTGGCTCTTTTATGACTTGTGAACTTCAACTTCCAGAATTCCTGAGCCAGCATGGCTCAGCATGGAAACCTCTCCCTGTACCCTCAACATGGCTGGCTCAGGAATTCTGAGAGTTGAAGTCCACGAGTCATAAAAGAGCCAAGGTTGCCTACCCCTGGGCTAGGGTTAGAGTTATGGGAGCGCTGAGGACAGATTGATGCAAATTTAGGTGAGAGGTGGTAGCCAGGACATGGATCAGAGATTTGGCTGAGGTAAGAGAAGTACCATATTTTTGCAATGTATAAAGAAGAAGCCTGGCTTAACAGCAAAATACAGATGGAGAACAAAAGCATAAATTGCAGACAAAATCAAGACTACCTGCCTATTCAGGAATAGGGAGGGATATAGATAATAAAATGCCATATGAAGTAGGACGGTGAATGGGGACAATGGAAAAAAGAGGCTATGGAGGAAAAATGGGGCCTAGTTATAAATATTCCAAAACTGGAAGTTTTTAAGAAGAGATTGGACAACCATTTGTCTGAAATGGTATAGGATCTCCTGCTTGAGCAGAGGGCTGGACTAGAAGACCTACAAGGTACCTTCCAGATTCTATTCTATTCTATTCTATTCTATTCTATTCTATTCTATTCTATTCTATTCTATTCTATTCTATTCTATTCTATTCTATTCTATTCTTCCCATGTTTCCCTTATGTGCTGGAATATTGCTCTAATGTGGCTGTAGCAAATACTTGACAACTTTGTGACCAGTTGGCTCATCTTTTGAGAGAAAGATATCTTGGTTCATAAAAGGTTGTTGTATAATGCACTGTTTGGGTTAGCTTGCGGATACAAACAGACAAATAAACCACAATAAGAGTTTCAGTAGTAATTAATGATCTGACCACATTGAATATTAAATTTTAAGTTGACCATTTTTTTACCCCAATGCTAGGCAGTGCTATGATTATTTAAGAAGAGTATATATCATAAATACAAAAATAATTGTAGTGGCAAACAAACTTTAATAATAAGGTAATACTTACTTACTTAAACCTAAGATATAAATAGAAGGACCACAGAAGAGCAAAAAAAACAGTGGTAGAGGGAGTGACTTCTGACTTCCTTCTGGTTTCCCCATTGACTTTGTTTATGGGAAGCTGGCAAGGAATATCAGAAATCATGATCGTATTTCCCTGGAATAATGGGGTCCCAGATTTTTATTTTATTTTATTTGCACATTCTTCAAGTTAATGAATTTTAGATATCTTGGTTCAAAAATTGTTGTTGTATAATGCACTGTTTGGGTTATAAACAGACAAATAAACCACAATGAGAGTTTCAGTAGTAATTAAATTACTATTTCTGTTGTTCTCCAGCAGATTATTTGGGGAGGGTGTTATATTGATGATACTGAATTAGGATCAACACAAGAAGTGGTTGCTACACTAACCTAAGATTTTAAAAACTTGCTATTCTGTCAGGTGAAGCCAGTTTTAAATTTGCCTTGCTGTGTTCCTGATTATGTCAAATAAGTTCTGTAATTTTTCATAAGAGCTTCAAGGAGCATGTTGGAAGAAATAAAACTAGATGGAGATTTCCACACTGTTCAGATCAGTTTTATTTGCAAAGCTGTGATCATTGCAGTGTCCCCACAATCATATGACTGACAATATTTGCTTGTCCACCACCAAGATCTTTGCCTTATCAGAAGGTGGCGATCCTGCTCCTTTAACACTTCTTCCAAATACCAGAACTCTTGTCCACACAGATGTATATTGCCACTTTTGTCACTTCATTTAAATTTCTCCTCCAACTTAAGCTGAACTATCATCAATTAACATCTCTGGCAAGATGGGTGGCCACTAAATTTAATAATAAATAAATCTCAACACCCATCATCGAAACATAGGGGCTGCCTCAAGACATTTTCAGACAAACAATAACAGTCAACGTCATCTCATCGAGTTCCTCCATTCGACCCTGGAATTTTAGGAAAGCCATAAAACTTTGGCTTTTGAGGAGATCTGGGGGAAGGGAAATAAGATGAATTAGGAGCCTCCACTCTGAGTTTTATTTGAATGTTTATTCATTCCTGGGTAGCCATAATTTTCTTTTTAATTTGATTTGCCATTAATAGTTGCACTTTTGTTGCATTACTTTAATAATTCTTCTTACTGATTGAAGGGATGTGAGCTGCTCAGCATCCTCTGGACTGGGGCTGTATTTAAGCCCTAGCAAACCAATCAATCAATCAGAATAGAATTGGAAGGGACCTTGGAGGTCTTCTAGTCCAGCCCCCTGCTCAAGCAGGAGACCCTGTACCCATCCAGTCTTTCTTTTACAATCTCCAGTGATGAAGCCCCTACAATATGTAAATATATAATATAAATATATTTATAATATAAATATATATTATATTTATATAACATAATATATTAAAGTCTTCGGAGAGGAGCGGCATACAAATCCGAATAAATAAATAAATAAAATAAATAAAAAATGGCACACACAAGGCGACCAAACTGGAAGTTTATTAGTACTGATTATAGGACAGACACCTACAGGAGAGAAGTTGAAAGTTGCCAGCCTGTCCCCCAACAATGCAGCCGCGCGAGCTGTACTGGGCTTACCCAGAAATGCCCATATTTCAACATCACTCCGCGAGCTGCATTGGCTGCCAATTGGTCTCTGAACGCAATTCAAAGTGTTGGTTATGACCTATAAAGCCCTACATGGCATCGGACCAGGTTACTTGCGGGACCGTCTGCTGCCGCATGAAACCCAGCGACCGGTTAGGGCCCACAGGGTCGGCCTTCTCCAGGTCCCGTCAGCCAGACAGTGTCGCCTGGCAGGGCCTAGGGGAAGAGCCTTCTCTGTTGCGGCCCCGGCCCTCTGGAATCAACTCCCCCCAGAGGTCCGTATTGCCCCCACCCTCTCCGCCTTTCGCAAACTGTTAAAGACACATCTTTGCCGGCAGGCCTGGGGCAGTTGACACCTTGCCCCAGCCAGTGTATGTTTGTGTGTAAGTTTGTTTCAGATGATTGGTTTTAATTTAGGGGTTTTATAATGTATTTGATTTCTATATGCTACTGATTATGTTGTAAGCCGCCCTGAGTTTTCGGAATAGGGCGGCATAGAAATCGAAACAAATAAATAAATAAATAAAAAGAAATAATACTAAGAGCCTGAGACTCTTGCATTGTTCTGATTAATGATAGGGTCATAAACAACATCCTTATTTATCTTGCCTCTTCATTTATCCTTTCTTTTACTCTGCTATTTCCACTATGACAGACTTGAATTAACAAATTAGGTTAGGAGATTTTTGCCTTAGAGAGCATCGGGCACCCTGATGCTATTTAAAAGTGCTACTAGCATTAATAATAGACATGTTGGTATTGCCTATTTTTTTTCCACACTACATTTAAAGGTTTCTGAAAATGATAAGAAATTGTGCTCTTCACTTATTGGCTTCGCTTCAAGCAGAGTCCATTTTTCAATACAAAGAGTTCCTCTGTTCACCAGTCTAAAGTTCTCTGATTATTTGAGCCATCAAATTGATGTCAACTCTTAGAGACACGTAGATTTTGGTCCAGGAGGATCTGTTCTCAACTTGGTCTTTCAGATGCACTCATTGCTGTTGTAATCAAGTCCATCCACTTTGCTCTGCTGGTCTTCTTCTCTTTCCTTTCATCTTTCCCAGCATTAGAGCCTTTTTCAGAGAGTTGGGACTTTGTATAATATGCCCAAAATGGGATAATTTGAGCCTGGTCACTTGCACCACTGCCATCACATCCACCTCCAGTAGCAGCATATTGCTGTTGTCCAATTGGGGTACCTGCTTGCTTTAAATGGAAAGCTGGGTGACCTTCACAGATTGGGTAGTAACCCTGTTGACAGTATATAGTCTGGGCATACACCCCTGGCATTCTTCACTCATCCTTCCCAGGAAAATTCACACACACACCACCATCACCACCATTACCACCATCACCACTACGACAATTACCATCACTATGATGCAGTATAACAAGGGAAGAAGATGTTGCAACAGCCCTCTTGGAATAACAATGAATATATACACTAAAGATACAGGGAGGTGGGAAAGTTATATCATGGCAACAGAAGTACAATTTTGGGGAAATGACATTTTCCTGTAACAAATAATGAGACGAAGTTATGCATGATTGCCTATAAGTCGATTGTCTGGAAAAGCCCTAGGATTGCTGGTTTGATTCCAGCTGTTACCAAAAGTTATTGCCTTGGTAGTTGTTAAAACAATTTACCTGTCAAAAAAGCTGGAAGTCAAACAGTTTCTTTGTGCTACGGTAGCACTTTACTGGAAACCAGTGCCAAGCTGAGTACATTTAATGAGCCTCTCACTTGCAAGAAATGTAGCAATAACAGCTGAAATTTAAGGTAAGCAGAGCAGAAACCAAATCTAGCATGGAAAAAGTGGATTATTGGAAGACAGGCAATGGCTCCTTGAAACCATGGATAAATAAACCTGCACTGCAGTTAAACAGGAGAAAGATGCACCATCATTACACCAATGCCTGTCAAATTCAGATCAAAGCAGGAGAGGAAATAGGTTACATTGAAAAGCAGACTATGGGTGAAATCAATACCACACACACATTTCTTACAGTCACACTAGACTATTAGTCAATATTGCAGCCATGGCCCATCCTCTTCAGCCATATAAAGAATAGGGACACCTGCAAGGGGGACTCAAAAAACCTAAAGATGGGGACCACACAATCAAAATCATGCCCGCTTCACAACACAGCTTAAAAACAGGGGGCTTCAATCACATGGGCACAAGTACCATCTTAGCTTTTTTGATATGCATCTTGGACTTTCTTGGTAGAGAGATAATGGATTGACCACACCAGAGTGCCAGCTTGAAATTGGCATTCACTCACAGACCATAGGCACCTCCCAGAAGGTAACAAGAAAAACAAGTCATGAAGAGGATATTTAGTGTCTCAGACAATCTTGCCGGATCAGCTCAAGCATTAAATGCTATGTCTTGGATAGAAGGGAGTGAAATGGAACATATGCCACCTTAATCCTAGATTTCAGCCTAAATAAACTTAATATGGGTTGTACTTTCTTGCACTTAAAGGGAGTTGGTGGTTCCTCATTACCAACCAAGACATTTCTAAGCAGAGTTTGAAGCCAGCTGCATCCATAAAGATATCCCTAGAATGTGAAAGTTGCTGTCCTCCCATGTAAATCTGCCTGATTTTTAGATTTGTGGGATTTTGGAGTGGGGGGGGCATACCTTGTTTTTTGTGAACTACTCTGAGTGATTGGGAATTTGGCAGTGTGCAAATTAATGACCTTTTGAAGACAAATAATGACCACTCAAGACAATGGCTGCTCCTTGAAACTCCTTGCCAAGAGAAACCCATCTATTTCATGTTCAGCTTTCTGCAGGTACAAATCAAAATCCTATTCATCCATCATTAACTATTAAGCTGGAATATTATAATGATATTCTATACTAAAGTTCAATATCATTAGCCGGAAAGCAGGAACATGTGATCTTCCTGATCTGGCTGAACTCCCTGTTGGGAGACTCTCCTGACCCTGACTTGGCAGTAAATCTCCAATTTCCAATGTTACATGGTTGTTTGGATTGAACTTGGCAAAAGTCTCTTAGCAATTTAAGAAATCTTTATTGGTAGCTAGAATGAAGCTATTGATTGCAATCTGTCATTGTGAAGCTGCAACTCCTTATATCTGTGGCAATTTGAACTAGTTGCTTTTTCTCTCCATTTATCCTATGTTTCAACCAAGCCCTTGGTCTGTGTTCCAGGGACATGACACCAAATGATTGTTGGTTGTTGACACAAGTGACAACTCGGCCGTAAGAACTTTTGGCTATTGGCTGATCTCTCAGACGGCAGCTGCAGCCTGCATTGTTAATAGTGAAGGAGACTTTTCAACCATCTTTGGAAGACCTCATTTTATTTCCATCCCATGGGGAAAAAATCCCAATGGTAACACCAACAAAATCCTCTTGTTTTAGCTCCAATGAGAGTAAGGAAGGATATGTGAAGCTATTTTGGGGTACAGTGACATTGAAATACAATCCACAAACAAACAAACTGAGATCTAATTGGAATTGTCGATACACATCAACAAGTCAAATCAATTCAAGGGTTGGTTCACTTTGATACATTTGCGTAAATTTAATTCAGATTGATTAGGCTGATAAAAATGTGCACTCGTAGCAAACATTTGTCAATCTGGTGGATCAATCTGAATGCTCCGGATCACATTTTGACCCAATGAATCAATTCAGGTAGAAAATTTTGTGCAAAGGGGTAATCTTGAAATAAAATGTTTGAACTGACTACAGGTAGTCTTCAGTTTGCGACCACAACTGAGCCCAAAATTTATGTTACTAAGCGAGACAATTGTTAAGTGAGTTTTGCCCCATTTCACAACTCTTCTTGCCACAGCTGTCAAGTGAATCACTGCAGTTTTCAATAGGATTGTTAGATGTTAAATGAACCAGGCTTCTCCATTAACATTGCTTGTCAGATGGTCACAAAAGGTGATCACCTGACCCTGGGACATAAATATGAGTCAGTTGCCAAGCATCTGAATTTTGATCACATGACCATGGGAATGCTGCAACGCTCATAAGTGTGAAAAAAATGGGTCATAAATCACTTTTCTTCAGTGCCGTTGTAACTTTGAATGGTCATTAAATGAACTGTTGTAAGTCACCTGTATAGCCTCTAATAATCAGGATTTCATCGTGTATAATTTCTCCAGGGACGGAGATGATCCCTCTCCTTCCTGCATGTTGGAGTTTATTCATGTAAAATAGATGAACTGGTAAGTCTGCACCTGATGTTACATTATTAAAAAATCTAACAATCTCTCTACTGCTGTATTTAATGTCTCATTTTGATTACCCCTTGTTTTATTCCAGGAAAGCCAGAAAATAAAACATAAGTGAAATACTACTAGATACATAGATTCAAAATATGTTGCAAAAAAAGACAACTTCGGGTTACTCTTTTATCATTTACTCATATTTTTTTCCTTGAAACAGTGTTACTTTCACCATCGGTTTCACTACAAAAACCTCACCAATTTAAAATATAAATGAAAAATATTGCCTCATTTGAACTTCAGGATGGTATTCAGAGTAAGAACATTGTCTCCCTTTCAGCATAAAAGCAAAAGCATTATTCCTGCCATCAGAAAAAAATACAGAATTATGTAGAATTTATTAATGTTAAAGGTCCCAAATAACAGACCTCTACATTTCTCTCTCCTCTTTCTCTTATCAGTTTAGGCAAATTTTTAAAGTAACAGACCAGCCAAAAGGGAGGAAAAAAAGTGTTCCACTGAAGCCTTTTCCATTTAATCCATTAATCTTCTAAACATCTTCAAACCCCAGGATTGTCCTTTCAAGCACAGCTGGAGTATAACATCTGCACAATTACAATCGGCTTTCTAGAGAAAATTCCATTAAGTTCTGAGTTCCATGCTTTTTTTTTTTTTAAGTCATTCAACTTTCACTGACATTTGTTAAAGCCTACAGCACAAGCAGGACCAAAATGTAATTTTGTGATTCTGCCTAACTTTTCTTTCCCTTAGACAGTAATTAGGAAATGACCTGGGGGGAGGCTGCAATTCAGAATTGCTTATTCTTTTGCCGCTATGCTCTGTAGACCAGAGACAGAGAGAGACATGAACGGTGTATATGGCCAAAAGCCTTGGGTATAGCTCCAAGGCTCCATAAAAGTTGCACCAATTTGTTTTTTTTAAATTATATTTAAATGAAATATATTTAAAAGCTTGTTCCTTTTGCCTTAGGTCAGGGGTTCTCAACCTTGGCAACTTTAAGATTTGTGGACTTCAACTCCCAGAATTCCTCAGCCAGCAAAGCTGGCTGAGGAATTCTGGGAATTGAAGTCCACAAGTCTTAAAGTTGCCAAGGTTGAGAACCCCTGCCTTAGGTTCATGCACTTTTTGGAGGGCCACTTCATCCTACTATCAAAAGCCAGGTGCATCGCCATGATACATTTTCGAGCAGGCGTATTGAGGTTCTTCTTTGTCATTCTTTTCAGCCTCCACGATGTTTTCTATCATCTTTGTTATCTTAAACTTTTTTTCTGGAAAAATGTCACCTGTCCCCCCCAAAAAAAGAAGAAGAAGAATTACATTTGTTGCATTGATCACATCTACTCATTCTTTTATTCTCTAAGCATGCTTCTGGGGCACTCGTGCGCCCCCTCCTCAAGAAGCCTTCCCTGGATCCAGCAATTTTGATCAACTATCGTCCGGTCTCTAACCTCCCCTTTGTGGGGAAGGTTATTGAGAAGGTGGTGGCACTTCAGCTCCAGCGGTCTCTGGAGGAAGCCGATTACCTGGGCCCTCTGCAGTCTGGGTTCAGGCCCGGCTACAGCACCGAAACTGCTTTGGTCGCTCTGATGGATGATCTCTGGTGGGCCCGGGATGGAGGCCAGTCCTCTTTCCTGGTGCTTCTTGACCTCTCAGCGGCGTTTGATACCATCGACCACGGTATCCTTCTGCGCCGGCTGGAGGGATTGGGAGTGGGGGGCACCGTGTTACGGTGGTTCTCCTCCTATCTCTCTGGTCGGTCGCAGTCGGTGTTTGTGGGGGGTCAGAGGTCCACCTCTAGGTTACTCCCGTGTGGGGTGCCTCAGGGGTCGGTTCTCTCCCCTTTACTTTTTAACATCTACATGAAGCCACTGGGAGAGATCATTCATCGGCATGGAGTGAGATACCATCAGTATGCTGTACATTTCCACTCCTGGCCAAATCAGTGAAGCGGTTGAGGTGATGTGCCGGTGTCTGGAGGCTGTGAGGGTCTGGATGGGCGCTAACAGATTAAGACTCAACCCTGACAAGACAGAGTGACTGTGGGTGATGCCTCCCAAGGACACTTCAATCTGTCCTTCCATTACTCTGGGGGGTGAGTTTATAAACCCCTCAGAGAAGGTCCGCAACTTGGGTGTCCTCCTCGATCCACAGCTGACATTGGAACATCATTTATCGGCTGTGGCGAGGGGGGAATTTGCTCAGGTTCGCCTGGTGCACCAGTTGCACCCTTATTTGGATCAGGAGTCTCTCCTCACAGTCACACATGCCCTTGTCACCTCGAGGATCGACTACTGCAATGCTCTCTACATGGGACTACCCTTGAAGAGTGTTCGGAGACTACAGTTAGTGCAAAATGCAGCTGCGTGAGCAATTGTGGGCCTTCCTCATCGTGCCCACATTTTACCAATCCTCCGCATGCTGCATTGGTTGCCTATCGGTCTCCGAGCGCAATTCAAAGTGTTGGTCATTACCTATAAAGCCCTTTATGGCATTGGTCCTGGATACTTACGGGACCGTCTTCTGCCACATACTTCCCTACGACCGGTGAGAGCACACAGGGTCGGCCTTCTCCGGGTCCCGTCAGCGAAACAATGTCGTCTGGCGGGTCCTAGGGGGAGGGCCTTCTCTGTTGTGGCGCCCACCCTCTGGAACCAACTGACTCCTGAAGTCCACGTTTCTCCCACTCTCCTGGCCTTCCGAAAGAATTTAAAAACCTACCTCTGCCGGCAGGCCTGGGGATGATTGTTGATTGTGGCGTGATTGATGAGTATGTATGGGGTTTCATTTTTAATGTTTTAAAATGTTTTAATGTTGTTTGGATTTACATTGAAATTGTTTTATGTATATGTTGTGAGCCGCTCCGAGTCTTCGGAGAGGAGCGGCATACAAATCCGAAAATTAAATTAAATTAAATTAAATCTGTGTGGCCTACAAGAATCTTTAGATGTAATGGTATAGCTTGAGGCTAGGTTGTTGTTGTTGTTGTTTTTGTATCTTGCTAGAAATTAATTGTAGTTAATTAAATATAGAAACTAATTTTATAGGATGAGTGCAAAGAAAAAAAGTGTTTTGCTAACCATAGATAACATGGATGCATACCTTATCTTTTATGACAGCTTGTAAATTTCAGACTTGTAAGAACATAAATGGCTCACAATAGCAAAGTTATTTCCAGGCCAACATATAACTTCTTTATCCTAATGACAAGGTGAAAGGAAAGTTTAGGCATACAGAAATTTGATTTTAAGCTAAAACAACCTTTTTGGTCACTATTTTGTAATGGTGAAGAGCCTTAAGCATCTCAGTGACACAGTGCATTAAGCCACTGGGTGTCCAACTCCAAAAGATTCACTTGTGATGGTCAGGTTATAGCTGAATGGTCAGACTAAATACAAATTTACAATTTACTGGAGAATGAAATGGCAACTCACTAATATTCTGCCAAGAAAACCAGATGGACATTCACAACCAAACAATAGTTGGCAACATGATATTGGATGATGAGTTCCCCAGGCTGGGAGGTATTCAATACGGTATTGAGGAAGAGCAAAAAGCATGTGAAATAACGCTGACGGTTACACACACACACACAAACACACACACCACTGGTATATGAAATCTTAGAACCAAACACTAAGACAAATTTTATATTCTCAGAGTATAAGTGTCCAAACCGAAGATTGATATTCTCAGAATCAAACTGAAATGGACTGGATATGGGTTGCTGATATGAGTTACTTCTCAATCAGAGGGCCATCAGATCTTCCAGTGAGGTTTAGATCTCACGGGAAGGTATTGTACTTATTTGAAAATAGGGGGGGGAATCAAATAAAACATGGGCTGAGGAGGGGATAATTACCTTTAATTGGTTCATATGTAAAGGCACATTCAAGACATTAAAATTACAATGTGGTTAGACACCACCACTGATAACAAGTGTAAGCTTATACTAAAACAAAGAAGTAGTTACTTATGGGCAATACTGGTTAAATGATGTCAGAAACAAATAAGCTACAACATGGCAACCCAAGAATGTTGGGAAGCCATAGAATGGAGGACAGTAGAAGAATTAGGATAAGGAGCTAGAAGTGTCAGGAAAGCCAAGACTTTGTGTTGAATAAATTCAAAATTAAAAACAAGTCAGTCCCAGAGCAGATAGAAATGGTACGCTATGAAGATCAAACAGTATATAACTAAAAAAATACAGGGAAAAAAAGAACAGTAGGAAGATACAAATTCAGTGGTTTTTAAGATAAAATTTCTAGCTAGGGAACAAAAAAAAACTATAATGACAAAATATTTAAACAGAGTTTAATAAGAGGCTTTTGGGACATTCAGATCACTGGACAGGAAGGGTTTTTGAATTGCTAGTGTAGAAATCACGCACATGTGCCACACAGTTATTGCCTGGGAAGGATGATCCATAGGAAAAGACCCAAATGTACATCATTCAATGCCAGTCTATGCCAAGTACATGCCAGTCAGTTCTTTCAAACTGCATGCCCACTAATACCCAATTGGGTTGTCTAAAGTAGAAAGTCTAACTTATCTAGCTCAGTGAATATTATAGTGATGTAAGTTGAAATGATCTGGACATTTTCTTAGCTAGAACATTGTTGCTTGGCTCAGATTGTTTCCCCACAAGACCATTTTTCTCACTAAACACACCCTTCCCTCCCCCCCTCCCCCGTGTGCATTTTAGTTTTATATTCTTGGAAACACATTTGCCATTTCTACTGGGGGGGAAAAGACCTAGTTTCACAACTAGTAGGAGAACTCTGCAATAGGTCAGAGAAATCAGAAAGTGTATATTGATTGAATAAAATGGCCATCTAGCTACAGGTCATAATTCAAATTAATAATAGCTCCACTCCCAGGTTGATATGCTATGTTAATATTATTGACACTTTTTAATAAATTTAACTAGAATCAAAAAAAAGTATTCAATCACTTATAAACAGTCCCTAGTCTTCATGTAATGCATATGTATTCCCAAAGCACAAAACATCCACACATGTGTTTTTCTTTCCTTCCTATCTAAAGTTCATGTGATAAAATGTCTCTAACAGAAGCTGTTTGCTTTACAACTGTGTGTATATGGAAGGCTGTATGCAGTGCTGGGATTCAGCCAGTTCGCACCACTTCGGCAGAACCAGTAGCTAATTTTTGGTTGCCCAGCCCAGAAAGGACTTCCGGAAGCAACATCCACATAAAGAACCGGTTGTTCACATATTTGAATCCCACCACTGACTGTATGCTGTAGGTTAAACTGCTGATTCTATTTCAGGGTCCCTCTCTTAGTATTACTTAAATGATGGTTCAATGCAGCCCACAAAACTTATAAGAGTGGAAATTCAATGGGATTCTAATAGGTAGATGTAAGCCTTTTCTTTAAAAAAAAAGAAAATCAGTATAATCCTTGTTTGGGAAAAAGCTTTTGGATCAAGCCAAATAGTCATGTTTTGCAGAAAGAAGATGAGCTCTGGTTTTAATTTAGCTCTATTCAGAAAGCTCAGGTTGAATCACATCGTGGTTGGAAGACCAGTTTCTGACCTAGCACATCTGCACGTTATTCCTGCCATTAAAATGTCCAGCTGCACTAGACTGCTCCAAGGAGAACGATTCTGTACGTCATGTCCATTTCAGCACCAGCAATAATGAAAGGGTCAAGAAGATCTCTGGCTTGACAATTCTTCCTGTAAAAGGACCGGATCTAATTTGACGTTTCCTGAAACACCTGTGGCCAGATGGGCTGGTGATGCATCCTCTTCTCGAAAGCCAAGGAAAATTGTGCAAAGTTTTTTGGTTTTGTTTTTCAAGGAAACCCATTAGTTCCATCTGTCAAATATCATTTGGGGGCCTTGCTAAAACACATGTGATATATTTTAAAACAAAAATTTAAGAAAGACCTTACATTAGCCAGAAAGGATTGAAAATAGCATAACAGTTCTGGATGTTAGCTTAACTGTTCCTCCAAGGAGAAGCATATGCCCTTGCCTCAGTCAGCTTAGTCTAATTTATTCTGGACACAGAAAGCACCATTTATTTATTTATTTATTTATTTCTTCTTCTTCTTCTTCTTCTTCTTCTTCTTCTTCTTCTTCTTCTTCTTCTTCTTCTTCTTCTTCTTCTTCTTCTTCTTCTTCTTCTTCTTTTTCTTCTTAAGTACACATAAAAGGGACTCAACATGAGCAAGGGAAGCCTCCACAATTTGGTAAAAACCAAGGACTTGCTAAGGTCACAGTGAACTTTACCTGGTGCTTTCAGAAGTGAGTTCTTGGCTTAAGAGTTCTTTCATATCCCGTGAGAGAAACTGTAGCCCATTTCAAAGGAGAAAAGGAAACACTGCAGCATTCAATACGCTCGCCACTCCTCCCCCTCCCTCTAATTATAGTATAGAATCAGCTTTAGAAAGGGAACACAGATTAAACTTCTGTAAAACACAGAGTACTGTGTCTGCCCATCAGGTCTCTTACAGGTAATGCAGTTTAGAAATCAAAGATAGCAAGGGTATGGCAGAAAAGAAAATGCAGAAAGCACTTTTTTTTTTAAACCAACAATCAGCCATCACACAGTGAAAGCTTTAATCAGCTGCTTTTCAATCTCATGAAAAAAAATCACATGGCCACAAGGAGATGAGTGTGTAGGCAGTGTGTGGCCTCAACATTATCCTCTAAAAAGCCAAATCTGTACTTTATTGAGATGGTCAGAATGAAAACCAAAACTATTATCATAGATTCTAAAGGCAACCCAACAGCGCTGTTCACAATTTCCACAAAGGATGAAGCAAAATGAATGAAAACCCTTATTCAGAAGGGTCCAGAAAAAAGAAGGGAAAAAAAAATCACAGTCATATTTTAGAACGCAGAAATTTAGCAAAGAGGAAAGAAAACAAGCAGTAATAGAGAATTGGCAAAATTATATATTTTAGTAAAAGACATTTGGAGGGATGGGGCTATATATACCCTGACATACATATATCTAAAACATTTCCCTCTCATACTTGTGGGTGATATGTGTCTTCCTCAATCTCAGGTCCTCTACCAGAGACCTGAGAGTTTAAGGGTTCTGCCCAGTACCTTAGCACTTCCTAGCACTTCACATCTCTGGGCAGAGAGCTCCAATGTCATTCCTCCTGGAGTCACTCTCTCAGTTTAGGAGTTACAACCCCAAGTGTCCCTACCATCACTGGGATGACTTTGGCCTTTACTTTTCACATCCTTTCTAGTTTCTCCTTTGGACCCTGGTACTTGTCCAGCTTCTCATACTCCTTCTTTCTGATGTTACTATCATTCGACACTGCTACATCTATCACTAATACTGTCTTCTGGTGTTTGTCTACTACCACAAGGTCTAGTTGATTGATTTTGTGGGATCTTCCAACTGGGCTTGGGAGGGTCTAGCCCAGTGGTGGGATTCAGCCAGTTCACATCAGTTTGGCAGAACTGGTAGCTAATTTTCTGTTGCCCAGGTCTAGAATGGACTTTCAAAGCGGCATCCACACAAAGAACCGGTTGTTCACATATTTGAATACCATCGCTGGTCTAGTCTATACATTGTGCAGATGTTCCTGTACACAGATCAAGTTACTTGGTTGTGCCTTTCAGTGTATGCTGTTCCTGGCTGTATTTTACACTCTGCCAGTATATATTGGACTGTCTCTGAAGTTCCACTTCCACTGTAGATCTAAGTCAGGTGGATCAACAAATTGATGTCTTATTCATTCTTAGCATACAGCTTGATGTCACCCATGTAGATGACATGGCTGATTGTAATTTCATTCTTAAAATTGTGTCCATATCCAGTCCTTGTGATTATCTGGCTGAGGCAGATCAAATCTATGAAGAACAGCATCAGGGACTGTGCATCACCTTGTTATATGCTGCATGTGTCTTCCACAGTCCTATTGAGTTCTTAAGAAGGCTTTCTTTAGAGCCAGGCATTCACAGATCCATGGCATTGAGTTGTAGGGTTTTCATTAGCTGAGTTTTATCCTTAACCTTCATACACTTTTGTAATTCCACCAGCTGACTAGCCTATCTTCAAGTTGCCTTGATCTTAGCCTCCAACTTCATTTTCCAAGGGAGTATGTACTGCTGTTTTTCTTGATCATGTAGCCAAGCATCTCCAATATAACAGTGGCTGTAGTATATACCCGTTCATTGGTTTGAGTTAGGTGGTAGTAGGAATTTTTGTGAAGGCTCTATTGACATACTATCTGATGACTGAGTCTTGGTAATTGGTCTCATGAGTTGATTGTAGTTAGTGTATCCACAATCTTATGCCTCATATTAGCAGCCGTGGTCTGTAATGGAGAGGGTGGTAATAACATAACAGTTTCCGGAACTGCATGCACATCCAGTTGTTCTTCCAAGTCATCTTGAGTATGGATGTAATGTGTAGTTGGTCTACCTCAAATTGTGAGAGCAGCTTCCTCTTCACTATGTTGAAGCATTAAATAATTAGCTGTTTCTAATCTGTGGGTGCAGATTTTCTGTCCATCCATAGTTCCCTCATATATTTCATTTATATCCTCTGATTAGGTTGTCATAACATTCCATCAATTCCAAGTTCTCTTGTCTTGTGCATGGATGGTTTGTCCCAGTACTCCATTTATCATCAGATCATCCTAGTTCCCCAGCAGCTGACATAGACCTTCTTAATCTGAGCAACATCTGAGCTGGCACAACTCTCCTGGCTTGTGCCCCTCTCATATTTGAGGTAGGTAGTTGAAATGTTAGGGGTCCTTGCCCAAGGACCCCTACTGATAAGGTAGGTTCCACCAGATTTTGAATCCTGGTCTCCTGCATTAAAGCTAAGTCAGACATCAGCCCTCCTAGGTAAACCAGACAGTAACACAACTAGATGACATAATTTTACTTTATTGTATAACAGGCACAAATTTCCCACTACATTTTAACTGATTAATCCATTAGGGTGAGTCTTTCCTAAGTTTCTTTCTCTGACAGTTAAGGCACTGAGGGCTCCTGACTCTCTTACCTGATTGTTTTTTATGCGACACCTTTCCTCCTGATCCCCGAAGGTCATCTGCACATTCCATTACAGATAAGCCATGATCAGCTGTGGATCAGACTTTATGATTGTAGAACTGTGGCCTGATGTGTTGTAGTGAGTTATATAATTGTCAAAAGTTGGACAGCTCTTGAAAGCAAGCATAAATAGGTCCCTCTCAATACTATTTCATTTCTGGCAATACAGTGACCAATTCTAATAGTGTCACAGATCAGACGGATTAGACATCAGCTTCTACAACTTACTTTGGATGGGCTTATCCTTACACAAAAATATAATGATAAATGAAATCATCACTTATCCATACATACGTGTGCTCCCACAAATACGGTAACTACTTGCAAAATTAATGGGGAACATTTTATCTTCCCAGGGTATTTTGTCACTGATTTTACTGTGGCTCTCCATTGTGAAGACTGATTACACTGTTAAAAAAACTGCAGGAAGAATCCACCAGGAAATTTAGCACTATGTCTAAGTATTCTTATCATCCAATGTGTGCCAATCAGCTCTTTTGTAAAGAAACGTTTGTGTCACATCGAACAAGTGTTGTGTTAATGGCCATATGCTATGGGTGATTTTAACTGTTTGCACCTCCTAGATTCCACTTCTATCTGATCTTTCCTTTTCCTATTGTCTCACTCCTCCAATAAAGGCTATATATACAGTATGTGTGTGAGTGTATGTGCTTCCAGTATATATAGTCCAATCAATAGTCTACACCTTTGATCAGGTTGATTATGCTACACTAAATATTTTAACATTTAAGTTATTATGACAGGCTTTTAAGGGCTGAACCCGGCCTTTCTGTTTTACTGTATAACTTCATCTGACTGCATACATCAAAATGGTCATTTACACTATAAGACAAACTATTCTGAAAAGTTGTAGGACTATTTTGCTCCCTCTTTTTCAGTCTAAAATAAATGTTTTAATTTAGAGAAGTAAATGAACTAGAATACAACCACAGCATTGTGAAAATGTCCTTGAATGGCAATAGATGTGTAGTAGGTCTATCTCAAATTGTGAGAGCAACTTCCTCTTTGCTATGTTGAAACATTAGGTATTGTAGAGGCTTACAATCCTCTGCTTTTTTGGTGTTGTTCTTCCTCCATTCATTCTACATGGACTAATCCTGCACTGGCTAGAGGTGGCTACTTCCAATCAAATTGTCAAATCATCAAATTATCACTTGGACTAAGTCCAAGTAAAGAAGGAAAATGCCAGTTCAAATCTAGGCACCCAGCTTCAAGGATGGCTTTTGCTGAGATAGATGTGATAGATCAGTGGTTCTCAACCTTTTTCAGGTTGAGACCCCACTTGCCCCGCCCATGCGTGGCGCGACCCCGGCGCGCGCGCGACGGGGAAAAAAATGGCGGACCGCGACAGCCTGATCCGCGCATGCACACATTAAAAATGAAATTTAGTTGCTTGCTCTCAAAGAGTACACATACATAACACACATTTAAACATACTATATATAACATATGTATAGACCTACACCCTTACATATAAGTAACATATAAATATTAATCACTGTCCATCCTGAATACATAACGGAAGGAGGAAGCTTTAGAGTTCACAAGGTTAATACTGTATGGAACAAAACTGTGACTGAATCTGGATGCTCTGCTTCAGATACCACGGAGCCTCCTCCCAGAAGGTAACAAGGAAAACAGGTTGTGAAGAGGGTGTGTAGTGTCCCAGACAATTTTGCAGACCCTGCTCAAGCAACGCTTATATGCTATGTCCTGGATGGAAAGGAGGGAACTGCCAATTATCTTTTCAGACACTCTCACCACTCTCTGCACTGCCTTGCCAGCAGCTCTGTGGAAGGAAGGTTGCATGGAAAAGTCTGCCTCTCTATGCATGTTTTTAGCACACATGGCTGCAAACTCTTCCTCTCCCCTCCCAGCCATTTATTTTTGTTAGAAAGTGATATAGAGCTCTGGATAATGCAAGTCCTTCACTGTCAAATAGATTCTAGAACAGCGGTTCTCAACCTATGGGTCGCGACCCCATTTGGGGTCGAACGACCGTTTCGCGGGGGTCGCCGGACACCGCGGTCCGCCATTTTGTTTTGTTTTTTTCATCGCGCGCGTGCCGCGCATGCACAGTTCGGGCCATCACGCGCGCTGCGCATGCGCAGATCGGCCCGTCGCAGTCTGCCATTTTGTTTTTTGTTTTTTTTTTTGACGCGCGCGCGCCGCGCATGCACAGATCGGCCCGTCACACGCGCATGCGCGGATCGGCCCGTCGTGCCCGCATGCGTGGATCGGCCCATCGCGACCGCATGTGCGGATCGGCCCGTCGCGCCCACATGCACGGATCGGCACATCGCGCCCGCATGCGCGGATCGGCATGTCGCACGTGTGCGCGCGCACAGGTCGGGGTCGCGCCGCGCATGGGCGGCGCAAGTGGGGTCTCAACCTGAAAAAGGTTGAGAACCACTGTTCTAGAACCTCAATGTTTTCACTGCTTCACAGGCAGTCAGTGAAGTGGAAAGACTTCCAAGAGAAGTGAGATCAGGTGATGTTGCTCCTGAGCTGGCTCACCTGTGTGTTTCTGGACTATAGTTTTGTCAGAAGAGTTAGCTCTTCGAGATACCCAGATAAGAAACTAAAACCAAGAGTACAGGTGGTCCTCGATTTACAACAGTTCATTTAGTGACTGTTCGAACTTACAGCAGCACTGAAAAATGTAACTTATGATGGTTTTTCACTTATGACCATTGAGGCATCCCCATGGTCATGGGATCAAAATAAAGATGCTTGGCGACTGACTCATAGTTATGACAGTCGCAGAGTCCCAGGGTCATGTGGTCACCTTTTATGACCTTCTGGCAAGCAAAGTCAATGGGGAAGCCAGATTCACTTAACAACCGTGTTACTAATTTAACAACTGCAGTGATTCACTTAACAAATATGGCAAGGAAGGTTGTAAAATGGAGCAAGATTCACTGAAAAAATGTCTCACTTAGCAACAGAAATTTTGGGCTTAATAGTGGTCCTAACTTGAGGACTACTTGTACTACCATTGTCTTTATTATAAGGTTACAGTAAGAGAATCTTGCAAGTCTGAAAGGGCTTCCCCTCTTCCTCTGCCTTCACTTTCTAGACAACTTGGGAGGGTCCCTTCTAAGACATATTTTGCACCCTCATTCTTTCTGTGGACTGAAATAGCTCCTGTTTGACTCTTATCTACGCTGAAATTATTTCTCCTCCTCCTTCTGTTTCACAAGGTTATTCTCACAAACCATTAGAGTAGATGCAAAAAAGATGACTCACAACTGAAGAAGACTACCTGAAAAAACAACAACAATGGAATAGGTGGAGCCTCAGGGTCCGAACCGAAACAGATGCCAGCAACCTAGGGCTGAAGAAAGCAGAATTGCAACAAATAAAACAAGGGAAAAAGCAACAATCTGACAGAAGGTTGGAGCTGGCTATCAAGCAAAGCCCTCAACAAACAACAAAGGGGAAAGTAGAGTGTTGAAAGAAAAATCTTCATCAGAGTCCAGTCCAAGCCAGGAGTAAACAAAATGGAGACTGATTTAGGAAAAAGGGTGTAGTTTATTGAAGAGCAGAATCAAACAGAAATGTGGCTCTGGGAAAGCTGACCACATGTAGCTGGGAATGGTGGGTTTTTATACCTTCTTGGGCTTTTGTGTTTGGAGTTGTTCCTGTGGATGAACTTTGACTGAGTCTGAACATGCCTTTCTGATATTCTGATGATGGTGGGTTAATCCTATTATGTCCTAAAGGTCATGTCCTGTTTCCCTGGGGCTGTGGCTGATGACTATATCCTGTGTTGGATTTTTTTGGGTGAGGGGTTGTTGGTTCTAGGGATCTTTGTCTTCTCATCCCATCAGCTCCAAGCTTCCTGGCTCCAATCTTTCTGAAAAGATCATCAAATCTGCATTTCTACAGCTCTGGTTTCTGCTTGGGGCAGAGACACTTGGGGGGGGGGTTCTGCCTTTTAAGAACTTCTCCATTATTCCTTTGGAGAAATATATTCTGCTTTTTAAATATTCCCCAAAATATTTCCTTCTCTTGAGGAGTGGAGGTGCTCTCCTCCCACAAGAGGAACAGGAGACAGCAGGTGGAGTATGAGGCTGTGGGGAAAAGGAATTGAAAGCAGAAATTAAGAAAGGGGCTGGATCGCCATGAAAATTATTAATTTTAATAAGATGACTTGTTTGTTTGATGTCCAATGGACTGATCTGAAAAGAAGTGAAAGTTACAATTTTTAAAATGTAGTTGGTTTATAGTTAAACTTGGACACACGGAGTGAAGAAGGTCTACAAATTTAAAATGATTGTATTAAGTTGAATGGCATTTAACTTGAATTTTTTCTTTGTCACTTAAAGAAACCAGTCCTCAATTTTGATGGAGGCTGTGAGATTAGTGAGGTATACAGTGTAAGCATCTGTATGTGTGCCTCAGAATGGACCCGGAAAAGGAACTTGGTATAGAACCCTATGACACTCAATACACAAACCTAAAGGAGAGCACTCTGGGGGAAAAAAGTCTCATAGATTAGTGGGAAATGGGGAACTAGGAAATAGGATGATGGGTATAGGAGTAGGAAATGTAGTAGTTTAGGTTTCGGTTTTCTCTTAGTAAAATGGAATTTCTCCTTTTGTTAATTATTGAACAAGAAAGAAAAGCCTGCAAGGGCAAAATGCATTCCTGCTCATCATCATTGGGGCTGTACAATCCAAAAATGAACCTCTGACCACTGACAGTCACGACTGCTTTCAAAATAGAGCTGTGAGAATGTAGGCAGGGAACTACATCACTCAGCATAGCACATTTCCCTGTTGTTTCCAGTTTGTTTGAAGGCAGCAGCCTGATGGGAAAGAAAAAGACTGCGTGGGAGGAAACACAGATGTAGCTACAGTAGGATGGGATCGGCTGCAAGTGATCTCAGCTTTGGCCAGGAAACAAGAAGGCCAGCAACTATGGACAGTGGATGCTAAGTGGATGGCAATGGAAGACCGAGAGGCTGTACAAACAGCATTAAAAAAAAAAACAGGATTGCTAGGGAGAAAGCATTCAGGGGACCCAGAAATGCCTGGAGCCTTGCATCCAATTTAGGAAAACATTGCTCTGGGCCAAGATAATTTAATTATTCAGGCACCTAAGTGGCCTATATTTTGGACTACAAAACTCCAGGTCCACATTTGTGGTCTCCTGCACTACATATCAATATTCTCTCCCTTTGCATTAATACATAGAATTATCTTTAATACATCATTTGAATATGCTTTGATATCAGCTTTTGTTTTTCTTTCTGGATGTACCTGCCTTCTCTCCTTTCATTATGATTATCTTGCATTAGTATTGTTTCTGTAGCAGGTTGTCCTAAAGGCACAAATGTTCCTTTCAGGTTTTGTTTTTTCTCCTAGCTTCAAGCTTGATCAAAGGCATTTGATATAGCCAAATTTTATCCTCTTAAAGGGACTTTGCAGATAAAATAGCTACCATTCACTATCATCTGGATTCATTTCATATTAAACATCCCTGACATTCTGCCAGCTTCAGATCTACTCCTGAAAAGAAAAAGAATCCATACTGAATAGATTAAGTACATTTTTTTTTATTTTATACCTCTACAATGCATCTCAAAACATGTTATGAAATATAAAGTACTTAATAAAAATGTAATAACTGTATTCATACACATTAAAGACAATAAAAAGAAAGGAAAGGGTTTAAAAAATGTCAAGATGGCAAGGTGAGATATTAGGAAGATAGTAGAGGAGGAATATAGTTAGGTTAGAACAGACAACACAGCCTAGATTGGTAACAGATGTAAAAGCAAGCATTTAAAATAGAGTCCACCCAAATTAACTTGCCTTAAGCCTACTTAAAGAGCCAGTTTAGTGCAGTGATTAAAGACACGAGGCTAGAAACTGGGAGATCAGGAGTTTTAGTCCCACCTTAAGTACAAAACCATCTGGGTGACCTTGTGCCAGTCATTCTCTCCCAGCTCTAAGAAGAAGACAAAAGAGGAGGGAGAGAGTGGGGGTAGAGATGGTGGGTGGAGAAGTAGAGGAGGAGTGAAGGTAGAGGAAAGTAGGTAGATGGTAAGAGGAAGGAGGGGCAGTTAGGGATAGGGGGATGTGGTGGTGGGGGTGCCGAGCAGTTATATTAATTGTTTGGAAAATGTGGTATATGTTAGTTTTCGGTTGAGCTATTATTATGTGTCTTTTTTGTAAAAATTTAAAAAATTAATAAAAATTATGTTAAAAAAAAAAAGAAGAAGAAGAAGAAGAAGAAGACAAAAGCAAATTGCTTTGGTGAAGCTTCCTAAGCCTCAGTCCCCCGGAACGGCATCGGGGGTTTGGCTCAGTGGGCTCCAACTTGGTGGTCTCTTCACAGGCCAATAAAGAAAAACCCAGGACACAGGTTTTCTTGGGGTGAAGAGCCCTGAACAATCCCTGAGTCCTCCTTTTATTGTCTCACATATGCAAACTCTTTGTACATCACATGTCTCATTTTACCCAATACATGAATTTCTTGCTGCACCACATCGTTTGGGCCTTCCCCTTTCTCCTCCCATTTGCCTACCCTCCTTTTGTCACATCCATCATTTCTGGCATGTTCTGGAACTTTCCCCTAGCAACTTTCCACCAGACTTACAGAACACAAATGTTCCTGGCCTGGCTCAAAATGGAGTCACTTCCTCAAAATGGAGTCACCTCTTTTAAAATGGAGTCACCTTGGTCTACTGTTAATATATGCAACATTTCCTCTGTTTTTGTTTTTTCAAAGATAAGCAATCACAAACAGTCTTCTTCTTCATCTGATGAGAACGTAAGAGTGCAGAATGGTTTGTCCCCATTTTCATGCTCCATCGGGTACTGTCCATTAAAATCTTTGAAACTTTTCTGTTCCTCTAGGTCCAATTGTAATGTCTTTGGCGGTAAGTCAGCTGTTTGAATGATATTGATTCTCCGAGAAGGGTGGCACATTGCAAGGAGGGAAGGAATACATTGAATGCAACAACAAAGACTAATAAGTAAAATAGTAATACATACAATGGCAAATATAAGTTTTTTCCACCAGGTTGCATTTGGTAACCAATCTAAGAGCATAGATAAATCAAATGATCCGGAACCATCAGATCGTAAAGGGTTATCTCGGATCATGTTTTCCATTGTGTCCAATGTGGCGGTAATATTGGGAGCATAATCACTAATATAAACACAACAGGTTTGTCCCAACAAGGCACACACCCCACCTTTGCTGGCCAGAATTATATCTAATGCATAACGGTTTTGTAAAGCCATGGTACGAATTTCTGTAACTTCCTTGGTAAGCAATCTCATAGCTTTTATACTTTGGTTAAACATTGCAACTGTCCAATTATTTAAAATATGTAAATTATGCCCTGTGCTGGCATGTGCATACAGATCCAACAATTGGATGCATTCACCAACAGAGCATAGTGAGAAACATAAAATACAGAACAGCAAAAATTGTCATAAAAATAAAAATCATTAACAAGACCAGAAAACATAAATTCAAAATAGGCCATCAAAGAGAAATAAGAAAGGGAGAGGGCCGTGGTTTATTAAACAAAACAACCGGGGGGGGGTATAAGAGGGAGAAGGGGACACAAACACAGAGTCATATGCAGGTGGAGGTGGGATCTCATTTACAGCCATCCTTTTCAGGCGACAATTGCACCAAACAAGGTCTTCAAATCCGGCAACCAGTGATAATACACCTGCAGTTTTGGGGCAAAAGAAGAGGGGGGGAGAAAAATGGCGCTCTGCTGCAGACGTCTCAGGGGAGCCTGTCAAGTTAAGAAAGTTAACAGTGAACAAGGCTTTATTAAGACGGTTTTGAATCAATGGGAGGCCAGGAGGTATTTTCTCCTTTTCCAATTATAAGGAATCATAGTATAAGTTGCAGACATGGACGCTAAGAGTTCTTGAACATAAGGGCTACTGAGACAATATGTGGAAACTGCAGACTTAAGGTTTTTCAAAAGATTAAAGGGTAATGGGGTAAAAACAGGATTGTTACCAGTGAGATCAACCGGATAGGCCGAGGCTGTAATGAGATCCTCAGTGGAGGTTATATTTCTTTCCATGCGGGCCTGAAGAATGCCCTGGTGAACTGGTGACAAAATGGAGGATGGCTCTTGGTAAAAAATGGTCCGGCCTTTTACTGGATTGATCAGTGGATCAGGACAGGAGGGAGAAGAGGGAGGTAAGTAGGCAGTGGGGGGTTTAGAAATTGGAGGAGAACCTGAAAGGTCCTGAAAATGGACTTTTAGACAGGCAACTACTGTTTTCCATGTAAGAAGAATATTAGCAGGGGCCCTTGGTTCTGTATGAAAATATGAACCAATTTTAATCCAATGTTCAATTTTTAAAGTGCCCTTTAAGGGATATGTAGGACAATGAGTCCATAAATATGACAGTAGTTTTTTAAATTCTTTTTGTGAAGGCACTTTGTATTCTTTTTTTTAACTGTTTAATTGATGCCCTGACGATTCCCCCAAGCTCCCACAGATGTGCTATCTGCTCTTGGGAGAATTCTGCCCCCATACTCACAGGAAGTCGATCCTAGCTAGTAGGAGTCGCGGTGCGCGAGATGAATATGAGAGTGTCAAGGGTGTCGTCGGAACACGACACCTGACCTGAATCACGTCGGGGTCACCACTTGAAGCTTCCTAAGCCTCAGTCCCCCGGAACGGCATCGGGGGTTTGGCTCAGTGGGCTCCAACTTGGTGGTCTCTTCATGGGCCAATAAAGAAAAACCCAGGACACAGGTTTTCTTGGGGTGAAGAGCCCTGAACAATCCCTGGGTCCTCCTTTTATTGTCTCACATATGCAAACTCTTTGTACATCACATGTCTCATTTTACCCAATACATGAATTTCTTGCTGCACCACATCGTTTGGGCCTTCCCCTTTCTCCTCCCATTTGCCTACCCTCCTTTTGTCACATCCATCATTTCTGGCATGTTCTGGAACTTTCCCCTAGCAACTTTCCACCAGACTTACAGAACACAAATGTTCCTGGCCTGGCTCAAAATGGAGTCACTTCCTCAAAATGGAGTCACCTCTTTTAAAATGGAGTCACCTTGGTCTACTGTTAATATATGCAACACTTTGGAAAACATTGTCAAGAAAACTTCAAGGCCTTATATAGGCAGTTATCAGGAGTTAATGCTGATATGAAGACCAGACAGAAACATGCACACACAAAACCCCACATAGTTAGGATTTTTTTTTACAGTTTTAAAGATTGTTTATCCTAGACTAACATTAAATATGCCTTTCTGAAATCATATGGTTCATGCTTCTTTGATTTGCTAGCTATTGACTGGCAAATACAACTATGCAAATGAAGCCATACCTCTTTTTAACATGGGGTTTCAATCATATTTTGCATTCATCACCTTGACTTTTTCAGCCCCACTCTACTGTGCACACATCTTTGGGGAAAGAACACAGAACAAAATTCATCCATCACATCCACAGAAAAGACCCAGATGAAAAGATAGGTTCTCACCAAATCATCATGCCCAGCCTCAAAATATCAAAATAAGCTTTCACCTGGAAAAATGGCTGAATAAGATTTAATTGATTGCTGTGCTTGAGAAGTTGTCCAATAAAATTCAATACTTAAAAAAAGAGGGGGGGGAACCACCTCAAAAATTATTTCACCAAGATTGCCAGGCTTTTCCCCCCTGTTCTATAAATGGTAAAATGAATTCTTATTAGTATGTATGGAAAGTTTAATTGGCCTGATAAAGGATTATTTACCACAGCAATGGCTGTGTGCTTTGTATTGCCATGTAAAGAAACAATATTTCTTTTAACAAACAAGTTTCTTACATTCACAATGAGATTATAGCTAAGTCCAGAGGCTGATGTGAATGATGCATTGAGAGATGATTTGCCACCACAGGATAGGGACCCCTCCCAATCAGCACTCCAGGTGATGGGATAGCTAGATAACATCCCTGGCAGTGGTGTTTACACCAAGACAGATGAATGGCAGGCCACCCACAGAAACTCTTACTTTGTAATTTCAGACTAACTAAACTAATTTGACAATCTCTTTGAAACTGCATATCTCAGCTTCAAGGAACAGAGAATTTTGATATTTCAGGAAGTCAACGTCTGTGCTCTGAACAGATGTGAATCCTGAAGGGACTCTACAGGTTCCATCCAAACTCCTAATTAAAGTAGAAGATAGATTTATTCCTGTATCTAAGTAGGGATTGAGCAGCGTAACCTAGAATTCCTAGGTATTGCAGTTTCCCCTCAAAATTACTGCTTAGCAGCAAATAGATAAAGGTGTCAAAAAGTATTCAGCAATAAAATTAAACCAGGTAGCTGCTTTAGGTCAACAACTTACGGAGGGGAAGAGCCTATTTTGTAATAAGAACAAAAATGTTAACTAAATCCGAAGGATGCAACTCTTAAACAATTCTAAAAAGTAGGGCTAGAATTTGCTGTATGTTGCAACTTCTTGAAATGCTGTGAATTATGATGATCCTGACCATTTCTGATGCCACAAAAAACACAGTAGTGTGATAATCCTTTTGCTCTGCTTTTAAAAAGTAATTTCAAGACAACAATGATAAACTATAAAATTCAACAATGTTATAGTTACCAATGTAACTATATTTATAGATATTTATACTTTCCTTCACTGTCATCGCATTGCACTTGTGTCGGGGGCATCAAGTGGCTTCTGGGTGGAAAGGATTAGCTAGTGACATCATCATTGCCCAGGGGATGCCCAGTTTCCTATCCCCTACAGCAGGGGTGTCAAACTTGCAACATCATGTGACATGTCACGAGGTATGATGACTTTTTCCCCATTGCCGGAGCTGGGGTGAGTGCAGTTTCGGCATGACACATCCAGCCCATGAACCGGCAGCTTGACACCCCTACCCTACAGGAATGGAGCAAAGGATGGGAGCTGACTCCACCCCATGGCAGCACTCAGGTCTTGAACTCAAGCCAGCATTTTAACTACACAAGCCATCATGCTCCCGGTTCACTGCCATTGATAGTAAGGAGAAAGTATGGTAGCCTGTCCTTTCTCAAATTATTTGGGAAGGAAATCTGTAGGCACTTAAGTTTTCATATATTAGTTATTAGTTAAGTCTGCTTTCCATGGTACCTCAGAAGTTGGTAGAAGTAATACAGCTACTTATATTGACATAGATTTAGTCACTTACTGAATCACTAGAAAATATTTTTCACTAAATGTAAGAGAGAAGCGGAGAAGTATAAAAAAAGCAGGAACCTTCCTGTTATTAAAGCAACAAGAGTCCCAAGATCATAATGTCTTAGGAAATGGACCAAAACCATTCCATAAAGCCTCCATTAAAGACTGTCTAGATGGAAGAGCAAAACAGCCCCAAGAATACTAATTGCCAAACACTATCCTTTCATTGGCACGTCACTCTTAAAAGATGCCAGCAATTGTTTTATGTTTATGGCAGAGACAACATCAGATGTGAAATTTGCTTTAGCCTCAAGATACACATACAATCCAAATATAATTCAGCTAATTAGACATTGTTCTGCATTAAACACAGGGATAATTGGGAATTGAAATAAGATTGCAGATTGCAGGCATGACCCAAGTGTCCATCCCAGAACAAAACTTCAGAGTTAGAGAAATTGAAGGACTTTTCCAAGACCTGGGGATTAAAAGATGTAATGCAGTAATAGTATCTATTACAGGAGCATCTCTAGTGATGATAGATCAATAGCATCAGCATGGGGCTGGGCAATGGAATCCTGCTCCTTTTTAATGTGTGTTGCATAGTAAGCAAAGAGGATGGAATTTCAATCGATCTGGTCATGCCCTCCAAGGGATCTTGGAATTCTAGTGGACAATCACTTAAAGATGAGCCAGCAGTGTGCTGCAGCTGCCAAAAAAGCCAACACAGTGCTAGGTTGCATTAACAGAGGGATAGAATCAAGATCACGTGAAGTGTTAATACCACTTTACAATGCCTTGGTAAGGCCACACTTGGAATATTGCATTACATTTTGGTCACCACAATATAAAAAAGATGTTGAGACTCTAGAAAGACTACAGAGAAGAGAAAAAAAGATGATTAGGGAAGCTAAAACAAATAAGGAACACTTGGTGGAATTCGGTATGTCTAGATTAATGAAAAGAAGGACTAGGGGTACCATTATATCTGTATTCCAATATCTCAGGGGCTGCCACAAAGAAGAGGGGGTCAGCCTATTCTCCAAAGCATCCGAAGGCAGGACAAGAAGCAACGGATGGAAACTAATCAAGGAGAGAAGCAACCTAGAACTAAGGAGAAATTTCCTGACAGTTAGAACAATTAATCAGTGGAATGACTTGCTTCCACAAGTTGTGAATGTTCCAACGCTGGAAGTTTTAAAGAAGAGATTGGACAACCATTTGTCTGAAATTGTATAGGGTTTCCTGGCTGAGCAGGGGGTTGGAGTAGAACACCTCCAAGGTCCCTTCCAATTCTGTTATTCTGTTACATTTTGATGCTGTTTACTTAATAGCAGATATGCACACAAGTCTAGTCCACAAGAAAGACATTAGACTTTGACTTCCAGTTTTAATGTTGCAGTGTTGCAGACGCAGGAAGATGGGGCTCTGTCTTTCACGTTTCGCCCTGCTGGAGGACCCTGGAAAGGGTCAAAAGTTGCACCGTAGAGGAGGAAAGCAAGGAGGGGACTCTCATTGATCACATGTGGGGGGGGGAATCCCTCCCGTTTGATCCAAGGAAGGCCTCCAAACCAGCAGGGAAAGACTGGCTGCATTCATTTAACCAGTCTGAAGTTGCTGACAACAGAAGTCAACAAGCACTACCAAGCAACTTTACAGCAACGTAGATGAAACTGGGTGAGACCTGATCCTTTCTTTATGATTTTAAGACCTCTTCCTGAAAATCTGCCCAAGGCACTCCCCCAGATGAAAGAGGGAAATGGAATTTCTGCCCCATTCCCTCAGAAAAGAAAAGCAGCAAATTAATTACTTGGGGGAAATGGTGAAACCTATAAGATTTATCTGGAATTAATATATACGTACAGCTTGAAAATTTGGGGACTAAAAGCATTTTTAAGACCTTTTTTAAAAAAAGACTTAAAAAGTTTACAATATAAGTTTTGGATCTAAAAACTGGAAAGCGGCATTGATAACATCTAGCGATGAATTACGGCACTACAATTTATTTATGCCTAAAAGAAATCTGGCTTGAAGCCCAGAACTAGATAAGTCTTTGGCTGGCCTTGGAAGTTTTTAATATTGAGAAATTGCAGCTGAGAAAAAAGGAACAGGTTTGGGGGCTGCTTCTCTGTGTGGCAGAGACAACAAACATTCTAAATTTGGCCTGTCTGAATTCCGAACATAAATACTGACTTTCAGAACTGTATTGTGGATCTATTTTCTTGTAGAAGAAACATATGGAACACTTTGGATTATAAATCTTGATTCTTAAACAATCTTCAGTGGTTCTTTTTTCTCCCTGGATAGAAAGGATATATTTCTTACTGTTTAGGGGAGATTCAGGAACAGACAGTTGGTTGGATAAATCTATAAAGGCTACTTATAAAAAAATAAAATGGGTGTTTCATATTCAGCATTAAATAGTAAAATACCATCTTTAATATCTGTTTCTAGTAGCCTTAACTTGCCATATCACCAAGAAAACACTGATGGAACATAGAAAGAAATTCTCTCCATGTTGAAATTAATACAAAAAACAATTACTTTAGCTTGTGAGCAGGTTAATAATAACACAAAGGAGATAAAAGAGCAATTTACTAATTTAAATCTACAAACTCAGAAAACAACTACAGAGAAGGAATCAGCAACCCAGGAAATAGAAGGAAAACTAGAGAATGCCGACACAAACATTGACAATCTAAAGGACGAAACCAATGACCAGACTCAGATAAATGAAAACTCAGAAGACACAATGATAATATTGGAAACGGAAAAGACATTTTATAAATCAAGGTTTCAGAATATACTGGATGACAAGGAAGGAGAGCTGATGGAATGGAAGATAAAGTCATTATCAGAACTGTGGGGAACTGGAGAAGGAGAGAGGTGGTTTAATGAATATCAATGGGCTAGCTCTTCCAAAAATACTTTAGCTGAACTGTTTCTCTTGTTTCAAATAATATATACAAAAATAGAGGAAGAATTATTTGATGATCCAAATGCACTGACTTGGAAAGTTAGTTGGCAAAGAAAGAAAGCTAGAGTAGGATTGAAGGAAATAGAAGCTTTGACCTATTAGAGGAGATGCTATATTATTAATTAGAGGTTTGAATGTGGTTAAGAATAGATTGTTAGAAATAGAAGTATTATTATAACTAGATAGTTAGGATTTGTAATCAGAATATTATATCTTGGTATGAAAAGGAAAATAAGAATATGTTAAGAACTTTGAATAAGGGATGCTTTTGGTTGCCCAAATATAACTTGTTTTGAAATTAAAAATGATTGGGATAATTTGAACATGGATGGGAAATTAAAATTGAAAAAAGCGAAAATAGGATGCTTTGGCTAGAAAAGATATTTTAAACTGATATTATTGATATCATTAAAAAATGTAACAAATGTTGGTATGCAATTGTATGTTTACTAACAATAATAAGAATTGTATTTGCTTAGTGCAGAAAAATGGTTATTGTTGTGTCCTGAGCCTGCAAGAGCTGAAAGCAGGCTCAGAATTGTTTCAAATGGTCCTGGGCAATCCAAAAGCTGCCTGGGACCAGACAGAGTGGTGCCAGCCTTGTGCGCATGCGCAAGGCGCAAAGAATTGTCAATTCCTATTGGTTTCAGGCACTATAAAAAGCCTGTGTGCCTTTTGCTGCTTGCTAGGTTGTAGGAGAAAGAAATAAAGAGCTTTGTTGTTTTCACCATGTGTCTTCGTCAATTGCCAATGAACTGAAAACACAACACTGGCGATGAAGGTAGGATCCCTGCAAGCAAGGAAAAGAATTAGGACTTACCAAGAGGTCCTGACGATCGGGAAGACGGCATCCTGCATTTGCGATTCAGCCTGCCAGTACAGCATCGCTGTAGGTGAGCTCAGCAAAGGGGCCCTTTCCCAACTCTTAGCTTGCAGAGGAGGCAATTAGCGAAGGCCGTAAAGTTTACAATGTCGAAGATTGGCCATTTGACTGATTTTGATGTCTCCTACCCGAGGAGATAGAATTCATATGTAGAGAAGATAGAGAATTACTTTAGAGTAAATCAGATCAGAGAAGATGGCCTGAAGGCAGCAACTCTTCTGTGTGCCTGTGGACAGGAAGCTTTTGACATCGTGGAAAATCTGGTGGCCCCTGCACTTCTAGAGTCAGTAACATATACTGACTTGAAGAAGATGTTGAAGGAACACTTTCAGTCTAAATTATCTGTCATCGCTTGGAGGCACGCGTTTGAGCAGAGAGACCAGAGGCTGGGTGAATCTGCTATAGACTTTATTGCTGCTTTAAGACAAGCGGCCAGGACTTGTGAGTTCAAGGATCTGGAAGAGAGGCTGTGTGATCGCTTTGTGTGTGGCTTAAGAAGTAGAGACCTACAACAAAAGATCTTGAGAGAGGTGGCAGCTGAAGAAGAAGCAGGCGGCACTGTGAAGGCTTTGCGGCTCACCAGGAAGCCTCCAGCCACCGCTACCGTCCATCAAGAGGATGCTCGAGAAGAATCCGAAGTGGATCCTGAAGAGGAGGTGGACAGACTTCACAAGCCAGGAGAAAGAAGGCCGAAGGGGCGTCCAGACAAGGCCCCAGCATCTCTTCAGTGCTTCGGGTGTGGAGGACACCACAAGTGAGTTGACTGCAGGTTTCGTTCAGCCATTTGCCAGGCATGTGGCAGGCAAGGCCACATTGCCTCCATCTGTTTGGGTCGCCAGAAGGTCCAACCTCGGGAAGAATTGCTTCAGAAAGGTACCAGGGTCTCCAGCCAACACAGGGTGGGTTTCTGCGCTTCGTGCAGGAGTATTCTAAGGACAGGGACACACAAGCCCCTTAAGAAAAACTTCGCATTGACGTGAAGTTGCAAGAGGTTCCCTTATTGATGGAGTTGGACACAGGGTCCGCTCTATCAATCATTTCACTTGACACCTTTAAAAGGATTTGCAGCAGTAGTGGCCTTTGAGTTAAACTCAGGCCATTGAATCTAATACTCACTGATTTTCAAAATTCCAAAGTCAGTGTAAAGGGGGAGGCACGCTCAAAGTGCAGCGTAAGGGTTTTGAGGGTTTCCTAGATATGGTGGTTGTTGTCTTATTGGACTCAATTGGTTTGAGGCCCTGGGAATCCAAGTGACTGGGCTTCACAACTTGCAAACGTTGGGCCTTGCAGAGGTCTGCAAGGAGTTTGCTGATGTCTTTAATTCAGAGCTAGGATCCTACAAGGGGCCTCCCATTGCACTACGTTTAGATCCAACTATCACACCCATCAGGGTCAAGCCTAGAAGGGTACCTTTTGCCCTCAAAAGCAAGATAGATGCAGAGCTGGACAAATTGCTCCAGCAGGGCATCTTAGAACCTGTGGATTCTAGTCCATGGAAAACCCCCATAGTAACGCCTCTAAAGGCTAATGGGGAAGTCCGCATATGTGCAGACTATAAGTGCACACTGAATAAAGCGTTGCAACAGCACGCATATCCAGTGCCTGTTGTAAGCCACATCCTGGCCTCCCTCAAAGGAGGGTGCATTTTTGCAAAACTTGATCTGGCACAGGCCTATCAACAACTACCTGTTGATGAGGCATCTGCAGAGGCTCAGACGATTGTAACACACAGGGGGGCTTTTAAGGTCAAAATACTGCAATTTGGGGTAAATGTAGCCCCTAGCATATTCCAAAGTGTTATGGAGAGCACTCTTCATGGTATTCCTGGGGTCTGTCCCTACTTTGATGATGTCCTCATTGCTGGGGAGTCATCTCAAAATTTAGCAGAAAGGTTAAGGGCTGTCTTGCTCCGTTTCCGCAAAGCAGGCCTTAAATTGAAGCAGGATAAATGCAAGATAGGAGTCAGTTCCACTGACTTCTTAGGGTTCAGGATTGATGCCCAAGGCATGCACCCTGCTGAATCCAAGCTGCAAAAAATTCAGCAGGCCCCAAGGCCCAAGTCCAAAACTGAGCTGCAAGCTTTCTTGGGGCTCTTAAATTTCTATCACGCATTCATTCCACATAAGGCTGCAGTGGCAGAGCCGTTACACCGGCTCTTAGACAAGCAGGCTCCATGGCAGTGGACTAAGGTCCATGACAGGAGTTTCAATGAGGTTAAGGCCTTGCTCTCTTCAAATGCTGTGTTAGCACATTTTAATGAGCAACTGCCTGTATGCATCGCATGCAATGCATCTCCTTATGGGCTGGGAGCAGTACTTAGCCACCTGAAGGCTGATGGGACACAAGTCCCTGTGGCCTACTATGCTCAGATTGACAGAGAAGCCTTGGCCATAGTGGCTGGCATAAAGAAATTCCATGATTTCTTATATGGCCACCACTTCACGGTCTACACAGATCATAAGCCTCTGCTGGGTTTGTTTACCACTAACAAACAGACACCACATATTATTTCCCCATGTAGGCTGAGATGGTGCATTTTCCTGTCAGCATATGACTACACTCTATTTCACAAACCTGGAAAAGAGATGGGTCATGCAGATGGCCTCAGTCGATTACCTCTTAAACAGATAGAGGCAGATCCTGCCCCTGCTATTAATATTCTTTCCATTCAGGAGTTGCCTGAATCTCCCCTAAATGCTAGGGACGTGGCTGCAGAAGCTGCCACTGATCACACCCTCACACGAGTGCTGACCTGGGTGTTGTCAGGATGGCCTGACATGTGCCCAGACACTGAATTTCAAAGCTTCTGGTGAAGGAAGCATGAACTTTCCACTTTCAAGGGATGCCTGTTATGGGGGAGTAGGGTAGTGATCCCACCTCATTGAGGTTTAGAATCTTGCTCTCTCTGCATGAGGGACATCCTGGTACAGTCAGGATGAAAGCGTTTGCGCGCAGCCATCTTTGGTGGCCTGGACTCGATAAAGCCATTGAGGATAAGGTGCACAGGTGCCAACTGTGCCAACAGTCACAGCCTGAAATGTCTCAGGCCCCTGTACTTAGGTGGGAGGAAACTCAAACCCCGTGGTCATGGGTACATATAGATTGTGCTGGGCCCTTTCAGAGGCAATTCTTCCTTCTCCTCATTGACAGCCATTCCAAGTGGTTAGAGGTTGATCCTGTTTCCTCCACTACTACTGCCAGGACCATCCAGGTGTTGGGAGGAATTTTTGCCTCACATGGGCTTCCAGATGTCCTGGTTTCAGATAATGGCCCTCAATTTACCTCTTTTGAGTTCCAGGCTTTTCTTCAGGCCAACTTAATCCGGCATGCGACTTCTGCTCCCTTCCATCCATCGTCCAACGGACAAGCTGAGAGGATGGTGCGCACTACCAAAGATGCTCTCAAGAAACTGACTTACGGTAACTGGCATCACAGGTTAGCCGATTTCCTTCTTGCACACTGCACCACATCTTGCACAGCCACAAGGAAGAGCCCTGCAGAACTCCGCTGGGGTCGCCGCCTCATCACCAAACTGGACAGGTTGCCCCCAGACTGGGTGGCTTCACAGGTGTCACAACCGTGGGCACCTAGGAGACTTCAGGTGGGCGATCTGGTTTAGGCAAGAAACTATGGGCCTGGACATCTCTGGGTCATACGAAGTAGCTTTGGAGGATGGCCACGTTCTTTGCAGACACATAGACCAACTGCGTTGGAGACTGGACAGCTATGTTTCTGCTCTTGGCTCTGCTCTGGGGGGGGAGGAGGACCAGAATATGCATTCTGGGTCACAGTTTCACAGGCCTAACAGGGCCTCTCCAGCTGCTGGGACGGTTTGGGGGTAATCCCAAGTTTCCGCAAGTGCGCTGGACAGGAATTCCCAGGATGGGGGTCACCCCACACATCCGTTATTGCTCCAGACAGGAAGACACACTGGGGGTATCCACATTATTCAAACATGTCAGATAGTGCTCCAGACAGGGAGACAGACCGGGGGTATCCACATAAATCAAACACAGCCATCAGAAAGGGAATTCCGTCAGGGGCATTCTCATAATTCAGCTATTGCTCTGAAAAGGAAGTCAGTAGCAAGGGGGTTTG
Source organism: Bothrops alternatus (assembly GCA_034064705.1). Classification (NCBI taxonomy): domain Eukaryota; kingdom Metazoa; phylum Chordata; class Lepidosauria; order Squamata; family Viperidae; genus Bothrops; species Bothrops alternatus. Next base: position 8,739,395 of record JARGCV010000033.1, read on the forward strand.
CCATGGAGGCAACTCCTGACTCTGGCACCTCTGGCACGTGCATGGGGGCTACGGAGTACTGGGGCACTTCTGCCACTCAGGCCTCTCCAACTGCTGGCCTTGGGCTTGAGGGACAGTGTTCCCAAGAGGAGTACATTGTGGACTCGGGGACTTACATCCCTCCAAGGTACACCAACTCGGACTCAGAGGGTCCAGCCAGTCAGCAGCTGGGTGGGTCACCTGGGTATTTTGGGCATCAAAGTCTTGGCCTACCTAGCCTGGTAGGCGAGCAGGTAGGCCAGGCACCCTCACCGGCCCTTAGAAGATCGCAGTGGGCAAAGTGCCCCCCTAAGCATCTAGGGGATTATGTGAGGTTCCTGTCAACACATGAGGAACCTTGCTATGAGGTCGCTGAATGAGGGGGGTAACACTCAGTAAGAGTCTCATATACTATTTTGATTTTGGATATATTTTATTTGAGTTAATAATTATTGTAAAAGGTGTTTGCCTGCGTGCAGACCCGAGCATTTCCACTCTCCTTGCATTTGAATAATACATCTGCGTTCCACTCTCCCTGCATTGCACACTGCACCTGTGCGTAAGCTAGGTGTGTTTCATCTAGGGGGGAGTGGTATTGTGTCCTGAGCCTGCAAGAGCTGAAAGTAGGCTTAGAATTGTTGCAAATGGTCCCGGGCAATCCAAAAGCTGCCCGGGACCAGACAGAGTGGCACCAGCCTTGTGCTCATGCACAAGGTGCGAAAATGGTCAATTCCTATTGATTCACACTGTCCGGGTTTCAGGCACTATAAAAGGCCTGCGTGCCTTTTGCTGCTTGCTTGGTTGTAGGAGAAAGAAATAAAGAGCTTTGTTGTTTTCACCATGTGTCTTCGTCAATTGCCAATGAACCGAAAACACAACAGTTATCACCAAAAGAAGAGAGGATGTACTGGCGGGTGTAATATTGGACTTAGTTGGAAGAAGCTTATATGTACCACAGAATCACTAATGGATTCAGTCATCACATTGTCAAGATGTACTCTTAGACTCATTTTTCATTTCAGAGTTCACATGACATGGACCATTTCTAATCACTTATCAATATGCCAGACTCAGTGTGAAGATATAACACAGAATTAAATTACAGAGCTAGCCTAAAAGGCAAATTTAATAAAGAATTAATCAGGATTTTTAATATAAATTATACACCAGAAATACCTATTAGCAGAGTTTGGAATATTATGAAAGCATAGGAAAGGAGCTTAGTCATCAGCAAAACTAATCATATAGCTAAGCAAAAAAAAAAAACTAAACCCAAGTTTTTAAAAAAGTACGATTACAAAATAAAGCATTATTAGAATAGCCTCAGGAAAAGAAGATCAGGAAAAGGAAGAGTTTCAGAACACTTTTTTTTAGAAGTGAACTTGAAGCAATAGAAATTCATTCATCGTATGGCCTAAATCAGTAATATAAATCTGGTGATAAGAATTCGAAAAACATGGTAGTATTAAGCCCTAAAAGCGAGAAACAATTTGTATAGCAAGCATCTGCAATAAATGCAAAATATTATGTTACAAACTTGAAGATATTGATGAAAAATGTTCCAGAAATGTTGAGAAGATCATAGACTTAGGAAAATCCAAAAGAATCCACATTTTACAATAGCTAAGATGAGAGAAGGAGAGATTTAAAAGTTCCTTCACTGCAGCATCATAAAGAATGTAAACAAATCAAAGCTGAAATATTAATAGAACTATTTGGCATTTGAAGAATGGCAATGGACCTGGTGGTCAGGACAGATGATATATTATAAATACATCTAAGAAAAAAAATGGTCTTGAAGCTTTCAACCTTTTGACTCACATAGTAGAGAAAGAGGCAGTCCACAAATACAAAAGATGCCAAAATCACTAGTATTTATTTATTTAATCAGTCAATTAAACTATTTGAATGGCCACTCATCTCCCTTCCACAAATCTGATCAGCTAACAATTAAAAAAATAAGAATACACACACACACACACACACACACACACACACACACACACATCCTATGGACCACATGTTAGCCCACAATACATAGTCCCATATCACTTATTAACTAAGATGCTAAACCAGTATGTTCCACCGATGGTTAGAAGACTTGAGACATTTAACCAGTGGTGAACAACCAGTTCTCTGTGTGGATGCTGCTTCCGGAAGTCCATTCTGGGCCTGGGCAACAAAAAATTAACTACCGGTTCTGCTGAAGTGGTACGAACTGGCTGAATCCCACCACTGCATTTAACAGAATCTGTTTGATTAGACCGAACTAACTGCAGAGTTTACAGAAACATGTACTACTCTTCTTAACCTTATTCTTCACTATAATTTTTCCAAAATGAAGCCCTTCGGGATAATTATATACTATATACAAACCTTTTCATTCTAAATTAAATTTTAGCAAAGCCTTTTTATATTTACTTTCCCAACTATATTTCCAGTTGAATGATTCAGCTAACTGATGGTAGGGGAAACAGGAAACGATCCTCAACTTCATTTGCTTTAGCAATGAAAGTCATAGAATGGGAGACAAGGTACCTCAGAGATCATCTAATTCAACTTTTCCCACTGCACCCAATGCTAAAATCAATCCTTACAGCTTCTCAAACAGATGAACAACTCTTACCATTAAAAAATGTTCCTTGTTATCCTATCAAAATCTACTTCCTTGCCATTTAAACAATTGTTTCTTGTTCTGTCTTCTGCAACAATTCTGAACAAATCTTCCCATCTTCTATATAACAGCCTTTAAGATACTTGAACACAATTATTGTGTCCACAAAACCTGAACACAATTATCCCTGCGTTCTTCTTGTCTCCAAGCTAAACCTACTCAACACCCCAGCAAGCAAATTACAATGATAGAATGATAAATTGCAACATGTTCCTAAAAGCATGTCATAAATGCTATGGTTATATTTTTAGTCCTGATATCTGACAAAAGAATACAACGTTTATTATTTGCGTAATACAGTTTCATGTTTATCACTTGACACACATAATGATTATCATGTTCCAACAATTTTTATAGGGTCTTCATGACCTTCTTTGCTCTCTTCTGGACATACTTTCTTGAAATGTGGTGTGCAGAATCCAGTACAAAATTCCAAGTGCAATTTGACAAATGCAGAATTGAAAGGAACAATGACTTATTATCTTGAAAATTTTGGTATTACCCTGGGTCTGTATTTCCATTTTCTGTAGCTGCATCAAATGTTGACTCATGTTCATATAATTTACCAAGATTCCCAATTCCTTTTCACATTCTGACGCTGCTATCCATCCCTATCCTCCCTTCTGATTTTTCCTAAATATTGTACTTTATATTTTTCCCTGTTGAATTCATATCTTCCCAATTTCTGGCCACTGTTGCAGCTTATCAAAATCCTTCTGAACCATGAAATTGTCCTCAAAGGTTTTTGCTATTCTCCCTACCCTTTTGTAATCTGCAAATTTGATAATTTTATTTTCAACCTTGTCATTTATAAGTAGCACAGAGCCTAGAAAAAAAAACCCTGCATCTCAAGAGTTCCCTTCAGCTACACACACAGTCATTGGTGTACACTAAATGAGGAGTTGTCAACCTGCTCATTATCCATCTAGTATCAGGCCTCTTACTGTTGTTTTCCTGTTTTGCCAAGTGCTCTGATGAACTCTAGGTAGACAAATCCCTTATTCTAATGATGGACTAAACTGGTTCACCCAGTTGGCAACTTTAAGATGTGTGGATTTCAATTCCCAGCATGGCTGGCTGAGAAATTCTGAGAGCTGAAATCCGCACATCTTAAAGTTGCTAAGGTTGAGAAACATTGGGTTAATCAATCAAACAGGAAGATTCTCATGTAAGGGAACAACCAAAGTCATCTAGGAGTTGATGAACTATGCTCTTTCCCCACCCTCTTCCTTTTATTTATGACTAGCAAAATAAACTAGTTTGTGTCATTTAATTTACTTTCTGTAAATTAACATCCAAGAGATTATATTCTATATTTATCACCTAAGTATGAAAGAACGTATCGTGAGAAATCAATGTGGACTTCTTGCTAACAAAAGATTTAGAAACAGTGTATTGTACATAAAAACATACCCAGGAGCTGATGTAGATTTTAATCATAACTGAGGAGGAACAAAATGAGGATAAGTCTGAAAACCATCAAAAGGAAATGGAAAATACAAGAAATGATAGTAACTACAGGATCCAAAGGTTATCACAACATAGAAGCAAAGGAGAAAAAATATGGAGGGAAATGTTAACAACAGGAACAATATTTATGAAAATAGAACACGATTGGTATGATTGATACAAGTACTAATGAAAATTTCTGATTGTCGATAAGAAGGAATGGATAGTAAAAGTTTAGTACTAATGGAAGAACATCATCAATGAAAAACATAAATATGAAAAAATATATAAAGGAGTATCAGAAGGTCAGAGAACTATTTGATCTGCAAATGAAATTAGTAATAAACATAGGAAACTATAAGCTAAATACCGTACTTGTAAATAAGCATAAAAAAATAAATGAAATTATAAGTGTACACAGAATTCAACATGCCAATATACTGATTGGTAAGGAAGGAAAATAATGGACATTGAAGGATAGCTACATACATGGGAAAGTATATATGAAAGATTTTTTTTTGTTTGATTTTTGTTCCATCTCTATCCTAACAATGGTTAATGACAGGATTCCGCCTTGAAAATATATGCAGATGCTGCTGCCACTCTTGCTCTCAACTGGAAGACTAAGAGCCCTTGGACGTCTACTTTCCACTATTCTGAGGAAAAGCTCAACACAAATTATCCAAAATCAAAACATTTGATATTTTCTAAGCATCTAATGAAATATGTCTGGCAGATCAGTGGATATGAAATAGAACAAATTAAAATGTTGACATATCAGGGTGATTTCCAAGCTTCAAGATCCTGAGTATTGCACATGCTATGGTGTCTGTTCAGAGAACTCTGGCTGTGATTTTCACATTCTTTTACCAAAATAAGATTTCTTTATGTCTTCTCTACAATTAGTTTTTCAAAATTAGTTTTTCAAAATTTTATACTGTTCTGTGTTATAATGAAGTACATTCTTTTTTACACTTTTGTAAAGTAGTTTTATACTGTAATTGTTGTGTCCTGAGCCTGCAAAAGCAGGCTCGGGACGTTGCATTGGTCCCGGGCATTCCAAAAGCTGCCCGGGACCAGACAGAGCGGCGCCAGCCTTGTGCGCATGTGCAAGGCGAGGAACACTCTGTTACTTGTTTGCCATTGTCCGGGTCTCTGGCCACATAAAAAAAGCCTGCGTGCTTTTGCCGTTCGTTCGGTTGTTGTTAGAGAAGAATAAAGAGCTGTTTAACATCACCATGTGTCTTCATCATTCGCACACGAACAAAGTAATTAACAGTAATCATTATGCTTAAGTATCTTAATCTTTTAGTATTCTCCTACTTGAATATTATTGTCTCACTTTATTCCACTAGTTTTATTAATCATTTTTATGTACTTCCATTGAGTTGTGTAAATTCTGTAACTTAACTGTATATTTTTCTGGTGACCATAATAAAAAATTTTTATTATGAGTGAACACATTATCCATTTTTTTTTTCAAAACAACAGAACATCATAACATAATTATGCAAACTATATATAGAGAGAATAGAAGCAATTAAAACATTTTGAAAATAGCAGTATGGTGGAATCTGATGACATTTCTGCAGAAATATTAAAACTAATGGACAAAATTGGCATAAATATTTTAATAATATTGTTGACTATAATCTCTGATACACAGATGATTCTAAATGAATGGATATAAGATTAATACCCATATCTATTACTCCACCTAAAATAAAAAATTGGGGGGGGGATGCAATGAATGCCACATGATAAGTTTGATGTTTTGAAAATATTTCACAAAATGGTACACAACAGGTTTTATGGAAAATGTGAAGTGTTTCGAATGGAATCCCATTTGGATTCTTAAAAGCATTAGTTACCAGAGATGCTAAATTTAGCATAGGGCGCTTAAAAGAGTATTAGAGAATTGAATGTGAATATTAATGCCTGTTCTATTTTTAAAAAAGCATTTGATTGAATGTAGTATGACAAGTTGCTAGATATAGTGAAAACTATAGGGCTGTGTGACAGGCTATATTTTATTATGAATTTATTTTGAAAACAAACTGCAGCTGTTGAAGTAGAAGGAAAAAATGATAAAACAATTACATGGAATGTGACAAGGAATTGTATTAACATCCTTTTAATTTAATACATACTTTAGAAGAATGTCAGAAAGGTATTGACATTAATGACATAATAATAAATTATGATATACAGATGAAGCAATTCTCTAATTAGAGAGTCATGTTTATGTGCATCAGCAGAGCAAATTTTATGGGCTAAAGAAAGATTCATAGAGTGCACAGCACTGGAAGAGAGAAATAAGCACATTTTTTGGGGCAGGAATAAGCAGATGTCTTAAGCTCTTCCTCTCTGATGCTATGCAACTTAAAAATTACATCTTCTCTCCCAATTTTTTTCTCTCTCCACATATTTTTGCGCCAAAAATTCTGGGGTACCTGGGATATGAATCTGTTTTTCTCAGAAATGGAATATTGGGGTGTGCACATTTCACATTTTTTTTCAGCTGAGTAAGACTAAGTGTTCTGAGTAATCTGAGTGTCTCTGGAAGAATTGCTCCCCCATAACATTCTGATGGAGCAAAGATTTGGATACATGGAGTATACCCGTGGTTTAAAAAAAATTGCATTGTTTTATCCATAATTTCTACTCCCAATTATTTTTGTGGGTGCAACTACTCTTATGGTCTTGGATCTAGTCTCCTTACCGCCATATTTATCTGCCATCAGTTTTTAGCTATAGCTTTGTTTTCTGGCAAGCCTCCCCTTTTCACACATCTTGAGTAGAGGTGTTAAAAAATTCTGATTAGAATCAAGTTCTTTCCCCCTTAATCTTATTTTATTCTTTCCCCTCCTTATTCCTGTTCTTTTTGTCCTTTTTATTACACAGTAATTATTTATTTATTTATTTGTTTGTTTGTTTGTTTGTTTAAACTTATATGCCGCCCTTCTCTCAAGACCCAGGGCGGCTCACAACAAGCGGTTGATATTTTATTAATTTGATATTTCTGTGGTACAATCTACCAAGGCTCCCAAGGCTCCCAAGTTTATTAACTGGATGGCACTTTCATCATGAAGAGAACATAAAATAAAACAGCTATATCTTTTCTGAAAAATTAATTGTATTAGCAAGATAGGAGCTAATGAATGTCAAGAAGCTCCTTATTTTTGTGTGAAAGCTCTATTGTATTTGTAAGATGTTGACCTTCAAAACAAAAATGCCAGTGGGCTGTTCATCCTCAACAGACTTCAGGTTTGTGGGATCCATTCTGGTTTTTTGCCAGAACCTCAATAATTAGCAGCTGGAATAAGTTACAAAAGACATAGAATGAAATAATTGGAATCTTGACTTTCAAAATATATTGTTCATTGGTGGATGAAATTTGGAACTTTTTTTAAGCCAAAGCGAATAAGGAAATTTAACTCAGTGAGGAATAACTTTTGTGGAGCCAAAGCATACACTGGCCCGTTCCACAAAAGAGAACACAATTTCCTCACACAAAAATTAACAAGTAGAATGGATCAAAATTAAATCAGATGTATTACCTATGAATAGTAGCTATATGCAATCAGTTTAATTTTCATATGAATACAACGATTCCCCATCTCAACTGATTCTCTTAAATAAATTAAGAAGCAAATAAGAAAGAGCTCTGTAGTCTCATCATAATATATATGGGGGGCTGCAAGGCAAAAGAGATTGTAAAAAGTAGAACTGCAGTATAGCAGTTAAAATGCCAAGGTGTAATCAATCAGACTGGTCTGTCTGAAAAACTTTCTGTATATACTCCCTTGACTCAGCTGACAAAGTAATTCTGAACTTGATCACAGCAGCAAGACTGCTGGTGGGACAATACTGGAAGAAGCCAGAAATACCACCTATTGAAGAATGGACTTTGAAAGTAATAAATTTGGCAGAAATGGCGAAAATATCGGCATATTTGAAGGATCGCTCAAATGAACAATATATGATAGACTGGAAACAGTGGATAGAATATATACAAGAGAAACACCAATCAAACAAAATGTATCTGGCGTATAGTTGAGGCTTGAGTGAAGAATGTTTACCAAATTTGAATCGATTGTATTGGGTTGGATAGCAGGTAGCTAGAACTTTCCCCGGGTTTATGTATACAAAGACTAATACTTACTGTTGTATTTTATGACTTATGTTGACTGCTTATTAGTATGCTATCATGATTAATGTTGATTGCTTTAATAAAAATTTTAATAAAAAAAGAGGGGAGGAGAGCCTGTGGCTTGGTGGTTAAATCACTGCCTAGTATGTAAACTGCCCAGGTTCGAATCCCATAAAGGGTATGGCTAATGGATGAGAGCAGAATGTGCTGGAAATGGCCATATTAGTCTCCCAACTTAATTCTTTAACTCTTTGTCAAGAAAAAAGAAATCTGGATTTGTAAATGTTTCGCAGTAGCGACTTGAGCCTGCTTAAATGCCCCTGGGGGGGGGATGCAAGGCAAAAGGGATTGTAAAAAGTAGAACTGCAGTATAGCAGTTAAAATGCCAAGGTGTAATCAATCAGACCGGTCTGTCTGAAAAACTTTCTGTATGTGTGTGTATATATATGTGTGTGTATATGTATGTTTGTGTATATATATGTGTGTATATATATGTGTATATATATATATATGTTTGTGTATTTGTTTTCTGAGGTTTTCACGGGTGTTTCGGGTTTTCTCCCGCGTAGAATCTGAGGTGTCTTTGTGATGTTTCGACGAAGTCCCATTCGTCATCTTCAGGCTGGTGCTTTTGGCTTCCTGCTTCTAGGAGCAATGTGTGACTGTAGCTGTTTCTTCCTTTTAACTGCCAGTGGGGGTTTGAACTGATTGGCTAGGAGCTCAGCTGTGTTCTGATTGGGTGGAGGTGTGTTCTGATTGGTTAAGGGCTTGGCTGTGCTCTGATTGGATGGGGGGTTGGCTGTGCTCTGATCGTAATTGCCTTAATTGCCCCACCTCCTCTTTTTTGCACTCCAGTTCTACACCCTCTCCCCCCTCCCATCCTTGTCAATCTCTTCCTTCCTGGCGTTGTTGCCGTTGGTATATTTTCTAACTGCTCCCTCATGCTCGTTCCAGGCCGCACGTTCACGTCCAGTGTTCCAAATGTCTTTCCATTACCACCCCCCTCCTTTCTATCCCGTTTGTCTGCCTGTGGTTCTTGCCTTCCACTATCTATCTCTGTTAGTCTTCTTTCCTCCGGTTTCCTTCTACACCTGGGTATGCATACGCACAACCATTTCCCGTCCCTCTGCTCCGTCTGCCTACGATCAGTTGGGCTGCCTGCTGGCTTGTTCTTAAGCTCAGTCCCCCTCATCCTTGTAAATCTTATTTCCTCCAGTTTCCTTCCACACTTGGGTGTGCATGCGCACAACCGTGTCCCGTCTCTCTGCTCCGTCTGCCTACGATCAGTTGGGCTGCCCACCGACTTGTCCTTAAGCTCAGTCCCCCTCATCCTTACTGATCCTATCCTTCCTAATGTTGTTGTCATTGGTGCATCTGTCAACTGCCTCCCCCTGCCCCCTCTCTACTCTTTCTTATCCCATTGATCCACCTGCTGTCTTAGCCTTCCTCTGTTCATCCTTCCGGGCTCCATTTCTTCCAAACTTTCTGTGTGCCTGAACATGCATGCGCATAGCCGCATCCTATCCTTCTGCCTCATATGCTACGCTCAGCCGAACTACCTGTTGCCTCGCCCTCAGTTCCACTTTCCCCCCGGAAGGACGAACAAATGTAAAAAATATGCTCCAGCAAGGCAAAGATCTCTCGATAGATCCAGATTTCATAAAATCATAGAGCTGGAAAGGATCTTGGAAATCTAGTCCAACCCACTGCCCGAGGCAAGAGTCCTTATACCACTATGGACAAATGGTTGTTCAATCTTTTCTTGAAAACCTCCAACGATGGAGCACTCATAACTCCAGGAGGCAAGCTGTTCCATTGATAGTTCTCACCTTCAGGAAATTCCACCTTAGTTCCCGGTTTGATCCCCGTCTTACAAAGGTCCATCCATTGCTTCTTGTCCTGCTCTCATGTGCTCTGGAGAATAAATCGATGCTATCATCCCTGTGACAGTCCTTCAAGTATTGGAAGACAGCTATCACCCCCCAAAGAATGAAATATTTTGGGGAATATTAAAAAAAGCAGAATAGACTATTTCCCCTAAAGGAGAAATGAGAAAAAAATCTTCACAAAGACAGAAAACAGCCCCAGTCTTCCTGCCTCAAGCAGAGGTTGATCTTTAGAAATGCAGATTTTCTAATCCACTCAGGAAGACTTGGCCAATCTATTCATAAACAAAACACCTTCAACCACAGCTCCCACAGAAGGCTGGAGCTGATGGGATTAGAAAAGCAAAGACTCATAAAATCTACATTCCCCACCCAGCTCCAAGGACAGGACAGGACCTTCCAGCCACAATGGGAGTCAGGCAACAATAATTAGAATACCAAAAGGGCACTCTCAAGCACAAGTCAAAGTACATTGCACAGCAACAGGCATCTCAAATACAAAGCCCAAAGAAGGTATAAAAATCCACCCACTCTCAACTTCATTTTGTCAGCTGTCCCAGAACTGCATGCTGTTGTTGGTTCAGCTCATCAATAAACAGAAACCTTCTTTCTTAAGCAGCCTCCATTTTATTCCCAGTTTGGAACTAGAACTGGTTTTTCTTTCAACAATCCTAAGCAATTAGATGGAGCTTGATCCTTCTCTTTTCTTTGAGTAAGGTTTCTTCTCTAATATAGATACCTCTGATGTGCTACACCAAACTATTTCAGGAATTATGGATTTGGAATCAATGTTAGGAATAACACAGTACATTTCAATAAAATAAACATTTTGATTTTCAACACATTCCCTTTGGGATATATACAGAACACACTTGGTCAGGCTTTGAAGAAAATTTTCAAAGTCGTTGATCTTGTTTTGCAAATTACAGTTAATTTTAAAATTAAGCCCTTGCCTGAAAATATTCTATAATTATATGCATCATTATTTTGTAATTTTGGAAGGTTTAAATTATGCTTCTCCTGTGCTTTTTATCATTATTTTTGTATTTTGTTTCTTATTACAACTAATCAATTTCAGAAGACCAAGTTCATTGTACCCTGATTATTCTCACCAGAGTTTGAAGCATTCATGTTGACTCAGCACACACAGTGCACCCTTCTTTAAGTATTATATTTATTTAGGACAATTTCATCTGTAAGGTTTTCCTACACATAGTTTCAGAAATTATTTACCACCAGTCAATGGCACAAAGTCAGTGGCATAGAGTTCAAATAAAACAACAGGCCATTCTTTGCTGATGCTTCATTTGGCATTTGTGAGCTTGACCTTACTTGTTATACAGTGTTAATCATTATAAAGGTTTATTCAAAGAGTGATTGACAACCCTCTCTAATTATGCAAATTGTACTGTCTACTTCCAAATCCTTAGGCCTTTATTTGTAAGAAACAAGAGGAATTAGTTATGTTCACTTGAGTTTTCCCCAGTCTTCAACTGAATTCATGCATTTAAATAATTTGATTGCCTTTGGACAAAATGAAGGCAAATTACCCATGAAATATTGTACATCTGACCTAATTTTATTCAACAGTAGCTTTTGCTAAACTGATACAGTCCAGATGCATTGGAACTAGCTATCTCCACAATTTGTACATCTCCTTTAAGGCAGGTGACCAAGAGATACAAGGAACAAGTTTCTCAATTGGCAGGTGAGTCAAGGAATGTATCACATTGGACTTTCAGCTGGCAACAAGCTACTGCTCATAGTTTCACAACCCATGCCATAGCTAGACCCCAGGTCTTTCATACTGTGAGCCCCACACTGTGGAGACTAGAAACCAAGTCCAATGAGGAAGAGTCAAAAGAACTGGAAGTATGTTTAGTCTGCAGAAGAAAAGAGTGAGGGAAGAAAGCAGTTTTCAAATGTCTGAAAGAAGGGACACAACCAGATCCAATCAATTGAAATAATAGGAAAATAGATTCAGGTTAAATATTAGGGAGAATATTCTGACAGAGCCATTAACCAGCCATTAACTCATGAGGCGTTACGTTATCAAAGATCTTCAAAGGATAAATAATCATGTCAGAAATGCTATGGCAAATCTTGTACCAAGCAGGGTGTTGGATTTGATGACTTCTAAGGTATCTTCCAGCTCCATCGTTCTGTAAATCCCAGCCCACATGGCACCCCCTGGCATCTTGTAATAATAGAAAACTTCCATCCTAATTTGCAGCTCTAAACAAATTAGGAATCGTGATAGGATTATTTCAGACAGCACTAATTGCTTGAGCAATGTCTACTCATGCAAGAGTTTTATTCATCCCCCATCCTGTTTTTGCATTGAGCTCAGTCTTTAGTTTCTTCCTTCCATGAGTCCGATTGAAATGCTCAATTTCCTTAATTGTAATTGTTTTTTGGAAACTGGCAAAGGAATTACATGATTTTATGTAATAAATAGGAATTGGCCATCAAAGAAGTGGGCAGTTAAGTAAATTTAATCAGCAATTTAGGCTTGCTTTTCTTCGGTCCCTTCTACTGCCCCACTCCTTCCCAAGTTGTAATACTATAATGATACCGGTAGTTGGAAAAGCCCTTTTCCTCATTGTTATTAGAGAACAATGGAACTGCATCTATATGGAGGGAAGTGTGTAGTGGGGCCATTGCTTCAACATCTTCATCAATGATTTGGATGAGGGGATAGATGGGGAACTCATCAAATTTGCAGATGACACCAAGCTGGCAGGAATAGCCAACACTCCAGAAGACAGGCTTAAGATACAGGAGGATCTTGATAGACTTGAACATTGGGTGCTATCTAACAAAATGAAATTCAGTGGTGAAAAAAGTAAGGTTCTACATTTAGGCAAGAAAAACCAAATGCACAGGTATAGTATAGGTGATACTTTGCTCAATAGTAGTAACTGTGAGAGGGATCTCGGAGTCCTAGTTGACAATCACTTAAATATGAGCAAGCAGTGTGCTGCATCTGCCAAAAAAGCCAACACAGTGCTGGGCTGCATTAACAGAGGGATAGAATCAAGATCACGTGAAGTGTTAATACCACTTTACAATGCCTTGGTAAGGCCACACTTGGAATACTGCATCAAGTTTTGGTCACCGCGATGTAAAAAAGATGTTGAGACTCTAGAAGGAGTACAGAGAAGAGCAACAAAGATGATTAGGGGACTGGAGGCTAAAACATATAAGGAACAGTTGCTGGAATTGTAAGGACGAGGGGTGACATGATAGCAGTGTTCCAATATCTCAGGGGCTGACACAAAGAAGAGGCACCTGAAGGCAAAACAATTCTCCAAAGAACATGAAGGCAAGACAAGAAGCAATGGATGAAAACTAACCAAAGAGAGAAATAACCTAGAACTAAGGAGAAATTTCCTAACAGTTAGAACAATTAATCAGTGGAACAGCCTGCCTCTAGAAGTTGTGAATGCTCCAACACTGGAAGTTTTTAAGAAGAGACTGGACAGCCATTTGTCTGAAATGGTATAGGGTTTCCTGCCTGAGCAGGAGGTTGGATTAGATAACCTCCAAGGTCCCTTCCAACTTTATTATTGTTGTTGTTGTTGTTGAGACAAAAACCTGTCAAGATTTAGAGTGCCACCAATCTGGCCCACTGTCCTCAACTCTCTGGGTGTTCCTGATCTGCCAACCCTTTTATGAAATAGTAAACAATGCCACCTTTTTCATCATTTTCCCATGACTTTTTGCCTCCATTCTATTTCTCCTTGGCTCTTTCTTTCTTCAGTCTGGGGACTCAGTAACTCCCACCCTTGTCATCTTCTGCTTGGACTATTGCAACACACTCTACATGGGGCTACCCTTGAAGACAATTTGGAAGCTACAATTGGTCCAGAATGCAGCAGCATGGACAAAGGAGAAGTTGTTGCCTGGAGGTGGTTTGTGCACTAACAAAGAAGGCACCCCGACCTCTTCCCTCCAAACCCTTGTTTTTTTAGTTTATTTTAATTTTTGTAATTTTAATATTTTTATATTTATAATTGTTGGATATTTGTATATTTTATTTTACTGTAAGCTGCTCAGAATCACCATGAACCATAAGATTAGCAAATAAATTCAACAACAACAACAACAACAACAACAACAACAACAACAATAATAATAATAATAATAATAATAATAATAATAATAATAATAATAATAATAATAATAATAATAATATATCAGAAGAGTGGATGAATCTAAGAGGAATCAATCTTGAATTTCTTTCTATATGTTGTCTCTAGTGCAGGATGTGAATACCATTGAACCTGCTGAGAATCATATCTTGGGTCTATCAAAAGTCATTTTCATTCAATTGAAAAATTCTGAGTTATATCCAGCTCAGTCACATTTGATTTCAACATGTAGCAAGTGTTGTATAATATTAGAAATTTAAAAGGGTTCATTCTCTCCAAAATACTTGGGAGTTATGTATGCCCATGATCATAGAAGCTCAGCAAAAATGTGTATTAAAGGCCAGGAATATTATTATCTGTTCCAGGTACAAGCTATGAAAAGAAATACTGCAAGTCTCCTTTCAGGAAATCAGCTGAATGAGAAGAAGCAATGCAGACTTGCACAAAATAAATGCAATAAACAAGAGCTGCCCCCCAAAAATAAAATCCAGCCAATTTCAGTAGTGAATTGCTTACAATATTCTCATATGCATCAGAATCAGAAAACCAGCTATGGAGTTGGTTGTACTATTGAATAATAAGTAGATCAAGTCTAATAAAGAGGTTGCAGAGTAGATTTGTTGCCTCTTTTTGCCTGTCTTCACAAGATGTAAGGTCTGCATTGATACTTTCAGGAAATAAGCCTGAATGATTACAAAAAGTACTAAACCTCTAGATCTTATTGACAAAATGAAAAGTTATCACCTGGACTAGATCATATTTGTCAAAGAGTTCACAAAGCTTTCTATTGTGAAATTTTTGATCTTACAATATATAAATAAAAGATACCGTTTAGCACAGGAGTGTCAAACTCAATTTCATTGAGGGCCGCATCAGCATTGTGGTTGCCTTCAGGGGGGGTGGCCAGGGTGGGTGCGGCCTACTGGATGGGCATGGATGGAGTGGGTGTGCCCTACTAGGTGGACATGGCCAGCTCTACATCATTCGCATCAAGGGTGCCTGTGGGAGCCTGGGCAGGAGTGGGACAGATCTGAGGGTCTCTGGCAGAAAGGGGAGGAACCAGGGCAGAGCCCATCAAGCCAGATATGTGAAGTAGGTGAGGGTCATTTGCTGGCCACTTCCAGGCGATGGTGCATTTTTTCATTCCTCACAAAGTGTGACACCTCCCCAGCATGCAACCAGGGGGCAGGGCCGATGCGGCAGGGGCTGGTTCCTCGCTGTTTCCAGACGGCGTTGTGGAGCTAAGACTGAATGCATTTCAGCATAGATGGCCACCACAAAATTGTACATTGGCTCCTGGCCGTCCTGGGCCAGGGCCAAGACAGCAGGGGCCGTTCCCTCACTGTTTCCAGGATGGCTTCGCGGGCCACATGAAACCACTTTGCGGGCTGCATCCGGCCCCCAGGCATTGTGTTTGACATGTCTGCTTTACTAGGAATGTTTTTTAAAAAGACTCTGTAGAGCACCCATTCAGCAGAACATCTTTCTAAGTGAATGATTGAAAAGCTTATTTTTATTTCATCGTGCAATTTAGAGACTGTCCTGCAGACAGTTCCAGATGGCTTACACTTTAAAAAGGAGGAAACAATAAAATAGAAAAACAGTTCATGTACAAACTCTGTAAGAGCGTATGGTTATTCTATTCCAAAGACTAGGAGAATAACCAAGATTTAGAGACTTTGAGAACATTATCATGGTGGGAACCATATGGATCTCTGGGAGCCACTATTTAAGAGGGCAAAGGCAATGACAGAATTGTATTAAAAGTTGTACTAGGGAAAAAAATGATTTTATGCTATCAAGTTGATGATAACTCTTAGCTACCATATAGATTATTGGGGGGGATTAATAGATCTATTAAACAAGTTAATCAACATGGTTTCTTTTATTAATAAAACTTGTCTTACTAATAACCTTCCAAACAAGTGGATAGGATTGATCTAATAGACATTATTTAACCAGACTCTCAAACATTTTAAAAATTAAATCTCTCTCTAAAGCAGGGGTTCTCAACCTTGGCAACTTTAAGACTTGTGGACTTCAACTCCCAGAATTATAAATTAACAATTAGCTATTTGATCTGATTTGATTTGATTTGATTTGATTTGTAACCAGAATCCTACTAAAACTCTCCACTCCCACCCCAACCTCTGCTATTTATTTCAGCTGCAATACAATTTGAAACCCATTGTTCCTTGAGGTTTCTTCTTCAGGTACTTCTTGAAGCTACACTTCAACGGTCGATTCCCAAATTCAGATGAACTCTCCTTAGTGCACCTTCCTGTCAAACTTTTATTAGGTCAAAAAGCCCTTTGTATAAACCAAGGGTAGGCAACCTTGGCTCTTTTATGACTCGTGGACTTCAACTCCCATGCTGGCTCAGGAATTCTGGGAGTTGAAGTCCAGGAGTCATAAAAGAGCCAAGATTGCCTACCCCTGGTATAAACTCTCCAAATAAAAGACAAGTCAGGCAGCAGTTGCAATGAAAGTTGTTGCCATTTTGTTAGTGAACTGTAAAAAAAAAGGCACTGAATATTTAAATACAGTACATTGTTTTTACCTTAAAATCAGATTTTTAAAAGTCAGCTAGATGTATCATACAAAATCTGATGTCTTCCCAAATAGAAGTTTGTTTCTTGCAAACTTCATCAGGCGTAAAAGATGTGACCCAGAGCTGTTTACAGTGCCAATCATACCTTATGACATGCTTAACATAAAGATGAATAGAATAAGAAAACACTCCTTTGAGGGTCCTGTTTACCATTTATGTGAAATATCTAAGATGCAGTATTAGCCTCCTAAATGTCATTCGTGATTAGCATTTTTTCATCTACCTTTCACAGGCTCAGTTTTTAAGCCCTCAAAAAGAATGACTAAACTGGTAAGTACAGCTGCCCATCAAACTAAAAATCACCTTGCACGTCTGAATGTCAAATTGTTGCAGGGGAATTCCACCCAGTTCTCCAATTAAGAAAGTGCAGAACATACCATAGGGAAATGTGTGCAGCATAAAAATCATATAATATGAAAATAATGCCCACAATCTATTACTTCCGGTGAAATTGCATTCAATAAATCCCAAAGACATTTGACTTCTCATCACAAAAACCTCTTCAGTTCTATCCAAAGAAGATTCTTGGATGAGAAGCAAAATGTCTTTAAGGAAAAAAAAAAAAAAGAAACTCCAGTTGCCTTTTGAAAAAGCACTTTTGGGAAAACTGTGATCTGAATGGCTGAGAATCTCCATAGGCTTTCAATAAATGTGTCTCAGGGATAAGCGAGCACTAAACATATTCCAGTTAATAATAATAATAATAATAATAATAATAATAATAATAATAATAATAATAATAATAATAATAATAATAATAATAATAATAATAATAATAATAATAATAATAATTGTTGTGTTCTGAGCCTGCAAAAGCAGGCTCAGGACATTGCATTGGTCCCAGTCATTCCAAAAGCTGCCCGAGAACAGACAGAGCGGCGCCAGCCTTGTGCGCATGCACAAGGCACGAAAACGCTAAGTTCATATTGGTTGACACTGTCCGGGTTTCTGGCCATATAAAAAGGCCTGCGTGCCTTTGTGCTTTTACTTGGTTGTTGGAGAAGAAGAATAAAGAATAGTTAACAGTTACTATGTGTCTTCATCATTCGCACACGAACGAAGTACTTAACACTGGCGACGAAGGTGGGATCCTTTGCAAGCTGAAACAAAAGATTTAAGGACTCACCCAGGAAGTCCGACAAAGAGAAAAACGGCGTCTGAATCAGCATCTCAGCCTGCCAGTACAGCATTGCTGGAGAGTGAGTTTGGCTAAAGGATCCTTTCCCAAACAACAGCTTGCAGAGGAAGCGATTGGTGAAGATCGTAAAGTTTACAATGTCAAAGATTGGCCGCTTGACTGATTTCGATGTCTCCCACCCAGAGAGATGGAATTCCTACGTAGCATGGGTGGAGAACTACTTCAGAGTAAATCAGATAAGAGAAGATGGCCTGAAGGCAGCAACTCTTTTGTGTGCCTGTGGACAAGAAGCTTTTGACATCACAGAAAATCTGGTGGCCCCTGCACCTCTGGAGTGGGTAACATATACTGACTTGAAAAAGATGTTGAAGGAGCACTTCCAGCTGAAGTTATACATCATTCCTTGGAGGCACGCGTTCGAGCAGAGAGACCAGAGGTCGGGTGAATCTGCTGCGGACTTTATTGCTGCCTTAAGGAAAGCGGCCAAGCCTTGTGAGTTCAAGGATCTGGAAGAGAGGCTGCAAGATCGCTTCGTATGCGGTTTGAGGAGCAGAGACTTACAACAGAAGATTTTTGCAAAAGAAGATGTCTCCTTCCAAGACGCGCTACGAGAGGTGGCAGCTGAAGAAGCAGCAGGCGGGGCAGTGAAGGCCTTACTGCTCAGCAGGAACTCTCCAGACACAGCTACCGTCCATCAAGAGGATGCTCGAGAAGGATCGGAAGCGGATCCTGAAGAGGAGGTGGACAGACTTCACCAGCCAGCTGAAAGGAGGAAGAAGGGACGTCCGGACAAGGCCCCAGCATCTCTTCAATGTTTCAGGTGCGGAGCTGACTGCAGGTTCTGCTCCGCCATTTGCAGGGTGTGTGGCAGGCAAGGCCACATTGCATCCATCTGTTTGGGTCGCCAGAAGGTCCAACCTCATGAAGAACTGCTTCTGAAAGGTACCAGGGTCCCCAGCCAACACAGGGTGGGTTTCTGCACATCGCGCAGGAGTATTCTGAGGACACAGACACACAAGCCCCTTAAGAAGAAACTTTCCATTAACATAAGGCTGCAAGGGGTTCCCTTATCAATGGAGCTGGACACTGGGTCCACTCTCTCCATTATTTCAATTAACACATTCAAAAGGATATGCAGCAGCAATGGCCTTCAAGTTAAACTCAGGCCATCAAATCTAATACTCACTGATTTTCAAAATTCTGTGGTGTGCATTAAGGGGGAGGCCACCCTTAGAGTACAGCAAAAGGATTTTGAAGGTCCCCTAGATGTGGTGGTAGTTGGGGTGAATGTACGAGTCTTATTGGACTCGATTGGTTCGAGGCTCTGGGAATCCAGATAACTGGGCTGCACCATTTGCAAATGTTGAGCCTTGCAGAAGTCTGCAAGGAGTTTGCAGATGTGTTTAGTTCAGAGCTAGGATCCTACAAGGGGCCTCCCATTTCGCTACGGTTAGACCCAACCATCACGCCCATCAGGGTTAAGTCTAGGAGGGTACCTTTTGCCATCAAGGGTAAGATAGATGCTGAGCTGGACAAATTGCTCCAGCAGGGCATCTTAGAACCTGTGGATTCTATTCCATGGGAAACCCCCATAGTAATGCCTCTAAAGGCTAATGGGGAAATACTTATATGTGCAGACTACAAGTGTACGCTGAATAAGGCGTTGCAACAGCATGCTTATCCAGTCCCTGTTGTAAGCCACATCCTGGCCTCCCTCAAGAGGGGGCGCATTTTTGCGAAGCTTGACCTGGCACAGGCTTATCAACAGCTACCTGTTGATGAGGCAGCTGCAGAGGCCCAGATTATTGTAACTCACAGGGGAGCCTTCAAGGTCAAGAGACTGCAATTTGGGGTAAATGTAGCCCCTGCCATATTCCAAAGTATCATGGAGAGCACACTTCGAGGTATTCCTGGGGTCTGTCCCTACTTCGATAAAGTCCTCATTGCTGAGAAGTCATCACAAGCTTTAGCAGAAAGATTAAGGGCTGTCTTGCTTCGTTTTCAAAAAGCAGGCTTTAAACTAAAGAAGGACAAATGCAAGATAGGAGTCACTTCCACTGACTTCTTAGGTTTCAGGATTGATGCCCAAGGCATTCACCCTGCTGAAGCTAAACTACAAGCTATTCAACAGGCCCCGAGCCCCAAGTCCAAGAGTGAGCTACAAGCCTTCTTGGGGCTCTTAAATTTTTACCATGCATTTCTCCCACATAAGGCTGCAGTGGCAGAGCCGTTACATAGGCTCTTAGACAAGCAGGCTCCATGGCAGTGGACTAAAGTCCATGACAGGAGTTTCAATGAGGTTAAGGCCTTGCTCACTTCAAATGCTGTTTTAGCACATTTCAATGAGCAATTAATTGCCTGTATGCATCGCATGCAATGCATCTCCTTATGGGGTGGGAGCTATACTTAGTCATCTGAAGGCTGATGGGACACAAGTCCTATTACTCAAGGACTCTGTCATCTGCAGAGTGGAATTACGCTCAGATTGACAGAGAAGCCTTGGCCATAGTGGCTGGCATAAAGATATTCCATGATTTCTTATATGGCCGCCATTTCACGGTCTATACAGACCATAAGCCTCTGCTGGGTTTGTTTACCACCAACAAACAGACACCGCATATCATTTCTCCTTGTATGCTGAGATGGTCCATCTTCCTGTCAGCATAAGACTACACTTTAGTTCACAAACCTGGAAAAGAAATGGGCCATGCAGATGGCCTAAGCAGATTACTTCTAAAACAGGCAGAAGCAGACCCTGCTCCTGCCATCAATATTCTTTCCATTCAGGAGTTGCCTGAATCTCCCCTCAATGCTAGGGATGTGGCTGCAGAAGCTGCCACTGATCACACGCTTACATGCGTGCTGACATGGGTGTTGTCAGGATGGCCTGACAAGTGCCCAGATACTGAGTTCCAAAGCTTCTGGCACAAGAAGCATGAGTTTTCCACTTTCAAGGGTTGCCTCTTATGGGGTAGCAGGGTAGTATCCCAGCCTCACTGAGGTCTAGAATCTTGATCTCTCTGCATGAGAGACATCCTTGAATTGTAACGATGAAAGCGCTTGCGCACAGCCATCTTTAGTGGCCTGGGCTCGATAAAGCTATTGAGGCTCAGGTGCACAGGTGCCAGCTGTGCCAATAGTCACAGCCTGAAATGCATCAGACTCCAGTACGTAGGTGGGAGGAAACTCAAACCCCATGGTCTAGGGTGCATATAAATTATGCTGGGCCGTTTCAGGGGCAATTCTTCCTGGTTGTTGTTGATAGCCATTCCAAGTGGTTAGAGGTTGTTCCTCTTTCCTCCACTACTATTGCCAGGACCATCCAGGTGTTGAGAGGAATTTTTGCATCACACGGACTTCCAGATGTCCTTGTTTCTGATAATGGCCCTCAATTTACATCTTTTGAGTTCCAGGCTTTCCTTCAGGCCAACCTGATCTGGCATGCAACGTCAGCTCCCTTCCATCCATCCTCCAACCGATTGGCAGAAAGAATGGTGCGCACCACCAAAGATGCTCTGAAGAAACTGACTTACGGTAACTGGCATCACAGGTTAGCAGATTTCCTTCTTGCACACCGCACCACACCATGTACATCCACAGGGAAGAGCCCTGCTGAACTCCGATGGGGTCACCGCCTCATCACCAAACTTGACAGTTTGCACCCTGACCAGGTGGCTCCACAAGTGTCACAACCATGGACACCTAGGAGACTCCAGGTGGGTGATCCGGTTTGGGCATGAAACTATGGGCCTGGACATCTCTGGGTCACAGCTGTGGTCTGCAAGGTCTCTGGGCCGTTGTCATATGAAGCTGCCTTGGGTGACGGCCGCGTTCTTCGTAGACACATAGACCAACTGTGTTGGAGACTGGACTGCCACCCTTCCGCTCCTGGCTCTGCTCTGGGGGGGAGGAGGACCATAATATGCATTCTGGGTCACAGGTTCCCAGGTCCAACAGGCCCTCACTAGCTGATGAGGCTGTCAGGGTGTTATCCCAAGGTTCTGCAAGTGCTCCAGACAGGAATTCACTGGATAGGGAGTCATCCCACACATCCACAATTACTCCAGACAGGGAGTCACACTGGGGGTATCCACAGTATTCACATATGACAGATAATGCTCCAGACAGGGAGGCTGACCAGGGGAATCCACATAAATCACAAACAGTGAGAGAAAAGGAATTCCATCAAGGGCACTTGCACAATTTAGCAATTGCTCCCAAGAGGAAGTCACCAGAAAAAGGGGTTGTCATCGAGGCAGCTCCTGACTCTAGCATCACGGGCATGTGCTTGGGGGCTACAGATTACTTGGGCACTCCTGCTACTCAGGCCTCTCCATCTGCTGGCCTTGGGCTTGAGGGACAGTGTTCCCAAGAGGAGTCCATTGTGGACTTGGGGACTTCCACCCCTCCAAGGTATTCTGGTCTGGACTCAGAGAGTCCAGCCAGTCAGCAGCTGGGAGAGTCAACTGGGTGCACCAAAGTCCTGGCCTGCCTAGTCTGGTAGGCGAGCAGGTAGGCCAGGCACCCTCACCAGGGTCACCTATATATTTGGGGCAACAACGCTCAGTCCTGCCTAGTTTGGTAGGTGAGCAGGTCGGCCAGGCAACATCACCGGCCCTTAGAAGGTCGCAGTGGGCCAAGTGCCCACCCAAACATCTGAGAGACTTTGTGAGGTTGCTGTCAAATCATGAGGGACTTTCTTATGAGGCCCCTGAATGAAGGGAGTAATTCGTGTTTAGATTATTTTGCATTATTTTGATTTCGGATACATTTATTTGTGTTAATAAATATTGAAGGGGTTTACCTGTGTGCAGACTCAAGTATTCCACACTTTTGCATTTGAATAATACAGCTGTATGTCATTCTTCCCAGTGCACAACGAACCTGTGTGTACGCGAAGTATGTTCCATCTAGGGGGGAGGGGTGTTGTGTCTTGAGCCTGCAAAAGCAGGCTCGGGACGTTGCATTGATCCCGGGCATTCCAAAAGCTGCCCGGGACCAGACAGAGCGGCGCCAGCCTTGTATGCATGCGCAAGGTGTGAAACGCTAAGTTCCTGTTGGTTGACACTGTCCGGGTTTCTGGCCATATAAAAAGGCCTGCGTGCCTTTGTGGTTTTGCTTGGTTGTTGGAGAAGAAGAATAAAGAGTAGTTAACAGTTACCATGTGTCCTCATCATTCTCACATGAACGAAGTACTTAACAACAACAACAACAACAACAACAACAATAATAATAATAATAATAATAATAATAATAATAATAATAATAATAATAATAATAATAATAGTAAAGTTGGAAGGGACCTTGGAGGTCATCTAGTTCAACCCCCTGCTCAGGCAGGAAACCCTATACCATTTCAGACAAATGGCTGTCCAGTCTCTTCTTAAAAACTTCCAGTGTTGGAGCATTCACTGCTTCTGGAGGCAGGTTGTTCCTCAGGTTAATTGTTCTGTCAGGAAATTTCTCCTTAGTTCTAGGTTGCTTCTCTCCTTGATTAGTTTCCATCCGTTGCTTCTTGTCCTGCCTTCAGGCGCCCTCTTCTTTGTGGCAGCCCCTGAGATATTGGAACACTGCTATCATGTCCCCCCTTGTCCTTCTCTTCATTAAACTAGACATACCCAATTCAGCAATCGTTTCTCATATGTTTTAGCCTCCAGTCCCCTAATCATCTTTGTTGCTCTTCTCTGTACTCTTTCTAGAGTCTCAGCATCTTTTTTACATCGTGGTGACCAAAACTGGATGCAGTTAGGAGATACTTTGATACAACATGTCACATGTTAATGTAAAGTATTCAGAAATTCTCAAACACATGAGGAAATAGCATGAGCCATACTTAGAATTAGAAAAGTTGGAACTCAATCCAAATGACCATCTTTCTCCCTATTGTGAAAAGTCAGTTTTCTCAATATCAGCTGCTTTCAGGGCTTCTCAAGTGGACCTCTTCAATCTCCATCAACAGGAGGCAGCATCTGAATAGCAGCACCTCTGTGGCCTTTGTTCCCCATCATAGCTGATTCTCTCAAATGGCTCTTTTTTTTCTTTTTTCTTTGCATCCAGCAAGAGATACATCTCACTGATGCTACTGCTGGAACAGGAAATATTTTTCACTTCCAGGATGACACTGCACTGGGCAAATATTAGGAACCTTCTATTGAAAAAATAGAAGCTGGGTATGCATTCTCATTCAGTAGTGGCCAAAATTGTGGAAACCTTTT
Source organism: Bothrops alternatus (assembly GCA_034064705.1). Taxonomy (NCBI): domain Eukaryota; kingdom Metazoa; phylum Chordata; class Lepidosauria; order Squamata; family Viperidae; genus Bothrops; species Bothrops alternatus. The sequence goes on from JARGCV010000033.1 coordinate 8,763,693, forward strand.
GGGAAAAGTGTACAGTAGAAATGCCACCTTTGGTTAAGTTTCCACCAATTTTTCTTCTAATTTCTTTATAACCGTAGCCTTGCTTACTTAATAATACTATTTTACATCGCTTTCTGGGCAACCAGTCAACTCTTTGCACCATTACTTTAATTTTTCTACGTTTTACAAGCTTGCTAAATGAAAGGGGGAAAAAACCCCAACCAACTTGATAGCGATCACGTAACACACTGACTAATGTCCTCCTCTCAGCTTCCATACATGACATCAATAACTGAATCCTACTGTGATCTGATTGGTTCATTGCCAAAACAAGATGACACCTGATTGGCTTTCTAAACACTCATGCTCATTGGCTACAATCAGATGAAGGAAAGCTACCTGATATCAACCTAAGCAAGTTATGCTTCCTTTTTCTGGTTATTTGGCTATAACTTTTCATAGCATACAGTACAGATCATTGAACAAACTTTGTTGCATTACATTCTTGGTTAAATTATCTTTCCATTGATATATAATTTTATGGTACTACTCCCCCCCAAAAAAGTGGTGCTATTAGTTATCAAACCTCAAAAATACACTGTACATCTCATCCTTTCTGTCAGAGTTCAGACTCATCCAAACATCGTTATACCTCCCCTTCACAATCATTAACTCCATTCCTCATCTGCTCTTTCTCATGTTCCTCACTCTCATTTTTTCCCTCACTCTCAGGCCAGGAAAGCAGTAGTCTTCTCATGAGGAAGAGGGTGATCTTACTTACTGGCAGCTAAGAACATAAGAACATAAAAAGAGCCATGCTGAATCAGGCCAAAGCCCATCGAGTCCAGCATTCTGTGTCACACAGTGGCCCACCAATTGTACATGGGGATCTTGAGCAGAAAGAGAAGGCAAAACCCTCCCTTTCCCTTGACCCCCAACAAATGGTACTCAAGGGAATCCTGCCTGCCTCAACCGACATAGAGGCAGCACATTGACATCCGTTTTAATAACCACCGATACACTTGGCATCCATGAATCTATCTAACCCTGCCTTGAAGCTATCAAGGCTGACAGCTGTCACGACCCCTTCTGGCCAGCTAAATAGAGGGACAGGGGCTTTCTCTGTGGGGGAAGGATGGCCAGTTTGGTTTGACCTGGAGAAAGGATTCCCAACAGCTCCTTCTTTCTCTGTGCCTTTTAAGTGGTGCCTCCTGGCAGCCAGGCAAGAGAAAATGGAGGATTTTAGCCCAGCAGAGAGAATTTTAGCTCTCCTTAGAGAGGACCTGAACAAAGTAAATAAGGAACTATCACAACCTGAAGAGAAAGTGAGAGTTTTCCCCCTAAAGCTGAGAACTAAAAAGGTGAGTGGAAGGAAATAGAGGGACAGGGAGTAACTGGAAGCTAGTGGAGTATGCTTGAACCCAGGAGCAGCCGGAGAAGCAAAGGGAAGAAAAACAGCGTCAAGGGCAGGAAGAAGCCCAATGATGGGGAAGCCATCTGATTCAATAGCTGGTTGTTCCTATTGTTGGATTTTGTGGGGAAATCTGGAAGTGACTTAATGGAAAGTGAGGCCACTGAAGAAGCCATGCTGTGGCCAAGGCTCACTAAACAGACCAGAAGCAGATCAGGTGTGGGGAAGTACGAGGCATCTGAAGAGGCCTATAGAGGGCTTTTGGAACATTCCTGAAAAGTTGTAGGCTGCACCAGTTCCTGGGGTTTCAAAACCCTCATACTGATGTCAGTTGTTTTCTTTAGTATTTTCTAGTTCACTAGCTGCTTAGTGGATTTCAATTTTTAGGAAGGAAGGAAGGAAGGAAGGAAGGAAGGAAGGAAGGAAGGAAGGAAGGAAGGAAGGAAGGAAGGAAGGAAGGAAGGAAGGAAGGAAGAAAGAAAGAAAGAAAGAAAGAAAGAAAGAAAGAAAGAAAGAAAGAAAGAAAGAAAGAAAGGGGAAAAAAGTCCTTTAGTTGGCCGCAATCCACCTCAAGGTTAAACTTGCCAAGCTTAGCAATATGTTTGGGCTTTACCTCTTATCAGCAGGAGCCAGCATGGCCACTGGTTAATATGAGAATTTTTGCACAAAATATCTGGGAATAATCAGGTTGCCTATCCCTAGGGTAAGATATGCCTAACTTTCGGAAGTACTTTAGCTATTGTCCTTGAAATCTATCCTGCAAAATGGTAAACAAAATGTTCCTGAAGTCTATTGACGTTCCATTCCTGAAGTGGTACAGCTGAAGAAGCATCTTCTCCCAGATGCTCCATCCATTGTCTTAAGAGGAATCAGAAAGAAGCATCTTTTTGCACCATCCACTCACCAGTCTTGTGAGTGGCAGCCAATCAGAGAATTTTCATTGCCACTCAGCCCTGTTTAATCCAGTTGCCCAGTTCCAGTATTTAGAAACAAGCTTCTCTGAGATGGCTTTGGTGACCCTGTTTTCTGGGGCTAACCAATTTTCTATCCTTGTTTTATTGCATTATTTCTTTGCGGTATTATTAATTTGCTTTGTTATTGTAGGTGTTTTGTCTTTTTTATTGCCTGCTTGGGCAGCAGGGTTGATGCATTTACATAATTAATAAATAAATACGGAAGCAAGCTGAACACTCTTTATAAAATCTGTACTTCGCATTGCAGTTCTTTCTCACCGGATGCCCTTTTCACCCACTCAGCTTCTTACAGAGCTAGCACAGAGACAAGCCCTTCAGGACTGAGTAGAGAAAAGAAGGTGGCAGAAAAAGATGTGACTGGCATCTGTTGCCCAAGCTCAGTTTGTTTTAAAGGGATTTGATTTGTTTGCTTGTGGTAGCAGAAACTTTTTCCGAAGTTTTGGAAGGAGGAGGAAACACACAAGGATTAAATAATATCCTTCTGTGAACTCATCTTATTTATAGTTCTAGCACAAGCTAACACTTTATACTATTACGATGATGGTAATGCTTACAGCCTATGCAGAGTATACATTTACTCTTTTAATGTTGTTTTATGATATGCTGACATTTTTCACCAAGTTGGAAGATTTTCACAGGTATAGATATGCAGGTCTTGGTGTATTCGGGTCTTTTCCCATGTAAGATTGAGAGTATCTTGGCGACGTTTCGATGAGGTCCCACTCGTCATCTTCAGGCTGGGGTCTTCGGCTCTGTGCTTGTGCGAGCAAAGTTTGATCGGAGCTGCCGTCTCTCTATATATATTGGTGGGGGTGTATGGAGCTTCCCTTTAACTCTTTGTTAGCAATCCAAATTTAACACATATGTATATATGTGTGTATGTGTGTGTATATACATATTTGTGTTTGTGTGTGTGTGTGTGTCCCTCCCTCCCTTCCCCACCCCTCTCTGTTGTTTCAGGGAGCTCTTGTTAAATTGACCATCATTTTTCCCACAGGCGCTATTCGGAACATTAAAAACATTAACCTGGCCAATTATTTTTCTTCCTTGCATAGAACTCCACCATGACTGACTTTCCTTTATTGTTATAGGAAGAAGATGTGGAGCCATTTCCTTCATTCCCAATAATTTCCTCATTCTTTGTGACTGCACAATACCACTGTATCATTCTGCCATGGTATCTAATGGATGATCCTCACGTTAAAATATTCCCCTCTTTCCATCACAAAGGAGAGGCGTACTGTATGGCTCCATCTCCACACATTCTCCTGGCAGCTTGATTTTCAGTAGAGTACTTATTGAAATGAACAAAAACCTTCCCGTCTCAAATTTCCTTTTTTAAACGAAATGCCATGGTGGGGGGGGAGGTTTCCTGGATCGGTTTTCTGCCTGCTGGCAATCTTTGTTCCAAGCTGGTACAGAGTAGACGGAAAGAGTGGGGAGAGGAGGAAATTCACTTTGATTCCTGACAACAGCTTCTTCACCTGGATGTTCCCTGTTGTCTTCTGTTTGCTGCCCTTTTCTTCCCTACATAAATCTGATCTCCCCTGGGGCTAATCATCTGCCTCTCAGACTGGCTTCAGCTGTCATTGGCAAAGTGCTTTCAAATCCCAATATGACTTTGAAAGCCAACATTTGGTTAGCAAGGTCTGACCTCTTTATTCCTAAAATAGGTGAAAGATAATCTGTCAGGAGTGGCAATCAAGGCCTAGGAAAAAAAATGCGATAATTCAAGCCTGTTGAATATCCATGAGGGAGGCAAATGTGGTTAAAAAAAAAAAATAAAGATGGCAGTTGCAACCTTATGCTCTACGTCCCACCCATTTTATGTGATTTGCATATGTGATGCTGATAAACAGAGGTGGGGCTTCAATAGTGCAGTCATAGCTGTTGACTTTCCATGCAGACACCCCACCTGAAGATTAATAGAGATTAATCTATGGATGGTCACTAGTAACAAGGAAGCACAATTTCGTATATTCTCCCTTAACTTTATTATGTTACATCCCTGAGTGTGATACAATCTCTGAGTTAAAGGATTGCATGGTTAATTTATTTATTTATTTATTTATTCGGGCTTGTATGCCGCTCCTCTCCGGAGACTCGGAGCGGCTAACAACATGTATATATATAAACATCAATTTTAATACAAGTCCAAAACAAAATCTCTAAAATAACCTCCCCTCCATGAATTCAGAGAGCAAAATGGACGTCATCAACCTATCTGGAGCGAATCAGTATTCTTAGGATGGTGCTGACTTTTTGAGCCTCACCAATCTAGCTCTCATGATAAAATGTGTAAGAAAATCCAATTGGAGACTATCCTCCCCAAGATGCCTGCTGTACAGTAAGAGTTTCTGCTTTCTCTTACCAATGATCTGCTGATTTTACATGGGAAAATCTCATTGGGGTGGCAAATCCACTCTGTTAGGGTTAGCTCTCCATGAACTCAGAGTCAAAATGAATGTCTCCAAGGGATTTGTAGCAGATCAGTATGCTAAGGCATTGACTTTCTGAGCCCAGACTCCTACCATTAGGGTTAGGTTTAAGTCTCCAGAAACTCAGAGGAAAATGGATGTCATTGATGGATGTGGTGCACATTGGTATATTAAGGAGGGGGCTGACTTTTCATGCCAGCACTATCTATGTTTCCTGGTAAATTACATGGGACAATCCCACTGGGGAGCTAAACCTACTTAGTGTTAGAGTTAGTTCTCCATTAATTCAGAGACCAATATGAACATCACTAATGGATTTGTAGCACATTGGTATGGTTAGGAGGCTGCTTACTTTTGCCCATCCTTCCAGACTTCCTGGGAAAATACAAAAGAAAGTCCCCTTGTGGGGCAAACAAACTTAGGGTAGGTTTAGATCTCCCTGAACTGCAAATGTAGCTCACCAATGAATTCATAGCAGATCAGTTTGCTTAGGACTGTGCTGACTTTTTGAGCCCACCCTATCCAATTGGGAGGAAAACCTGATTAGGGTTAGGGTTAGGTCTCCACGAACTCAAAGAGGAAAATGAATGTTGTGGATAGATTCATAGCACACCTGCCCTCTCTACGTTTCCTGGTAAAATATAGGGGGAAATCCCATGGGGGAAGGGGGCAAATCTACTTAGGGCTAGGGTTAGGTTTCCACGGATTTGGCAACCAAAATGAATGGATGTTGTAAATGGATTTGTAGCACATCTGTATGCTAAGAAGGGTGCTGACTTTTCAACAAAAAAAATCTATCTACTTTTCCTGGTAATATTCATGGGAGATTCCCATTTGGGGGCAAACTCCATTAGGGTTAGGTTAGTTCTTCATAAACTTAGATAGTAAAAATGGATGTTGCCAGTGGATTCATAGTGCATCGATATGCTTATGACTTTATGACCCCACCCTATCTACTTTTCCTGCTAAAATACATGGGCAAATCCCATTGGGGGGGACATTTAGGGTTAGATCTCCATATTGGCAATGGATTCATAGTGCATTGGCAGGAGAGAGCCGAGTTCTTGATCCCATCTTACCTACTTTTCATGGTAAAATATATGGGAAAATCCCATTTGGGGGGGAAACCTACTTAGGGTTAGGTCTCCATGAATTCAGAGAGTAAAATAGGTGTCACCTATGTATTCATAACACATTGGTATGCTTATGCTTAGGGTGCTGATATTTTGAGCATGCCCTATCTACGTTTCCTGGTAAAATCATTGAAGGTTAGAGTTAGGTCTCCATGAAGTCACAAACTATAATGGATTCATAGTGCATCAGTATACGTAAAAGGATGCTAATTTTGAGGCCTGCCCTATGTACATTTCCTGAGAAAAAACATGAGGGTCCCATTGGGGGGCATACTCGCTTAGGGTTAGTGTTAGGTTTCCATGAACTTGGAGAGCAAACAGACATTGCTAACAGATTCGTAGCTCATTGGTGTGCTTATGAGATGGCTCACTTTTCAAGCCCGCCCAGTCTAAGTTTCCTGGTAAAATACATGAGAAAATCCCAAAGGGGCTACAACCCACTTAATCTGTTCCACATTACGTCCTTCCCATTTATTTTTTTCCATCCTCAGGTTTTCTCTCTTCAGTGTGTTAATTAAATGTGCATTTCTTCTGATGGGTTTATTTTATACACATTATCATTCTCTACGTGCTGTGAAGTAGACAAAGCCACCTGATCAACCATTTCTGAACTTAGAGGTTAAGCAAATTGAAGTTATTCCTTGAATGGGACAGGTCCATAGAACAAGTTATGAGTCTGACTCAAATGAGACACTATCCTTTTTATGTGTATTTTTAAAATTGTGAACTGCCTCCCAAGCTGCCAAAATATACTTTGGGGTATATCCACATTCTACCACGTGGTGTAAGTTTCAAGTCAGTTGCAGAACATACAGCTTGAATTTTAAATCTTTAGTCTAATTTTTCAGATGGATTGAGAAACAGGAGCCTCTTCTTAAGGCAACCATTAGGCTTCTAAATATTCCCTAATGGGTCTTGGTTCAGCCTGTCTTTTAATATGTCATACAAAGTCAGGTTTGGCCTTTGAAAGAAGAACAGTTTGGCAGTTGTAATCTAACAAAAAAGTGCATTGAGTTAGGAATTGAAATATGAACCAAATGAGTCCCTTTCCTATTCTATTCAATAGGAGAGTGTTTCTCAAGCTTGGCATCTTTAAGATGTATGGACTTCAACTCCCAGAATTCCCAGCCAGTGAGGAATTCTGGGAATTGAAATCTATATATCTTAAAGTAGCCATAGTTGAGAAACTCTGCAATAAGTCCACAGCTGGTTCTTTGATTAATGATTCTGTATAATATTTGCATTTGCACAATTGTATTGGGTGATCTCATCTGCATATCACAGGCTTAATTGTACTAAGAACCAGTATTGTTATGTGCCATATGGTTTTATTATTTTATGATTTAATCATAAAATGTGGAGTAAAGATCTTTGTAAAAATATAATGCATCTACTATAAGAGGCACATGATAAAATTTGCTACTTATTGCATGTCTTTCTTTGGAACGGAACAACTCTGTGAACAGAAAAAACAAATATTGCCTTTGGTATTTGTGGTACTCCCACAATGCACAATGCACATACTTACATAAGTGTCACCCTCCTGCTCTTATATTTTCAACAGTCCAGATTCTCTTCTGCCTGTCCCTTAGTGACTCTCATGTCATTAGTCCAAATCAGTCTTCCCACACAACTAAAGCAGCAGATTTATAGGAGAAACAAGATACCAAATGATTTTTAAAAATCCTCACAGCTGTTCTTTCATTGCAAATCCTTGCAAAAAAAAAAACTGGCCACACAAATAAATAAGAACAGCTCTGCAAAAGGACTTGCAGTTCAGCCATAAAAGAAATAAGATGCACAGAGGTTAATCAAGTCCATGAAACTCCTTTATAGCTTAACCTATGTGCAGAACCCATAAAGACATCATATTGCTGAGCCACCAGATCAAATGTGCAGCATACTGAAGAAAATATATCAAGCCCTGAGTGACAGGAGAAGCAAGAATTACTGAAATAATACTTCCAGAATATATTGAATCAGCAGATTCTTGATGCATGAAAGTTTAATTTCTTCATGGAGCATTTACCATGAAGAAAGTAAGGGTGGCTTCAAGTGGAAACTTAGGATAGCATTTCTGTTAACATGCTGCACAACAACAGGACAAAACTAAGTTTGCGTAGAGCTCCTTCTTTAGATAGGGTACCTTTTCCATTCTGCAGCTACTTTATCCTGCTTTTTTCTGCTGTTCTGAAAATTTTCTAAAATTGATGCTTATGCTTTATTGAAGTGATGATGGTGGTGGTGGTAATGTATTTTTGTAGCTATTCTGAGCCACAAAGAGTTATATGTTTAAGATAAACAGACATGTACGTTTTCTAAATAAATAAGTGATAAAAATTACACTTGTGCCTAAATGAATATAGGAAAATATAATAGTTTCCATGGACAGCATCCCATGAGATAGACACCGGTGATAAAAGCCTGGCTCTTAGTGATCTTCTGACCATTGTTAATTAGTCTGGAGAAGACATGTTGAAGAAGGAAGTCTCTATAAAGCTCTTTACCTACACTGTAGCCCAGGGGTCTTCAAACGTGGCCCTTTTATGACTTGTGGACTTCAACTCCCAGAATTCCTCAGCCAGTGTGCTTGGCTGAGGAATTCTGGGAGTTGAAGTCCACAAGTCTTAAAGTTGCCAAGGTTGAGAACCCCTGCCTTAAAGATTGAAAATAATAAGAATATCTCTGGCACTTACCTTCAGCCTAGAAAGCAAAAGAGCCAAAAAGCAGATGGTACACACCTGTTTTTAATTCCCTCGGTTCCAGCCCATAGTTCTGTCTGATTGCTGACAGAAAACTTCTGAATGCTTCATAAGAGCAGACTCTTACAACAACTCATTTACTGACTGTTCAAAGTTCAAAGGACTGAAGAAAGTGACTTATGACCGTTTTTCACAGTTTCAACCTTTGTAGCATCCCCATGATCATGTGATCAAACTTCAGATGCTTGACAACTGGTTCATACCTATGCTGTGTCCCAAGGTCATGTGATCATCTATTGCCACCTTCTGACAAGCAAAGTCAATGAGGAAGCCAGATTCACTTAATAACAGGATTACTAACTTATCAAATGCAGGGATTCATTTAACAGCTATGGCAAGAAAGGCTGTAAAATGGGGCAAGACTCACTTTCAACAAATATCTCATTTGACAACAGAAATTTTGGGCTCAATTGTGGTCGTAAGGATTACCTGTATCAGTCAAGCAACTGTACTGCCATTTTGTCTGGATAACGTTGCCCTGTTTGGACTGAAAAATGCACTCGTGGGATGTGAAGCTTTTTCACCACAAAATGGCAGTAGGAACCTTATATTAATAATATAAAGCACTGAACCAAGGAAAAGAGAACATGCTAAAAAGTGAAACTTTTCTTTCTGAAATCTCCCCTCTACTTATATCGCACAGGGTGGGTTGTGCATTTAGAAGAAAATTCCCATTGCGTCTTAATGAATCATTGCATAGCAGCTCTCCCATACAAGGCCGGGATAAAATCAATAGTCTGGACAAGAACAACGGGAAAATTTGCTTCATTTCTATCACCCACTCTAATTGAGGGTGTGTAGATAATGTGCAAGTAGGAAATTGCGTTTTTAAATATCAGAAGTGTTTGGACAGGAAATCAAGTTGTTCTGTGAGAAATGTAGCAAACTGCGTGACCAATAACAAAGACTAATTACTGGCACGTGCAAATGTATTGTCCAAATTTAGATGCCTAATTACTAGCATTGCTAAATTTCAAGATGTATTGGATGGGCCATGGGTGCTTTGACCATATGGCTAAACAAAGTTCTTGTCTAAACATGTTTCATTTAATCTTTTTTAACCTGTCCAAAAAAGCATTATAAAACGAATCAGAGTCCAATCAATGTGCAATTATCGTTATTATATAAAGTTCTCACTTGTAGCTCAGTGGCAAAACACATGTTTTGCATACTAACAGTTCGAAGTGCCATTACTAGAATTGAGAAGAAGAGTTTAGAAAATCTTTGCACTAAACATTGGAAGTTTGTTGCTGGTCAAGGTCAGCTATCCTGAGCTTAAATGAACCAATGATCCGACTCAAAATTAGGCAGCTTTCAGCAGTCCCTATGCTCAAAGAGCACATTGGCAAGACGTGCTCTGTTGACATTATTGGTGATATTCTTGATGGCCTGAAGTTCGTGTTTGTGGGAAATGTTGTTATATAGTGCCTCAATATCCAACCTCTAAAACTGCATTGTTACAGAAATTGCTTATGGAGTTAAATTTTCTCTAGGTGGGAATATTGGTGGCATATGGTTTCCACTATAGTATTTCAGCATAGGCCTGTTGTGGTGGGTTGTTGTTGTTTTTTTTTAGATTTTTATCTCACCTTTTTTTCATAAAGCACTAAGCATATCAGTACTCCTTTCTCCTCCTAGTTTCCCCACAACCCTATTAGGTGAATTAGGTTGAAAGAGAGGAACTGGCCCAAATTCACCCAACTGATTTTTCATGTCTAAATTGGGACTAGAACTCACTGTCTCCTGATTTCTAATTTGGCCTTAACCACTACACCAAATTGGCTGTGGTTCTTTCTTAACTTGGTAATAATGATTTAAATTTGGGACTTAGCTGTGTCCCATTCCCCAATTATTACGGTTTTCTGATCCTGTCCCAATCTATGCAAAGCCAACATAGAAAAGTTCCGCTCCTTCTCTTTCACAAAGTTCTCCTTGAGCCTGGGTTCCACAGCCATTATGGAACTTGAACTAGTCTCCTCTACACATTTAACCAACATTATATGAGCTAGGTAAACATCTAGTTGTTAGAAAGAACTTTTTCATAGGGTCCAGGCTAATGAATGTTTGCATCTCTACTTTAAAGAGATAAATTTAAGTTACCCACATAAGCATCTCTTCTTTCTCAGAATATCTGAAACAATGTGGATAAATTGAAAGGCAGGGTATACATTCAATAATAAATAAAGTGATAGGACGTAAGGACCTCAGTCTAGCTCTGGCTGTGTTCTAATATGAGTGGCCTTGTTTTGTTCATAATTTCAGCCTAAAAGGAAATGTGTTTCTTCCTTATAACAGAGAATGTGATGGAAAATACTGGCAACATATTTTCTGTTCTCATCCACTTGCCAAAACAGATAATTCACAGCAGAACTCTTATTTTTAAAATAGAGATACAAACAAGCTCTGATTAATCTATTCATTTATGTCATTACCAGACCATGGTTATCCCCCACACATCTAATAGACCATGCCTATGTGTATGCCTTCAGAGGAAAACTACTCCTTCATTTTCTACTGACTGAACTGTTCAGAATCCAACAAGGCTTCTGTTGGTGGAAGAAATAAGTTCTTGGCTGGGTGACAGGAGACAGCCATTTTCTCTTGGTCCTTTCTATTGGAGAGCCTTCCTGCTTCACAGGGCTTCACATCATTGGAGATGTTCAGTACAGTGACACATAAAAAACAAGAAATCCAGGGAAGTTGCCTCCCTATCTCTCCAATTCCTACTGAGAGGAGTATCTGAGCAAAATACAGAGATATTCCCAGAAGTGGAAGCAACCTCAAGACTTTAGCCCTGCCTTAATCACTGATTAGAGAACTCAGGGTTGCACTATTTTCAAGGCAGCAGCAAATGGGAAAGAGATCCCCAAAGAAGAGAGCCATTTTGGGCAGTCTAATCTGAAAGCATTCAGGCACTAAATGTTATCTTAAAGAAATGGAGCAGGAGGACTTCTGATGAGCATGTTAGGATGCCCTTAGAGGAAAATCCTGTGCACGTCCTTTCTCGATGCTGGCATCAGATGTACAATTCTGGGGGAAATTATTTCTGGTATCTGCCCTTCTGCACTTCAATGCATCCCCATAAGCAATTTGGGCTTGTTTGTCCTCCTAGAAGACCAGTGAAATTTAGTGAAGCAAGGAGTATTTCCTTGTTGCCAGGGCAACTGGGCCATCACTTCCCTCTCTGGATAGATTAAGCAAAATGCCAGCATTCTTCCCTCTTGATTTGCTGGCTTCCAGATGGGTGCTTCCCTGCAGGATCTTGCTCATCAGTAGGGCTCCTCATCCCCTGCCTTCTTGATGTGAAAATGCCTTGGCCAAGGGACATCTACTGCAAAGATTTGATGGCAGGCTTTCATGGGCTGCTCACATGCTGCGATTCAGTTCCCTTGTCAAAGCATCCTTCCTCCTCGTCGGCTAAGTGGATTTCTCATTCTTTCTCTCTCTTCCTCCTTGTAAGCATATAGAGCAATATGTAGCAATGCAGGATATTGCACATTGACACAAAAGTAAGGATGAAATTGGTATTTTGATGCAAAGATGGGAAAGAAAATACTGTGTTCCCAGATCATCTCCCTAGAAAATACATACCTAAATATAAAGAGGAAATGGGTATGTGTGTGTGTGTATTTGTGTGTGTGAGAGAGGGAGGGGGAGGAAGAGAGGGAGGGAGCGAGGGAGGGAGGGAGGGAGGGGAGAGAGAGAGAGAGAGAGAGAGAGAGATATTTAGCAGGTGTTCATATAAAGGTGTACTCATAATGCTATTCACTACATGCACTACATGTGCAAAATGGTAGCTGTTCTGTAGCTACCCAAGAGCAGCAAGATACAACAGATGGAAGGGCAGCAGGTTCTCTTGTAACTGCTATGTTGTGTCAACAAAAATCATTGTGGCTGCAAAGTCTATATCTCAAAGCACCTGTTCAGGCTAATGACCCATTATTGTCTCAGAATTGTCCTTGGCAGCAGGGTCCCCTTCAGTCTGTCTTTCGTTCTACTGGGAGCTTGCCTCACAAAGAACAGTCCACTTGTCCAGCCAGTGTCAATAAAAATTTGTATAGGATGAACAAGATGGGGATTAGGCCCTTAGCTGAGTTCATCTGTCAAGATTAGCTGTAATGGGGGATAAGAGATGATTGTCAGAGCTTAGAGAGGCTCCTGATTTCACAGTAAGGTGCATTTCTATATGAGTGTGCACAGAATCAGTGGGTCAAGAACACACAGAGAAAACCTGCTGAGAATTGGGTGAAGGAAATCTTGAGGAGTCTTCATGATTGGGCCAAATTATTTAATTTATTTTAATAATTTTACTTTTTGTATGTTGACGTTTTTAATTGGGCTGTACACCGCCCCGAGTCCTTTGGGAGGGGGGCGGTATAAAAATTGTAAAATATAAAAAAAATAAAAATTCTGGAAAGCAGATATGGTCTATTCCCTGTAACTGTGGTTAGGCAGTTTTTTCCATGTATGTATTATTTCTAAGTTTTTATTAAATTAAAAGATAACTATTATTAAAATATCATATGTTTTAGTATTCTTTTCTCTATAAAAAATCATTTTTCCGGAAACACTGTCTCTGGAATATAATACTTCCTAGCTTTAAGTATTGAATACTTTTTTGTCCAGGATACTCTTGAGTGTTGTGTCTTTCCTACTGATTGAAAAACGTGCAGCTTTGGTTCATCTCCCTCTATAAATAAATGAACAAGTATGATATTTTGGACTCATTTGTTTAATTGGGTTCACTTTATATAGTTTTAGATCTTGTGTGGAAAACAGATGTCTTAGTTAATATTTAGGTAGACATATTAAAAATTCAAAAAGGTTCATGAACTTTTAAGTGCCACTGTAAGATAGATTGAATTTTTTGAGAGAGACATTAAGACAGTTACCCATTATTTAGACAAAGAGGAACTTCCAGTTTAAAATCATGACACATCTGCTAACCTGGGGCATTAATGACGAATGGAATTTTCTAGGCGTACTTGCATAAATAAGCTTTGTGTTACAACACGGTGACTTTCATACGTAATGCTAAGTTTGAAAACTCACATTTTTTTTTGTCTTGTACTCAAAAGCTACAGTCTGCCAAACTCTGCAGTGCTGCCTTTAAGTTTTGCAGGTGTATCTCATCCTTTTCTTGGGTGATAATGATGCTATCTAAATAGCACAGGGAGTCTGGACAGCCCAGCAGCATTTAGTCCATGGCTGTCTGCCAAAGCACAGTGTAGATGCTACTCCAAAACCAAGTCTGAAACGTAATATTTTCTGTGTCTCCATGGTGAGAAACAGCTTCTATTTCCATCTGTAAATAAGCCTCTTCTGGATGTATTTTAATTACTGGAATCGCAGCTGTAGCTCAATGCAACTTCTGAGAGAATTCCCTCACTTTCCACCCACTCCAGTTCAGTTCTACCTTTTTTACTATGGCATGTGGAACCAGATGAGCTTTCTTAAACCTGAGCATGATGTCCTCTCGTAACATTTTATTTTTTTATTTGCTTGTCATCTTGGAAGAGAGGCACAGCATCATTCAATATTTTTAAGCTTAGTCTCAATGGTCTCTGAGTAGGAGTACAGGCATGCATGTGATTGATGGATCTCCAATCCATTGGCAGGTCCTCAGCCATCACTTGTTTTCCCAACATGTAAATTCAACTAACCTTGGTAGTGTTTTACTGTATCAATTCCAATAGAAATTATCTCTTTTTTTCAGTCAAATTTTTAACCACAATTCTGATTGCTTAATTTAGCATCTCTAATTGCTCCTCCTATTTGCACTGCTCCACGACAAATTTAGTAGAGGCATATCCAATTGTAATGCCACAGTTGTTTTATTTACTTTTAGTATGAGCCATTTGACTGATCTCGTTTCACATTTTCTCTAGATTTCCAGGTTAATTCACCTTGTTTAATGTTCATTACCATATTTGTCATCTCTAGCAGGGGTCTCCAATCTTGGCAACTTTAAGAATTATAGACTTCAACTTCCAGAATTCCCCAGCCAGCATCACTGGGAGTTATTATTATTATTATTATTTATTTAATTTCTATGCCACCCTATTCTGGAGAACTCAGGGCGGCTCACAACATGATAGAAATTACAATAAAATACATAAATATAAAAAACCTTAGTTAAAAAAGAAACCAATCATTCCACAAACATACACAAAAACATACACTGGCTAGGGGCAAGGTGTTAGCTGCCCCAGGCCTGCCGGCAAAAGTATGTTTTAAGCAATTTACGAAAGGCGGAGAGGGTGGGGGCGACACGGATCTCCGGGGGAAGTTGGTTCCAGAGGGCCGGGGCCGCAACAGAGAAGGCTCTTCCCCTAGGCCCCGCCAGGCGACACTGTCTGGCTGACGGGACCTGGAGAAGGCCCACTCTGTGGGCCCTAACCGGCCGCTGGGATTCATGAGGCAGCAGACGGTCCCGTAAATAAGTTAAAGTCCACAAATCTTAAAGTTGCCAAGATTGGGGATCCCTGAACTATAGGATGCACCACTGTTCTCTTTGAAAAGAATGGCTTGGTCAATAATCTTTAGGAAATAGTTTGTTTTTCATGAACTACAGGCTTTTTGAATATGCCCCACTGCAAGTTCCCTCTTTGAATCTGCCCAGAGTTGGTTTGTGTAAATCTCTGCCACAGTGACACCACCATTCGTTTTGTCTGGTTACTGTCTGTTTATATAGTACTGCAAATTTATTTGTATTTCATTTTACCCCTAACCAGTGGTGGGATTCAGCTTGTTCACACCACTTCGGCAGAACCGTGAGCTAATTTTTTGTTGCCCAGACCCAGAACGGACTTCCGGAAGCAACATCCACACAGAGAACCGGTTGTTCACATATTTGAATCCCACCGCTGCCCCTAACTGCAACTTTAACAATCGTTTCTATTGAGATAATATTTTCAAATGGTCTCTTAAATGTTAAAACTGCTCTGTTGTTGTTTTTTAAAGTTTATTTCAGAATTCCACAAAATGGCTGGTCTCTTGCTATATCATTTAACCCTTAAATTTGCAATGCTCAAACATCTTTTTACGTTCAGATGTGTATACTATGACTCTCCTTTCTGCTTTTTTCTTATGAAATCTGAAATGCTTAGTAATTCATAACGGTTTAAGACCAAGGTTTTCTACATTATTTTTATTAATTTTGTAAGGCTGAACTATGAAAGCTTTTGTGAAGCAGTTACAGTACATTTCTTAATAACCTATATGCTTCCCCGGTCCCCCTACTCAGTAAAACTGCCATCTTATTTTTCAGCAACTATCTTTTTGCTTCGCGTTTTTTTCTAATTCTCTCTGTATTTAATGTCTTGTGATCTGTCAAATATATAACATTTCTAATAAAGCTAGTCATCCTTCTATGCTTATTTTCCACTTATTACTGTGACTGGTTCAGCATTATTCTGCTTGTTTAGTTATTTCTTTTGCTTTCCTCTCTGTCTCCTGATATAAGATAGATGAGGCTGCATTCTGATTCTCCCATCCCACCTTCACTACTTTTGTATTTTTTTCCTACTGATTAAACAAAAGGTTGGTAGAGTCAGGTATTTGGTGGTGATGCAGGTTTTACTTGAAAATTCTATAATTCACTCTGGGGAGTCTGCAAAAGTCACAATATAGAGAGGCAGGCCATCTTATTTGAGTTTCCATGCAAGATCACAGGCATATTTAATCAACCAGCAACCATCAGAATTATCAAATCAACTATGCTGAGCAGTTTTAGAAACTGGAAGGATAGCAGCAAAGCACAAAGGGCAAGGCAGGACAGAGAGAGAGAGAGAGCCATTTTTTATCTCAGGACTTCATCAAGTGGTGGAAAACAGACCCACCCATTTCATTTCTTCACAGCCGAACAGAAAAATCTTTTTTTTTTAAATTAAGACATATTATTAACCATATGTTAACAGATCCCTGGATCATAAACATCAAATTCATAAAATGAATAAGCAATATTTTCAGCCAACAATAATCAATTTGCATTAAAATCAGTTATAATAATATGCTAAAAGCAGCAGCAACAAAGGTTAAGCAGGCAAAAGAAGTCAATGGTAAAAAAAACATTGCTTATTTTAAAACTATTTTAAAACACCGTGGTTAGTCAATGCATCTCTGAACCAGAATTATCTGTATTTTGTCTCTCCAGCTGACTATAATAAATACACTTTATATGAGTACGTGGCAAACAGCATACATAAAAGGACAAATTAAGTTGACAGAAGTTAAGCTGTCTGGAAAAATACTGCTATCCTTTTAATTAAAGCTGTTCACTTTCTGCAAGATGATGTATGTGGCATTTCTTGCAAAAAATACGGTCTGAGTCACCTATCATACTAAGGTGCCATACTGATACCTTCATAAACCAGAGTGGCTGGGCTCTTCAGGCTGCAGTAAATTAAAACCAAGCAAGCTACATTTTAGTTTAGCACAGTATGTGAGCCTAGCTCTAGCACATCCAGGTTTGAAGATGAAATGTTGCCTGATTCAATATGTCACATAAAGTTTGAGACTGAAACCACCCTATCTATGTTCTCCTTTGATCAATTTTGTGAAAAAATTAGCTTAGGCACAATGGTGAAAGCGCAGTATTGCATGCAAACTCTGCCCACAGCCTGGGGTTTGATGCTGATGCGGCTCAAGGTTGACTCAGCCTTTCATCCTTCCGAGGTTGGTAAATTGAGGACCCAGATTGTTGGAGGCAACATGCAAAGAATGCTTCTAAATTGTAAGCCTCCCAGAGAATGGTATAAAGTGCTAAGAGGTGGTATATAAGCTTAAATGTTTTTGCTATTGCTAGGCTGAAAAATGGGGACTGCAGAAGATTACCCAGGGAGATTCATGGCTGAGTGGAGAGATGTATGGGGATAGCTCCCTATGGGCGGCTTAACTTTCTAATCACTAAATCCTTTTGTTGCCAATGCTCTAACCACTCTAATCATTGTCTTGCAATTATCAAAAGAGAGATTTGTAGATAGGGGGATGGCAGTGCATTGAGTTTCATCCCACTGTGCAAATAGCTCTGATTGTTGTGCACAGTTCACCCTTGCACAGATGTTTGCATTAGCAACAGTTCACCATCAGGTCGCACCAAGTGGAGCTGAAAATTGTTTGAAAGCCAAAGTTCTTCGTTAATTGTTGTGAAGGGCAAAGATGCGGATTCCAGTTGTCTCTTTTCTTTTGACAGCCCTTTGAAAGAAAAGGAGAACCCTTACAGAGGATGCCAGAGGGCTTGTCCACTCTTTCCTGCAAGGTTATCCCTGAGGTTAATTAGTCTCATATCTTTACATAAAGATGCTAAGGAACAGACCATTTTTTCTGCTTCCGACATACCCCTGGAGATGACAGTGAGCAAAGTGATTGAGTAACAATATTAGAATTCCACATAACTTTTTCCAACCTTTACTTATTATTTTGCTTTTAATTTGTAAGCCTTTTAAAAACATTTCTGGCTTTCAAGTCTCTGATATTTTATATTTCCCTTTGAAGATATTTAGGCTCTGTTCCTTGGGCAACCCAGATCAATGGCCCATGGGGCCATGATGAGAAACTCAAGTAACTTGCACACCAACTGGGTCTCTTGGGAAAAAACAGATACACATCAAAATGAGGCTGATCGAAAGAACAGTATTATTTTATGTGGAAGCAGCAATGTTCTTAAAGCAAAAAACACAGCACTTCACGGTCTCACCTTCAAGGGGGTTTTTCTTCCCCTTTACATTATGTATTGATGATTCTAATCAGCTACCATTCAATTTTTTTTAAAAAAAATGCAGTGAGCGCATTTGTATTAATTCATGCTCGTTGATGAAGCTCAGCACTAACAAGATGTAACATGTGCTTGATGAGGGCCTGGATTTTCCATATGGGTGGAAAAGCATCCAGTGCATAGAATCAGTATGCCCAGATTTATGACAAGGAGATGCTTGTAAATAGTACCTTGTGAACATTGCTGTTTTAATAAGCTGCGACAGGTAATTACATTATAACATTACACTGGGGGTGACTGTAGCAGCTGGAGTCATAGTTGCATTCCTGCCTTGCAACAAGCCAACAAATATTTGTAAATATTATAGGATCAGCAAGCCAGCCTCATAGCTTACTAACACTCAGAGCTGGCTTCTTGGCCCGATGATTTGGACACTTTTTGCAAGAGAGTTAGAAGACATACGTTGTTGGCATTTATAACTGGCAAAGAGGGAGGGAGGGAGGGATGAAAACTTTATCTCTTTAACTTTATCTCAAACTTTATCTTAAAGGGGCTCAAAAAACACTGTGGGAAGTAAAGTCTTCATCCTGGTTCATCCAAGCCAGGGATAAATAAGCAACATGGCGACTGCTTTGGGAAGAAGGTTACAGTTTATTGAAGAGGCGGAAAGATGGTTCTTGCAGGAAAGACCAGAGGAAAGAAGTGGGCTGAGCACATGGGCAGTAGTAGGTTTTTATACCCCCTCTAGCCTTTTGTTTGGAATAGTTCCTGTTTCTGTGGTATGAACTTTGAGGCTATTTCTGAGTGTTTTTCTAGGCCTTGATATCTGTGGTTTAATCCTATTATCATATCCTGCTTCCCAGGTGATGGGGCTTATGACTCCTAGAGTTTGGGTGAGGTATACAGATTTTAAGTCTCTTTGTCTTCTTGAGTTCTCTGGCTCCAACTTTCTGATGGTTTTACATTTGCATTTGTACAGGGCTGGCTTCTGCTTGGGACAGAGACTTGGGGGCAAAGTTGGTTTCTGCTTTTAAAATACTTTTGAGGAAATATATTTTTCTGCCTTTTTAATATTTCCTTGTCTGGGACTCTGACTTCCCTCAACACCTAGTTATTATTTTGCATTTCCAGGGTTGTTTTACAAAAACTTCCCAAATGACCATTAACTACCACTGAGCATGTCACTCACCCAGCATTTTTTAAAAAGTAAAGGAACATTCTTCTACAGTAGTCACAGTCACAAAAGCAACATAACCTCCCTAAAATACATTGTAGAATGCAATTTTCTCCCGTTTTCAAAACTGCCTCCCTAATCATTCTTCCTCACAGTTAAGGAGCCCAAGGAAAACCATCCCATTAGTTCGTTGCAGTCATATTTCAATGCATGTGTTTCTTGTTGCCCAGGGACAGGGAACCAGGAGGAAAGAAGGGAAGTAGGATGTGGAAAGACTGTTAAGAAATTTGAGGATAGACAAGGAATAAAATTGCATCTCATTTAAAAGTTCATTCAGATGTAAACCAAAAAGGTGGGTTGATTTTTTTTCTTTTTTTTTTCTTTTCTTTTTTCTTTTGGTAGCTGTAGGCCATCTCTCCCCAGGTACTCTTAGGCTGAATTATTGGAGTATAGCCAGCCAGCAGGACATACCGGAAAGAGCTATTAGAGAGAGACCAAGGCCTTCTAATTGCAACATATTCCTTGGCTGAAAGGGGATTCCAGACACCACCTGAAGTGCCCATTAAACAGCAGATCAGTTTCACAGATCTGCTCTCGAGGGGGATTGATACGTGGGGAAAGATCAAGGCCTGGGGGGGTGGAGAAGCAACAGTAATAATCAATATTCAGAGTAAAAAAAAAAACCACAGGAGCAGATGATAGATGTGTTTAAGTAAAAAGTTTAGCTCCCATGGGGGAGAGAACTAATGCCTTTGCACTTGAATCATCCAAGCACACCTTTGCCCATCAAATATTTGATAGACAGCAGTTTATAAATATCCCAGCATGATATCAGGAATGCTATCTGCGGGCTCTGTCAAAGTGCAGGTTCTCTTCCATTAAGCAGTGGGAGCCCATATCCACTTCTGAGAGCCAATCTTGAATATTTGGAACAGGGGTGCAAATGATTATTTATCATGGTTGATTTTTTTTTAATTGAAGGAGGAAATGAGAGAAAATGGCCATGAAAAATGTTATCCAATGCCTCCCTCAGGCAGCAAAAGCAAAAAAAAACGTGTGTGTGTGTGTGTATGTGTGTACATACATTTATATATACTTACATTTTTATATATATATATATACATACATATACAGAAAGTTTTTCAGACAGACAGTCTGATTGATGCAAAAGTGATTATAAAAAAAAGTAGAACTGCAGTATAGCAGTCAAAATGCCAAGGTGCAATCAATCAGACTGGTCTGTCTGAAAAACTTTCTGTATATACTCCCTTGATTCAGCTGACAAAGAGGCGAAGAGAGCTGGTGGCATGGTGGTTAATACAACTGCCTAGCATGTAGGCTGCCTAGGTTCGAATCCCATAAAAGTGTGTGGCTAGCTGATGAGAGCTAATGAGCTCGAAATAGCTACCGGTATTCTAGTCTCCCACTTAATTCTTTAACTCTTTGTCAACAAAAAGAAATCTGAATACATATATAAATGTTTTCTGAGGTTTTCGCGGGTGTTTCTATGTAGGTCTTTGGTTTTCTGGGTTTTCTCCCGCGTAAAATTGGAAGTGTCTTGGCGACGTTTCGACGAAGTCCCATTCGTCATTTTCAGGCTGGTGTTTTCAGCTTTGTGCTTCTAGGAGCAATGTGTGATCGTAGCTGTTTCTTCCTTTTAACTGCCAGTGGGGGTATGAACTGATTAGGTGGGAGCTTGGCTGTGTTCTGATTGGGTGGAGGTGTGTTCTGATTGGTTAGGGGCTTGGCTGTGCTCTGATTGGATGGGGGGCTGGCTGTGCTCTGATTGGATGGGGGAGTGTTCTGTTTGAGTGGGGGCTTTGTTGTGCTCAAGTTAGTCTGAGTTGCAGGGGGATTTGGGATGGTGAGCTGCGTGGCTGTTGTTTGGCTTCGCATTCGTGGTCATGCCTCACTTCATGGTGGGTGTCAGTTTGCTTCATATATGGATTGGAGGGGTTTAAAGTGGCTAATGATGCAGCTGTGGTCTAACTTCTGGTTTGTGGTCATGTCTCATCATCAGTGTGGGTTTGGGTTTGCTTTTTGCATGGATGTGTGGTGGTGACATCTTGTGTGGTTTTATTGAGTGTGGGGCTGGTGTCATTCTTTGTGTTAGGGACTTGTTCGTCAATAAGGGCGGGTTTCCAAATGGCTGGTAGGCGGGAGGTATCATCTCATTTATTCATGCTGTGTGGGCATTTTTCTATCTCGATGGCTTCTCTGATTATTCTGTTAATAAGTGTTCAGTTTTGGCGAAAGTTCTGGTCTTTTTAAAGTTAATTTCATGTCCTGTGGCTTTAAGGTGTTGGACCAGGGAAGAAGTTGGTTCCTCTTTTTTGACTGAGTTCTTGTGTTCTTCAATGCGTGCACTTATTCTTCTGTTGGTTGGCACAGCCAAGCCCCTAACCAATCAGAACACACTCCACCCAATCAGAACACAGACAAGCTCCCACCCAATCAGTTCATATCCCCACTGGCAGTTAAAAGGAAGAAACAGCTACGATCACACATTGCTCCTAGAAGCACGAAGCCGAAAACACCAGCCTGAAAATGACGAATGGAACTTCGTCAAAAGATTGCCAAGACACTTCCATACATACATACATACATACATACATACATACATACATACATACATACATATATAGGTCTTTGGTTATTCGGGTTTTCTTCCACGTAAAATTGGAAGTGTCTTGGCCAAGACACTTCCAATTTTATGCGGGAGAAAACCCGAATAACCAAAGACCTACATACAAACACCCACAGAAAATATATATATATATATTGGCTTCATATATCAGATCCGATGTTGATTTACTTGTGGAAAGAAAGGTAAAATAATGACAGTTCTTTACAGTCTTTAAGTCCAATTTATTCTAACCACAAATGATTTTTTTCATATGGGGAATTTGCTGCAAGAAATGTATCAGTTATACTTCTTGTTTCCAATTGGTTTGAGCAGAATGGAAAAGGCAGGGATGATTTAAAAAAAAAAAAGCTCTTACCAAGTTTTCTTTTGTACGTGGGTAAAGGGCTGAGGCTTACATTTCGTATCCGGGTAGAGTCTTCCATGCGCCTGTATGCTGCCATTCTGCTGTGCTCTGGTAAAATAATAGGGCTATCAAATTATAGTTGTAAAAAAAAATTCAGATGCCTGCTATATGGCAGCAAAATAGTTTTAGTGTCACTTTCCCCCCCCCAAAGAATGAATTTATTACCTCTAGAAAAAAATGCTCAGGGATTTGCAGTCCATCCAATGCATTGAAAAAGAATGCCAAGTAAATATGTCAGATTCAGAAGAGGCAGAGGCACCCCACATCCCATTTGCTAAGATTTGAAGAACAGTGAAAAAGACCAGATATCTAATATGCCAGGTAATACTGGTGTGTTTTTCCCAGAATATTGTAGAGTATATTCCCATTTTCCAAAGAAGTAAATCCCAAAGAATGCCTGAAATAATGGCAGAACGAAGAATGTGCTTTGTGGACACGTGCTCTGCATGAGTGAACAACATCCAGCAAGGATCGCAATCAATTGGATACCACCAGATGGTCAGGAAAAAAGAGGAAGGCCAAAGAAAACCTGGCACCAACCATTTCAAGAAGATCTGAAAATTATTAACCTTAAATGGAAGTATGGAGAGACTGCAGCTGCGGAATGAGAACATCCTGTGGCACAGGATGCGAGAGATTTCCATTCAATCATGATCTACCAAAGGATCAACTAATACAGGGGTCCCCAACCCCCAGTCCGTGGATCAGTACAGGGCTGCGGCATGCCAGCAACCGGTCCACGCAAACAAGCAAAGCCCCATTTGCGGGATGCAGGCAGCGCACAAAGCCATGCACCCTCCAGTCCGTGGAAAAACCTCTCTCTATGGAACCGGTCCCTGGTGCCTAAAAGGTTGGGAACCTCTGAACTAATGAATCCATCAAGAACATGTATCTTCTATACACATGCCCACACCTTTAATTCATCTCTCTTCCTATACTGAGTGGGAAAGTCAACAAAACTGCAAGTGTGTTTCCACAAATGCAGTTACAGTCCTTCATGCAGTGGCTGGAAAGCCTAGTTCTATAGAACTTCTAGCCATAATACCAAAACACTTCCTATGGGGGAATGAAAACTGGGCAGGTGGTACTGGTATATCCCTCCATGCTTGGAATTTAATGAATATTAGAAGAGGACCAATAAGTTGGGTAAGATGACAGATGAACTAACTGCT